>CP136067.1:137925965-139164989 GCA_032622095.1 Siphonodentalium dalli | reverse complement strand
TGGTGTAAACATGTCATTTGCATTATAAAAACATCAACATCAAATATACAACGTGATTCATAATACAAATTGATCATACTGCATTAGAATGAAGAATATCAGCTGAGCCTTAGTCTTGTTGAAAAGGACCATAATTCAAAATGTAAAATGTCTTTGAAGGTCCCACCTTCCATCATTCCTCAGCTCCTGAAAAATATAGAATTGAATAGATAAATGTTTTGTTTCAATACAATTAATACTCGAAAGTATGGAATTGATTTATTTGGGAAAAATATCTAATTTGAGAAATTAAATAATATTATTTAGGCCAAAAAAAAAAGTCTTTTGGTTCTCGGGCAATTTTTTTTTCAAATCAATGAGGGGGGGGGGGGGGGGGGGGGGGGGGGGGGGGGGGGGGGGAGGGTTTTATTTTTAATTTTTTTCTGCGCATAGTAAGCATGGACAAAGATACCTTCCTCTTTCTAAAAAAGTTAAAAAGGTCTCTAACTTATTTAACTTGTCGACCCATATGTTATGGTTGTCAACATTCATAAATTTCATTCCATTCAGTTCATATCATATAACATACATGTATAAGTTATCACCTGGAAAAAAAATTAAGCCCAAATTTAAACAAGAGCATGCCGTCGGGGCGTGGGCACAATACGCCCTTTCTGGAGTAAAGTGGGGCACGGTTTAATTCATTCGTTTGAAACATGGTTCAGTTCACTCGATTCAATATAATGTTATCATCTGGAAACTGCATATCAGGTAAAATCTGAGTCGAAAAAGGGGCATAACTCAGTCAAAATCATGCGGACAAAACCCATATTCGACCTTGATCTGTATTTTGGGGTGGTAAACTAACATACCCGGTACCGAATTTGGTTCAGTTCACTCGATTCAATCAAAGTTATCATCCCGAAACCGCAAATCAGGTGAAATCTAAGTTGAATAAAAGGTTGTTAGACCTCATGTCCGCCGTCTAAGCGGTGGCTTGATACGACCGTTGTTTGCGCATAAAAATTGGCATGGCGGAACCAGAAATCGAATTTGATCTGTCTTTTGTGCTAGTAAACCTACATATACCAAATATAATTTCATTCAGTACACATTTACTAAAGTTATCATCCGGAAACCTCAAATTGGCAAAAATTCTAAGTAAAAAAGGGACATAACTCTGGTGAAAATTGGCGGGCGGAACCCGAATTTGAACTTGATCTGTGTTTTGCTGGGAGAAAGACACATACCAAATTTGGTTTAAATGTGATTAACTCTACTAAAGTTATCATCCGGACACCCAACTTTTGGGGTTTTATATGTCGGGTCGGCGGACAAAAAAGGGCGATAACTCTGGCAAAAATTATCGGATTAAACCGAAATCCAAACTGAGCTATAAGTGATCCACAAAAAAACGGGTTTTGCATATAAACAATCAAAAATCAAGTTATCATCCGGAAACCAAAAAACAAGAAAAACTTAATTTTCTATGTCGAAAAAGGGGCATAACTCTGCCAAAAATGGTCGGGTAGAACCCAAGTTCGAATATGACTTGTGTTTTGCTTCGAGAAAGTAATATACCAAATTTGGTTTGAATCCGATTAACTCTACTAAAGTTATCATCCGGAAACCAACTTTCAGGGGTTTTCTAAGTCAAAAAAGGGGCATAACTCTGGTGAAAATTGGCGGACGGAACCAGAATTCGAACTTGACCTGTCGTTTCTGCTAGTAAACCCACATACCAAATTTAATTTGGTTCACTCTAACTAAAGTTATCATCCGGACGGACGACGGACCGACGGACAACCCATTTCCATAATACGACCTTTTTTCAAAAGGGCGTATAAAAAGCGATTGAAGCTCTGGTTAAAATGGGCTTCCTGGACCTCTATAGCATTTAGTTCAAGAACTACATGGGTTATGATCCGGAAACCAAAAGGTTCACAGAAGGACATCTGATGGCAAAAGAGACATATGGATGGATGGAGAGACTGATTACATAATAGAGTTTTTCAAATGGCATTGGTGTATAAATGTTATTAGTATAATTATTCCACACCCATTGACATAAGGCACTTGTGTTCAATGGAATCCCAGCTATTGAATGCATAGTATTGTATACCTCTACAACTATTTTTGTTGACATTGTCGCCAAGTAAGATGGCTTAAATAAGTTCAATAATCTGCTTCTGGTGATGCCCCGATCATTACTGGTTATTCATCAGACATAAATCACAATAGAGGTAGCTATAGTATCAACGAAGGTGACAGTCATTGATTATGATTGTGTAGAATAAATACAAACACAACTTGTATCATAATCTCAAATCATTTATCAAACTTGTTGCGGATATTTCTCTTTTGTGAAATATATCCATGCATCATCCACAATTCATTCGATAAAAGATTCTTGATTACGGGTCAGGCGCACATTTTGCCAAAATTTCCTGGTATTTCAAAATGGATTCTGTCTATGTATACCAGACTTTCATTTTTAGAAAATGTAGGCGCGCATTGTCTCGCTCGCTGGGTTTTGGGCCCAGGCGCGCAGTTTCTATCAAGATAAAATAAACAGCGGATTGCCGGAAACACATTCATAAATGCCGTGTAAATTGAATTAACGGTAGTTTACAAGTAACTCACGATCGATGTCCAGTGAATCTCTTTGATGGTTTAACACTGCTTAATCCACTATCCATAAGCACAAGTGAATGTCACACACTATGTTTTATATTGTACATGCTCCTATATTAATTGTAATTCATAATTATTAATAAAGAATCAATTTAATACTCCGATTCCATGCTGGCAGAATAATATCAACATCTCCCGGCCACATGGTCTCGCTTATGTGACGTCATAAGCCATACATATAAATCATTCAAATGTATTTTTAGCTTAAACGAATCATCCAGACAGATAGTGCATTCGACACCGTGTGACCTCAAATAATTTACTGGTGTCGGTGATCAAACATCGGGCGGGTTGATTGACACCGCACTGTGAATGGAAAGTTGTGGAATTGGTAACTAGGTCGCGGCACCTTTGATCTCGCGACACATCATACAGGCATTCTCGCAACGCGGTAATAAAACGGAAAATGGGACATATTATTAACCAATCTCGTCTGGGTAGACACTGAAAATAGCGTTATCAGGTTCGGCCAACTTCGCTCTCTGTATTTGGCCTGGGTGTGCAATCGATCGCTCGCTGGTTTTCAATTTCAGGCGCGCGATGGTGCGCAAGAGCGATCGCGTGCCTCAAAAATGAAAGACTGGTATACAATTTTCTCAAAATCTGGTAGGAATTTCTCTGTGAAATTTGGTTTAAGTGATAATTGTTACACAATATTTCAGAACCATCGACCAATTTGATATTATAACCTCATTTACTTTACTTTTATGCCATATGGCATGAAAAAGATTTAAAATTTCACTGTTTTCATGTGTCAAGAACTTCTGTAAAAATAGTTTTTTTTTCAAAAGTGCATTTCATATATCCATGAGACCATATCTCAAGATCATGAGACTTTATTATACTTAATTTAATGATTATTTTCATTAAGAAAGAAAAGTACCCCCTAAAAAATTATCAATATTTGAGGATTTTCATGTCATGGCTGTTGATCAATGAACAATTGGGCTGAGATGAGTTGTGGGTCATGGGTTCACAATTATTCTAACAGTTCTGGGTACCAAAAGGGGTGAAAATTAAATTAATATTTTCAACCTCTCAAATGTTTTATGTTATGATACATTGTTTTGTTGTGTCTTAATAATTGCTCAGAACACAATGAAGATGACCATATATATGTGAAATTCAAGATTGTTTTGCCAGATAGATACAGAGAAATTTTTTGTTGAAAATATCTTGCCATTTTTGACTGGATTTATGCAAAATATGTATCTCCCCCTTAAGAGGCGTGTTGTGTTCTGTCAATATATACCATACACTAGTACTGAATTATTCAATTAGATTATACGCACTTGTAAGAGAGTTGCTATCTGTTCCTTTCTTTCTGTCACTCCGACTCATGTGATAATGCTAGATAGTCCAAGCTAACATGTGAATTATGTCATATTCGGAATAACTGAAAGATTAAAAAAAATACAATCTATTAATCTCTTGGCTGCTACATGTGAGTACAACAGGCCCATGGGGAAAATTACTAAAATACCAATATAGACTATACCAGGTCAGGATATCTCCCCCCCCCCACCCCCCACCCAGCACCTACATGACAAAAAAATAATCTTATGGTTTTATCGCTTGTTTTGCTTTATAGTCATGAAACATTGAGAAAGTAAAGATTATTTTTTTGTCATGTAGGTGCTGGGTGGGGGGGGGGGGAGATATCCTGACCTGGACATCTTCCCCCCCCCTCCCAAACCCTGACTCAAACAACTTGTTCTCAGAAGAAGTTAATTTCTCGCTATTTCATGACTATATAAAGCAGAACGAGTGATAAAACCATAAGATTATTTTTTTTTCATGTAGGTGCTGGGTGGGGGGGGGGGGGGGGGGGATATCCTGACCTGGACATCTTCCCCCCACCCCAAACCCTGACTCATGAATATATAAAGAAAAATAAGCGATAAAACCATAAGATGATTTTTTTGTCATGTAGTGGGCTGGGTGGGGGGGGGGGGGTGGAATATCCAAGCCTGGACATTTGAAAGAAAAGACAAAAATTTAATTAAAAAAACACATTTTTCTGGCCAATGAACAGACAATCAAATTTGTGAAAACAATAATTTTGTCACTTTTTTTTTTAAATAAAAAAAACAATAATAATTTTTTGTTTTAATCTCAAAAAACATTTTTCTGGCCATTTCAGAACCAAACGATAACAAACGAGTGAAATTATTTTTTAGTCGTACATGGGGGGGGGGGGGGAAATATTCAGGGTGGGGGGGGGGGAGATATCCAGGGGGGAGATATCCTGTTACACCGGGTACCAATAATTATATAGTGATTGCAGGGACAACCTGGCAATGACACCTGGCAAATCTCATGATTTCTTTAAACTTTTTGTATCATACTATTATATTATTATTATTATAATTCATAATTATTCAGATTAAATAAATAATCTCCGCTAGGAATTTCTGGACATTTGGCCTTCCAGAGTTCTGGCGCCCACACCAGTAACAGGTTTCAAATCAGCCCTGGATTGTTCCCTGATCCTAATTTATTATAAAAATAATTTAAGAAATGAATGTAGTTTGAGCATGTTCTATTGAGGAGTATTGCACTGTGGCCCATTGGAGCATATTCAAGTACACTAACAAACTATATTTATTTCATAATTTTCTTCATCTGGGATAATCATTTCCTTCAAGTTGCCCATTGCAGGCCGACAGTAATTAATAAAATCCACCAATGTTTGTCATGAATGTCTGCTTCAATTGTGTTTGAAACTAGGAATAATCACTTACATTTTACAGCCAGCAGTTCCAAAACCTATATGTCTGTGCATAGAATTCTATTAAACTGCATGCATATACACCATTCTGAAAGGATAAGGGCAAATAAATTATTTTGGAATGAAATTATGTATGTAAAGTACAAATAACTTTGGTCATGGACTCATGGTGTTGATATGCTATGTTGAAAATGATATACAACAATCTATTTGTTATTTAAAGGGAGACTATACCTAATTCCAGCCAGTTATGGTGCCATCTCTTATACTCAAGTTCAACAGAACTGATCCAATCTGTATATCCGTATATAATATAAAACCCATGTCTGTTATACGACCTAATGTGCTTGGAGCAATTAGTAATAGGTGTGCATTGTGTTGATTTCATAGCGATAAAGACACCGATGTGCTAACCAGTTTGACAAAACTGTTTGACCCTCTTTGCTCTGACAAACAGAAGCAAAAACATTCAAAGTCACTATTAAAATTACAACAAAGAATGAATGGTTGTGACGTAAAAAAGCCGGACGATTTATTATACAACAATGGTTCCTTCTTTATCCTTGTTACTATTGGCCTACATATGTGGTTTCATTTCATAATTGTGCTTTTTAAATAAAAATCATGTCATATACCATAATAAACCTGTTATTGCTGCAATGGATTGATTTGGGCTTCGCATCATGTCCAGTTGAAGAGTTTTGATCGCTGATCAAACTCGACGACTGCGGCGGCTTATTTGTTAAAATGATCTCACCTCTTCAACTCGACGTGATGGTTCGCCTTGGCAGATAAATTCACTGCAGCGATAACATGTATGCATCGATTATTACAAGGGGAGGAGACAATTAGAAATGCATAGCGAGATCTCAGATTCAGATCAGATCACAAAACTCAGACAATTGGTAAACTCAGTGAAGCTAATGGGGTCATTGTCGTAACGTTTTATACATAAATGCACACCGCGAGATTGAAATGTTGCCGGTTAATTCCATCGTGACAGAGGTTACAAACAATTTGAATTGACAACTTTCACCAAGAAGTTTCCATCATAGAATATAAAGACAGTGGTTTTTATTGTTTTTTATAAACAAAACAATATCTATATTTTTGTATAAAAGAATACAATTTTGAGAAAACTTTGATTTTTTCAAGCATTAGATCTTGAAAGTAAACTGTGACAGAGGTTACGAAAAAAGACACCTTTTTGAAATCTCTAAATATTGCCTGTAAATTCTATCTCATCATTGACCCTTCACTAAATCTCAAATAGCAAAATGATATAGAATATTGTTAGATATGCATACCTGTAAGAATTTAGGGATGTAGTACTCCACATAATTGAATTAACATGTGATCTTTCCGTGACAGAGGTCACATGTAATTTCGTGACAGAGGTTACGTTCCCACAAATCACATGAAGAGGTATTTTCAACAAACAGAATCAATTTAATTTCCTCAACTTCAATTAAAAAAGAACACATAATACATATTTGGTAGGTTCATGTCAATTTTTTACTCCACTTCAACCCTATACAGCCCTTGGCTGTTGATCAAGACAGGATCCTTTCCATCAAACTGATATGAGGGATGTCAAAGTATGATGGGAGGGGGGTCTTTACTCAAGAATAGATCTGCGAAAATTCAGGAATCTCTTGATCCGACCCATTGAGCCCAAGTATTCAGATTGAAGGCATCGTACGGTACCGATGTCAACTTAATGTACATGCATCCTTGGATATATGAATTCCATCAAACTCATACATGCAACCATGGTGGTTTATTCCATCACATCTGGGATGATGTATCATGCTGGTATGAGGTCTGGTGGCAACTTTGCTGTTTAATGCTTGATAATGTCAGGAAATTCTCAAATGTTGAAGCTTGTTATTCAAAATGTTCTTTGAGTCATATATTTACTAATTAACTATATAAGCTGTGTAATCCATTTCACTTGCCATGCGGAGTGATATCAGGAATGTAATGTGGGGGGGGGGGGGGGGGGGGGGGGGGGTGCGGATGAGTTGGTGGTACATGTATCCACCATTTTATGACAAGCACTTTTCACTGTTTTGTACATGGAATCTGGCCATCTATAAAGTTTTTGTGATTGAGTCCGCTGAATTGTAAATTTATTTTGGTTCAGGACATTTTTCACTATTTTCGTGACAGAGGTTACAGATTTTGAGTCTCTTTATCTGAACTTTCTTTGTAAGGAAGGACCAAGAATGTTTTGCTTCTTGTTTCTACCCCTGTCTAGAAGATAAAAATATGACATGGTCTCAATAAAACATATCACATCTCTCCAAGTAAAAACATATATACCAATTTCGTGACAGAGGTTACACGAAAAAATATTACCATATAAATTAAAAAAAATTCTCATTACACATGAGAATGCCTTTAGAAATGATTGAGTTAATCAAATTGACCATAATATGACATGCATCTTACAGTGTTTTCATTATCATTTACACCATTTATGTTTAGAATAATCTTACAAGAAAATTACAGCCAATACGCCCCAAAAACATAATTCAATATTCAAACACTTTGAGAAATCGTTAAACGAAAACTAAGTGGCGTTAAAAAAATCGAAATTAGTCTCAGAAAGCTGACAATGTGACAATTTAACTAACATCAATTTAAGAATGGCCACACAAAAACTGAAAATTGACGCAAGTGGAACCTTAATGTGGAATTAACCTGTACCATAAATAATTGCTGTCTGCTTCAATTCATAACTATTTTTCTTCCGAAGTTCTGATAGTCATTCTTTTATCACAATGTCAATGACGAAACTGCAATAAAATTGATCATCGGTAACATATTGATCGTATATTAAACAGGGACCGAACGAACTGCATGGTTGTTTGATCGATGAACGGAAGAAAATTAACTTACAAAAAATATCAACATGTGTGAATTATTTATTTAGAAAATACTACGACAATGGCCCGTCACGTGACACTACGCGAGCCTGAGACTGGTGTGCATTTATGTAAAACGTTACGACAACAACCCCATTAGCCTCAGTGAACTCTCTTTATCATGAAACACAATTTCACAAGTCAAATGTTCACCTTCAAAGTTCAATCACAAACTGACAAACTTACAAAAGTCATGATACCTAGTATTATTATCAAAAGTACGACGAAATTATGTGACTTAATTAGATTCAAATTTATGAGTCGAATATCACCACCATCGAGCTATAATAACACATACTCACCCGTCATGTACATTCTTTGGTTGGTTGGAAACAAGTTGCCACCCAGTCAGTATGTGTTCATCACCTCTGTGGTTAATATCGTCAATTTTATAATAACAGTTTCTAAAAAATCGTGTGAAATTTTCAGCTCCATGTGTACGCAAAATGCATGACGTATTGCACAAGCCGGTTATAAAATTTCAGCTTATTTCCTAGTTTTGAGAACGAGAAAATTTGTTTTACTAAATAAAATTGCAATGTGTGCCTTCTAAAGTTAAAGACCTACAAAATGTTATATATATAAACAAGTTAATATGATTTATATATATATAAAACCCATAAAAAGTTACTAAATGCTATACTAATCTATTGCATGTGTCATATAGTTAGGCCCATATATACAGGTAGCGACATGCAATATACAAACTTGACTTCGTGCAAATGCGTGTATCTCGATCGCCATAGGGCTACATTTATACATATGTGTAGCTCAAATTTAATAGGCCTATCGCCATATATAATTAAAAAATAATCTACATAGGCATATAGTCCCCATGATGCCGACAGATATTGCTGCGTATGGCCTAAATGTGTGCAATGTGATTCAAGTTATAAAATGTATATATATGGGACTGGGGTAGCTATAGGCCTACCAGTATATGTAGGCCTACCTCCAGCTCTACGCAAATTAATGCAGTAAATAGACTGCCTGGCTATGATTGTGCAGATACATGTAGGCCTACAAGTTTTGCAATTTTTCGAATCATCATCCATGCTTCAAGTTTGCATGTATATAGGCCTATCGTCCCGCGGCTCGCGGTTCCATGATTGTATATTGACGAGGACTGTATATAGCCTACCTATAAAATGAGACGGTTCCTCGAAGACAGTACTTACTGTTAAACCATCGACGTATATTATAATATAGATCGATGGTTAAACCAACAAACTTGTCCCCCAATCCCTTGTAAATTGAGTTACAATAAATATGTTTAAACCAACCAACTAAAGGCAAACTAATGGGCTGACGCCCGATGCGATAACAATAGGGGCATATGAGTTTATATTGAAAGGTCTTGTGATATTAATATAATTTATATTTTCTAAAACCACGCCTTTTTATATCAGAGAAATGTAAGCACGGACTCAGTATAGGTCTACATATAGTGCCATATTGCTTCAAATGCGCTTAATTGCATCAGTAAGCGTGAAAAAATTATCATACATGTAGGCCTGCCGGTATATATATAAGTTATGTACATTATTTACAAGTTAGTGTGCAGATGCAAATATATTAAAGGCAGAATAAAGCTAAATTATATACGCACACGATGGCCTATATATGTATAGGCATATATAGGCTACCTTAGCTACTGCAATGCCAAGGGTGTCGCCTGGCATGCATGATTTTTCGACCCATAGGACTATATATATGCAGGTGCTGCGATCCCTCGACGTGACACGCAGGGTGGCCAAAGCTATAGCCTACATAAGTAGGCCTATACTATGACCTGGGCTTGCTGACCATTGCAGATATCCCAACTGTAGACTGGGGTATGCCATAATAATCATCCCGACTGAAATATCCTGTGCCCCCGAGTACTTATATAAGTTAGGTCATGTCATGAATCTCTACTATAGCTGTCAAACGACCGTAGACAAAGTTGAGATTCATGGCATGATCTACTTATTAGTGTTAGATAAAAACCACGAAATTCATTGTGCGTATCTGCACGTGCACATACCGTTAGTGACATGTTATAAACTTAGTGAACAACTCAACTCATTGAACTACTATACGCTATATGCAAATCTAGGTCTATACTGACAATGTCATGACAATTCGAATGCGAGGCTGGCACATCGCTCGACTATAGGCCTATATATTATGCTCATCATCGCACCTGTTTCCTGTCAATATACATGTATAATTATATATATATATATTTATAAAAAAAAATTTTAAGTAGAAACTCTCCGCTGAGGTAGGTGACTGCTGACGTGAAGATTGGAATAGTTTGAAAATTAAGACAGGTATCCGTTCATTGTTGAATATTTATTACGGAATATTTGTGCTTAAGCGCAAATAACCTATATGATTTGCGCTTAAGCGCAAATATTTACACTTAAGCGTAACGCTTAATTGTAAATCATTTGTGCTCAAGCGCAAATAATTTGCCCTTAAGTGCAAATTATTTATGCTTAAGTGCAAATAATTTCCACTTAAGCGCAAATACAAAATAATATTCATTGATTCCCCCCTGAATTAATTTTAATTGGCACATGCCTAAACACATCACTCAAGTCTATATAAACCCACAATATGAGGGAAGCAATCCCCCAGTAACCCCTAGATCCCTTTTATGACCATGGAAAAGATATAGATCTGTGCAGGATATGTCTTATTTATAAAATATACTAGATCTCTGGGATGGAGACACAAATTCTTGGAGACAGGGATGCTGATAATATGAAAATAAGTCCCCCCCCCTTATTTCAAGTCAGTAAGTACACCATAAAAAGGAAGCAAGCCCCCTGTAACCCTTAATTCCCTTTTTATGGCCATGGAAGTGATATATATATATAATATATATATATATATATATATATATATCTGTGCAGGAGATGTCCCTTTAATAACATAAACTAGAGCTCTGGGAGTGAGGCACTAATTCCTGGGACACCAGGGACAGATATGCTATGCATATGTAAATGTTTTTTTTCCTTCAAATTCGAGTCTGTATGGGGCTATTACTATGGGCCCATAATAATATACTATGAGATGGACTCAATCATTCACAATCAGCGGGAAGTAAGGGAATGTTAGGTATTTGTGCTTAAGCGCAAATAAATAATAAATGTGAAAAGGGCCTCCCATAACTATTAGGGTTTGTAATAATATAATCTAATTTAATTTGATTTTAATTTGGAGTGTCATGATTGAATTCTTCACCGAGTCGAATGGGTTTTCTGGGACGTCCAGCATGGATTTAGTTGGTTCATCATCCTGGTCCCGAACTCATTGACTGGAGTGGAGTTACCTTCACCGTAGGTACCTAGCTACGAAGTATCCGAGTATCTTCACCCACCCTAGGAATTGCTAGAGTTAATTGGCACTCTTCAATATGGCCAATGGAATATAACTCACAACTCCTTATGAATTTTAGGGGTGCGATTAATTTGACACCATATCCAAGATATCTTCACATGTTCCTGAACAAACTCTCATTTCTTATTAACATGTCCAGGTTATACAATCTGGATACTAGCAAGAGATCGATGTCCCACAATTCATTAAATCTGAGATAAACAAATTTAATCAGTAAACAGCCCTGATATAGTTTGTCAACTATGAAAGCATAATTAGCTTTTTCCCTGTTGTCACACTCCAACCCTTTGATAACTGGATATTAAATTTTGCCAATGAGTAGTCAACTTGAGGAATGTTAAGATTTGAGTTCTTGTAATCTGACATTCCCTATAAAAGAAAATCCTATTATTCTTTATTTGCAATTACAATAACACCTCGCATGAATGCGAATATGAATGCTTATGACAAAAGTGGCTTAACTGTAACTTGCGTCAGGACCCATGCCCATTTTAAGAGGTAAATAAAGAATACAACTGTATTATTGAAAATATATTGTTATTTCATATTGCTCAAGGCTAGTGGCTCACAGTGTCAATTAGATAGGAGTGTACAATATGTGAAATTTTCTTTGTTTAATAAAATAAGAGCAGCAGATACCAAATTAAGATATTACTATTTTTTAAACTGCTTCAATATTCATAGTTTATGTCCGTGCAGCATTAAATCTTTATTTAGTATATGAGGGTGCACACCAACAAGACGGTTTGGAACTAATTTCTGATAACCAGAGCTCAAGGTTTTTAGATAACCCATGAGAAGACATATTCAATAAAGCAAGATACTCTAATTCAAGATAAATTTATTGTGTAAGATTTGTATACAAAATTTTAAAAACAACATGGGATTCAGCAACAATATGATATATAATATATAAATAACTGAAAAAATTAAGTTCCTCCCTCATATAATACACAGTATATCCATTCGTATTGATAATTTGCATAAATTGAGAGCATCAAAATGTAACACATTGTGAGAGTTAATTAACCAGAAGGTTTTCTAGCTTTCTGTCAGAATATTGCTTGATTGGATATATTTGCAATTTTCAACAAGAGCATTTCTAGGACGTGGCCAAATACACTCGTGGTAATTTCAACAATGGGCCATAACTCAAGTGGAAATTAGCAAGCGGAATCCAAATAAGAAATTTCAGCTGTATTTGGGGCTAATAAACTCACATACCAAATTTAATTCCATTCTATTCAGACTTGCAAAAGTTATCTGGAAAATTAAGTGCAAATTCCAACAAAAATGGCCATAACTCTGGTGAAAATTGGTGAGAGGAATCCAAATTACTACATTTAAAAAAAATATAGCTATTATTAAGATAAACGAGAGGCCGATCACGATCGGCAGATGTTAACCCATCCCTTGGCGATAAAAATTTAATATGATCGGATAAATGAGAGTTTTGGTGTTGAATTATAGAGTATACTGTTATGTACTTTTATAGACAAATGTACAAAACACAAATTATTGGAATTTATGGGTCACTGGCATTTATATAAGAGAATGCACTGGTACAGGATCTGTAATGCTAAACCGCCACAGCCAGCAAGCCCATGGGCTAAATGTGTAGGTGTGACCTGGACATGGAATACTTGGGTTAAGAGAGTCCAATTTAAGTTTACAATAATAATGTGTCCTAGTATACAGATAAGCAACCTCACCAGTCACCACTGACCCATTAATATCAATTATATAGCAGACCTGTCAAAATATCACAGGAATTGTTTATGTTGAACACTGACCTCTCTATTAAACCAATAACAATTATAATGATATCAGACCATCTGAAGATATAACTCCGCAGCAGAGATGTCTACTGTTAATATCATGTGATGTTTATTGTTGAATCTTTATTTTAAATTAGATACCATAGCCTTCTTTATCAGATTATTTGCACATTGGCATAAGAGACATCAGAAAATAATATAGCCTTATCAATAGCTAAGTAGTCCAAAGGCAATTGGTGAATTGGATTTAATGTTGCTCCAAACAGATTTACCAGTACATAACACAAGATTTTGGACCGATTTAATCAAATTTGATGTGGTGATTCGGGTACCCTTGGCAGAGTTATAATGGTGTTAGTTTTTCAATTTTTTTTAACTTAAAAACTTTTTAATTATTTAAAAAAATTAAAGGGACACATTGGAAATCTTTTTATCAACTTTTATCATAATCATCAATATCTAAATGAAAACAAATGACAATGTCAATGACATTTTTTTTATTATTATTATAAAAGTTAAAAGTAATTTTGTTTTTAAATAAAAAAAAAATTTCAATTTTTTTTTCGAAAAAAGGGTCATAACTCCTTTAAAATTAATCGGATCAAACCCATATTCGAACTCGATCTGTAATTTGGTTCCAATCAGATAAAAAATGTTTGAGTTATGGCAGAATGCGTGAATTCTAAGTTGAAAAAGGGCCATAACTCTGTAACAAAATCTCGGATCAAACCCAAATTCGAACTCGATCTGTATTTTGAGCTGAGAAACCCATATACAATCGGATAAAAAATGTTTGAGTTATCGCATTACTCGTAAAGTGTCTACGGACAGACAGACGGACAGACGGACAGACAGACGGACCAACGACGAGTGGTCAATCCGGGCAACGACACTATGTTTACCATACTATGGTATGGGTAAACATAAAAATACAGATAACATAATTAATATGTCCCAAAACAGGCGTATACAATATCACACTCAACTTTGAGGCTCAACAGAATCATATGTTGATGGGTTAACTGGGTGATCATTGTTGGTTAAGTGTCACCAGCCTTATTACTGCATGGGATTTTCGACAAATTGACCAGTTGTCATGCTGTTTTATGTGCATGATTTCGAATCGCTCTAATATCTGGTTCACTGCAACCACTCGATTAGAACCATATCCCATATGGAGGACCAGCAAGGGTTAACACAATAGATCTGTTGAATGTAAACAACTCCATAATACACGTCGTCTGCAAAATAGGTGTTTCAGTAAGAAACCTCATTTACAAGAGACTGGCTGATGTCAATTACACTGCCAAATTTGGATGCAGTGTTTCGCACAGCCAGTTCCTTGAAATTTGGCCAAGTTTTCATGTCGCATTCGGTGAAACACACATTCTTATAGCTGCTTTATGGCAATGTTTGCCTTTAATATATCCATGGCGAAGTCAATCCAGACATTATTGCTATACAGTGTTGATTAATTTCAGTTTAAGTATGTTACACGAAAAATTAAATCGCATGTTCAATTCTCAGGTTGTATAATTAATATATATATGTACATTTCGGTTATGTTTTATTAATTTAAGTAAATACAGTTATGTGTATGGGCAAAAATAATTAAGCAGTTTTCAGTTAATCACTAATTTCGATCGAGTTTGATATCAATACCGTATAATCTGCATACATATTCATGGCGTAATTATGTGACACTATTAATTAGTGATACATATACATGTACATGTACACCCACAATGCAGTTTGTGAAAATTCGGTACAGAAAGATCTACGCATGTATAACTACCATCCCGATGAAACACAATGAACCAATAATAAAATGCTAGGCTCTTATCAAGTTCAAGAAAATCCCATGCAGCAATAAGTCTATGACACTTTAATAATCACTGATCACCCAATAACCCATAAACACAAGTGTTAGACCAAGTCTCCTCAGCCTGGGAAATCAGTTGGATTGATACTATTTTTGACCGAGTTACTTTTCTATAACAGACTTTACGCCCATAATCGAGGGCGGGAGTTATCTTGCTGGCATGTCTTCATATTAAGTCAATTAGCGTTTGTGCCTATGAACATAAAGGGCATTCTTTCCCAAGCATGATGATATAAAACAATCGTATATCAGAAGTTTGTTGAATGTCAAAGCAACAAGATTTAACTAAACAAACCATTGTTTTCCAGAGAATTTGAATGTGTCACATTATCAGAAAATGTGTGTAAACAATAAAATAATCTATCAAATCTTCACTTAAATACCTTTTTCTATCATAGTAATTGATACATCAGTATGAAGACAGATTAATCGTGGACATGTCAGATGACTAATCACATTCAACAGTTCACATGAATATCCAGGCTCCACTTGTAATTATATAGAGTACGACTTTTTAATGAAAGTCTGTTATAGAAGAAATTCTGTTGTAGAAGAGCAATAGCACTTGACTGGGTCCAAAAAGACATCAACACAACTGATATCTCAAGCTATTGTGGACCGACAAGTCTTGGTCTACACGAGTGTAAAAGTTGAAAGTGTGATTTTTCAAAATGGTAATTTTTTCGATCAAGTAACATTCAAAAGGTTATAAAACATTGGGATAAATAAGTCCCACAATATGCTGCACTTTAATAATACCATGTTTTCAATTTGCTATAAATTTCAATATGATCAGATGAATAACATAGGAGATACAGGACAGATAATTGGATGAAACCCATATTTGAACTTGGCCTGTATCTTTTGCAAAGAGACACACATACCAACTTTGGTTCAGTTCAAATAATCCAAACAGGAGCTATCAGTTGGAAAAAAAAAATTGTGAAATTGGGCAAATAGAAAGTCGAACAAGAGCACGCCGTCGGAGCGTGGGCATAATACGCCCTTTCTGGAGTAGAGTGGGGCAAGGTTTAATTCATTTGGTTGAAACCTTTGACTTAAGATGAAATAATAAAAAAAATAAAACACAATAACTTCAAGTGTTTTATTTATGACTGAAAATCCCCCAAAAAAACTTTTAAATAATTATTTTCGGCTATTTTCAGACAAAACAAGAGGTGTGCACTCGAGTGCTAGCATACCCCCACCATGGCAAATTCAACCCTCATTATCCGTAAACCCAACAAAACAGATTTTTAACTTTAAAGAAAAATTCGGACTAATAATATTGATATGGTGTCACAAGAAGCTTGTACAGAAAAAATTATTCAAATTGGTTCATATTTGTTAAAGTTATTAAGTCGGACAGAATTTTCTAAGTCAAAATAAGTCGAAAATGAAGTGTAATATTACGAAAAACAGTCTGAGCCAATCACTAGCCGCATCATGTAGAAAGGGTATTGTGAGAAGCATGTATACCAAATTTTTTTGAAATCGGTTCATTTTTGTTAAAGTTATTAAGTGGGACAGAATTTTCTATGTCGAAATAGGTCGAAAATGAGGTGTAACTTTAAAAAAAAATTAGCATCATACAGAGAGGCAGTCCTAAGGAGCTTGCGTACCAAAATTTAAAATAATTGGTTCAAAATTGTGCATGAAGATCTAGCTGTTTGTTTGATTACAAGGTATGGTGTATATAAATATAAAAATAATATGATAATATATTTTGCAGATTTTAAATTGTCTATCAGAAAAGCCTCCAAACATTGGCTTGATTCTTCTTTTTCTGCAAAATATAGCAATGTGTCAATACAAGGCCTTCCAGATTTTCTGTATCACTATGTCACCAGTATCGTCCCAGGTGAAGATTATTCTTGCTGACATTCACAGTTCAGAAGATAAAGTTGATCCTATCTGAAAGTAGAGGTAACTGTAAACAGTATTTAATCCATATAATTCATAAAGTAATTATGGTACAATATAATAACAAGTTACATGTATGTTATGGAGGGGATTCAACAACAAGCTGATAGCTTATATGTGTCTTCGCCAGTTATGGTGTGACCGAGCCCACAGCGTGAGTGTGCTTGGACTAAGTGCGATGTATTTCAGACAATTTGATGTTCACAGTTGGCTTTATTTTTATTTTTTTCTCGCATTAGCTCACGTAGTGGGCTCGTTCAATAGGTGTGACTAAGTGAGACTAAGATTTGGTATTTGTAATACAGTTGGTATTAGAAAAATTAATATCAGACCAATGGGAGAAAAAGGGAGAATTAGATAGTAATGTTTCAGATAGAAGATAATTTGAAGATATGTGGATAATCTGATGTAGATATAATGATTTTGATGAGCTGGCCTATAGCCATAACTATGATATATAAACTTCACAACTATTTTGACATTATATAATATGAATTAGAAAAAATATTAATTTTCTTTGAATAAATAACAAATAAAAGGCTGCTTGGCCACATGACAAAAGTGGCTTAAAATTTGTTTGGCAGGTGGCTTTTTACACACTTACACATATTTATTTAGAAAAAACAATTTTAAAACTGATTTCATCATGAGGGGTCTAAATACCATGACAAAGCAGGACTTGGTTGTCACAAAACCATGGTTAACTGTATTAGAACCAGCTTCCCAATTGTTGGTCTGCCTATGATGTTGAATTTGCTATGTACATTACTGATTGGCTCAATTTTGGACCCCTACAATATCTGAACATTAAAGTTACTCATCCCGACGCAATGGTCCCCATATCATCATATTCCAACAATAACACAAATTTTTGAAATGCTGCTTCAGAATTGATTTATTGCCTGAAAATAATGCTAACAACAGTCAACTATAGTATGAGAGTCATTGTATTTAATTAATGTATAAGAATGATGGCGTGTGTTGTTAATTTGGATTAATATTCATAAAAAAATAACTACTTTGAACAAGATTATTCTCAATTTCTATTTGATCATCTTACTGGGGTGTTTCACATCACTTTAACCACTTTTATTGACAGATTTTGTACACATGTCATTGGTATTTTTGGTAAAAATGATGCAAATTGGAAGAAAGGCGTAGCATAAATTGGAAATACGACAAATCCTTGAGTACAGGCTAACACACTTTGAATATGTATGCTATTACCTCACCATGGCATGTTGATCATTAGTATGACCAGAGGATGTCTTTTGACATTAGAAAATCATAAGTTTGCTAAATCATTGAAGAAATAAAAAAAGTGATGAGATTCTGCATGTGTGAATCAAAGTTGATAAACAATCTACTGTAACAGAAGCCAATGATAATGTATAATAACTCTAAAATACAGATAGCTTAGAATATGATGAGTTTTAGTGTGTATTTCCTCATTAAATTATCTGTAACAGCAATGGTAGTATACTCGAGTTGCCTTATATTAATGTCTTAGTATTAAAACAAAAGAAAACATTACTTGAAGCAGTCTGCGTGAATGTCCTGGTAAATGCCATAATTGGTCAAATTTGGACTCGAGAAGTAAATATATGTTTAGGAGATTTACTGATAGCATGTCCATTTTTCGCTAGTTGTTATTTATTATCTGATTGCCGAAAGTGCCAATAATACAATGAATTCAAAAGTCAAACCCATATTCGAACTCTATCTGTATTTTGGGCTGAGAAATTCACATAGCAAATTTGGTTCCATCCAGATAAAAAATGTTTGAATTAAGGCAGCAAGCGTCAATTCTAAGTCGAAAAAGGGCCATAATTCTGAAAAAAAAAAGACTCAGGTCAAACCAATATTTTAACTCGATCTGTATTTTGGCCTGAGAAACCCATATACAAACTTTGGATCCGTTCGGATTTAAAATATTTGAGTTATTGCATGATGCGTAAAGTGTCTACAAACAGACGGACAGACGAACGAATGACGAGTGGTCAATCCGGACGTCGACACTATGGTATGGGTACACATAAAAATGGAATCCGCCAACAAAAATGTATGACCATTTATCACATTGAGTTCTGGCATTGTTTATATAGTCAGTACCACAATATGGTGGCATGTATGCAGTCTGTTTGAAAAGATAATGGAAATCCTAACGGATGTATATCTCTATATCTCTAATGAAATTAGTTTCTGTTTTGAAGGGATTCCTTCCATTTAATTGGAGGGCGGTGCAGACTATGCATGATTCATTGGTTATTGGCATAGCAGATCACTTCACAGATCAGATATCATGCAATAACTTGTTGACAATTTTCCAATGCAATGTAAAACTCAACTACTGTTGAATCAGTCAATGATATTCATGACTGATTATTCTTTCGCATCTTATAACTATTTTTAAATACTATGATTCTCACAAACATTTACTATGCCAGGAAAGCACTCCATATTTGGAAACGGTTTATTACATCGTGTTGGGAATGCCGTGTTATCATATAAAAGACATATAATGTACTAATCTAGAGACGTTCATCCGTTAGGATTTTTATTGGCTTTTCAAAGAGACGGGCATGCCCTTTAGGCCAAAAAAAAAAGAGTTTTGGTTCTCTGGCAATTTTTTTTTCAAATCAATGAGGGAGGGAGGGTTTTATTTTTATTTTTTACTGCTCATAGTTAGCATGAACAAAGATACCTTCCTCTGTCTAGTAATAACCAGAAATGTAGAGGGAACTTTTAGGCATATAAACTCATTTAATCTTACATAAAAATGACATTGTACTATCAGTCTAAGACTGGGATTACCTAACACCATACAATGCCCCTGACATTCAATATTGTTATTGTTTTCTAAAAGCTGATACCTCCCCATTCTAATATGTGATCCTGAATTAAATCCTGTGCCTTTCAATTGTATGGAGTTAAAATTAGTGTAAGTTAGATCACAATGACTAATTGTATGATCAGCTAATCATTTTCTTAATTGCAGTCATCTACTTCATGTTGAAAGCCTGCAAGTAACTTTATAACACATTACATGTTAGAGCTCAATGCATGCTAATATTCAACACATATCTCATATCTACTATGGACATGTTTATGAAATACAAATTTTTTTTATAATTTTTTATTTTTGTATTTAAATTTTTTTTTGTCATAACATCAGGCATTGCAATAAAAAGGCCTAATCCGGCCCTGAGAACCAAAGCCCTTTTTTTGGCCTTATACATTATCAGCTTTCACCTACCATGTCTTGAATAATATCTTGACCAAACTCTGGTTACTTTCTTTATCATTTGTTGTCATCATCCCTGATTTTAATAGAACAAGAAATTATGAATACATGTACTTATATAATTGTCATACAAAATGCTAAGGTATGATCACCTGAGCCCATATTTAGAATGAGATGTCAATTTGTTCATAGTGACGTTGACCATATGATTGGACTGCTGGAATATGGCAGCATATGTCACTTTGGTGTAGTTTTAATATAGCATTTACATGTATCAAGTAGAGCACACCTAAACGATACAAGATTTGCAATCTGACGACTTAATATAACTTGTTATTATTGTATTGATAACATAGTGTAGGTATTACATACATATAATGTTTTTATGGTATTAAAAAAAAAATTGGCACCCACAAAGCTATTAAGCCCCAAGATAGTCAAGACAAGAGAACAGATTTCCGAGTCATTAAATAATTTTCATTATAATTACCATGCTGTTTACATTGTTCATAGAGCACACAAGTGTATTTTGCGCTCTTCCAAGGCTCAAATTCATCCTTTTGTTGCACATATTCTGTTGAGTATAACAGGAGATGGTCCCATAAATGGCTGGAGTTAGTTTGCAGTACCCACTTATAGTAAAAGCTATTGATACATATAACTGTTGGTAAAAGTACTCTTGAATCTCATAAGCTTTAAATAGAAAGGGTTCAAATGGATATTGGTTCAATGTTCATGCATTTCAATCTACCTAAATCGTCCTGTACATCTACTCTAGCACATATTCACTTGCAGACGGCCCCGTATCAGGATTCCGACTTTACAATTATACCAACCAACTAATTCGCTCAATTTTTTTAACCTAACAACCAGGCACATTTGAGTAATTGTAGACACCTAATTTATGGTCTTATCATGCTCAAACTATAGTTTCACTAAATAAGCAAACATATATTGAAAACAATGCCAAAAATTACACTTATAAAATAAGTTGTTCCAATTAGATATTTTGTTGCATATTTTAGTTATATTCTTGTAACATGAGTTTTTTTTGTTTTAACAATGTTTAAACTTCAAAATGTCCCAATTTAATTATATATGTAACAA
This sequence comes from Siphonodentalium dalli, assembly GCA_032622095.1. NCBI lineage: Eukaryota > Metazoa > Mollusca > Scaphopoda > Gadilida > Siphonodentaliidae > Siphonodentalium > Siphonodentalium dalli. The sequence continues at coordinate 139,143,331 of CP136067.1, read as the reverse complement.
TATTTCTGAAATATTACCTGACAAATGCTATTTAAATGATTAAACTAAACAAGAGTTGACTAAACAATACAGTGATGCAGCCAAAGCCCATATCTGGGCTTCCAGCACTCTTACATAGGGTCCAAATATGGGCTTTCAGCACTGAACCAGTTAACATCCATGACAAATTTCATGGCGATCAGACAAACAGTACGACCTGTAGCCTGTGCTAATGGATTGAAATTTGAAATCCATAATGACCACTGGCAGCCATGTATTTTTGCCGAATGACCCAAAGTGACTTATTCCCATCTACATGTCAATGTCAAAATCCATGACAAATTTCATAATGATCCAACCAAAGGTACGACCTGTAGCCCATGCTAAAGGAAATTGTTGATGAGTCACTCACACACACACGCAAACACACCCACGGACGACAGATACCAAACCATGGCAATAGCTCAAACTTTACAAAGTATAGTTGAGCTAAAAAACTGCAAAAATTCTCTAGATACTATATAGCAATGCTAATCTCCTTAAACATCCGTTGTAACTTTTGTTTTGTTTTGAAAAATCATGACATTGGCGAGTCACTCTCAGTCTCATGGAGGGTTTTGGATATGTTGCATTGCATTTCTATCTAGCTGTGTCATGGCGAATATGATGCAAGAAGTGATAGTAAGACACTTGAAGACAATTCATTCAACGTATCACAAACCCCATGGAATGGAAGTCACTTTAATAAAGATAATAAAGAGTTGACACAAGTGAACATGGGTTCACCGTTTAGCTATATGATTGTTGTAGTCCGATACCAATGGTAGTTATCTGTTAAACTGTTCACACCACAATAGGTCAAACACCTACATCACATATTCACAGTAACTGTCTTGACAGAGGGGGTCCCAGAAAACAGACAAAAGTTACAAGTGTTAAATGTTATTACTAGTAACAAGATTCAACGCATAGAAACTTGGTGCAACATGCTCGATTTATCGGGAAACAGAAACTGAAAGTAGGAAATTTATAGGAATTCTGCCAGCAGTGTTGCAGATAACTCGTCGCACATGATAACGCCTGTTTAAGAATGTAATAGACTGTATGTTTTAAGGTCTCTCACTGTTCATTCCAATCTATGTTTTGTCGCTCATAACGGTGGCTGAGATTGAATTTTATTCATATGATTATAATCTGAATTGGATATATGAAGTTCTAAACATAATGTAATCAAATGAGTTCCGCATCTAGCAATCACGCACCGTGTATACAATATAGACAGTGTCGATTCAGATTACAAATAAACGCGGCGATTGATGAGCGTCACAGGTTGCGATCGAAGCAATAATTTGCATAAGCACATCTACATGTACGTCTGTATACACCCGTCAGTGAGCCTGGGGGCTCATGCATGTTTTTGCTCAAAAAGTGGGTACTGGGCTTACTCACGAGGACCGTCCCGTGCAAAAATTCAGTTAGCCTTCAGGTGCCAACCTACCATAATGTTTTATACCAATACCATATTTTTTTTATTGAATAAGGATAATAATGTATTTTATTTATATTATTAAGATAAAATCACAGGATAATAACCAGAAACAGTGATAGATAGATCTACACATTTTGGATCAATTTGAATAAGGTTGTAAATGTTTGTATTAATTTGTAAAACAATAGGGCTGTATGATCAGTTCACAAGTTACTAGTAATGTAGCTACACTAATGCTTACTAATCAAGTAATTTCTTATAACGAGAGGCCGATCGTGAGATGTTTAACCCATACTTGGCGATAGTGATCAGCTAGTTTCAGTTCAGACACGAAAATCCATAAGCCATAACTCTGTTTAAAATATAAAAAAATGGATCAAACCCAAATTCGAAATCTATCTGTATTTTGGGCTGAGAAACTCACATACAAAATTTACATACATCTCAATAAAATGAGATATATCAGATGAAAGGTATTTCTGCTAAGTATAAAGAATGTTGTGAATTAAGGGTTCATTTAACCACAAAAATCCATACAAGTGAAAGGGATATAATAGGAGAATGATTACATGAAAAATATACAAAAGCATAAATTGATGACAAGGGTTAACAATTTTAACTCAATAAAATTAGGTACAGGTATGTCACTGGAACATTGCATTGATAAACCAGAGAGCTGTATGGAAATACAATAAACAACAGATGGTTCTCTGTCCAATTACACCTTCCACTGTGCCCTGACAATATGATGGCTAAAAATAACTGTAGTTTCCAATAATACAAGTTAATCTACAGTATTCTCTCTCAGTGCTAACTGATATCACCAGTGTTAGCTGCTATGGTTCTACATGATAAGCATAAAAATATCGAATCTGTTCAATCCTTAGTTAAAAAGGGCCATAACTCTGGTATAAAAAACAGGATCTAACCCATATTCAAACTTGATCTGTATTTTGAGTTGAGAAACTCACATACCAAAGTTGGTTCCGATCAGACGATAACTGGTTGATCTATCGAAGCATGGATGAATTCTATATCAAAGGGCCATAACTCCATTAAAAATAATCTGATCAAACCCATATTCGAACTCGAACTGTATTTTAGATAGAGAAACTCACATACCAAATTTGGTTCTCATCAGATAATTTTTGTTTTTAGTTATCGTAGCATCCATGAATTCTAAGTCGAAAAAGGGCCATGACTCCGTAAAAAAAACTCGGATTAAACCCATATTCGAACTCGATCTGTATTTTGGTCTGAGAAACTCATATACAAAATTTGGTTCCGATCAGATAGAAACTATTTGAGTTATCGCACCATGTGTAAAGTGTCTACGGACAGACAGAGGGTCGGACGGACAGACGGACGAATGACGAGTGGTCATTCCGGACGTCAACATTATGTTTACCATACTATGGTATGGGTAAACATCAAAACACAACAGTGTGATGCAGGTGAACTTACATCCTCCTCTGCATTATCAAAGGATACTACAAAAACACCAAGTCATTGCTCTACATCCCATTGGATTTACTCTGATAGAGGTGTGAACAATAAGTGGCACATCCTTTGATTTTATTGATATAGTACCTCTTTGACAGACCCAACAACTAAGAATAGAATAAGATATGTATAATTCACAACGATATTAACACAAGTGTATACTATTATACATCTTTATTATTTAAGAAAAACTGGAACAAATAATAGTATCTTCTCCTATTCTACAGGATAGATACATGATTGTATTCACCTTCCAAATGCTCAAAAATGGGGGTGGGCTTATCTACGAGAACCACCCCATGTTTTGTTTAGGGGAAAAACCCAGACTGGGCTTATCTTTGAGGATGGGCTTAATGACGGGTGTATACAGTATTCTGCTTTAATTTTGATGAGCTCAGGTCATTTGGCATGTGTTATTTAGATGCAAAAAATTAAACTACACCGAAGTATAACACCGATTCAAAAATATCTGAATCAGCGGATCTCGAATCGGGTGCCTGATATCGACATCGAATCGAATCTCGATTATTCGCAGGTCCCTAATTCGTGTATCCCAACCAATTCACAATTATACATTCTAATTTGAATCAATTAAATATCCCCTACATGTAACTTGGCAGTGCCCTATATAAAATGAATTCTCAAATATGCTCTTGTATCTACACAGGCAGTAAATGTGAAGGATGGTTACATGTAAGCAAGAACAATGCTTCATTAACTTTTTCTATCCAAACATTATGTTAAGATTTTCTATATACCTAATTTGTTTTCAGCTCTGTCTGGAAAAATATCTTGATCAAATTCTGGTCTGTGTCTTTATTATCCATTGCCATCTACATGTATGTGTATGATATGTATGAACCCTGACGAGAATGAAAAAAAAACAAATTATTCATTTACTTATCATCTAAGGTTCGAACCCTGACATGGGTAAACAAATATTGGGATAAATTTTCAAGTGTGATCTGAGTTGAGGTACATTTCAATGTGCCATTCCGATCGATAAGAAATGAGAATTTGTTCATGCTCACTGAAGCAAGCACACTCATACTGTGTCTGTGATTATAAATACCCTAGTACCAGTAATTGTATGGTCAGATACAATTGCAGAGCTAGTGCATTGTGTTGTTCCAATATAATGGTAGATGTGTTCTGTGTCAATATTCAAACCCATGTTCAGACTAATATGGTTCCCAACTCTGGGCGAAAGGTATGGACATCATGATTATTCCTATGAACGATGAACTGTTGATAAAGCCGATAACTGATTACCATTTCCGTTGTTGATTATTTCGGATGTCAGACAATGCCGGGTATAATTGCATACCGTGTTTGAACCTACAACATTTTAATCAACGATGTTCCCCGAACTGCGTCAAATTGAGCCAAAAAAGGTAAGGCCTGTAGTCTGTGTTAACGGATTGATTTTTGGCCACTGACCGCCATGTTTTTTTGCCGAAAGGCCGCTAAAATGACCCGTTCCCAGCTACATGTTATGACAAATTTCAAAATGATCTGACCAAAGGACTTGTAGCACGTGCTAGTGGGAATTGTCGGATGTACACATGCACACACAGCATATCATGGTCAGAAAACAGGGTTCCCCAAAAAATCTCTGTATTCATCCCTATCCCTTTTATTGGTTACCCCCGAAGCGACATATGAAGTTTGGTGATGACCTGATGAGGGATGTGCTCTGTAGGGTGTGTCAAAGGATTTATTCATCTAAAGAGTAAAATCCAAGATGGCTGCTGACGGCCATGTTTTTCTTAACAGATTTCAGATAAAATTGATGGCTCTCATCTATAGGTCACCCTGATGATCCATGTCAAATTTGGTGACGATCAGATTCTATAGGGTGTGCCAAAGGATTTGGTCAAGCAAAGAGTAAAATTAAAGATGGCGGCCATGTTTTTCATAAAAAATCCTTCAAATTTTATAGCTCCAAGCTAGAGGCAATCCTAAACATGCCTGTACATTATCAAAACATTTCTTCAATAAATGTGGAATGCAAAGTGTGCTGATGGATTTAAATTTGAAATCAAAGTTACTGCTGGCGGGCAATTTTTTAATGAAATTCGGAAAAAATTGATGGTTCCCATCTACATGTAGAGGTCTCACTGTTGGGTGTGCCAAAGGAAATTGTTGATGGATGGATGGACGGACTGACAGACAACGGATACCAACTCATGGCAATAGCTTAAACCTCTGAAACCTGACTTTGTCAAGTTGAGCTAAAAATTATTTATTTATATTACTGTATCCACATATCATGATAGACATTATATATACCTTATCAGTTTTCAGCTATCTCTGGGATAATATCTTGATCAAATTCTGGTCCCTCACATTATTATCCATATATATATATATAAGTAGCTCTTTGAGTTCCAGGATCCTTAATGATAATGAAAACAAAATTATGAATAATCCTTCACTAATCATACAATAATAATCCTTGTACACAATAATCCAGAGTAAATTCCAAGACGGTGGCCATTTTTTAAGCAAATTTGAATTTTTTTTATGGCTCTGATCTGGTTGTCATACTGAAGATCTATATTAAGTTTGGTGACAATCGGATAAGGGCTTGCAGGATGTGCCAAAGGATTCACCATGGAAAGCGTAAAATTCATGATGGTCACCCCAAAGAACCATATGAAGTTTGAATGAAAGTGTCAATGACACTGTAGCTCAACTTGGAAAGGGAATAATTTCATGTGTTAAAGTCAATGGAGTGATTAGGAATGTGGAAAGTTGAAAGGTCTAGTTATGCAAAGAGTAAAATCTAAGATGGCCACTGGCAGCCATGTTTTTTTTGCCAAATGATCCCAAAAAGACTTGTTCCCATTAACATGTCATTATTAACATCCAGTACAAATTTCATGATGATCTGACAAATGATACGACCTGTAGACCGCGCCAAAGGATTTAGTCATGCAAAGAGTTAAATCCAAGATGGCTTCTGGTGGCCATTTTTTTTGCCAAATGACTCGTTCCGATCTACATGTCAATATTAACATCCTTGACAAATTTCATGATGATCAGACAAGCATATGACCTGTAGCCCGCGCCAATGGATTGAATTTTGAAATCCAAAATGGTGGCTGATGGCCATGTTTTTTGCCGAATGACCCCAAAATAACTCGTTCCCATCTACATGACAATGTCAACATTCATGACAAATTTCATAAAGATCGGACCAAAGGTACAACCTGTAGCCCGTCCTAATGGATTGAATTTTGAAATGCAAGATGGCCGCTGGCGGCCATGTTTTTTGTTGAATGACCCCAAAATGACTCCCATCTACATTCCAATTTCAACAGCCATGACAAATTTCATCATGATCAGACTAAAGGTACGACCTGTAGCCCATGCTAAAGGATTTATTTTAGTCATACAAAGAGTAAAATCCAAAATGGCTGCTGGCGGCCATGTTTTTTTGCCGAATGACCCCAAAATGACTCGTTCCCATCTACATGTCATTGTTAACATCCATGAAAAAATTTATGATGATCCGACCAAAGGTACAACCTGTAGGCCATGCCAAAGAATTCAGTCATGCAAAGAGTAAAATCTAAGATGGCTGCCGGTGGCCATGTTTTTTGGCGGAACAACCCTAAAATTACTCGTTTCCCATCTACATGTCAGTATTAATATCCATGACAACTTCATGATGATCAGACAAACAATACGACCTGTAGCCCGTGCTAATGGATTGAATATTGAAATCCAAGATGGCCACTGGCGGCCATGTTTTTTTCCCGAATGAACCCAAAATGACTCGTTCCCATCTACATTTCAATGTCAACAGCTATGAGACATTTTATGATAATCCGACCAAGGGTACGACCTGTAGGCCGTACCAAAGAATTTAGTCATGCAAAGAGTAAATCTAAGATGGCTGCTGGCAGCCATGTTTTTTGGCCGAATGACTCCAAAATTACTCGTTCCCATCTACATGTCAATGTTAACATTCATGACAAATTTCATGATGATCAGACCAAAGGTACGACCTGTAGCCCGTGCTAATGGATTGAATTTTGAAATCCAAGATGGCCACTGGCAGCAATGACTCGTTCCCATCTACATTCCAATTTCAACAGCCATGACAAATTTCATGATGATCAGACTAAAGGTACGACCTATAGTCCGTGCTAAAGGATTTAGTCATACGAAGAGTAAAATCCAAAATGGCTGCTGGCGGCCATGTTTTTTTGCCGAATGACCCCAAAATGACTCGTTCCCATCTACATGTCATTGTTAACATCCATGATACATTTTATGATGATCCGACCAAAGGTACGACCTGTAGGCCGTGCCAAAGAATTTAGTCATGCAAAGAGTAAATCTAAGATGGCTGCCGACGGCCATGTTTTTGGGCCGAATGACCCCAAAATTACTAATTCCCATCTACATGTCAATGTTAACATTCATGACAAATTTCATGATGATCGGACCAAAGGTACGACCTGTAGCCCGTGCTAAAGGATTTAGACATACAAAGAGTAAAATCCAAAATGGCTGCTGGCGGCCATGTTTTTTTGACCCCATCATAACTCAATACCAACTACATGTCAATATTAACATCCATTTCAAATTTCATAATGATCCGAAAAAAGATACGACCTGTAGACTGTGGTAATGGATTGAATTCTGAAATCCAAGATGGCTGCTGGCTGCCATGTTTTTTTGGCCGAACAAACCCAAAATCACTCATTCCCATCTACATGGCATTGTTAACATCCATGACAAATTTCATGAAGATCCGACAAAAGCTACGACCTGTAGCCCGCGCCAAAGGATTTAGTCATGTAAAGAGCAAAATCCAAGAAAGCTGCTGGTAGCCATGTTTTCTGGCCGAATGACCCCAAAACGAATCGTTCCCATCTACATGTAATTTTTAACATCCATGACAAATTTCATGAAGATCCGACAAAAGCAATGACCGGTAGCCCGCGCCAAAGGATTTAGTCATATAAAGAGCAAAATCCAAGATGGCTGCTGGCAGCCATGTTTTTTGGCCAAACGACTCCAAAATCACTTGTCAATATTAACATATATGACAAATTTCATGATGATCAGAGGAACAGTACGACCTGTAGCCCGCGCCAATGGATTTAATTTTAAAATCCAAGATGGCCGCCAGCAGCCACGTTTTTTGGCCGAATGACCCCAAAATGACACATTCCCATCTACATGTCAATGACAACATTCATGACAAATTTCATAAAGATCAGACCAAATGTACGACCTGTAGCCCGCGCAAAAGGAAATTGTTGACAGACACACACACGACAACCCATGGCAATAGCTCAAACTTACAAAGTAAGTTGAGCTAAAAATAACGGCTCCTATCTGAGGTCTCCCTGAAGATCCCTGTGAAGTTTGGTGACGATCCGATGAGGCAGAAGGCATGTAGGGTGTGCCAAAGGATTTAGTCATACAAAGAGTAAAATCCACGATGGCTGCTGGTGGCCATGTTTTTCAATAAAATATCGAAAAAAATTGATGGCTCCAATATAAAGGTCAGTCAAAAGTACCATATGAAGTTTGTTACAAAGAGATGAGGGATGAGGGACCTGTAGACCGTGCCAAAGAATTTAGTCATGCAAAGAGTAAAATTCAAGATGGCTGCTGGCGGCCATGTTTTTTTGCCGAATGAACCCAAAATGACTCGTTCCCATCTACATGTCATTGTTAATCTCCATGACAATTTTCATGATGATCAGATAAACAGTACGACATGTAGCCCGTGCTAATGGATTGAATTTTGAAATCCAAGATGGCTTCTGGCGGCCATGTTTTTTAGCCGATTAACCCCAAAATGACTTGTTCCCATTTACATGTCATTGTTAATATCCATGACAAATTTCAAGAAGATCTGACCAAAGGTACAACCTGTAGCCCGCGCCAAAGGATTTAGTCATGCAAAGACTGCGAAAGAGTAAAATCCAAGATGGCTGCTGACAGCCATCTTTTTTGGCCGAATGACCCCAAAATGACTCGTTCCCATCTACATCTCATTGTTAGCATACATGACAAATTTCATGAAGATCTGACCAAAGCTACGACCTGTAGCCCATGCCAAAGGATTTAGTCATGCAAAGAGTCGATTGATCAGAATTCTTTATTTATTTTCGAATAGCGGTTGCTGCAAACTATTCTGACATTTTGAATGAGGTTTTGGCCACGTGACGGTCATGCGACAAGCAAAACATGCGTGTTGCCATAGTCACGAGCCGGATTTTCCAGGTGAAATCAAACTCAGTTTGATCGGTCAGATTAAATCGAATCCGACAAAAACCGGCCCAAAGTGTGGGCGCACACGATCCCGGTTGTCCCCGATTTATCCGGCAGCCGAGATCGTGTGCGCCGACACTAAGTTGTATTGATTTTTCGCCACTTCACAATCACGGGCATTCACGATTGCCAGACCTGCTAGGCCTATTGAGTTCCACCGAAGTTCTGTATCTGTAGATACATGAATATTACAGTGCAGGAACCAATTCTGGTTGTAGACGACACACTGGTCCAGGTGCTACCACGGCCGAGTAACTTTATAACCCTGTGGTGACTCCAGTATCGTTCTTTAACGTGCACACACCGAGGCGTGTACACGGGTCATGCAGCCATTAAATTAATGTCCGCACCCGATCGGACAGTGCGTGGCTGCACCCACGACAACATGGGGGGGGGGGGGTGGGAGTCAGCATTTTGCAATCAGATCTTTATTCAGTGATCTCGAATGAGACTTTTCAGCCTGACAAACTTGATATCTGACCGAGTTCTGATTTTTGTCAGAATACCCTGCCCAGGTTCAACTTCAAGTTGCGATCCCCGGTCCGCTAGCACGAGAGACCAATAGGCAATACGCTACCTCTCGGCTACCGACTTCCTAGTCCAACAAATTAGACTATTCGGGTTAAGATATATTTTCATATTTGGACATTTACGATTATCTTAACCCTTCTAAGGGATTAACTTCATTAAGGCCACATAAATGTCCAAATATTTAAAAAAAAATAGGTCTTAAAATTGACTTAATCCGAATCGTCTAATTTGTTGGACTACCGACTCCCAGTTATTGAGTTATTGACTACAGCAAATACTTACACTCCGATTTCTTGATCCTGAAACATCGACTGGTTCTTCAAGTACGTTGGTTTGCGTCCGATGTGAAGTGAAATACAAGAATTTAATTTGTGAAGCGTGGTAAACGTATAAAACGCCATTTTGTACGATGAGAAATCACGTGACTACCCATGTCAAGTATCCATATCACGTGAGCTGGCAAATCGCTGATTCTGATCTGGACAAGCTCACCCAGCGTCCATGACGTCTCAAATAAATATTATGGTAAGCCGAGAACTGATTCTGGTAGACTTTCTTCACTCGTTAGATTCCGGCTTACGGTAGTCTATGGGTGCCCATTTGAACCCCTGGATGGCGGCAATTTTTGGATTGGGATAGGGTTATGTGGTGTGAAAACAGTTCCTTGTGGGAGGCGGAAGGGGGCACAATGTAACTATGGGAGGCCAAATTCACTTCGTTTCAGCGCAATTCAATTGCGCTTCAGTGCAATTGATGAAGCGCAATTGAATTGGACTGAAGCGCAATCAATTGCGCTTCAGCACAATTCATTTGCGCAATTATTTTCCCATATATGGGAACGCCCACTTGTATTTGGGTCTACAAGTGGATCATCATCATACAACACACTTTGTTTGACATAAATCGGTCAAGGGGCCGAGAAATGGCATGGGCACGTGCACCCTATTCAAACCCCTCTGGACGGCGGACATTTTGGATCGGGATGGGGTGTGTGGGATGTACGACGAGTTCATTGATGGGAACTCATAACAATGCCCTTTATTTGACCTAAACCGGTCAAGGGCCGATAAACGGCATATATGCCCCATTTGAAACCCTCTGGGTGGCGGCCATTTTGGATCGTGGTGTGGTGAATATTTAGATCGGCTTAGGGCCACCCTACAATTACACCCTTTGTTTAACCTAAATCGGCCAATAAATTGCGCGAGTGGCCTATTTGAACCCCACTGGACGGCGGCCATTTTTGGATCAGGATGCATGGGTGAATATTTAGATCGGATAGGGGTCATCCTAAAACACCATTTGTTTGACATTAAACGAAAAAAATGGCACAAGTGCCCTATCTGATCACCATTGGATGGCGGCCATTTTGGATGGAAGTGGGTCACACAAAACCTATTATTGGATATAGGTTTATGAAACCTAAATCGATTAAGGGTCTAGGGTTGACATGGTGCCCAATTTGAACCCATCTGGACAGCGGCCATTTTAGACTGGGGTCGGGTGAACGAGGTGAATATTTAGATTGGCTTGGGGCCACACGTAACATCCTTTTTTGAACTAAATCGGGTAAATGGCCATGGGAGCCCTATTTGAACTCCTCTTGATTCTTTGAATCTGGAAGGGATGAATGGGGTGAATATTTAAATTGGCCGGGGCCATCATACAACGCCATTTGTTTGACCTAAATCGACCAAGAGGACGAGAAATTGCATATATATGTACCCTATTTGAACCCCTCTGTGTGGCGGCCATTTTGGACCAGGTTGGGGTGTGTGCAAAGATTTGATTGTAGGACACCCTAGAACGCTAATTATTTGACATAAATCTGCCAAGGGACCTATGCCATATTTGAACCCATCCGGGTGGCGTCCATTTTGGATCGGTGTGGTGTGAATATTTAGATCGGTTAGGCGGCCACTCTACAATACCCTTTGTTTGACATATACCGGTCAAAGGACCGATGCATGAGTAGGCCTACCTATTTGAACCCCTCTGGAGGGCGTCCATTTTAGATCAGATAGGTGCATATTTAGATAGGCTTGTGAGTCATCCTACTACACCGCTATGGGGTCACCATACAATACACTTTGTTTGACCTAGATTAGTCAAGGGGCCGAGAAATGGCATGGGTGCCATATTTGAACTCTTCTGGACAGCGGCCATTTTGAATCGGGGGTTGAATGGGGTAAATATTTAGATTGGCTTGGGAGCCACTATACAACGCCCTTTGTTTGACCTAAATCGGTCGAGGCCGAGAAATGACAGGGGTACCCTATATGAACTCATCTGGACGGCGGCCATTTTTTGGATGAGGGTGGGGTGTTTGGAAAGAGTGATTTGGTGCAATCTATAGCATCCTTTATTTGACCTAAATCGGTTAAGGGGCCGAGAAATTACATTGGTGCCCTATTTGAATCCCTCTGGGTGACGGTATTTTTGGATCGGGGTGGGTGCGTGGGGGATACATTGTGGGCACCATATAATACCCTTTGTTTTACCTTGTACAACTTTTGAATAAGGAATAAGGAATGGAACTAATCTTTGTTGTCCGTGTTCCTTAATCTCATATTTTATATCGTAACTAGCAGGTGGACCCGACTTCGTCCGGGCTGTTTCCCCTCTGCTTTTCGCGAATTGCGCGATTTGACCTTGAATTGTCCATTTCGAAGGTCAAGGTCAGGTGGGGTCATGATTTGACCCGTCCAAAACACTGCCCAGGCAAAAGTACCTCCATCCGGTTTTACCCGATTTGACCACGAATTGATAATTTTGAAGGTCAATGTCAGGTCGGGGTCACGATTTGACCCGTCCAAAACACCCAGTGGAAAAAAGTAACCATATGTATCAAATTCCGTCAAAATTCCATAAAAATTCGCGATTTGATCTTGAATTGACCCGATTTCAAGGTCAAGGTCACGTCGCACGAGCAAACGAATAGGCTTATGATACTCCCCATACGAAAGTATCCCCAGACACTAATTTTCATCGAAATCACGTGATACTCGGGCGTTCGACCTGGAAATGACCCGATTTCAATGTCAAGGTCACGTCGCACGGGCAAATTAATAGGCCCATGCCACTCCCCGGCCGAAAGTATAACCACATACAAAGTTTCATCGAAATCGGTTCCGCCGTTTTCGAGTCCATCACGAACAGACAGACAGACACACACACACAGACAAATTTCCCAACATATATAATAGACTAGCCGATGAGCCCGACGTTGTCCGGGCTATTCAAAAACCAAATTTAAAGTCGATAGCTCTACCCAGCCCGACGTTGTCCGGGCATCGATCTATACAATATACGTCGATGGTCCGGGCTATTCAAAAACCAAATTTCAAGTCGATAGCTCTACCCGTTTCCGAGATCTGGTCTGCGCATGCGCGAAGCTGGCGTCGCACGGGCTCGGCGACCCGAAAAAATTCGTATCCGGGGCAAGATACATTCACATACCAAATTTCAAGTCGATAGCTCCACCCGTTTCCGATATCTCGTCTGCGCATGCGCGAAGCTGGCGTCGCACTGGCTCGGCGACCCGATAAAATTCGTATCCGGGGCAATATACATTCACATAGCAAATTTCAAGTCGATAGCTCCACCCGTTTCCGAGATCTCGTCTGCGCATGTGCGAAGCTGGCGTCGCACGGGCTCGGCGACCCGATAAAATTCGTATCCGGGGCAAGATACATTCCAATAGAAAATTTCAAGTCGATAGCTCCACCCGTTTCCGAGATCTCGTCTGCGCATGCGCGAAGCGGGCGCCGCACGGGCTCGCCAATACGGCAACGACGACCGCCTGGTCAAACTACACACACGTACCAAGTTTCGTCCCGATCGGTCGAGAATCGTAGATTTGTATAAATGATATACATACAGACAGACATACAGACAGACATACAGAGGTCTTCAAAATATATAGGAGATAGCCGATGAGCCCGACGTTGTCCGGGCTATTCAAAAACCAAATTTCGATAGCTCCACCCAGCCCGACGATTTCAAGTCGATAGCTCTACCCGTTTCCAAGATCTGGTCTGCGCATGCGCGAAGCTGGCGTCGCACGGGCTCGGCGACCCGATAAAATTCGTATCCGGGGCAAGATACATTCACATACCAAATTTCAAGTCGATAGCTCTACCCGTTTCCGAGATCCGGTCTGCGCATGCGCGAAGCTGGCGTCGCACGGGCTCGCCGATCCGATAAAATTTGTATCCGGGGCAAGATACATTCACATAGCAAATTTCAAGTCGATAGCTCTACCCGTTTCCGAGATCTCGTCTGTGCATGCGCGAAGCGGGCGCCGCGCGGGCTCGCCAATGCGACAACGTCCACCGCCTGGTCAAACTACACACACCTACCAAGTTTCGTCCCGATCGGTCGAGAATCGTAGATTTGTATAAATGACAAACATACATACAAACATACAGACAGACAGAGGTCTTCAAAATATATATGAGATTGGGAAGCATACATCATACACGCGTAAGATTTCATGGAAATACGCAACATTTTTTTTTAATTTGATGTCGATATTGGTACTGTATATCAGTTTAAGACGTGTACTCAAAACGGGTCCTTTTCAACCATTCATTTAAAAACATCCATGCATCGATTCGTTTATACCTCATACCCACTATTTAACTAGTATAGATATGCACACTTCAATGCATAGAGATGCCGATATTGCCCACCCCTACACACACAAGGCAATGACCATAAACGCTATACACACACAACTATCCGTTGGGTTTTATTACAGTTTTATAGATAAACATAATGGACTCTGGATAAGGTTACAATTAGTGTTCTATATGTCATAATGATGGGCCCGTCATCAGACAGCATTAAGAGATATAAATGGTAATAGTGGGCTCGATGGGCGTATACGGTCCACACTTACGTATCTATAGATGGTAAAGAATTTCCGTCATTACGTATTTATATCTGATAAGTCTATGCGGATCGGGTGAACTATCGGCGATAATCTAACACAAATGATTTCGCCATCGAGAGTGATTGCATTTAATTAATATATAAGAATGACGGTGTGTATCGTCAATTTGGATTACTATTCGTAACAATAAACTACTTAGAGCAAGATTATTCTCAATTTCTATGTGATCACCCTACCGGAGAGCTTCACATCACTTTAACGATATTATTAATTATATTATAATGCATTATCTCGACGCCAGGTGCGAATAGCTTAATTAATTTTAATATTGTGTATGATGCTAACTGTAAAGAATTATAGAAGGGACATGGTCAGATGGTCAAACCGTATATTAAACTCTTAACTATAGGGAAGTTGTCGTTTACCTAGGGGTGCACCACATGAGACACCCGGTATCCGTCCATGCATGTTGCCATGAACTAGCTGAGCCAGAACACAGAGATCCATTAATTATGCATTCGTCGACACAGAAGCTATTGATTGTCATACATATTTAAAGTTACGCACAGTGTTTCGTGCAGTTAATATCATGTTACAATACATCAAGTTTTGAGATTTTCACATACCGGTATAATTATGTGAGCATAAATATAAAGTATTTAAACTAACCTGCCCAACTGCCATATTGGGGGAGATCACGGGTTATCGATAATCCGTATAGCACCACACATCTCCAGAAAAAGAGAGCTAATCTGCCGACAATATACAGACTAGACAGAATACCAATATATGAGAATAAATAATATATCCATTCGCCCATATTAATCGCATCGCCAATATTTACAGAGTGTCAAAGACATGGAATGAGATCCGCTATAATGTTGCTCCCATGCTGCGAGCGACCACTCAATGAATACATTCAACACAGTGAAAATATCAGTTTGCTGTGTACACGGGTCAGATTATCTACCACTATAGCTACTCTTTCGCCTGCTTTGTTCGCTCGACCACAAAAAGAACTATTGTTCGGCTTCATGCAGTTACCTGTAATCAATTCAATTGAAATAACTTAATCTGTATATAAGCAAAGGCAATGCCGGCTGGGTTGGAACATGCCGCGACATACTTTTCGTATTGATTTTAAAATGAATCATGTCAATAGATCGATTCATTGAGCATAATACAAATAAAAACGCTTAATTCAAAACATGAAACTGTGTATAATATTGATTTCACACAAACGCATCCATGGATCACCTGCTAGCTGGGCCTATATATACACAAGAGATGTATCATATACTATCGAATTCGTGCTCTCTTTATTATGTCGGTCATATGCGTGATTGGTTTTGGTCGATTGATATAATTGGACACCTTTCGCATACTGAACTACTTCGGATACATGTGTATATAGAATAGGGTCGCTAGAATTTGTGTTTTTTTATCAGTTGTAGTTTTGCCATAATTATCCAGCTTTGCATGCAATAATATCGAGCCTATATATACCATTTATATGACCTGATAACAACATAATCAGGTACAAAATAAACACGGCAAACATAACTATATCACCTTACTGCGAGTGGCAAGAAGTTTGAACGGCACTATTTTCTAACAAACGGACTCGTATATGCTGACCAGTCGATCGTCAATTCTGTGAAAAAAATTGGACTGTCCTACAACTTTACGGCTATATATATTATACTAGCCGATGAGCCCGACGTTGTCCGGGCTATTCAAAAACAAAATTTCAAGTCGATAGCTCCACCAGTTTCCTAGATCTGGTCTGCGCATGCGCGAAGCTTGCGTCGCACGGGCTCGGCGACCCGATAAAGTTCGTATCCGGGGCAAGATACATTCACATAGCAAATTTCAAGTCGATAGCTCCACCCGTTTCCGATATCTCGTCTGCGCATGCGCGAAGCGGGCGCCTCACGGGCTCGCCAATACGACAACGACGACCGCCTGGTCAAACTACACACACGTACCAAGTTTCGTCCCGATCGGTTCCTATCGTTTCCGAGATCTGGTCTGCGCATGCGCGAAGCTCGCGTCGCACGGGCTCGGCGACCCGATAAAATTCGTATCCGGGGCAAGATACATTCACATAGCAAATTTCAAGTCGATAGCTCCACCCGTTTCCGAGATCTCGTCTGCGCATGCACTGGGAAGGGAGAAGTGGTGATCGGAGCTTCTCAAAAACGCGACAACGACCGTGTCCGTGGGATTTTACCCTAGATAGGAAGTTTGGTCTCGATCGGTGGAGAACCGTAGATTTGTATAAATGACAGACAGACAAACAGATAGATTGTATCAAAATATATAAGAGAGATATGTAAATTAGATAGATTGTATCAAAATATATAAGAGAGATATGTAAATTATCTACACACCATTATTGGTGTTTGTCAAAGTTTAGTGGGGTATATCAATACTCATTCATGATCATATCATTGAGGTCCGGAGGATGTGGGTTACAGATCGTATCAAAATATATAGGAGAGATAAGCTATATTCGTAATTCTTAGCAGTATAGTACATGCTGTCTGATGTTGTCTCAGTGATCCTCATTTCCATACATTATCTCTTCTATTTTGCATATTTGAATCATCTGTATGTTATGTTGGATTTGGAAATAAAAATATGTTTACACTGGTACATGCAGTTCATTTGTGCGAAAGCTGACAAATTTTTTGTCTGTTAATACGTGTGGGCTATAAATGTGCTGTTATTAACTTAGTTTTGAATCGATGGCCTTTATTTCTCCAGTATAAACGTGCGTGATTGTCGCTTGCTGGTTTAGGGGGCAAAACATTTTAAGTCGTTGGTTTTATCAGTTTACGAATATAGTTCAACCGAGAATTCTATATATATATATATAAATATATGGCACATGGCGGTTTGCGATCCAAAATGCACATAATATTATTCGCTTTTGAATTTTTCTCAGTATCGAAATACGGAAATAGGTCTACCTTTCTACGAGCATTATAGTTAATCCAAAAATACGCATCGAAGTAATGAAAAATACAATTGTGAATACGGTGTTTGTGTCGCAAACACAAAACAGCCATTTGCCCGACATGGAACAGAAAAAAGCGTTTCGTGATAGTCTATTCCCGATATGGAAGCAATAAAGAGCGTTTATCTTACTTCTGGCGAAATGCTGAAAACGGCTGAAAAACGGCTGTGACATTTTTCAGAGCATACGAGACCGGTATATCAATAGTTCTTTTATTTATCGACCTATCGTATCCGTCGCTCCAAATTACGTGGACAAAAATTTGGAGATTCGAATAAGCCATGTCCGTTTAAATACAACGATCGTGTAGGCGTTGGAATAGGATTAGATGTGAATATACATGTATAGCGGACATAGTTCAAAACTCTCACTAGAAATATAATAGGAGTTTAGTTCGGAGCCCGCGGGGGGGGGGGGGGGTGATATGTGCAAGATAACTCTTACTGTTTTGTTTAGTTATAACTAAATAATATCTCGTTGTACGAAATAATATCTCATTAAACCAGGGGGGGGGGGGTCGGAAAAAAAATTCAGACACGTATGCTACTTTTTTGCCGATGACCACTTTTTGGACCCACCTACCCCGACCCCAAAGTATTTCCCATTTCATAGAGTTTTTTACAGCCATGTTTTGGCACCCACCCCCTTGTGGAACGCAAAACACAAACATACAGACAAAACCAGGACAAAACCTCATACGTTGATATTCAGTGAATCTAGTAATGAACAGCAGGACTGGTCTCTAGCAGTATATTCTTGACTGCAGTGGATTTTGTCCCTAGAAACATGTTGGTGGTTAAATAGTCTGCTTACCGATCTAGACCACACATAATGGTGAGTACATTAAAATACCCCAAACTGATCATTCAGTCCCTTGGCAAAATCATAGTAAAAACAATATAGCTGAGTGTCCAAGAAAGAAAAAAAGAAAAAAGCTTAAATTTTTCACAAAATACTGAGCTTCCGAAGTTTACAATAAAATTTTGACAAAATATGACAAACAGGATAGAGTTATTCCTCTTGATTCCAATTGATTCAGATTGGTCAGGATTGGTTAGGAATTTTATAACGTTCACAGTTTATCTTGTATGAATTCAGGAATCTTGTATGCGTTCAGAAAAGGCATTATTTCAATTGGACTGCTCAAGTGTAGCATGTGAGAGTAAAGCATATAATAAAAAACAAACCTACACTTTTAGTAGAAACCTGTATTAACCCATTCATGACTACATGGATCGAGATTGTGAATTATTACCATTTTCTATCTCTTTTGTCACATATGAGATAATTGTGTTATCCACTCACAAGTCTAGGTATGTTACATGTTTTTTTTCTTTATACATCAGTGTATACATCAGTGTTTAATGTCCATGTTTGACCAGCTTTAGCATTAAATTTATTTGTTTAAAGTTAATTACATAGAATACTGCATGGGCGATTCAGCTGCATTAAGAATACTTTCCCTTGTCCTAAAGAGGCACAAACCAACATCCAATGGCCCTAGCGTGTTTAGTGTTGCTGCAGTTACTCATTGTTGATTTCTTAGTGTTACTAACTAACCAGTACAAACTAGTAAAAATCCAATAAAAGGTGTGAAGGAAAAAAAATTGTCACGGAAAAAATTGCTTTGGGCTTATTTTGACACCCACCACCCACCAAATTTGTCCCCCCTGGTTAAACGAAGTATTTCATTATAACGAACTATTATTTTTAAGAAGCACATGCCATAGAGATAGGAGCCCAGGAGGTGGCAAGTGAACTTTTATTTTGTTATTTCGTTATCTATAACTAAATCATTTCGTTTTAACGAAATAAGGTTTCGTTATAACGAAATATTATTTCATTATAACGAACTGTTTTCGATATAACGAAATATTATTTTGAAATATCGAAATATTATGTCGTTATTTCGATATAACAAAAAAACAAAACATAGTTCACTTGTTAACTAGTGAACTCCGTGGTCTAAAATATGTCGGCTCCACAAATTATATAGCAAATTTTTTTTTAGGATAACTGGCATCCTTCTGTGGGAGGTGTGAAGTCCAGAAATGAGAAAACTATAAACTAATGATGAGACTTTCTCTGTACGGTAACCTGGGCGATACTCGTGGATCTAAAGTTAAAATGTAAAAAAAATGGCAAATTTTGTGAGAACAAAATTCACCTTAAGGGCTTTGTGGACCCAATTTTTCAAAAATTTATAGAGTCCAAATACAAGATTCTGTTCATGTATGTTAGTAATCATAGAAACCATGACAATTGATTTGACATTTTATGAGTATACTTTATGGTGGATTATGTTAGAAATACAAAATGTGAACTTTATTGAGATTTAAAAAAATTAAATTTACAGGCAATGGTCCAAGAAAAACAAAGTACATATCTAAGAATTAAATATGGGAATATGTACTGAACACTGTGATGAATGATGTACTACAAAAAAATATTATAGTGTTCTTTGAAAAAATTACTTTGAAACAGCTGTTGACAAATAATACATACTTGCTTAAACATTGGTTGTGTGGATGCCAGCATGCATGGGTTAGCACTTGGACTCTAAAAATATTTGGAAAAATTGGGTCCACAAACAGGGGGTGGGTCTGCAAAAAAAATCCGTATATAGGGCCGGGGTGGGTGCATGGGTGGTCCAGAGGCGGAAAAAATGGTGGTTGTAAATTTTCCAAAATGAGTTTTTTTCAAACAATTTACAAGTACTGACCATGTAATGTTGTTTGTAAGCATGTTGGTACCATGCTTGTTGGTATAGGGCTATATAGGCAGCTAAAGTGACTCTTTAGCCTCAGATTTAGCAACATTCTGGATTTCACAGTATCCCGGACCACTTCACAGTGGACCACCGTATTAACGTTCAGGAAACTTATGATCAACGGAAGAAATATTTAGTAACAAAATTAATATATTACCCAGTTGTATTATCTGAATAAAAGTAATAAAACAAAAAAAAACTCTATCACAAATTGGATACTACATGGTGAATACTCAATGATGACTACTAGTAGATATTATTAACCTGATTGTTGCATAACATGAAATTGAAAAGGGTATCTCATAAATTTCTAATGTCTGAAATACTGTCTTGTTCTGGCATGTAATCAAATTCATTCCTTCTTGTTATTTCTCATCTTGAATGATTGCAAGTTATGTTAATTTGCAACAATTATCCAAATAAAACTGAATTGGTTATGATGAATGACATTACTGTTTACTGCTCAGACAATCCCAAATGAAGGTGACGCTATTCTCATTGAATTTCCGAACTTCATCTGGGAGCTTTACTGCTCAACAAGACGAAACTAAAATACTAATTGTATACTGTTATCACTTACAAATAGATGAACTGAAATAATGTGATGCATTCAGATGCATTGAGAAATGACATGCAATTCTTCATTCTGGTCTATCACCGTACCAAACCACATCAAAATTTGACAACCGACACTTAACATATATTGCAAAAACTTTGTATGGACTGAATTTCATAAAGTCGAACAGCGCCCATAACTCTGGTAGGCATTGTTGGTCACAACCCGCGATATTATGCATATTCGTCCCCCAATTTCTGGTCCGTCACCATGCCATAGGGCATCAAATATTAAAACTGACACTTGAGTTAAAATTCAAAATGTTTGTACGGACAGACGGCTCGAGACGTCAACTATATACCCGCCGACTAATATCGGGCAGTATAATAACCATATATCTATGTGTATACATAACCAAAAAACAATTCCCCTCTCCACCCCACCCCGTTGGATAAGACTAAAGAGTTCTTTCACCATGCACATATAATTGTGGAACCCCTGACCTGTTTACCTACACAATGCTTAATTAATATTGTTAGATACTGAAAACACCAGGAAACACATGGAAATTCAGTATATTTTTCATTTTCTGATCTGTGTTTAACAATTAGTAAGGCAGTTATTAACACAGTTATTGAAGAACGGCTAAAAACAACCTCTGAAATTGTGATAAAAACATGAGAAACGGGGGGTGGGTCTCCAAAATTTTGGAGGAAAAAAAAAATTTATTTGCAAAAATGGGGTGGTGGGTCCCTCGAGGTCGGAAAAAAACTTTTTGGGCCCTATATGTGCAATTTTTTTCCAGATCCCCCCCCCCGCCACAAAGCGCTTAAATATCAGAAAATTACCAAGTTGTGATGTTTTGTCTTGATTGTCTGTTCCGGAGAAAATTCGGGTGTGACGCATGTTATTCTTGATATGTGATACTGTGATACCATGCTATACTTTGACAGTAAATATGGTACTCGCAAGCAAAGATGTCCTCCAAAATGGCAACCGGAAGTTGTACAAATCAACGAATTTTACACGAATTTTCTACTTGGATTGCTCTTGTTTGACAAGACTTAGTGTGGAAATTTGCAACTCGATTCTCCTTTACTTCTGTTAACTCACTATTCAATCAACCAAATATGCCATTGGATTGGTTCCAGGTTCAACGATCCTAACAGAAAATGAGTATTGAAATCAATTTCATGTTATGAAAATAGGTTTTGGTGTCGTAATATTGCAGATGTTGCCATGAGATGGAAAATGTTGACGCCAAGTTGAAGGAAGTGAGCAAAGTTTTTACCGAGGAAGAATGATACTTAAAGGGTATAACAGAGACTGTCCCCTTCATGAGTGTGTGCTTGCACCCATGGGTACTTGAAGTTGCATGGTTATGAAGTCACCAGCAATATAGTCATCCTTATAACGGACATCTTCACAACTTGCAAGTACAGACATAATATAACGTTACAGTTTATTCGGTGGTACTATGGCTACCTTGGTTTACATAACTGCAGACCTCTTCCATTTTGATACAGAGTGAATAAATTAATAAAATATTAATAGAGTATTGTTACAATGTATCTCCCCAATGTTCATCTCCCATAAAATTCATCCTCCGATTTATGTGAGAGGGTAACTTACTTTTTTTACGTGTTCATTCTCCAGGGAAACAAAATATTTCGTGACAGGGGTTACACTACAACACGCTGGGTTTAAAATTAGGCATCTGATCATTTTATATTATGGTTCTGGGAAGAACTTTAGGAAGAATCTGCCTCCAATTTCAATTTGATGTTTTTCGTGGGGGGGGGGGGGGGTAAACGATGGCGGATGGTCAGCCGTCTGTATCTTTCGCAGAAGTCAACTATAGCCTGTGAAATCCAACATGCAGCTATTAATGTACAATCTTTGCAATTATGTTTAGTTTTGCGTTTATTTCTCAATTTGTTCCCCTGTGCATGCCCATTTTGACAAGTGTGTCAATTATTTCAGTTTATAATTTTAATCTTAGGTTGAATAAAAACGCAATGCCACCCATCCCGTGTGCACGGTGTTATGATTTTTGCTTGAGATCGACATTGAAACATTTTCCGAAATGTTTCTCAAAATAAAAGCTGAACATTGTTCAAAATATTTTAATCAATCTTAGACCAATTCTAACGTGTGAAACCAAATATAATCGTCGTCACATTTGTATCTTCAATTACTAGGTTACATGGAATCTCTACGAGTTGTTATAAAAACAAAAACAGGTGTAGTGATGCTATTCGCCGAACTATATCATTCGCCGTCCAAGAACCTTTATTGTATATAATCTTCTATATATCATGATACTTGCGCGCATCCTGCTTTGTTATTTCAGCCTTTTGTGGGTTAACTGAAATGTGTGTCAGTGTGTGTGCGCGTGAGAGCGAGCATGAA
Organism: Siphonodentalium dalli; assembly: GCA_032622095.1. Taxonomy (NCBI): domain Eukaryota; kingdom Metazoa; phylum Mollusca; class Scaphopoda; order Gadilida; family Siphonodentaliidae; genus Siphonodentalium; species Siphonodentalium dalli. Next base: position 139,119,869 of record CP136067.1, on the reverse strand, counting down.
TGATTGTGTCACCTGCACACTGATTAGCACTCACCTGTGACTGGCGGGAAAATTAGCGTGGTCTGGGGGGACTCAGTAATTAATATTTGAAATGGTCGGACGTATTATTTTGGATTACCAATTCTAGATATATTTTATGAAATGCAGATTTCATTTTATGGAGTATCTTTAATGGTTTTTAATACTGACTGCTGTGATATGATTATGTTGATGCCTTCATTTTAAATACACTTTATTAACCCTTTAATTTGTTGTTGGAGTTACTATATCTACGTTAAATCCAGCCGTACAACAAACTTGGCGCCCGATATGGGACTAATAAAGTGTGATCCAGCGGCGATTCCAGAGAACGAGATGCATGGTGCCCGATTTTCTTCGCAGAAAATCACCACGGGGTTAACACCATCGCGGGAGGAATCGACCATCTGGACTTGTCCGCTGTTCGTGTAACCTACACAGTTGCAAGCTACGTGTGAACTTGGGATTCTCCGGATACTCGTTTCTAAAGACTAAAGATCACAGAATGTTCGGGTTTTTCTAAGGAATCGTGGTAACGATGTGTTTAAGAGATTGGGAATCAGAGACCATTGAGGTAGGGCAAAGTTTTCATACACCCCCCTCCCACTGACTGAGAAGCCCGGACCTTATTTCTTGGACACCGGTGACGAGTGACGTCACATCTTATTTTCTATAAATAAATTGGGTTTCCCTGATTTGAAGTGATCAGCGAAAAAGATGTCAACACAATTTGTGTCGCTTGAAAATCAACTATTTATTCAAGTTTAAAACTGTGTATAATATTATCAGTGCATTGGTGAGACAGAGTGAGATATTCGTTATAGCCGGCTTCGCGTTAAAACTGTTGCGTAGGCCTACCATTCGCGTTCGCGACCGTCAAGAGTCAAAACGTGGAACTTCGATCTATAAACTTTGGGATACCGTCGCTTGTCGATTCATTCAATCATTGAGATTTGTTCGTCGTTGGAAACTGTCGACTTTCATTTCCGTGACAATATTTCTGTCAGTTTATAGGTGCTATGAAATAGACACTAAATAATCTTGACTAATTATATTCAAATGTATTTATGATAGTTATTCCATTGATGTGATATGACAGTCGACATTGTATGAATGTCATTGTCTGTCTTAAAGTGACATTTCATATTTATATGGTGATTTGTTATATGGTGCTAAATTCCATTCATGGAATTTTTTATATACTATATTGTTGATGTTATTCAGGTAGGCGATCTGTGCGTCTGACCAACTTATCATTAGGAATAGTATATAGGTTTTAAATTGTCCACATTTTTTGGGCCATTTTGGATTTTGCTATTTTTTTTCCGCACCAACTAACATGGGTCTCATGTAATTTAGCTCCATTTTCTCTTATGTGGATTAGCAGTTTTCTTTAACCTTTTTCTGTATGTGCACTTGTGAGTGTGTTTGGTGTAAGTAGTCGCTAGGCGTGTGAAAATCTTTGTGCATTAGGCTCTCACCCCTGCACTTTTTCTTGCACTTGTGTACGTGTTTGTTCGAGAATTGCATGATTGTGTTTTGAGAATTTGAGTTATTATATTTCAGCTGCGCTTGCGTCTTTGAAAACTTTCAGAACTATTTAATTTCAATGGTGACGATAGTGCTCACACTAAATATTTATAACTCAGTTGTCATTAATTTTTTTTAAATATTTATTGTCCGTGGCCGCAGTACCTTGAGAATAGGAAACTTGTTTCAACTTCAACTTTTCAGATTTGTCCGCAGTTGTTATACATCGGAGTTAGGCAACTTGTTTCAACTTTTCAGATTTGTCCGACGTTGTTATACATCGGAATTAGGTAACTTGTTTCAACATAGAATATTTTCAGCATATATTTGTTGGACTTTGAAATTTTTTTGTGTCGTCCGCATTTATTATTGAAATTAGGTGACTAGTTTCGACTTAGAATATTTTCAGCATATATCGTCAATATTTATTGACGACTCTGGACATGCTATTTGGTGATGTTTAAATAAATTGCAATTACTCCGTAGTCGGACTTAGAATATTTCTATTTCAGTTTACGCTCATGTGTACTTGTATCAGACTTAGTCAGAATTTCAAACATTTCAGCTTTTGCAGCCAACTTTGTCTGAAATTACTTTACATTTTTTCCATGTTTAGCTGATATTACTTTTTTTTTCAGCTGACTTAGTCTCAGTTACTCCGTGATTAGTAAATTTAGTTAATATTTACTTACTACAGGCATGACTTGGAAATTTTTAGTAAATTTCTAAAAATTTAGTTATATACCTATATTCTATATTCTCCTTAGTCCTTATATGATTTTTATAATCTAGAACAGATATTATATTCAATTAATTACATTATAATTAGTTTGTTCATTATAAATGATGACTTCCTCGATGTCTGAAGAGGAAATGATACAGGCTTTAAAAGCCTCGGGGAAGTATAATGTTATTCCAAGTACATCTACGCCGAAAACTCCCATGCAAAATTTTCTTGATTCAATCAAGAAGCAGGGAGCAACTCCCGGTAACAATGAACTTCCCCCTGGGAACACTTCTTATTGTCTCAAGCAGGTAAGTACTTATGTACCCAGGATATCTGGTTTTTCAGGAGACGATCCACCTCTTAAAGGTGACGTCACTTATCGTGAGTGGAGATATGAGATCCGTTGCTTGTCCAGCGACCCTGAGATCTCAGATAGTGGGCTTCTACAGGCTATTTGTAGATCCATTCGGGGAATGGCCCGTCAAGTTATTATTCCACTAGGGGAACATGCCAAGGTTTCACAACTTTTATTAAAGCTTGACACTCATTTTGATGAAGTTTCATCAAATGGTATGCTAATGCAAGAGTTTTTTAACTCTACTCAGAAGCCAGGTGAGTCGGTTACTGCTTTTGGTTGCAGACTAGAATCCATTTTAGAATCTGCAATCGATAGTGGGAATATGGAGCGCTACGCCAAGAATGACATGCTCCGGCATAAGTTTTTCTCTTCTCTACATTCCGAGCAGTTAAAGAGCCAGACCCGTCATAAATATGACAATATCTCTGACTTCGACATGTTGCTGCGAGAAATTCGTATAGTGGAAAAAGAGATTAGCGTCCACTCCATTTCTGGTTCCTCGAGAAGTAAAGCCCAGCAACATGCATCGCAGACAGATACACCACCAGACAGGTTTGATGTGATGGAGAAGAAGTTTGATAGGAAACTAGATGATTTGGAGAAGCGACTGGATACAAAGATCGACCAGAAGCTGGACTTGATTTTGCAGCGCCTCGATCAGACTGCAGTTTCCCAACCACCACCACAGTCTAACTTTGGATTTGGACGAGGACATGGAAACTACACACCACAGAGAGGTTCAGGTTTCGGTCGTGGACGAGGGCGCAGTTGGACTTCGGGAAATACAGATCAAGGTCCAGATCGTGGTCGTGGTTTCAAATTTAATCATCAAGAATTTCATCAAGATGGATCACAGAATTATAAGCCACAGCCAAAAGCCTAACCGCCTCTGTCGTTGGTCAGCCAGAGGCCGGTGAATCAAATGGCCAAAACTTGATTGATAGATTAGTAGGTCAATCTAATGAGACTCATGTATTCATCCAGGGAAAGAAGGTCACTGCTCTTATTGATAGTGGATCTATGGTTACAACAGTTTCTCGTAGTTGCTATGAGTCACTGCCAAATAAACCTGTTATTCACTCCATTAACAAACTTGGTCTTAGAGTTTCCATTGCTGATGGATCTACTCTTCCATATAATGGATTCATTGAATGTGTGATACACATTCCATTTTTGTGTGAATGTCCTCTTTCTATTCCAGCTCTAATTGTTTCAGATACAGAGTACAACACAAGATGTCCTATCATTATCGGCACAAATATAATTCGTATGTGCAAGGACTTGGCTGAAATTTCTTCTTCTGATATTCCAAAAGAATGGAAGATAGCTATTGACAGCCTCACATGTGCAGCCATTCCAGTCAAGTCCACCAACAAGATTGCCTTGGAGATTGAGCCATACCAGACAGTGATAGTGCAAGGCGTTGCCAGACATGATAGTGGTCTTGACTCAGCTTTTGTGACAGAAAGTTTCAGTGATGATGACAAGTTCACTGTTTGTCCACGAGTGATGAAATCAAATTCCAAGGCAAACAGTACTCGTATTCCTGTTCAACTTTGCAATATATCTGCGAAGACACTTGTGATATCTCCACATTCAACTATTGCCCAAATACAAGAAGTAAAGGTGGTTGATTCTTTGGGCTCACCAACTCTTGCTGCTGATGTTCGACCTTCTCCGAGGGACCTTGGTGTTAACGTCGATGACAATTTATCAGCAGAAGAGAAAGATGAAGTTGATGCTCTGCTATACAAATGGAGCCATGTATTTTCTACTGGTCCTCTGGATTTAGGTGTTACTGACCTAGTGACGCATCAAATCAAACTCACCGATGATGTTCCATTTAAACAGCCATATCGGAAGATACCTCCTGCTCTTTATGAAGAAGTCAGACAGCGTATTAAGGAGATGTTAGAAGCTGGAGTGATTAAAGAATCTGACAGTCCTTATGCATCCAACGTTGTGCTCGTTCGGAAAAAGGCCGACAACTCTTTGCGGTTCTGTATAGACTTTAGACAGTTAAATTCAAAGACCGTCAAAGATGCCTACATGCTGCCAAGGTTTGACGACATCATAGAATCGCTCCATGGCTCCAGATATTACAGTAAACTTGATTTACGCAATGGTTTTTGGCAGTGTCCCATCAGAGAAGAAGACAAATACAAGACCGCATTTTCTGTTGGCAAACTTGGATTTTACCAATGTGAGCGACTTGGTCAGGGAATGGTAAATGGGCCAGCAACTTTTCAACGCCTGATGGAGAAATGCATGGGCGATATGCATTTAGAAGAGTGTCTTATCTTCTTGGACGACGATTTGGTTTTCAGCCAGGAATTTTCATCGCACGTAGAACGTCTGGACGCAGTATTTTCTCGTCTGTCACAGCATAATTTGAAGCTGAAGCCAAATAAGTGCGAACTATTCCGCACATCAGTGACATATCTTGGACACGTCATCTGTGCCAGTGGTGTAGCCACGGACCCAGATAAGACTTCTGCATTGGAGGATTGGCCAGTTCCCTGTAATGTTAAACAGATGAGACAATGGCTTGGATTTTGCGGATACTACCGTCGCTTCGTCAAGGGGTATGCCAGCATTGTACAGCCGCTAAACCAACTTTTGGAGGGACATTGCACTGAGGCCAAGATGAAGACAAAGAAAAAATCCCCGGCACCATGGGTTTGGACAGATATTCACCAGAGAGCATTTGATGAAATCAAACAGAAATTAACCCAGCCTCCAATCCTGGCATATGCTGACTACAATTTGCCATTTATTGTTCATACAGATAGCAGTGGTTATGGATTGGGAGCTGTGTTATACCAGCTACAGGATGGTGTAGAGCGTGTTATCGCATATGCAAGCCGTGGTTTAAAGCCCAGCGAGAAGAATTATCCAGCCCATAAATTGGAGTTCCTGTGTCTGAAATGGGCTGTCACAGACAAATTCCATGACTATTTGTATGGAAATACTTTCAAGGTTGTCACAGATAACAATCCTCTGACATATGTTCTAACAACTGCCAAGTTGGATGCCACTGGTCATCGTTGGGTTGCCAATCTTGCCAATTACAATTTTCAGATTGAATATAGAGCTGGACGACTCAACGGTGATGCTGATGGACTCTCCAGGAAGCCCATATTATATACAGATGTCATTAAAGCCGTTTGCCAGGCTGCAACTGTGAACTTCCCTTTAGCGGAAAGTGTTGCTGTTGGTCCTGCTCTTCCTTCGGCCGGGGAGGAGTTGGATCATGCGCATGATTCCGTTGACTGGGAATGTGAGCAGAACCAGGACTCTGTTATTTCCAGAGTTATTCACTTTGTGAAACTTGGTAAGCGGCCTGGTGATAAACAGATGAAGAATGAATCATCCCTTGTACGGACATATCTTAGAGAATGGAACAGTCTGTGTATTAAACACAGTATTATCTACCGAAGATCACAAAATGACGAAGAGCCAGTTATGCAGCTCATTGTTCCTGATGGTTTTCGTGATCGAGCATTGCAAGGTGTTCATGATGATGTTGGTCACCAGGGCAAAGATAAGACAGTGTGGCTTGCCAAGCAAAGATTCTACTGGCCAGGTATGTTTCGTGATGCTGAAGCGAGAATAGAGAACTGTGGCAGATGTATTCGCCGGAAGAAGCCAGTGAAAGCAGCTGGAAAATTAGTCCCAATACAGACTTCAAGACCCATGGAATTAGTCTGTATTGATTTTCTCAGTCTTGAGATGTCAAAAGGTGGGATTGAAAATGTGTTGGTTATTACTGACCATTTTACCCGCTATGCGCAGGCTATTCCATGTAAAAACCAGACAGCGTCCACCACTGCAAAGGCCCTATATGAGAAGTTTGTGTGCTTCTACAGTTTCCCAGAACGTCTACACAGTGACCAAGGAAGAAACTTTGAGAGCAAAGTTATCAAGGAGTTATGCAAACTTGCGGGAATGAAAAAGAGTAGAACCATCATCCAATGGGAAATGGATCAGCAGAGCGTTTTAACCAGACCCTCATCAAGATGCTTGGTACAATGGAGGAAGAAAAAAAAGCTGATTGGAAGAGCTATGTTGGACCTCTTGTACAGGCTTATAATGCTACAAAAAGTGAAGCAACAGGATATTCACCTCATTTTCTCATGTTCGGATGGCATCCAAGATTATCCATTGATGCTGTTTTTGGCTTGGATAAAGAAGAAGTTACTGGAAATCATGATAGTTATGTCAAGAAATTAAAGAAGAGAATGGAATTTGCTTATAATGTAGCCTTTGACAGAGTGGAAAAGCGGAATGAGAATGTGAAGGAGAAGTATGATGGAAGGATTCGTTTCAAAGATGCAAAGCTTGAAGTTGGAGACAGGGTGTTGGTAAGAAAAGTTGGTATCAAAGGAAAACACAAGTTAGCAGATAGATGGGAAGCAGAACCATACAAGATCATTAACATTCCGAATGAAGATGTTCCTGTGTATAAGGTTTTACAAGAATCTGGAAGGGGTGTGTCCCGAATGCTGCACAGAAATATGCTGTTGCCATTTAATTATATTTCTTCCAATGTGGTTGAAGAGACTAAAGAAGCTAGACAGATGATGAAGAAGAAGAAGAAAGTTCAGAAGGATGTAGAAGTAAGCTCCAGCAGTGAAGATAGTGATTCAGATAATGGTCTTATTTTAAGATCCAAATCTCATATACATAAGGATCCGCATCAATCTGTTCCTTCTGGAATCCCTGAGATTTCTCAGAGGTCTTCTCCTATTCACTCTTCTACTTACATGTCGCCTATGGATTCTCGTTCTTACATTTCAGGTCACAGAAATAGTAATACTTCTGAAACACACCCTTATAATGTAAGTCCTCATATTCCAGGTAACCTTGAAAGTAGTCCAGAATCTCAGTCCACACTTAACAACATTTCAGATGTAACTTCTGCTTCAACCCCTATAAATGATCAATTTCAGTACAGACATCAAAGACCAGTTAGGCATAAGAAGGCCCCAGATCGACTTGGATCCTGGGTCTGTCCTCAAGTTGCAGATACAATTGTATTTGTCTAACACCAACTGTGTGATCACTCGTGTGATCATTGCTGCATTGCTATTCATTTTATTAATCTATTTTGAGATTCTAAAACACATGCTTATTTGTATGAAAGAGGGCCTGGTAGGAATTTCAGCTGAAGATCCAGTAATGGTCAAAACCTACTGAGGTACCAGTTCATGAGAAATGTCCTTTGTAAATTCCAGGTATCTCATGGGATAGCATTGTGCTGCTTTCTCATATTTTAATCTTATTGTGTATTTATTATTATGTAATGACTTGTTATACATACTGTCTCATTCCGGTCAAAGGCCAAGTAAGATTATTTCAGCTGAAGACCCAGTGCCGTGTAAAAACTGACTGATGTTCCAGCTATGTAAGAAATTTTCCTTTCCAGGTTCAACTTTGGAGATAGTATTGTATATACTATTCCACTATTATATAACCACATTCCTTCATTAGTATTTCATGTCAGATATTTGATTTAGTGATAAATCAATTTAATTTGAGCATATTAACTTTGCAGAGACTGAACCTATTGCAGAAATGACTTGTAGGTTTTATTTCAGCCTCTCATGTTAAATTGTAAATTGTACTACAGATTCCTCTACATGTTACCAGCTGTAATTATTAGATATTTCAGATCTGATACCCGGCATCAGTGATGTGTTTTTCATTGGATATCAGGTTGTACAGTTTCAGCAATAACCTGTACTAGTATACATGCTGCCACTTTTGCAGCTACCTGTTGCAGATTTTGACTTGCAGTTTATTTCAGCATTTACTATTGTAAGATGGTGATATTCTAAATGGAAATGCCTACCTAAATCGTTCATTTATATCAGTGAATGTCAGGAGCCATTCTTCACCTGGAGGGGGTGAATGTTATAGGTGCCGTTTTTATCTGTTTTAGTACACTGCGGTTGTATATAATCTTCTATATATCATGATACTTGCGCGCATCCTGCTTTGTTATTTCAGCCTTTTGTGGGTTAACTGAAATGTGTGTCAGTGTGTGTGCGCGTGAGAGCGAGCATGAATGATTGTGTCACCTGCACACTGATTAGCACTCACCTGTGACTGGCGGGAAAATTAGCGTGGTCTGGGGGGACTCAGTAATTAATATTTGAAATGGTCGGACGTATTATTTTGGATTACCAATTCTAGATATATTTTATGAAATGCAGATTTCATTTTATGGAGTATCTTTAATGGTTTTTAATACTGACTGCTGTGATATGATTATGTTGATGCCTTTATTTTAAATACACTTTATTAACCCTTTAATTTGTTGTTGGAGTTACCATATCTACGTTAAATCCAGCCGTACAACACACGTATGCGTGTTATGCAAATACACATAAGCGATATATTTTTGTGTGAGTTACAGCTCTCGTGAACATATATAATCTGCACGTAGTAATGTGGTCTCTGACAAATTTTACTATCAAAGTTACTCCAGGAAAGCACAAGTTTATCATACTAGAATTAGATTAGGCTTTAGTAACCTGAATAACCTGAATAAAGACCTCGTCGTAAACCACTTGTAAGATTCTCCGTTCTGTTCATGTGGTGATTATGAAATTGATATCCTATTATATGGCTCAAGTGAACTTTCTGATCGTCTCAATACTCAGACCTTTGTCGCCGTACAAAAGTTCATTTTACAAACTCGGCGTTTCTCATAACCATGATGAGTCGTACGATCGCCGGGCCATGAAATACACCACTATATGTAATTATGTATTTGTTGTATCACATTATCTGTATTGTGTGCTCTGGTGGGGTCGTTTCGTCACTTCTCAATGGAATTTTAATGAAATGGAATTTAATAATTTCCAATCGAGTGCCAACCATTCTCCGTGTCACTGGGCCACTCCCCATGAAATTAAGTCATTGTTTCGTCACATTACATCATATAATGCTTAAGTACGCTTCTAACCAATTATTTTAATTTTAATATTAATTAACAGTTCTAGTAGTTTGATTGTTTTTTTCTCGCATTTCCTCCACGTGGGCCGCGATGCGTTTTCGATTTGATTTTGATTTAAACAATATTTATTAGCCCCAATATTACATTTATGATGAACAACATTTAGATGATGGAAACATGGGTAGAATAGAAAAGGGGAAGAGGATTTAGCAGCAAGCAGATATGTGCTTTTGTTGAGCTATCTCCTCAGACAAGTAGAAAAATTGTAGAAATCAAGGAAGATCGAGCGAATGGCAAGTGGTCGAGTTAGAGAAACAATAGGTTTAAGAAGTGATGGTATATTAATATTATGATGTACAGAAGAGTTTACAATAAGTGTTGAAATGATAAATAAGCTTATGTGGATAATAATGAGAGGAGTGTATTCACAAGGAATACGAGACAGAGATAGGTGAAGCGATAGAAATAAAGAGCTTGTATGTGAAAGAAAAGTCGATTTGATTTTGATTGTTTCATGGTTCTTACGTTATAAATACAAAAGTTGTGTTACTAAAATATAATTATACGGTACTTCGCTTCGCTCCCCTCTTTCGTTTTGGCCGATGTACGGTATGCAATACCAATTAACTTGACAAACGTTCTTCCTTCCTGCACTCTATCCCTCTACCCCCTCCTTGAACAATATTTCAAAATAAAAAAACGGCCCTTTTCAGGGCCACACACTTTCTCCTAAAGAGTAATCTTTAAAATTGCTAAACCTTCATATATTGCTTAATAAAAAGTCATTGTTTGTTTTTATTCCCCGCTACTTGCCCTTTGATCTTCATGTGACCCACCACTGACTTAATCCAATCAGCCGCCTAACAATAGCAATTAACAGCCAATTAGCGACTCGGCGGCCGGCTCGGCTGATTCCAACTACAACTTTTAGTGTGCTGGAGAACGAAAAAAGTCGATAAAAGTTGAAATATAAGACTTACAAATTATCTTTTTAGTTTTTGTATTTGTAATTGGCATAACTTACCACAAACCAAAATTCATCACTATTGGAATTATATTAACGACAATAAACGAAATTGAAAATCCCAACTACACATTTTACTGGACTCGGACTCGGACTCGGGCTCGGACTACAACTATTAGTGTGTCCCAAATAAAATGCTTCTCGACACAGTGAAGCCACACCCGTGCACCACCGCGGGGATTTCGATATCGGATAAACTTCGGGTGATTCTTTTCGGTCTTAGGGCGACTCTGTGATTCTAATAATCGGGGAAATGAGTAAAATGTGAACACCGCGACTACTACTTTAATTCCTTCGATCCATGATCGACAAGATCCGGGCACACATCCGAGTTTTTGTGAAACTCATTTCCGGTTTATAACGGTCCTACTAAACAACGAACACAAACGAACACAAACGAACATAAACGAACACAGGTCTAAAAAGCGGAATAGAAGGGTGAAATTTGGTTTGTGGGTGCGTGTGGGTCCATTATATGTGTATGTGGTGTTATTTCCAACTTTGATGACTTATTTTTCGAGTTATAAGCATTATTTGAATGCAAAGCTACTAAACAACGAACACAAACGAACATGAGATTAGCCGTATTGCAAAGGTGTTAATAAAGGTGTTAATTAACTACCGCCTTCTCTATGGCTTATACTCTGTCTCTTTGTCACTGAGTTGTTTTGACTTAGTTAGTTTGTCTTATTATTACTTCGTTTAACTTCCCTGACATCACACTGCTCTTTGAGTAGAGCTTTAGGTACTAGAATCAAAGTTTGTTTTATATACAATCGAATATTTATATATTATTTTACACTGACTCAGCCCCGGCGGAACGATGGGCAGAGTTTGTTCTCCTTGAAGTCAGTGCATGGATGAAAATGGCTCCAGCAAAATGTTGCATTATTTAAATCATTAAAATCAAGTAATGCACTTATTTGATATGAATCCAAGAAGTCTATATGTTATTTTATCACATGATTAGCACTATTTTCCTATGTAATATTCGAGCGTAATAGACACGTGTAATATCGTTGCGTGCAATGACGTCACGCTGCTCTTTGGGACAAAGTTCTCTGTCTGTTAATTATTGTTGTTTTCGATAAAAATTAAGCGATTATATGACCATGTGATAAAAAGTATCTCAAACTCGTTCTATTTTATACGTAATTTATCAACCTCGTCCACTAAATTCTATTTGAGCCTCGGTAAACCTCGACTCAAATCGAATTTAGTGAACTCGGTTGATAAATTCCGTATAAAATAGAAACTCATGTGAGATCCTATATGTATATTTACATACTATATGCTAAATTTCTGTCGTTTATTGGTGATCGTCTTGGTTTTTGATGTCTTCACTCTTTCCTTTTTTTATTGTCCATTTTTTTTTTGCGAGAGCGGTAGTTTTGGGTATAGTTAATTGCCATCAGTTGAAGTTTGGAATTTGGAATTGTCACTCACAAAATTAAGAAGTCTTCGCATTAGTCTGTCTTGTTGTTCGGCCGTCAAATTTGTTCAAATTTCGTGTCTCACTTCCAAAGATGATGCAATGCCTGATAATGTAAAATCCCCTCCACTCGAATGTCACGCAGTTATCAGTCACTGTTTCATTTAAATTGTCTGTAAACTCAGTCAATTTTTTTGTTAATTATAGTATTAAAGGCACGGGAGGCCTTAGTTGTCGAAAATATTCATATTTGTTCCAATCACCGTAAACAGAAAAAACACTAAAACGCATACAGTTTCGTTCATCGTGTAAACAGCATGCTATCATAAAGACCTACTATATATTACCTAAGCAAGAGCCTGATTGTGTTACAGAAGACAGCACCGTACGTGTTACGTACTGGCTAATCACACACAAATGATATAAACAATCTTTATTAGTTCTTATTTGTATACGGACAAAGTCTGTCTACATTTTGCTTTTTGTGTCGGTTTTTGACCGTTGGAAATTTTTCACAGCATATACCCACTGCCAAGGACTCCCGCACCTTTAATGCTTTCATAATTGTTATTTGTCCAATATTTCGGAATTGTTGAATTTTGTTTTCTAGCATTGAAAACTTTCGTCTTTAGTCTTTCCATAAATGTAAGGTATCGTCTGTTGTCACATATATTTGTCAATTATGTCTGTCTGTATTTCGTCATAAATGATTTTGTTTTCTATTGTTACCAAGCCGCTCTCGCTATTGAATACTTTTCCATCTTATTGACAGTTTGATCACTGTCTGTTTTACTTAAATTACGATTGAGATTTTGCTTAAGATGCCTGGTACATAGCGTATGCGTGTATCAGGAAAGCAAGCAGATATAGCATTTACCAGAGTGATCTCCGAGACTGAGAAAATATATATAGTCATCTCAGAGACTGACAACAATGACTCACTCAAATGTTTTGTTAGCTATGCATTAAAACGCCGACCTCTGATGTTTCGCCGTGTTTTTATTGCCATCAGTGATAAAATTGACAATCATCTTGCAGTAAAAACAAGGAGACAGAGTAAGCCGTAGTTAATTAACACCTGCATGGTAATTTAACCTCTGCACTGCCGCTAATCTTATGTTCGTTTGTGTTCGTTGTTTAGTAGTTTTGTATTCAAATAATGGTAATAACTAAAAAAATAAATCATCAAAGTTGGAAATAACACCACATACACATAGAATGGACCCACGCGCACCCATAAACCAAATTTCACCCTTCTACTCCGCTTTTTGGACCTGTGTTCGTTTGTGTTCGTTTATGTTCGTTTGTGTTCGTTGTTTAGTAGGACCCGTTTATAATGGCGACCAGTTTTCAGAAGAAAACTCGTGCAAAAGGTTTTGTGCAGATTCCCGGCACAAAACCATCTATACATAACAATCAGTTGTTGGTTTCAACTGGCGTCCCATCTCTCGATGGCATATTAGGTAAAGATATACTGACAATAAGGTGTTTGTTTCTCATCCGAGCGATATCATACAGTGAAACCCGGAAATAAGAAATAAAAAATCTACAAAACACAGACATCTGGCTGTAGATATCTCAATACGGGAACCAATTCTGGTTAGAGCCACCGCAGACGCTGCGATTAAAATCGTAAGTGGGGAAAACCGCAGGTGGAGCATCCAATGCGCATTCCCACCACAATAACGCAGACAAATCATAAAACGCAGACAAATCATAGCGATCAAGCAATGTTTGGTTTTCACCATGAAAATCATGGTCTCACTGGTCATGACTCATGACTCATGTTGTAAATACCACAAAAAGAAAAAATTTCAGAAACGGCGCAAAGTTCACAAACTTTTTGGACTTTCAAAAAACGAGGCCATGGTGTAGTCTGTAGATACAGTAATGCTCTAAATAATCGACCCCTTAACCACAGCAGAATTATGGGTAATTTTTCATGATTTAGTCAGAAATATGGCTTGTTGCCATTCATTGGAAAGCTCTCCACGAGAGTGCAGGTCAATACCACATATCAGCCATCTGCTATGCAGACAAGGAGAAGAGGGCTGCTGTAATTGTTGAAATTGGGGGCAGCTAGCTGTGGAGTTGACAGGTACAAAAATGTCAACATAAAAAATTATTCAATTTCACTTGAACTTACAAGTTCAACTTGCTAGTTTAGAAAATTGAGATACATGCCACGTTTATGTATATAATTGCATAATGCGGAGAATGTGATATAACATTTTGCTTTCATGTGATCGATCACGTGGATAAAATCGTAGTTGCATACATCGCAGCACCGTACTAGTAGAGTCTGCGGGCAAGTAACTTTTCTCCACTTGCGATTTTCCCCACTTACGATTTTAATCGCAGCGTCTGTGGTGGCACTTATAGACGCACTGGTCAAAGTGTTACCACGGCCGAGTAACTTTATAACCATGTGTATCCGTGAACCTGACTTTTATATCAGAGCATAGTTCAGCCATGAACGTAGTGCGTATCACATGGGAACAAGACTACAGGTCGCATAGCGAGCAACTCAAAAACACAAACTCCTAAAGTGATGTGAAACACTCCTGTAGGGTGATCAAATAGAAATGGAGAATAATCTTGCTTATAGTAGTTATATTTTACGAATATTTAATATATACAGATTGACATTACGGCCTTGTTATTGTTTATAAATTATGCTCAACTGTGAATTTATGTTCCTATGGATCGGTAATTAGCGATCATTATAGCCCAAATGGAGGACGTGCATCAGACTGCACCTATGTTTCATTTTTCAAATTTCATACTGTAAAACGGTCACCATTATTCACAAAGTTCGCGGGGCATGGCATGTTCAAAGTTACTAGACAGTTAATCAGTAACAAGTTTGTGCATCACTTATTAGTGATACATAGATTACAGTCTTCAACATGGTAACATATATAAACTATTAATTTGTAATTAACAAGCAGCGCGCACACACACACCGAAGCCCACAAAATAAAAGTGCTTGACATATGTCAGATCTATGACGTAATCAAGGAATAATGGCGCCTTATGGCGGGGAGGTCGTTTACTGGCTGTGCAGAGTTTAGGTGGCCGATGATGGGCGGGGGCCTCAAAATGACAAGCCTGCTGACAGGAAACCGCAGGCCCGCCACGACTGAGACCATGTCGCACACCGAAATCTTTGAAGTTGACCGCCAACGTCTGCTGCAAAATCAAAGACAAACGAAGCCGCATCAGAAGTGGCAAGAGAACAGGCTGTCAGGTGGTAAATTGTGGTAAATTGTCCCCCCCCCCCTTGGATGATTAGTCAACGAAAGTAAATAACCGTCGACTACTGCACCTGTCGAAGGTTAGTCGATTAATTGAATAATCGTGGCAAGCCTAATATAGCAACTCTTGATGGTGAAATAGTTTTCGTTAGTTTATCGCCAGTAGTTGCATCCCGGATCGAGATGTAAATATTTCAATTGAGCATAGTTCAGACGATGTTTTCTATGGAGTGTTATTGTCGATATGCTTGAGATTTTCGGTGATGTTAGTAGAATGCTACATTCATCCTGTTGGCATAGCACCTGAATACTAACTTATCAGGTTCACACACCCGAATAAGTCCATAATACTAGTATGTCTTTAATATGCAATGTATCTCTGTTTCAGGTGGAGGAATAGCTGTCGGAACATCTATTCTTTTAGGTAAATATAAGTTTTGGCCTAAAATAATGAGCTACCTTACTCATATTTAAATTCCTGCAGTGCTAATTTTTGCTCAGTTTTAAATTCGCGCCGAACATGCCAAAAATAATTTTGAAAAAGTCATGTATACTATACTGTTTGATGACTGTCAGTTCTTAATCAATCATAAAGATACATGTCTATATTAAACACTCTCCGCTGGTTATACTAGATATAGAGAAGCTTGTCCACGGAAATTAACATGGAGTAGAACATAACTGCATTATAATATTGTTGCGAAGATTGGTGTATATTATGCTCCAAGTAATTATTCTGATATTTAAATACATGTACTCTCAGGTGCCAAATAAAAGTACTGGCCAAATACAAGTGCTGGGTGACATTTTTACCAAAAAAAGAATAATAGTGCTGGTGCACAATAAATGTGCTGGGTTACGGATTTTACTTTTCATGGTAGTATGCTTAAAACTCGAGCCATGAAGGCTTATGCATACATTTATATAGTACAGGGAATCATACCTGTGCGGAGGATGTGACATTTATATCGAAGCGATGTCGCATCTCAGTCTACTAAAACAACTTTATTTAGTGGTTTGTGACTTCTAGTATTAACATTAGCACACTCGTGATTCGTTCCATTCTTATATTCGTTTGTTTATCACCCAAAAAAAGAATAAATGTCACAGTATGTGATGGATTTACCCCCAAAAAATAATAAACGTGATGGGTCACAATAAGCGTGATTGTGTGTATTTTTGCTCCAAATTAATAAACGTGCCGGCACGTTTATTTGGCACCTGAGAGTAGTTACATGTATGGAGTCATTGAAATGAACTCAAAGAAAGTTAACTGCGTAGGCTGCTGTCTTCAGGAAAAAAATTGTTGTTTGTATTTTAAATAGTTGTGTTCATATAAATAACTAGACCATTGTATGACCACGGGGCCACTCCATGCATGGTTATGGGTATGGAGACTTTCGTGCAGCTGCAGTCTGGAATATGTGTAGTTTACAACCATTGAAATGTCGAAGATTTTACAATTATTAATCGCTTGACATGTTAATGATGGTATTGAGATTGGTTGCTCACGTGTCAATATAATTGTCTATGCGATCAGCACAATCTTCCGTAATATATGTAACTCACGAACATATCACTGAGTTAGTTTCCCCATGGTTTGGCTTAATTTCAGGAGTCGTACTATTTTTTGCTACTTAGGTTTTTTCTTGTTTTTGTGAAATCTAGTCTTTTATAATTTTAAGATAAAAAGTTTAGTAAACAAATCCATAACAAAAACAAACAGTATTCAATGTCAAATAATGCGTTAATTTCTCAGTCAGTCCATTGTGTTTATTACAGTTTAGATAAAGATGATCAAAATTAATTAAATTTTATCTCAATCTGGCAGATAAAACAAAAGACACAAAAAGCCAGAATAATGTGTAAAAATAATTTGTTTAGGCCTACAGTAATGCCCTAAATAATTGACTCCTTAACCACAGCAGAATTATGGGTAATTTTTCAGGATTTAGTAGGAAATATGGTGTGTTGCCATTCATCGGAAATCTCTCAGTGAGAGCTTTCCGATGAATGGCAACAAACCATATTTCCGACTAAATCCTGAACAATTACCCATAATTCTGCTGTGGTTAAGGAGTCGATTATTTAGGGCATTACTGTACTTACTGTTCCTAATTTGTTTTGACTTACTGGACATTTAATTATACCCCCCGCAACGAAGTTGTCGGGGGGGTATACTGGAATCAGCTCGTCCGTCCGTCATCCGTCCATGGACACAAATTTGTCCAGATTTTTCTCAGTCGTTTTTTTATCAATTTCCGTGAAACTTGGCACAGACATCAACCACCATGGGAACCTGTGCACCTGCGATTATGACGTCTGTCAGACTTTTTTTGGTGGAGTTATCCAGTTGACTTATCCCCCCTTTTTCGACTTTTTCGCAACATGTATAATTTGTCCGAGCTTTTTCCTACATTTTTATGTCAATTTTTTTTAAAACTTGGCACAGATATTTAGTACCATGGGAACCTGTGCACCTGCGATTATGATGTCTGTCCGACATTTTTTGGTGGAGTTATCCCCCTTCTTCGAAGTTTTTTGCAACATGCATAATTTTGTCCGAGCTTTTATTCCTACATTTTTAGGTCAATGTTTTTTAATCTTGGCATTGATATTTAGTATCATGGGAAACTGTGCACCTGTGATTATGATGTTTGTCCGACTTTTTTTTGTGGAGTTATTCCCCTTTTTCGAATTAGAAATTTTTGCAACATGCATAATTTTGTCCGAGCTTTTATTCCTACAATATTCGGTCAATAGGTTTAAGATTAGGATTAGGGTTGTGCACCTGCAATGGGAATTTTTTATTATTTTAACTAAATGTTTACTGACATGTGAAACATCTTAGTATTTTAAAAACACGGGGGGTATCCTTAGTCCCATTGGGACAGTCACACCTCTAGTTTTCTTCGACCTGCTGGTAGAGCCAATTCTGGATTTGCCACCCACTTTTTGGAGACGTTGGTCATCTATTTTGTTTGCTTTTAATATGAAAGAGATGCTAGAAAATTTTAAATATTAAATGTGTTGTTACTTTGCATCTCTTACAGAGGAAGATGCCTACAGCACTTACTCGGTGATGCTGGTGAAATACTTCTGTGCTGAAGCGGCATCGACGGACCAGGAACTAATTATAGCGAGTGCTGAAACAGCTCCAGAAACTATTGTTATGGTTGGTGATTATCTGTTCCTGGGGTTCTAATAATCCTTTCATGATGGGAGCTGCATGGTGCAGCATTAAATATCCTGTGCCAGTGCATTTTCTTATATATGCAAGTCTCCCACAGGGAGCCTTTGATAAATAAGGGAATGCACTGGCTTACAAGGTCCAGGTAAATATTGTTAGGCCAATGTATTCTCGTATATATGCGAGGCTCCCTATTGGAGAATCACATATATAAGAGAATGCATTGGCATAGTGTTTTCGCAAAAAATCAGGATGCTCCATCGACGGGTTACAGATGCCCTGTCAATATTGACACCACAAAACTTTTACTACCATCTGTATGTTTCTATTCCAGAAAATAATTATATTTGACCCATGAGGCCATTAATTGGTTATTTTGATGACCAGAAACCGACTTTCAAAATGGGAAGTTTTAACACGTTTTAAAATTTTTATCAGCCTAGCAAAAATTCCAATAATCGTCTTTAATTTGAGGTTCAAATAAGCAAGGTCCGTTCAATGTGACATACCCAGTTTAAATGTTAGAATTGTTCAAAATCATTATTGTAATCCATTGGGAGTCTAAATTATAATGGATTTCTTTTATGCCTCGAACTTATGGCTAGTTATAAATACTTTTTTGGAAATATATCAGCAAGTTTGGTCATAAATATATTGTGTTGCTAAGTTTAAAAAAGTGATATCCCTCCTTCACAATTATGTACATGTATGTAAACATGATTCGGAGCCAGATATTTTACATGATTGCAGTAATATCGAAAGCTCGGACTGACACATCGGAAAGGGCCTCAAATTTACAGCAAATTTTAACAAAAAAACTTCAGCATTATAGAGTAATGGCCTAAATAATTGACTCCTTAACCACAGCATAATTATGGGTAACTTTTCAGGATTTAGTTGGAAATATAGCTTGTTACTCATAATTCTGCTGTGGTTAAGGAGTTGATTATTCAGGGCATTACTGTATCAAAGAGTTATATCAGAAATCTTCAGTTGAAGTATAATTTGATACCCTACATGTACTTACAAATTTACATGTACAATGTACATGCATGTAATTTGGAGGTTCATATAAGCCAAGTCTGTTTATTAACATTTATTACTTATTTTCTTGATAAGGAGTTGCCCGCAGTGATTTCTGATGATCCTCAGACAACAGCAGTAGTTGATAAAGATTCAGAAAAAGATGAACCGATGAAAATCGCATGGAGATACCAGAATCAACCAAAATGTCAGGTAAAATGTTGTTTCACAATTGAATATTGTTCTCTCTTGCTCTGATCCATAGCATTTTAAATCAAGCCTTGTTATTTTTTCATCAGTTTTTAGTTCACCTGAGACGAACTCTCCGGTGGAGCTATAGTCATCACTCCTCGTCCGTCCGTCCGTCCATCTGTCCGGGCGTCCGTCCGTCTGTCAACAATTCTATAAACATCTTCTCCTCTGAAACCATCAGACCGATTGGGTTTATATTTGGTGTGGATGTTCCCTAGGTGACTCTTATTCAGAGGTCACCAAGTCAAATAGTTTTGATGTCAGGACCATAACTATTTTTCCACATAGTAATTCTTTAAACGACTTCTTTTCTGAAGTTGTCGGGCCGATTGGGTTCATATTCAATATGAGGGTATCTTGGGTGACTGTGGTTCAGATTTGTTCAAATGAGATCACTGGGTCAAATGTGGGTGGGGCTATGGACATAAATCTGAAGAAATATTTTTTTTTTTAGATTTAACTTATTGCTCAATTTAACCAACAAAAATAAAAAAAATTATATATATTTTATTTTTAATAAATATTTTTTTTTATTAAATAAAATATTTTTTATTTAAATAAAATAAAAAACATTTAATTAAAATTTTGAAGAACTTACGACATTACATTTTCAGGGGGGGGAGGTACCTCTAGTCTCCCCACTAAATTTGGTTGAAATCAGGGGTTTGGGAGAAAAGATGAACAGACAGATGTACAGAAATGTTCAGTAAATTCCTTTTAATACTAGTATCTGTGCATTCCCATTACAAGCCAACTCTGCTCTGAACTGACAGACATGACACATGTTGTTTATAATCAGGGCCAGATAGAAAGATAAGAGAACTTCTATAGCTATAGGCAGAGTCCCCAGGGAGTGTATTCATGTCATTCATAATTTAAATGAGATTAATGGTGTTGTACATTTGTTTTCTGAAGTTGTCAGTAGCACCATCATTGTTTACAATACAATGGTCATTAATATCAGATTAAATTCATTTTCTCAGAATTTAAGTGTGTCTGGCATTTGTAGAATGAGGTCCCAGAGGCTAGCATCAACAAATACATCCTATGAGGACCTCATTCTGCTTAGGCTTCATCTTCTGGGAAGTATCTAGTCTCAAATTGACATTTTTAGCAGCTCTTTTCCCTTCTGTTCAGATTTTAAAATGCATAATTGAGGTGTTAAATGGGTGCGCATACTGTCATATGTCAGTAATGTCACCAACTTCAGCTGGAGAACTTCTGTCTGTCCCTAGGTCTCCCATAGCAGTTGAGGACTAAGTAAAATTGGGTTCCCAGATGGTGAATTTGGTGATGCTAGCCTACCTTACAGAATAGCATCACTACATTCACCCTTTTGGGACCTCAGACACACTAAATTCACGCTTGGCTGTTCCAATAGTATTTTCTTAACCACTTAGCTTTGTGACCTCATTATACCTTATTATGGACAAAAAAGTGTGGGGGTATATTGGATTAAATCTGTTGGTCTGTTGGATTGTCCTTCCATCCATTGTTCTGTCCATCCATCCGTCAACAATTGTTTTCTTCTCGAGATATATATGAATTCCCTAACTGTATGTTACTCACATTCAGATTTGTTCAAATAAGTTCACCAGGTCAAATAGGAGGGGTGCCAGGGCCATAACGTTTTCCCTCCATAGTAATTCTAACAACTATTACTACCCAAGAACCATCAAGTCTATTTAGCTTATATTTGTGTATGCAGGGTCCTTGTGTGGCATGTTTAGATCTGTTCCAATGGGGGCCTTTTTGGAAAATCAATTAACTTCAACTCTTAAAAGTGAATGTTTATAATTATAAGATGAATAGATATCCGAGATGGGGATTCATGTTTGTTCAAATAGGGGCAGAGACCCCACCCACACTACCTGTATCTATGCTGTACGCTACTGGTATAATAAGATAATGTCATATTCTTGCAGGGATGTCCCCACAGTGTTGGGGAGGTGATTTACAGATTTGTTCAATGAAATGTAATTTTTGAGCTCACCTGAGACGAAGCTATAGTCATCACTTCTCATCTGTCACCTGTTCATCTTTCTGTCCATCCATCAATCTGTCAACAATTCTTTGAACATCTTCTCTAGATCATTAGACTGAATGGGTTCATATTTGGTGTGGATTTTCCCCTAGTGATTCATATTCAGATTTGTTCAAATGAGGTCACTCTTTCAAATGGTTGTGAAGCCAGGGCCATAACTCTTGCCCTCCATAGTAATTCTTAAAAACGACTTCTTCTCATCTACCATCAGATATAGGGTGGGACCCGAGACATAACTGTATGCCTCTATAGTAATACTTAAAATGTCTTCTCAAGAGAGGTTGGACTATTTAGCTTACATATAGTATGGAGGATCCTTTAGTGACTGAGATTCAGATTTGTTAACATAAGGCAACCTGTTAAGAAATGACGGGGCTATGGGGACTTAACACTTTTGTGTCTAATAAAATCATTAAAATACAAAATTCATTAAAACATCTACCTTGGAACTACTTGACTGATTAATCTGACATACATATATGCTGTTTTTGGGTCAATGGTTAATTGGGCTTCAAACATGTCTAAATAGTTTTATAAAAAGGTGCTTGTGAGATTTGAAATTTCCAACAATAGAGAAAGTTTGAGATGACAGTTGCCAATCTAAGACTTGGTAGTCTGGAGCCTGGTCGGGAAGGGACATGAGCTGGAGGAGGGGGAGGGGTGATCAGTAGCGTACAGTTGGTACATGAAGCCTCTCTATCTACATATCCTGTTTAGATCTACTTTTTTAAAGTGATTATGAAAAGTTCTAACTGTTATGGTCTCCAAAGTCCCAGTCTTATCAGTCTTTGCAGTCTGGTGAGCGACCCCACAGTCCTTGACTGTCTTGTTTTTTACGCTCTTTGAGGCTAGTATAATTTATGATCGATATACAAATTGAGTACAGTTGTTTTGGTGTTACATTTGAATTGGTGCTTACCAATTTAGCCAGTTTACCTATATTTTGCACTTCCAATCTACTTCATTTTATTTTTAACTTTGGAAACATCTTGCACATCTTGCAATCCATACGTAAGATCCTGCATGATTGAGTTGCCATTGAAGCTTGAAAAAGTTTATTTCTCTGTCTTTCATGGCTTCCATTCTTGCTGAATTTTAATGTTATACCATAAATTATGGTCCTGCAACTATTCAATGTTTGATTCCTTATTCGATTTGGTCTCTATATTCAAATCAAATTCAGTTGAAACAAATTTGGTTAAAAAAATGTTTGAATATCCCAAAGGTACAGTAATGCCCTAAGTAATCGACTCTTTAACTACAGCAGAATTATGGGTAACTTTTCAGGATTTAGTCGGAAATATGGCTTGTTGCCATTCATCGGATAGCTCTCGGGGAGAGCTTTCCGATGAATGGCAACAAGCCATATTTCCGACTAAATCCTGAAAAGTTACCCATAATTCTGCTGTAGTTAAAGAGTTAATTACTTAGGGCATTACTGTAACTGCTATGAGTTGTTCTATCTTTCTCCATTTTATCTTGCATAAATTTTTGCCAATGTACATGTAGTTGGAAAACTGTCACAGGTTGTGTAAAATTGTGTCTTGTGAAAGCTCGAACATAAAGTTCAAGTCGGCTTTAGTGAAATTGAATAATATACAATTTATTCAGTTGGGCATGTATGAAACATGACCATGTGCTCCACCTGCGATTTATTTTAACATTAATTTATCGTGGTCCGATCAGGAAGCTAGTGTGTGCTACTGTGCTACATGCAATATATTACATGCTTGTTCCTAGAATTACAGTGTTCTTGCTTGGTCGTATTTACAAATCCATATGCCCATGTGTCCTATACAGATGATGTTGACTTAAAGCAATGGAAATGACGTTCGCCTCAACCATGAAACCAAGAAAATAAGATAAAATAATTTATAACACACATGACAAAACAAGCCCTGTATATACCTGAGTAAACCTTGTAAGTCTTTTAAATTTTTTTTATACCCCTTGCAATGAAGTTGTGGGGGGGGGCATATACTGGAATCAGCTTGTCCGTCGTACCGTCCTTCATCCGTGGACACAAATTTGTCCGGAGTTTTTCTCAGTCGGTTTTTAATCATATTTCTTGAAACTTGGCACAGACATCAACCATGCATGGGAGCCTGTGCACCTGTGAATATGACGTCTGTCAGACCTTTTTTGTCTTAGAAAATTTTCGCAACATGTATAATTTTGTCCGAGCTTTTATTCCTACATTTTTAGATCAATTTTTATGTTTACCCATAACATCCGTTATGTCCGTCCGTAGACATTTACACATGGTGCGATAATTCGAACATTTTCTATCTGATCGGAACCAAATTTTGTATATTAATTTCTCAGCACAAAAGACAGATCAAGTTCGAATATGGATTTGATCCGACTATTTTTAACTGGGTTATGGCCCTTTTTCGAAAAAATATTCACTCTTGGAAAAAAAGAAAAAAAACTAACACCATTATAACTCTGCCATGGGTACCCCAAGTCACCACACCAAATTTGTTTAAATCGGTCCAAAATATTGTGTTATGTACTGTAAATTTGTTTGGAGCGACATTAAATCCAATTCACCAATTCCATCCCATGCCGTTGGACTATTTAGCTATTGATAAGGCGATATTATTTTCTGATGTCTCTTATGCCAATGTGCAGATAAAGAAAGCTATGTAGGGTCCTGCGAATATTCGATATTCGATTCGAGATTCGATTCGAAAGTCAAATTCGATTCGAATTCGAGTCAAAATTGCCAACTGTAAATTTCGAATATTCATTGATGGAAAAGTATGCTGTTTACGGACAAGTACACACGTCGATCTTAGCTGTTTTTGTGCCATTTAATTACCGAAAATGATGTATATATGTACCTTATAATTCTTATTGTACATCGCGATTATATGTATTAAATATAAGTATAGCCAGCAATTAGCCACTATACGATTAAAGAATTCTGAACGCCTGAATTCTAGTTTGAACATGGTAGCCAAAAGCTCGGAGATCACCGATGGACCGACAACGCGCGTGAATAATAATAGCTATGAGATTGAGCCACCGCTAGCCTTATCCGCCCTCTATCTGTCTCAGATTATGCATTATGTAGTATAGCTGAGAATTTACACAACACGTGTTCCCGGCATCGAAAAGTGCATTTGGCGATGTTTTGTTTTGGAGTTTACTTTCAATTTCGGAGCGTTCTTCGACCCTTGACAAAATGTCGTCGTTATTCATGTTTATTTTAAACATGATACAGCTGCAGGAAGTGCAGGGACGTACACGTGAGATGAATGCAACCTGGTGTATAAATCGCAGGCATCTGGGACAATGACCCACCTATGGAATCATCTGTCCAAGAAGCATCCAGCACTGCATAATCAGGCTACCCTGCGTCTGTTGTTGCATCTTCAAGTTTATAACAACGGGTGATTCCGAATGTCGATTTGCAATTTTGCATGTACATGCAAACTGTACAAATTTCGCGTGATTTTAGTTCTGATAATCCGTTTAGTGATTTTTTATTAATCGTCGTGACGGCTGTATGGACGTTTTTTTTTAAATCTGCCTTTTTTTCTCGACAATTATCAGTTGAAGTTAATAGTATTGTAAACGATGGTTCATCGCCACATAAGTTATAATGGAACTTCGTGCATGTAGTTGATAGAACGTTTCACAAAACGTCTAATCGTTGACAAAACATGCCCAATTGAGAATGCAACACACAGATATGATTCGATTCGATATTCGATTCGATTTCCAGAACTCGATTCGATATTCGATTCGATCAAATTCTCCAATTCGCAGGACCCTAAAGCTATGGTATCTAATTTTTAAAAAGTTTCAACAATACACATCACATGATATTAACTTTAGACTAGAATATCTGTGCCGCATTCCACAGCTGAGTATATCACTCTACAGATGGTCTCATGTCATTATAAATGTTATTGGTTTAATAGAGATGCCAGACTTCAACATAAACAATGCCCTGTGATTTGTTGACAGCTCTGCTGTATAATTGATATTAATGGGTCAGCAGTGAGGTGTCTTTATCTTGATGGCTGTTGTTGGTAAATTCCAATAATTTGTGTTATGTTCATTTGTCTATAATAGTACATATACAGTATACTCCGATCATAGTAATCACCAAGGGATGGGTTAACATCTGCCAATCGTGATCGGCCTCTCGTTATAAAACTTGGCACAGATATTTAGTACCATGGGAATCTGTGCACCTGTGATTATGACGTCTGCCCGACTTTTTTTGGTGGAGTTATCCCCATTTTTTTACTTAGAACATTTTCGCAACATGCATAATTTTGTCTAAGCTTTTATTCCTACATATTTCAGTCTATAGGTTTAGGTTTAGGGTTAGGGCTTAGGGTTGTGCAACTGCAATGGGAATCTGTTATTTTATTATTTTATTATTGTATCCTTAATCCCATTGGGACAGTCACACCTCTAGTTCACTCAGAATTCACCATTTCTGGGCGAATCACGCCATCTGCATAGACATTATTAATGAGCAATTTAATTCTATAATAACTGGAGTCACCTCACCAGCCATGAGATCTCAACATGATTTCTTCTCTTGACAACTTCTTGTCGACTTACCTAGGAGTCTTAACAAATTAAAATTTGTTGTTATAGGAGTCATTCTGCAAATGTCCAAGTTACATGTGAATAAATCTTTAATACAGGTGTTCATTGCTAAATTAAAATTATGGTATGTATGTAATTCTTTATAATCTTTACTGTAAATTGGAATTGGTCCATCATGAGCACAGGTCCCCAGAAAAAAAAATTAACTCCACCCCAATAATATAGGTTTAAAGGGGTACTGTACACTAAATCCGGTCATTTATGGGACCATCTCCTTTTACACTAAACAAAATATATGCAACAAATGAATGAATTTGAGCCATGGATTAGTGCAAAATACACTTGTGTGCTCTATGAACGATGCACACAACATGGTAATTATAATGAAAATGAATTTTATACTCAACAAAATATATGGAACAAATGAATGAATTTGAGCCATGGATTAATGCAAAATACACTTGTGCGCTCTGTGAATGATGCAAACAACATGGTAATTATAATGAAAATGAATTTATGACTCCAGTCTGACTGGAGTCATAAATTCATTTTCATTATAATTACCATGTTGTGTGCATCGTTCATAGAGCACACAAGAGTATTTTGCATTAATCCATGGCTCAAATTCATTCATTTGTTGCATATATTCTGTTGAGTATAAAAGGAGATGGTCCCATAAATGACCGGATTTAGTGTACAGTACCCCTTTAAGTATTGGGGTGGGGTAAATTTTTGTTCTGGGGAGTGGGGACCTGTGATCATGAGTTTGTAACCCAAGTCATGTGCAAATAAAATCATAATGAACATTCAATTGAAAAAGGGGCATTCTTTTGCTGTACTGTTTATTTGTTAAATTCTATACACAGGTGACATCTGGTTCACAGCTAGGGCATTATTACGACTTAACAAAGAAGATGGACCCCGCTTTACTGGAACGCCTGCAGCCGACCTGTGTCAATATGTCTGAATGTAAACATATGTAAGTACTATTATGTTATTGGAATGCTATGCAGCTAACATGTGTGAATTTACACATAGGTATATATTGATAGTATCTGCACTTTTCTGGGAAATACAGCTATGCTCTACTTAATCGACCCCTTTAACGAGGTTATGGGCCGGTCATGACTGTGGTCGTACCGCAAATACACCGCGGTCATGCGGTAGTACACCGCGGCCATGCGGTAGTACACCGCGGCCATGCGGTAATACACCGCTGGCCATGCGGTAGTACACCGCGGTCATGCGGTAGTACACCGCGGTCATGCGGTAGTACACCGCGGTCATCTAGTCCGTTACCGGCGTACACCGCGGTAGTATTTTCCGCGACCGCCTTACACCGCGGTCATTCCTCGTGTCAACTGTGATCGAATAATCTGCCGATAAGAATAATTTTCGCTGTTTTTTTGAAGACTCAAGGCTGTGTGATATTTGCGATCTGTTTTGTTCAAGTTGGCCTATAATATGCGTTAATATAGTAAGAAACTGACCTTACATTCATTCATTCATCGCGTGAGACTAAATATATTTTAGAGTACTAACGTCTTCAATGGTTGACGTCCCCACGTAATTCCTTGAGGTCGCCGCTTTCGGCGGGCACGGGCAATTGGGGGATAATATGCTCGGATCTATATTCAGACATACTTCCAAGTCTTTTTGTACGTAAATCAGTTAGAACATTTGGATGGCGTTTTTTTCCGCGGAATTATACAGAAAAAACACGACCACAGGTAAGCCAAGGAGACAGAGAATCCAAATTCAATTCCAAATATACCGACACAACTCCATTCAACTCCAACGCGATAACAAAATCCGGAATAAAGAACTAAACATACCACCACACAGTGTCTTTATTTATTCTCTGTTCAAGATGCTTTAAAAAATATTTATCAGAATATATTTTTCTACTCTGGCGGGACTCAGATTATCAGATTTTTGTGTCGGTGAAATGTGGCGATCGCATAATTATCTTGCGCGAACCAACTTGAAACAGACTTATATAGAGGGATATTTTCCCCATTCCAATTGCATACATGTGTTTCATCCGAATCGTGATTAGATAAGAATATGTAAAAAATATGTTGTACTGTGAACTGCCCACTACAGCAAATGCATGCGATCACCAAACGTTGCAGGAAAAGATCAAACAATGCCGCCCGACAATAATCACGAACGCGCACGTGCCCAGTGACTTAGCAACTTCAAGGACAGAGTTTACAACATTGTCTATCTCACTGATTGGTGTTTTGAATGTTTCTTTTCTCGTGCATGCCGCCTGATAATTAACCAAATACTGCTGCACTGCATTTCGCTGCATTTGTCCCTGCATATCGGTGGATGTATATATACTCTGTGTCTATATACTAGAAGATTACATTACGAACTCATTGTAGTCTAATTATGCTTTGCATAGAGAGTTTCATGCAGTATCTATGAATGTGGGTATGCTGTGCTGTTAGTCCATATTGAACATATATCGAAATATACAATGAATAACTACATTTCTACGAAATAGAAAACATGCATATATTAAAACTAATAATGCATATACATGTATTATGTAAACATTATCAGGAACGAATCTGCCGGGGAAACTGACCACATGGAATAGTTGCCATGGATTAAACCTCAAAATGGGACAATGATGCAACCAACTTGAACTGGTCTTTATGGCTAATGTAAATTATTGGAATGTGTAACCACACGCGAACGTAATGACATTAAAAAATTCAGAAATTTCCTCAGCATAAAATTCATAAACAGGAGTATGATCTTGGCAACTAATTTTGTTTTAACGATATCTGACCAACAACACACAGCTACATCAAAAGAGAAATTATTTCGTCACCAGTTGTCTATTTATATGAATCACGCACGACTTGCTTTGTGGGATTTGTGACCGCTGTTACTACACTAAGATTCATTGCGTTAATGATTACTTATTGTCACTTTCTCTGCAAGAGTTATTTCATTCTGAATCAAATTTCGTTTGTATATATACTTGGGTTCACAAAATTGACGTCGGCAAGAAATGTTAAAAGTTGAGCAGGCGGAATCGACCTGTGCCATAACCGCGTGTTATAATATACATATTTATTTCAGGTATATATGTCGGTCTTTGAAACACATGTAGGCGTCCGTTTACCATATATGAAATAAATTTACCCTACAATTTATTCAACAGCATGGATCAATAAAGAGCGTTTAGTGTCCATATAATTATAAGATTGATATAAACTATATACATTAAATATTTCGTGTATTTATTAATACTATAATACAATGAAAAGTTATCCCGACATTCATAATAATTCCTTTGAAACAACCACCAAAACTAAATTATTGTAGTGGCTCCATAACGTTAATTTAACTCCTGAATTAATTGAATACGCATCCAATACCATTCATTGCAGTTCGTTTTTTTAATCATGCAATGTGATCGCGTTTAAACTATGGGCATGTTACATGTAGAATTTACTATCAACTATCCCAAACTATTCGCAACCGATGGTGCATGATCATGTTTTATTGGCTTGTATGAATTCAGTTCTTTCTCATAAAAAGCCGCTTCGACAAATGAGGCCGAAAGTCATATATATATTCGGTAACATCTATAAGATGCCGACCCATAGAGCGGTTTGAGCAATTATTTTACTCACAAATATACCCCCCCCCTCATGTCGTGTATCGACGTGTTGGCAAAAGAACGATCCACAAGAAAATTATAAAATAGGTGCTGACTAGATCGCGATGACTGAAGCCGATCTTCAACTTGCGAATATTTAAAATATAGTTCGTGTTTAACCTATTTCTCATCGGATTTTAACCTGCGATGTCTCAATTTCATACCACGAAATTAGTCAGTCATGATTCCAAAGTAAAATCCATATATATAACGTTTCGTATATGGACAAATCAATTAGGAATTACAAAACAGTCGCAATCCGCCATGCGTAACGTTACGTAACACATTCGATGCCGGTGGTCACTCCATGCAGAGTCAGCTGTAGACTTTCTACAAATATTCTCACTAGTGGAATGAGCTTACGGTTGCTAGGAGACAAGGAATCTGCAGAAATAGTTGAATTGATTTATCAGCGTTTGTGATTATGTTAGACGAAACACTCTCCTTGGTGCGCTTTGCTTATACATATTGATAGTTTAAAAACTTTGATTTAAAACAAATGAAAAAATAACCACTATTTTTGTTTAATTTGATATTTGAATGTTTTTAGATTGATCTTTTTGCTCAATTTAACATAAAATTTTAAATTAAAAAATTCAGAAATTTCCTCAGCATAAAATTCATAAACAGGAGTATGATCTTGGCAACTAATTTTGTTTTAACGATATCTGACCAACAACACACAGCTACATAAAAAGAGAAATTATTACGTCACCAGTTGTCTATTTATATGAATCACATGCGACTTACTTTGTGGGATTTGTGACCGCTGTTACTACACTAATATTCATTGCGTTAATGATTACTTGTTGTCACTTTCTCTGCAAGAGTTATTTCATTCTGAATCAAATGTCGTTTGTATACTTGGGTTCACAAAATTGACATCGGCAAGAAATGTTAAAAGTTGAGCAGGCGGAATCGACCTGTGCCATAACCGCGTGTTATAATATACATATTTATTTCAGGTATATATGTCAGTCTTTGAAACACATGTAGGCGTCCATTTACCATATATGAAATAAATTTACCCTACAATTTATTCAACAGCATGGATCAATAAAGAGCGTTTAGTGTCCATATCATTATAAGATTGATATAAACTATATACATTAAATATTTCGTGTATTTATTAATACTATAATACAATGAAAAGTTATCCCGACATTCATAATAATTCCTTTGAAACAACCACCAAAACTAAATTATTGTAGTGGCTCCAAAACGTTAATTTAACTCCTGAATTAATTGAATACGCGTCCAATACCATTCATTGCAGTTCGTTTTTTTAATCATGCAATGTGATCGCGTTTAAACTATGGGCATGTTACATGTAGAACTTATTATCAACTATCCCAAACTATTCGCAACCGATGGTGCATGATCATGTTTTATTGGCTTGTATGAATTCAGTTCTTTCTCATAAAAAGCCGCTTCGACATATGAGGCCGAAAGTCATATATATATTCGGTAACATCTATAAGATGCCGACCCATAGAGCGGTTTGAGCAATTATTTTACTCACAAATATACCCCCCCTCATGTCGTGTATCGACGTGTTGGCAAAAGAACGATCCACAAGAAAATTATAAAATAGGTGCTGACTAGATCGCGATGACTGAAGCCGATCTTCAACTTGCGAATATTTAAAATATAGTTCGTGTTTAACCTATTTCTCATTGGATTTTAACCTGCGATGTCTCAATTTCATACCACGAAATTAGTCAGTCATGATTCCAAAGTAAAATCCATATATATAACGTTTCGTATATGGACAAATCAATTAGGAATTACAAAACAGTCGCAATCCGCCATGCGTAACGTTACGTAACACGTTCGATGCCGGTGGTCACTCCATGCAGAGTCAGCTGTAGACTTTCTACAAATATTCTCACTAGTGGAATGAGCTTACGGTTGCTAGGAGACAAGGAATCTGCAGAAATAGTTGAATTGATTTATCAGCGTTTGTGATTATGTTAGACGAAACACTCTCCTTGCTTATACATATTGATAGTTTAAAAACTTTGATTTAAAACAAATGAAAAAATAACCACTATTTTTGTTTAATTTGATATTTAAATGTTTTTAGATTGATCTTTTTGCTCAATTTAACATCAAATTTTAAATTAAAAAATTCAGAAATTTCCTCAGCATAAAATTCATAAACAGGAGTATGATCTTGGCAACTAATTTTGTTTTAACGATATCTGACTAACAACACACAGCTACATAAAAAGAGAAATTATTACGTCACCAGTTGTCTATTTATATGAATCACATGCGACTTACTTTGTGGGATTTGTGACCGCTGTTACTACACTAATATTCATTGCGTTAATGATTACTTGTTGTCACTTTCTCTGCAAGAGTTATTTCATTCTGAATCAAATGTCGTTTGTATACTTGGGTTCACAAAATTGACGTCGGCAAGAAATGTTAAAAGTTGAGCAGGCGGAATCGACCTGTGCCATAACCGCGTGTTATAATATACATATTTATTTCAGGTATATATGTCAGTCTTTGAAACACATGTAGGCGTCCATTTACCATATATGAAATAAATTTACCCTACAATTTATTCAACAGCATGGATCAATAAAGAGCATTCATTTCTCATATAATTATAAGATTGATAAAAACTATATACATAAAATATTTCGTATATTTATTAATACTAATACCATGAAAAGTTATCCTGACATTCATAATAATTCCTTTGAAACAATCACCAAAAATAAATAATTGTAGTGGCTTCCACAACGTTAATTTAACACCTGAATTAATTATTGTATATAAAATATTGTATATATGTTTTGCATGTTACTCATTAATTTGGGTCTTCGCAATAAAGCATTCATTCAATTGAATACAAACGCGGCCCAAGACAATTGCAGTTCGTTTTGTTAACCATGCAATGTGATCGCGTTTAAACTATGGGCATGTTAGAATTTACTATAAACTTATCTTTACAGCTAACGTATTGAAATTGATAACCGCAAGGGAACATAATGACATTATCGAAAAACACATGCTAGACAAACAAATGTATTAGATGTGTTCTGACCTTCCACACTGTGCATGATTTGCAACCGAGTGGCAGAGCATGGATTACGTAACGCCATAATCTCTTTGATGTGTATGTATTAACATTGTGACTGCATTCGCCGTGGCTTTCGCCTTTCAGTTCGTGTGGACTTCCAGTCATCGATGACTATTAAAGTTGGGTCGGCAGATTCTTATTTGTGTTATCAGGTTACAAACAGGAACGTTCTAACTTTAAATTTTTCGCATAGAAGTGAAACAAGCGCTCTTTATTTCTACCATATCAGGAATAGACTAACGCGAACGCTCTTTTTTTCCATACACATGACTTGTTTGTTTGGGACCCATGCCAAACACCAAGTTCAAAGCTGTTTTATTTTTCATTACTTCAATGCCTCTTTTTTTGGACATATGATGCACGTATAAAGTTAATTCAAGTAGGGGTGCCACGATTAATCGTATAATCGATGAACCGTTGATAAAGCCGATAATCGATTACCATTTCCGTCGTCGATTAATCTGCGTTATTTATTTCGGACGTTGGAAAATGCCGGTTATTGTTGAATACCCTGATTGTTTTTCACAGTTTAATATACAACCGAGGGGTTAACAACATTTGATCATGTATCAAAGAGATTCCGACAACTTGAGTACTACTAGTATATGTTGCAAACAGCCGGCAGTTCATTTGATGACATGGTTACTCTTCGAGTCATTGTATATTCTTCAAATTGCATGGCGCCATGATGGCGGCACTGCAGCTTTGAACTTATGCCGACATCGTTGTATATTTCTACAAGAAAGGCGGCACTACGTCTTTGAAATGGACTGACTGTCAGTGAACTGAATGCCCTCACCCTTGAATCTCATTGGACCAAAGGGGAGTTGATTGACATTCTCTCGATATCAGGGAACCTACGGCATTTTAATCAGCGATATTCTCGGCGGTGTCATTTGCAGCAAGTATACTTTGTTTGTATAAGTATACTTAGATGTTACTAGTACAGGCTATCGCTTATAGTGTGGTGACTGCTAAATGAAATTAACTATTACCAAATACTTATTTTTTTATGAGTCCTGAAATTTGCGGGCAGGGGCCCACCTTTGTAATTGTTATGGATCCATGCTCTGGAAGTTCGCTGAAACTTATAGTTTCCGTAACATTAGATTCCTTTTTTTTAGGAACCACCGTCGGTCCGTCGTGCATTCCTACTTTTATATTGCTTGTATGTTTGGCTGTTAAATTAATCGCTACATTCGTTCCAATGAACTCACAAATATTATAACCATGACATCGCCGAGAACTGTGCTTGTATTGAACACATTGTGCTCATTAGTCATTACCGGTGGTTTATGATGCACTTTATTAACACAAAAATTACATCAGCCGATGCCTCAAACAAGCAGCGATAGCAGTTAACCAGCACCCAGCCAATATGGCAATAGGCCATATTATGGAATACTTCTACTGATGTTATTATTATTATGTACGATTAATCGATTATAGTCGATTATTGACGACCGATTATCGATTATCAAAATAAATAATCGTGGCACCTCTAAATTCAAGTATGTATCGACCAATTTCGATATCGGGGAAAAATTCAAAAGCGAATAATATTAGGTGTATTTTGGAGCGCAAACCGCCACGTGGCTTTAATGTCAAGGGGGACATTTTCATCATTACCTCTTTCTGATTTAGAACCAATGTTAGAGCCACGGCCCGTTTTCTCATCGAATCAATTTCAATAAAAAAAACTCGAAGCTGACCTCTGGTAGCTATACTAGCCTACTATATAATATAGTATTTAATATGTGTATACATACGAAACTACAACTAACGAAGGACAATTAGATTGACGTGGGAAATGTTCACATTTCATGGAAAAAATTACAATATTCAAGCGGTACATATA
The DNA here is from genome assembly GCA_032622095.1 of Siphonodentalium dalli. Lineage (NCBI taxonomy): Eukaryota > Metazoa > Mollusca > Scaphopoda > Gadilida > Siphonodentaliidae > Siphonodentalium > Siphonodentalium dalli. Next base: position 139,084,835 of record CP136067.1, on the reverse strand, counting down.
TATTTTTCCAGGTTTAATTTAGACCTGGCACGGCAATTGTTTGCTTTTGGATCAACTTATATGTTGAAAAATCACGTGCAAGAAAAACGGTGATAAAAATTTATTAGCTGTTTTCCGACCGTCCAGGCATCCACACAAACACTCTGTATTCTTATCATGTAAGGAAATAACCTGCAGGATTTATTCAAAACTCCTCTCAGCACAATTGTTCATTGATCAACAGGCATGACATGAAAATTCCCAAATTTAGAGAAATATTTATGGTAGTTGCCTTTTTAAATGAAAATAATCATTTTATTTCACGAATCAAGAATTAAGTCTCCGCCCATGATCTTGAGATATCATGGATATATGAATTGCACTTTTGAAAAATTATTTTGCAGGAGTTCTTGATAATTGAAAACAGTGAAATTTTAAATAGTGTACATTCCATAAAAGTAAAGTAAATAAGATTATACCCAATGGTTCTTAAATATTGTGTCACTCACAATAATCGAATGTACCAAATTTCCCGAAGAAATTCTTGACCGGCAGATTTTGAGAAAATCAATTTTGAAATACCAAAAATAGAGGATCCATTTTGAAATACCTGGTAATTTTGACAAAACGTGCGTCTGACCCTTAACATACATTTTATTCGTATAAGCAAACAGAAATTAATTCTAGAATGTTTCAACAGCTCTGTGAATATATATATTTTTTTCTTTTTGGCATGCCCAAATTCAAGGAAAGCAAACAGACAATTTAATGCGCCATCTGATCAGTGATCAATTAATTATTAAACATGATACTGAAATAATTATGTGACAGCCGTGCATTAAGACGGGACGAGCATGTGCATGTACCTCCAAAAAACAACAGCATAATGTCAACCTGCAATATATATAGCTCTTGCATGCCCTTGACCTTTTTTGTAATTACAGAACGAGCAGGATTACGCAACGTGCAATCTCTTTGATGTGCTTGTATATATATTGCTACTGCTTTCGCCTTCAGTTCGAGTGAATGGACTTTCAGTCAGCGACAACTCAAGTTGGGTCAGTTGCTGCCGTCAGCAGATTGTTTTTGGTAACTGTCATAATTAAACGGACATGCACCGTCTCATTCGAGCTTCCAAATTCCATCTACGTAATTTGGAAGGAGGTATAAGATAGGTTGACAATTACATGAAATATTGACATTCCGGCTTCACGTGCTCTAACAAATACGTATCATGGTCACAACCATTCTCCAGCTGTTTTCAATTTTTCGCACAAATGAAACGCTCTTTATGTCTAACATATCGGAAATAGATCAACACGGAACGATCTTATCTGTGTCATGCCGTGCAAACAGTGAAACTGCCTTCATATTCTTTTGGGAGCCAACAAATATTAAGTTCTCATACTGGGTTGACATGCATACACATATGATGAATGCAAGGGCCCAAGTACCATGCATGCGCGAACAAGCAGACACTCCCGAGACACACAACGTTCAATCTCAACGTTTTCCAATAGCATTTGTACTCATTGACCAGATGTTTTAAAAATAATTAATTCCACTGCGAGGCGCTAAGGTTTCTGACAAACATTGCCACGTGGTATCCTACTCGGTGTACCAAATTACTACGAATGTGTGTGGATGTACCGAATGAATGATGATTTATTCATTTTATTAAATACATTTATACATTATCAAATATAGTGGTTTGTCAAAAAGAAATGCACAATTAATACAAACCGGGCGGTGTTATGGCCATTAATGTTGTCTTCCTGACAGCGCCCAGAACTATATAAGGATATATAACACTACTCTAAATGACTTTATTTTCGTGAATAAATTTTCGTGGTTTATTGGTCAACTTAGAAATGCCGATGTATATGCTTCCTGATGTAAAGTTTACCATTCGTAGTTGAATAACATTCCGTAATAAAGCCATTAAGCCGAGAAATAACGCTGCCAGTCAACCGATGTTAGTGTGACGATATTGTCGCAAACTTGCTTCCTCGTGTGTGGTCACTCCAGGCTAATTAGCACTCCCAATAAAGCCAATTTTGTTTTTTTTGGTACTAATGTGATGGATGTTCAGTAAAAATCCCGAAAATGGATCTGTTTCAAAAGATTTAATGAGGTCCGTTGATTCTCTAAAACGGAACAAATAAAGAGCGTTTGTTGTCATTCCAAGTTACCAAATATGTTGTTAAAATTTATAATTCGTTATCTATTTTTTAACAATTTTCCTTCAAAAGAATATATTTGTTACCTTCAGAAATGTCACCATGCATGCCTCGGGTTCGGGAACTTCTTGGTGCTAATTTTATCATCAAATCGTTGCTAATGCAGATCTGGGATTGCGCGAGGTGGATTCAGTGAAATGCAAGACTCGATGTCTATCGTATACAGGATATAGCTATGCCTTGTATATTGATTGCCTCCTACTTTCAGCGAACTCATGCAGTTTTATAGAGTAAAATAGCGTATTTCGAATGAGGCATCCAATCGCAAATTAACACACACACACACAAAAAAAAACAATTAATTGAAATTAATAAAGAGTGTTTTCATATATGAAACTAATAAAGAGCGTTATTATTAATCCGTGCACCTGAAAATGGGGTTAATATGACCATTCGACACGGAAATGTGACATTTAAACAGATAAGTTTCATTTTCGTCGGCACGCTGACAAGTCCGAGGTGTGAATAAGGAATTAATTGTCGGTGGTATCGGCTGTCTGGGGGTTAATTAATCCCAACACACAATAATTATTTCCTACTAAAGTCTTTTTTACCCAGTATTTCCCATCAAATATGCATGCGCCATATACAACTGTAATAGGGGGTCTGAACTCTGAATTCATGCTAACTTAGACACAGGTGAGTTTTGGCATTCGCCATGATGACGTCACAGCGTACAACTCGGAAGAGTGCATGACCGTTCACATCAAAACAAGAACGAAATGTTTAATTACAAATCAAAACAATTAAAATATTAATAATTGTTACTAGTGTAAATAACCCTATCCAATTAATAAAATACAATTCTACAATTCTACAATTCTACGCGAGACATCCGTTTGGGAAGGGATTTTGATGTTATACCACATTATCTTGAACTCAACTGTAGAGACCATACTTATACCAATGAAACCGGGCATGACCCAACACTTGTTTACTGTCTACAGATGTTTTTATGTCGGCTTTTGATAAGAGGTCATCGAGGTCACTGACTGACCTGATTATCAGTTTGAATATTGGTGATTAGCGGTCACTACGTTGGATAGTAGTTGTTAATTTGTGAACAATGAGATGTTGTAATTGGTCTCGTCATTGACATTGTATTGACAGTATTTTAATGGAATTTGGGTTACTATTAACTCAATAACGGGAATAATAACTCCGGCAACTTGGAATATTATATATATTTTTTATTCATGATAAGAAATGTCGACACTTACCTCGAAATCTCCCTCGACAAAAACAATGCCGACGCAAAATCGTAATCTCCTCGGCAGTGCCGAACTTCCGAGAAAAGTACCGATCGACCCTAACGGCACACGCAGAACAAATCTAACAACAGATATACCAGATAAGTCATTTTATTATAGTTAAATAACTTCAGTTTTCTATCGCCGCCGCGTGCAACCAAGAAGTTATTATAAGACATCGCGGTCATGAAATTCGTTACGGCGTTAGTCAACCGCGGTCATGAAATGCCTTACCGCATGACACCGCGGTCGATACCACCGCGGTACAAAAAAACTGACCGCGGTCAGGTGTTATTACACCGCGGTCAGGCATTATTACACCGCGGTCAGGCAGTATTGCACCGCGGTCAGGCGTTATTACACCGCGGTCAGGCGATATAACACCGCCCGACCGCGGTATTACACCGCGGTCATACCGCATGTCAACCTCGTTAAGGAGGGTCGATTAATTAGAGCATAGCTGTACTTTCCGACAGTGTTACAAAGCACCCACATGGGACCAGTGTTCAGAAGATTAAAGATAGCATTTGCTTGTGCAAGTCAACCTGACTGCTTTTAGAGAAGCAAATGACATTGTTTGTGTTTTCAATTCTAGAGTTATCCTCCTATATTTATCTGGAAATCTTTGGTGTTTTTTGTGTGTCCGCGCAGATACCTGAGCCATACATAATCGGATCTGAATGAAATTTGGTGTTGAGATTCACCTTCATGACTGACCGCGGTCAGGTGTTATTACACCGCGGTCAGGCATTATTACACCGCGGTCAGGCAGTATTGCACCGCGGTCAGGCGTTATTACACCGCGGTCAGGCGATATAACACCGCCCGACCGCGGTATTACACCGTGGTCATACCGCATGTCAACCTCGTTAAGGAGGGTCGATTAATTAGAGCATAGCTGTACTTTCCGACAGTGTTACAAAGCACCCACATGGGACCAGTGTTCAGAAGATTAAAGATAGCATTTGCTTGTGCAAGTCAACCTGACTGCTTTTAGAGAAGCAAATGACATTGTTTGTGTTTTCAATTCTAGAGTTATCCTCCTATATTTATCTGGAAATCTTTGGTGTTTTTTGTGTGTCCGCGCAGATACCTGAGCCATACATAATCGGATCTGAATGAAATTTGGTGTTGAGATCTTTCAAAAGAGGCCCCAATCGCACTATTTTCCATTCTATAGTTATCCTTCTTTGATTATTTTAAATTTGGTTTCTGTCCTGCCCATGTTCTAATTTGGGGTATGCTAGCGCCCAACATACAACTTCTTGTTCATGCTTTGTTTGGCTGTATCTCATCTCTTTTAAAACCCTTTCTGTACTAAATACTCATTGATGAGTAATTCCCTTAGGAATGTTCAGATAATAAGTTCAACAAATGACCAAGTTGGACTTATTATCTGAACATTTCCCACCATAGAATAGAATAGAAATGTTTCAGCACCCCTCAAATGAATAACTAACCATTCCTATGTATAATTTTATAAATGAATGGGAGAATCCATTCAGTATAGATTAGGGTTAAAGCCACACACGTTATTCAAACTTCTTAGATTGTATTATATAAGTAATATATAGCTTTGGAAGAGCTTTTAATGTGTAACTATATCAAAGTTAATCAGTTGAAAAAAATATTTAAAATGAAGAATATTATCAAAGCTTCAACACAAACTCGACTACCTGGCTTACTTGGCTTAAACCAAATTTGTTTAAAGGCGAACTATTTGTGTGAACAGTTGTGTGAACATGTTAACGTTATTGCACTCGTTTGTCATGTTGTGTGGTAAAACTCGAACCTACATTTCTCGTTTTACCATCGCGTCACAACAAACTCGTGCAATAACGTTAACATTTCATACACTTGTGTCATTCTATCTATATATTTTATGATTTATAATAACATGTTTCTCTTGATTTACAGACCTAACTCAAGGAATATGAACAGTCGATATCTACAACTTCTCCAAGAAATCAAAAACAAAATAGAAGCTGGGAATTTTAGCACTTCTTCCAAGTCTGAGAAGAGGAAAATCCTCCGAATAGGTACAGTAATGACTTAAAGGCACGGACGGCGTTCGTTGCAGAAATATTCATATTTGTTCAAATCGCCATCAACAGAAGGAATATTAAAATATGTATAGTTTTGTTCATATGCCAAACATAATCAGCGTGTAAATAGTATATAGTCGTCAAGACGTACGATGGTGTACGTAAACAAGAGCCTGTTTGTGTTACAGAAGTTTTGCTTCTGTTTACATAACACAGCGCAATTCTATTGGTTAATCACACACAAATGATTGAAACGCTCTTTAATTTTTCCATATCAAGAAAACAGTAACAAATAACACTCATTTTGTTTACCGTATCCGGATCTAAACAAAAGCCAGGTTCTGTAACGTTTTTTGTTTACATAACAAAGCAATAAAAATTGACAATAACATACTGTTTATGCCATATTTCTGATTGATGTAAGAACAAAGTCTGTCTATATTTTACTATTCTTTCTGTTTATGGCGGTTTTTGACGGAGGTGAATATTTTAACAGTATACCCACCGCCAAGGCCGCCCGTATCTTTAAAAATCGGCTCCTTAACCACAGCAGAATTATGGGTAACTTTTCAGGATTTAGTCGGAAATATGGCAATACTGTAATGTATTTTTTTAAGGTCTCAGAAAGGAAAGAAATGTTTGTAATTAATATTAGACACTGCAAGTAAAAGCATTTCTCAGTATTGAGAAGTGAAAGATCTGCAAAATTGTTATTGTTACTATAAATAACACTTGTCAAGTCTCTCCCATTTCCAGCGATAACATGAACGCTCTGTTTACCGTTTCATGACGGGAGCTGCGGTGGTGCACCATTAACATGTGCCAATGCTTACTCTTATATATGCTAGTATCCCATAGGGAGCCTTGCATATATAAGAGAATGCACTGGCATTAAAGGTCAAGGTAAATATTGTGAGAACAATGTATTCTCTTATATATGCAAGGCTCCCTATGGGAGAATCACATATACATATATAAGAGAATGCATTGGCACAGGGTGTTCGCAAAATTTCAGAAAGCTTCCGTCATGGAAGGGTTAACAATAAATGGTTTTGGTAGATGACTGGAAGGTTGTTCAGGGGATTTGGAAAATTTATTTAGGAGAGAAGTTATTTGTTAGATATCCCTTGATATATACAAGTCACTAGTACTGTCTGATGATTCAATTTAAAGGGGAACTGTACCCCAATTTCAATAAATTCCCAGTGACAATAGCGATCTAATATGAATATTATATTATAAAATAACTAATTTGAGTCGACGATGTCTACTGAAAACATTCCGGTTAACAGGCTATCGTAAAAGTAAAATTGAATTATTTAATATAAATTCATTTATGGCTGGAGTCATAAAATGGAGAATTATGCCATTACGAGTTACCGTTCTTGAAATCGCATATGTTGCGTGTCTTTTATCGACGGCCATTCGCGAACATTATTGAGTTGCAAACAAAACATGTTACCTGCAAAAGAAGGCCCGTTATAACCGATTCGGGAAAAAAGGAGAAACAAACAAGAGTCATAAAGCGTCAAGTATTTTATAGGGAGTGAGATTGTTCGATGGAAGAGATTGAATGCATCAATCGAAGCTGTGAGCAATGAACTTCCGGTTCTTCCTGCGACCTGCGTCTTCTCCGGTGAAGGTCAAAAACATGGCGCGTAGTTTGAAATCGTAATATTTTTGTTTCCAAGATAAATATTTTCTTCGCTAAATTAGGTTTATACGAAACTCATATAACACGAACACAATCTAACTTGAAAGTTATTTCAATGGGAGTAAATAAAAAAATCGCCTATCTTAGTGTACAGTACCCCTTTAAGAAACTGTGATATTGACACAGAACGATAACTACAAACCAGCCTTTCTTCAATAGAGACAAGGAATATACTTTTAGAACTGAATGTGAGAATTCATTCAGGAATGAACCTGGGGTTAAATCTTTTCATAATTTGGTCATACCTTCCATATTCACAGAAAAAAATTTAAATAAAAGCCTCTCTTATTTGTACAATATTTTGTGTGTCATTTTGTATGTCATCTTTTATTTTAGCACTGCATGGAATTGGGTCACCATTGTGGACAGAGACTGAGAGTGCTGACACTGACACATCACTACTGTTATTTCTACTTGGCCTGAGATCGCTGCTCAGGAGCGCCTTTGCTGTCTGCTTCCTCACTGTGCCCACTCATTTGTTCCATGTAAGTTCAAATATCTAGAATAGGACCCAGATATCCTGCTGTAAATATTTATTCGCTTGCTGTAAATTTAATTCCCCCCCCCTTTGTTTTTTGCTTGATATAATTTTAATGTTGTGTAAGAAGTAGTGCTTAACACTTTCATGTCCAGAGCTTCCTGAAATTTTGCGAAAACCCTGTGCCAATGCATTCACTTATATATGTGAGTTTCCCATAGGAAGCCTCGCATATAGAAGAGAACATATTGGCCTAACAATATTTAACTTGACCTTGTAAGTCATTGCCTTCTCTTATATATGCAAGGTTCCCTATGGTCGACTCACATATATAAGAGAATGCATTGGCACAGGATCTTTAATGTTTCACCAGTGCAGCTCCTGCCATGAAAGGGTTAATCAAATTTAATTTTCGTTTGTAAATGGCAGTATTCGAATATTATTTACCTATTTCAGACCATACATCACGAGTCCCAATCATAGTATGTTTCGCGAAGTGCAATTGAAGTGACAGTAACACGAATGATGTTCTTGTGACGTCTTATTTCTTACAACAACTCATGATCTTTGCATATGCTTCAGAAAGCTATGTTCTCCTCACATCACAGCATGTAACAGATACCATTATTTTGTGGACAAATTTTTCATAAAAATAATACAATCTGTTTATCAGGCACACCGTTCAAGGGTTTATGCTTTGCTGTTGCCTGTAAAGTGACACACCACACATTCCATGTGCAATTAAAATGTTCTGCTTCACAACTCACTAGTCATTCAGATTGGTGAATATTAATATTAGCAGATATCTAAATGCCATTATGTCACGTTTCTAGCATTTAATAAGCAAATATTCAATTCAGTGATGCCTACTTCTGTGATATATTGACTGTAGCAAAGTTCATCGCTTGTGTTAAGATCACTGGTGCCATAAAACTGGGTGTGCCCAATTCCAGTAACACCATCCAGGATTTTCTCTTCCTAATATAGAACTTCAGTTTTGGTAAATGGGTTAGCCTCGTGAACTCCGATGTGTCATGCTCAAATCGCCCAGAAATTAATGTAGCTTGATAAAAGTATTACCAGGAATCTTGCTGTTGTTTTTTTGTCTTATCACACCGCTTAATTGGGCACATGCAACCCTTGTCTGATAGCCAGTAATACAATAACTGAGAGACAACGCTATCGGCCTATAACATCTTGGTATCCATTATGCAATTAAGATTCAAATTGAATGAGAAGTTTTTTTCTGTTATTTTCAACTGCAAAACCTATGAAATCCAAATCCCTTGCAGTATCCTATGTAGGACAGCTTATATGTATAATGTAACGTGTAAAGTTGCTTTAAAAAAGATGTTGTATTCCATTCTTTATTATGGTTTCCGTCGTTGATTGTTCTCATAGCTCATACAGTAATGCCCTAAGTAATTGACTCCTTAAACACAGCAGAATTATGGGTAACTTTTCAGGATTTAGTCGGAAATATGGCTTGTTGCCATTCAATTGAAAGCTCTCGGGGAGATTACTTAGGACATTACTGTAGCTCATTTCCAAACATGTTACTAACAGTCGTGAAACCACCTCATGAATATTCAAATACTATTCGAATAATTCGGATGATTATTCTTATACCTAAATCCAATATTCTTTTCTGTGCTAGTAAGGTATGAAAAAGCTCAAATTGCTTTAACCCTTTCAGTGCCAAGTCCGATTTTTGTATCAACCCATATTTCCTTGATCATTTTTCAAATTTATTGATTATAATAATGTGATACATTGATGGAAAGAACTCTAAGAGCATGATGACTATTTTTCATACTTCAAAAATGCATTGATTTTACTGATATCAACAAATATGCATTTCTGCTTCCCTTCCCAATTATTTTGGTTTCTGGATGATATAGGTCAAATATAAATATGGGTTACAACAATAAATTTTGTTAAAATTATGATCCTTTTTGACATGGGAATTTACTGATTATTTTGATTTCTAGATTATTCATTAGTTATTTCTTAGAAAATTTGATTTGATTGTTTAAATAAAAACTGGCTGAGCGTCGTCTCATTTTGGATTTATTTTTTAGGATATTAGTCTGAGGCAGAGAGTGACGAGGCTAGCTGATACTGTGATTAGTCTGGAGAGCTTTGATGGTTCTGATAAAGAAACAAACCCAGCTTACAGAGAATACCACGGTACTATGTTATGTAGTTAGTTGTTGTGTGGCGCAGGCAGTAGTGGGGGGAGGTGTGTGGGTAGTTGGTTGTAACGAGGGAATTTGACAATAAAAGCTGTCAGCTTACAGAAAATACCACAGTATAATTTCAGAGTTAGTTTAAAGGATGGTGCAAGGAGTTAGGGTGCTAGCAGGGGAATCTTAAAGAAAATACCATAGTATTATGTCATAGAGTAATTGCAAGGATGACACAGCGAGTTGGTGGGGCACCATGGTCTTATACATTTTATTGCATGATCCGACCTTATTCTATTCATTATACCCATTCTATAATAATGATATACAACTGTCATTGTTTAACAGGAAATAGTGCCAAGAGTACTCAAATGTATTACTATTGCGCAAATGTGACCTTTGACTTCCGGCTTGTCATCTGTTTACATTTTGTATGCTACGTACAGTAATGCCCTAATTAATCAACTCCCCGAGATCTTTCCGATGAATGGCAACAAGCCATATTTCCGACTAAATCCTGAAATGTTACCCATAATTCTTCTGTGGTTAAAGGAGTCGATTAATTAGGGGATTACTGTATGCTAAATCGATGTTGAGACTGTTTTTGATTTAGTTTGCACAAATATTTCACATATTATCTGAAACTATTTCTTTGCGTCCGCAAACAATGCTTAGTTATGTGAAATGCCATCGCAGTCTTAAAATAGAATCCGATGTTAGTTTCACGTGGCATTTATTGATTTAAATATGTTTTATGGCAGTTATGGATCAAGTAATAAATAGAATCTACGACTCGTCCCCAGTTTATAGTGAAATTTACAAAACATGTCCAAAGAGGCAAGATCCAGACCTAATTTACTGGACGAGTTTTGTAAATAGAGGATCTACAACGAGTCCCCAGTTTATGGCGGAATTTACAAAACGAGTCACGTAAATTAGTATTGTACCAAGCCTTTGGCGAAGTCAAGACCAAATTTACTGGACGAGTTTTGTAAATTCAGCTATAAACTGGGGACGAGTTGTAGATTCTATTTATTACATGATCCAAAACCTTGACAAAACATACTTAAATCAACAAATGGGACGCGAAACTAACATCGGCTTCTATAAGGCATACGATGATGCTTCACTCAACTACGCGTTATTTGCCCATAAAAAGAAATAGTACCAGATAAATAAAGACTCTTTGGCATATTGAATGGCATATATTTAATGAAATAACTTTTCAAACTCTTCATTCATTATAGTTTGTTGGAAAAATATTGGAAACCATAGTATTTTGAGATGTAGCGTATGGAATGTAAACAAATGACAAACCGTAAGACAAATGTCACCTGGCACTATTTCCTGTTATTAAACGAACGTTTAATATCACAATTTATAGAATGGGGTTATTGAATGGAATAAGGGTAGGCTCATTTAATAAATATCGCTATAAACTGGGGACGAGTTGTAGATCCTCTATATTGAAGATAATTAACCCTTTACCCAACAGAAGGGCCATGTGCCAATGCATTCTCTTATATATGCGAGTCGACCATAGGTCGCCTCGCATATATAAGAGAATGCATTCGCTTAACACATTAAAAATTATAAAATTGTTAAAGAATGTAAGAAAAAATGGTAAAAAGTGTTTAGGCCAATGCATTCTCTTATATATGCGAGGCGACCTATGGTCGACTCGCATATATAAGAGAATGCATTGGCACAGGGCATAACTGTAACTATCACAATGTGGTCAAGGAGCCGGTTCCGATGATATCCATATTTGTATGGTTCTATTGAGACATACCGAAGATATTTTAGGCTGTTGAAGCTTTATTTGGCCGGTTTTGGCCGGTTTGTTGGGTAAAGGGTTAAAGGGGTGGTCTGGATGTAAGATAATAGACAGGCTTAGATCGGGAAAAAAAATACTAACTTCTAATATTTGTTACTGTTGTTAGCTTTCTGCTGTTACTTTGTTGACTCCATTGCCAGACTTTTTCACATGCAAATTTTAAAGTACGATCCAACTATATCGATAAGAATAAATGTTGATATCTGACATTTGAAGTTATAAGTACTCGATCTAAACATGTCTAATATGAGTAGACGAAAGGCAGAGAAACATTTTAAGAATTCATTTATACAATTTTTTGTATTTGGTTTACAGATAATTATGTCCAGAGGTTCGGGTTGGTAGGTCGGAATAAATAATAATTTCAGATTTCTGAAACTATTGTATAGTTAACAGAATCAATTAGTTACAAAAAAATTAGATTTATTTTGTTACGAATATTGAAAAAAAGACTTTACAGATTGCTTGTTGGTATTACCCGGTATGGTTTGACAAAAGTGTAGCGTGTGCTCTCAAAATAAAACAGACTGATATGGTAAGAAAATCAAGCTTGTTATAACTTAAAGTCAATTTGAAATATACCGGTGCAGTTATCTTGGAGGCTACCATACTTATGACAAAAGGGAAACGGCTTATGGGACTTGATTTTTTCGCAGTCTATAGTCTATATGGACTCCATTTCGAGCTGAGAAGTAAAATTTGTTTGAGCGATGTGTTTTTGCTATACGCAATGTTAGATTCGACGGGGACAAAAATAAGTCCCAATTGCAAATTAAATTTGTTTTCTACTTTTATGATTTTTACAGTTGGCAGATCCATTCACCAAATAATTTTAAAATTGCCTAAAAGCTGTTTGTTGATGTTGTTAGCTACATAAGCCTACAAGTTAATCAATTGAAATAAAGTAACTACTCATCAGTGAGTATTCAGGTATCAATGGGTTAATGGGTAGTACTTTATTTTTATATATTTTCTTTGCAAATTAAATCAAATGAACTTCATTTCTACAGAGCGAAACCTACATTAAGAAACCTAGATCTGTACTCTTGTGTAATTTTATTTTCCAGGTCTTCTGAATATCAGACAGCTTCCTAGGTTGAATTCATTAACATCTCACCAGCCGGAAACAACGGAGTATGCATTCAAACTCAGACGCAAACGATTCACTGTTGAGGTATACACACAAATATTTTTAATTTATACATTATTCAGGGTTAAATTTCGAAAATTGAAAACAAACTTGAATACAAAATTGAAACACCTAATGAACTGTATTTGACCAGCATGAAGGTCATTAAATAAAAACTGTGACTTCATTAAAATGAAGATCGTGGTTGGTGGTGGTTGAAATTACGTGTGTTGTGCAAATCAGTGTGAATTGTATAGTCTCACCTAATTTAGAGCACATAGTATGCAATGAGTGCTTGCAGACAGTGTGAAACCAGAGGGAGCTAACATCGTCACTAGGTGTTTAATTTGAAGCTGCTATTCCCGCCGTGTAGAATCTAATTCAAATAAGATGTGTGGTATTTAAGGCCAATATAAAACAATTGCTAAATTTACATCCCCTTCCGACCCTTTATTTAGTCCCCTTTTAAATTTTTTTTAATTTCAATTTCTTTAATGTAAACTTTTTTCTCATGCATTAACTGTCAAATTACATTTCAGTGAGCCATTAATCAGTCTATTTTGATAAAATTGGACAATATAAATCGCCTTGTATTATATAAGATAGGATACTGCTTCAATATCTAGAACTGTCCATGACCATTTATGTTACGAAGAATGAAATATAAAAAATATAAAATTTGCACTTTTTCTGAAAATGTTGGAAAATAAATCTAGCAATTTATTCATATTGGCCTAATAGAGTCATTCTCATGTTGGATTGAGTTAGCAATGGAAGTTTCCACACATGTTAATTAGTGGGAGGAGCTTATTGTTGCTTGGAGACAAAGCATCTGCAGAAATAGTTAAAATAGTTTTACAGTGCTGCAATACACCGAGAGCTGTAATTGTGAAAGATAGGACAAGTGTCACGCAAAATGAAAAATAGTGTTATAATCAGGGATGAATTTCCAACATTATGATTTGACAACAAAAAAGTTTGAACACAGGAAATTTAACATTGAAAGTATGCGTGGATATCATAATTTGATGAACAATGATTTTTAAATGCAGCAAATGACCGACTCAGTTAATGATAGGTAGATTAATATGTTTTATTTATAAAACAGTAAATAACTACCTCACTGATGCGTGAAATAAACCTGTGCACTGATTGTGTGATGCCCTTTCGTTGCTGAAATACCTGAAGGTCCAATTTCTCAACAGTGACTATCAGTGATGTCATAAACCAGCTAATGTTGGACATGTTGATATGGATAAATATGATACCTAGATCCACTTATTCGTGTTGCAACAAAATGGCCTTTTTATAAGAAACCGCAAATTCAAAGCCATTCACAGTAATAATAATTGTCACCCATTTGAAGGTACACAATCCGATTTGATGCTCCCGTATCATCAGATTCCAACAACAACATTTCTTCAAAAGACGCTTTAGTTATCAGAATCGATAAATTACCAAAAAAATAATGCTAACCACTGTCAACTCTAGTATTAAATTTTCCAAATGTGTTATATATCAACATTTTGTTCAGCGCAATTCGGTATTGAGAGCATATGTCGTCGTCTCGTTGAATATTTGCTAGGCCATCAAATATTCCAGGTGGTGAAAAATAACAGATTTAAAAAATTGATATCTGATAACTTAGTTTTCATTGGTGGGTTCCTCAACTCGAATAAAATATTTTTAACCATCGAAGACAGATAAATAGCAACTTAGAAGCATTAATTCAGATTATATATCTTTAATTAATTAATTTACGCATTTATTTATAATTTACATTTCAGAAGCTACATGTACCACCTGAACTAGCTGATAACGTGAGCCGAGCACAAGAGGATCCACTACAGCCTGGTCCTAATGCGAAGCTTGCTGCTAACAAACCTGATAATAAAACTGCTATAGATTTCTGAGAAATCGTTCTTTATATTTTATTGATAACTAGCAGATTAGCCCGCCACTGGCGGCATTGGTCCCATGGCTTTGGTCGATCCATTAATTTTAGTTTTTCAAGGTAACCCCGTACAGGCATATATAACCCGAAAAAAAAATATTCCCCGTCCCGAGTTGACCATACATAACAAATTTCACGTCGATGTCACCGCTAACGACCGAGATATCGCCCAAGGTAATTTGTGGGTACCCGTTTCAAGGTCAAGGTCACCTGAGGCGGACAAACTGACCCGACGAAAATCTCCCCCGTCCATTGGAAGCCCTAAGTACGAAATTAGATATCCCCAGTTTCCAAAAGCAAAAGATATCAGGTAGAATTTGTCAAATATGGACCCTGGTGCAAACACTTGCAGGGCCCTAAAATTTATTAACATAGGATTTCCCATTAAAATTGATTTATGTCGATAAAACTCTTATTTAAAAAAAATTTAAGCTGAGACTTTGTGTGTCTGCGTGTAATACTTATATATTCTTAAAATGACTGAGTCCAACACGTAATTATGTTTTAGATGGAAGAAATTAAAAAATTTCGATGCTAAATTTTAACACAGGATTTCCCATTCAAATCGATTTATGTCGATAAAACTCTTATTTTTCAATATTTTAAGCTGAGACTTGGTGTGTCTGCGTGTAATACTTATATATTCTTAAAATGACAGAGTCCAACACGTATTTATGTTTTAGATGGAAGAAATTAAAAAATTTTGATGCTAAATTTTAACACAGGATTTCCCATTAAAATCGATTTATGTCGATAAAACTCTTATTTTTCAAAATTTTAAGCTGAGACTTGGTGTGTCTGTGTGTAATACTTACATATTCTTAAAATGACAGAGTCCAACAGATAATTATGTTTTTGATGAAAGAAATAACAAAATTTCGATGCTAAATTTCGAGCGATAACGTTGCGTTGAATTGTAAACAAACACTCTTTTATAGCGACGCGTCATATACAAACGCTCATTAAATTATCACGTGATTAACCCCTGCAGTGCCGTTTTTTGTGATTGGGAGTAGTGCTGAAACGGTTGACCTATTTTTGTAGCCGGTTAACCGTGACGTGTAACCGGATCATAACCGGATATCTGCTATTTTCAACCTATGACTTTACACTCATTATTTACACCATAATATGAATCATCATAATTTGATTTATTAACTGTATGGCGAATTCACGTAATGTTTACATTGACATAGCTTGTGTTAAATGAATGAAAATCACCAAACACGAACAGTAAACAGCCATGCGTTGACAAATTGACAGGTGACACAGGTGAACTACATGTACAACTCGCAGTGTTTATAAATAGACGCATCATGCTTGACCTGTTTGCATTGCAGTCGCGACTGTTAGGGTTGAAACGATTAATCGACTAGTTGTTGACGACGCTGAAATGTCAGAACGTCGACTCTGAATTTTGCTGTCGACTAGTCGGAACATAGTGTATTAGTTCCATGTATAACGTTTTCAAGATCGATTCCGACATAAACGGTGTTAACTGCGAGTAAGTTACGGTAAGTATAACGTTTGGTGGCACCCGGAATTGACAGTGTTACTAGTATAGACACACACGGTGACCCGACTATTAATCGAAAGAATGAAATTGACAACACAATGTCTCACTCGTCGTTTGAGGTCAAAGACATCACTGCGACATGATGGCAATGATTGACGTGGCTTTATCGTTTGTCGGAGACCGCTTTGATCTAGACACTGTGTATATTTCAATTGATCGATTGAAGGTTGCTTAAGGTGACGTCATTGTTGCTACCGTATATAAATGATACTGACGTTAAGAACTGGCTATCGTATTCTACAACATAGCCTATTCTATAGGGCGTATTTAGTCGGAACATTAACATTTTATAGTGACACCGCTCGGCACCGGTTTATTGGTGATCAAGTGACTAAACGAAATCTCGAACGCAGATATTAAATTTAAAACCTGTATAAATGATCGAGTTTCTAATCATTATCCACCACATGTCTAATTATATAATTACATTCAGTGTGTTGGATAAATATCAAGATGTTTGCAGTATTATTTCCCAAATAAATTGGTGTCTATGCAGGGAAATGCGCTACGCAATAGACCGTCATTGCATCAGTCATCAGTGTACGCCATGTACGATGAATTTTCCGTCCCATGTTATGTTTGAAAGTTTTGATATCGGGTACCGACTAGTCGACGCAACGCGACTTTTGGGTCTCGACTAGTCGACTCTGAAATTCACTAATCGTTTCAACACTAGCGACTGTTGCCCGACTTGTCGTTCTCGTTTGGGAAGAATATTGCATAACCTATATAAATTTTCGTACATGCAGATCGCAGCAGCTTTTTATTGTCATTATAGCGATTGCGGGACTGGAGAATATTAGGTCATGTGATTCTTCGGCGATTTGAGATGCAAAGGATGACCAACGGCAGATAAACACACTTATGAAGTGTCATGAACTTTATGTGGTTAACACTGAAATGAAAATTTAAAAAATCAGCTGAAAACAGTGTCCCAGACATGGCATGCAGCCATGCATCTTCAATGTTTAGCCACCGAAGCCAGACTACTAGTACATGTATGTAACTTGCCATTCATGGAAGACTTTTTATCTCGCACCCGATTGTGATTTTTAATACACCTAATTTTGACTATACTATAAGATTATAGCACAATTGATAAAGTACACGTGTTTAAAACCTTCTGTTATCAGTCTCGTGCTGATTAGGAAGGTAATATGTTTGGTTTTTTTCGTTGGCATCGCGTGTGTGCAATACATAGCGGTTAACCGGTTTATCGTAGTTTAACTGGTTGTCGACAGTAGCCGGTTGTCAACCGGATATCCGGATATCCGTTTCAGCACTAATTGGGAGTGGAGAATGAGTGCTCAGAGCTTCTCCAAAATGCCGCGAAGACGATTCCCGTGGGTTTTTACCCTTAGATGGGAAGTTTGAGCTCAATCGAGCCAGCCGTTTTCGATTCTATAGAGGACAAATATCTATTTACGGAAGTCTCAAAATATATAGGAGATTCCCCAGGTTTTCTCAGCTGTTTTTTCTGCCAAGCTCCATCATTCTTTTCTTAATATTACTAGCTAGTATTAAACTGTTGTGACAGGGTTAATGTTATGCAAACCCTTATCATTAAGTTTGAATTTATTCAACAAAACTTAAACCAGGAAACAATTACCAGAGAAGAATATTAAGATTATAAACCAATTATAAGATAAACAAACTCTGTTGAGATGGATAATCAGGAACTCGCTGATCATTAACAAACTGTTTTCATGCTCGAATCTCTGAATATCCAATGAAACAGGCTATGTTTATCTCCATTGTAAATTGTAATTCAATTTACCAAAAAAATTAAAAAGAAACTGCACTTGAATTGAGAAATCCCTGGGTGTGGTTTATTCCATGTGGCTATGTTTATCTCCATTGTAAATTGTAAATCAATTTACCAAAAAATTAAAAAGAAACTGCACTTGAATTGAGAAATCCCTAGGTGTGGTATATTCTATGTAGTTACTCTGAACTACACCTCATCAATTTACTGTTAATCCATAATGGTTTCTTGCAACTGAAACGGTTGAGCTCGATGACATATTTGAACTGCATTGTCAATCACAATGTGAACCATTCAGATTTGTTCTCTCAGCGGTTGATACTGGTGAATTGAAACATTTGGCAGTTCTCGACCAATCAGAATGAGCGTTTTAGAGAGAGATATTCAACTGATTTACAATGGGAAATAAGTAACTCCCCATCAGCGATTTAACAAAGGTAGGGCATTTTCATTTCGAATTTAATCTAACTAAATGGTTCCGAATCTCGAATCAAATCATTACATCAGACTTATCAATAGTGAAGATGTAGATATCACTTGACATGGTGGCCGAACCGGTATCAATTTACTAACTTCGTAACGACGATAAGTGATCATTGGTATATTATGTAAATATTATCCATTAATTGATCAAAATCATCAAATTCACATTTAACCAATTAAGTGCACATTCTTTGCTATCTCTGCTATAGAATATCAAAATGGTATCATAAGTAATAATGAAGTCAGTCAGTAAGCATTCACGTAGCTGAAGTCCGACATATATATGAAATTTTGCTAGATCAGTTTAACCAGTCGTGGATTGCTCGGTGGTCTATATAGTATAGCTCAGTCTACAACAGTGTTTGTAATGTATGGTGTTTCATTGGTATTGTAAGCTATCTTCGCGAAAAGCAATGTTGCCATAATGAGAATACAACTGGTGCCAGTGATTCGATACAAACATGCGGCATTCAATAATCCCACCAATTCCTTCACATTTAGAATTTAGGGATGTAGGTGGTCATTAGTTCACATGAATCCCAGCAAATTGGGTTTGGAAATACCTTACCTGTACTCAGATTGCGATCTGTCTCAAAATGACGGATAATATATGTAGAATACCATTACCTGTCATAGGGACCTGTCATAGGTGACAGGTAGCACAAGAATCTGCTTGTCACCCATAAACAGTGACAGGTGAACATTTTGAGCCCTGAACAAGCCTTGAAATAGCGTGTCTGTCATTTGCAGAATGAGGTTCCCAGAGGGTGAATTTAGTGATGCTACCACACATAGTGGGCTAGCATCACCAAATTCACCCTCTGGGAACCTCATTCTGCTGAGGTGTAAGCAGAATGAGGTCCCCAGAGGGTGAATTTGGTGATGCTAGCCCACTAGGCGGGGTAGCATCACTAAATTCACCCTCTGGGGGACCTCATTCTGCAAATGACAGGCACACTATTTCAAGGCTTGCGGGTGACATCTAACATGTCATTCAGTTAGACTTCCAGATAACCAGGGTGCATGCTGTCATTGTTTCGAAAATGGCCAAAAAAGAATTCATTTGACCAAACTTTTTTTCACCCCAAAATCCAAATTTAATTCAAAAACCCAAATTGATTTTGTATAACGGGAGCAACATGAGAATCAAATTAATAGTATGATTGTCTGCTAATTGATTAATTGATACAGCTTAATGGGTAACAAATAAATAAAAATACTGTTTATAGCCACGGATCCACAATATGTGCTCTCGGGCTTTACACAAAATAATATATATCATACAAGTAACATGATACTATGGAAACAGAATACATAGTGAAGAATTGGCATCTGCGGTTGAATTATTGACATTTTGTGTGACCGAATGGCCTTTTGAACAAATGATACTTTAGAGCCGCTTTAAATTTATCAATAGGTTGCAGAGATTTAAGGTGGTCTGGCAATAAATTCCAGAGCCTGGGACCGGCCACGGAAAATGCACGGTCACTGCATGTTAATAGATTGCCAGGAGTATGTATTAACAAGTTCGACTTGGCATTCATGGCCGTATACTATCAAACAATGTAATTAAAACAGTAATGAGGATTAACACTAATGAATCCTTTATCTGTCATAAGGCTGAATGGTAGATTGTGGATAGTTGTATATTGTCAAGTAACAAAGGTGGGATAAAAGAAGTCTGGACACCGTATTATATCAAATATTAGATGTTAAATAAAACAAAATATTTATTAATTGTGGAACCAGAACATGATTTAATTTGGCCAAAGTTTTTTTTAATTTGGCCAAAAAAAAGTCAGAATTGGCTAAAAGATTTATCGGCCTTGCATGAACACTGCAGATAACTAACAAAGAGAATGCCCCATAACTTGGTTATAATGGGGAGTTTAGATTGTAACACTTCAAATTTGGGTCGCTATTAGATATCAACAGTCAGCTGATTCAAATGATCGTTCCTGTTGTGTCGAAACTGTTTTAGATAATTCAGAGTTTGTATGCCAACTTATAACTTGTAGCAAGTGTGATAATCCTATTAATGCATCTATAGTCGTACACATCAAAACTTAATTGTCATTAATTAATATTTTTATATGTGTAACTTCAAAGTTTATAACATAAGCAGGTCTGGCAATTCCCATTTATAGCTACAATAGCTATATATGTAGCTATTGTAGCTACATTTGACTATTGTAAATCAATATTTTACCAATTTGCATTGCATGTAAGCAATACCGCGAGCTGTTGCAACTAAGGGTGAAGGGTATTATGTTGTTACAACTTATGAAACCACTGCCGATGTCATTTCGGTTGCACCAGCTTGCGGACTATCTGTGAAGCATATCTAAGCATGTGCATCTGTTTAGAAATATGTTATGATATGGGACTGGGATCCATCCATATATTATTTATTCTTCTTGAATTTAGGTACGCTTGTCAGGAAAAAGTAACAATATTGGAATATTTTGTTAACTATACGTGAAAATGGCAAACTCATTAACTTACTAAGAGTAATCAAACCAGGTTCTTGTATAATTAAATGATTGTTTGTTGGATTGGGTTATCTCTCTTCAACCAGATTCATCCATCATCAATAGCCATATGTAGCTACAATAGCTACATGTGGCGAAAGTAGCTATATTTGGGAATTGCCAGACCTGATAAAATTCTGTCCTCATAGAATAGGCTCCTATAGTTCAACTCATGTCATGGTACTGGTGTGAATTATATAACCTTACTACTGATAGACATGATGTATATACATGTATACAGATAGCCATTCAAGGCAAGCAGATTATAAAACATACACAATCGCATGGTTCGCAGATTGTATTCCCCAAAGTCACCTGGTCCTTCGACTTATCAGCAAATATTGAGCATTCCCACCAAGAATATTTCTCTGGCAACTCAAGTGTGAAGTTTGCCGTTTTTACAATATAAACCTCCCCCAATATATTAACCCTTCCATGACGAGCTTCCTGAAATTTTGCGAAAAACCCTGTGCCAATGCATTCTCTTATATATGTGAGTCTCCCATAGGAAGCCTCGCATATATAAGAGAATACATTGGCCTAACAATATTTACCTTGAACTTGTACGCCAGTGCATTCTCTTATATATGCGAGGCTCCGTATGCGAGACTCACATATATAGGAGAGTGCACTGGCACAGGATTTGTAATGCTGCACCAGCGCAGTTCCCATCATGACAGGGTTAAGATAGATCCCTCACAGTCGAGAAACATAAATGTTTTCATCAGATTCACTGAACATACTGTTCACATATCCCTGACAGGTACCGTCCCTGTTCACCGTCAATACCGGCAGTGAGATTCCAGAATCGTGACATTCCACACACAGTCCTCTATTTTCTGGTGATAACCTGGTTTGCCAGTCCGCACAACCATGGCTACTATTGGTGTTTATAGTCACATGATTTGTTGCCGCATCTTGTATTAATTGGGGACCAATGTCTGATATGAGGACGGTGTCCACTTCTGTGATTTGTGTCACTTGCAGATCATTTTCTCCAACAGATTCTTCATCCATAGTTTGGGTTTCAGCATTAATTGTCTGGAAAAAAGGTGTTCAACTTTGGTCAACTGGTCCCGCTAAATTGCTATGATATTGTTGATTGATTATTTTATTCTGGTAGATCATTGTATAAAAAAAATTGTAAACATATAACAGTTTGTTATATATTTAAAAACACTATAACATATTTAAAAGTGTTCTGTAAAGCGTTATCAAGAAATTTTATATTGAATGTATTTTTTAATTGATTGAATTTTGATTTTGAAAAAAACTGGGCTGAAAATCCTAAAACTAAGTAAAAAGATGATTCAACTGTTCTGTAATGCTCACATGGACTATGATCACCCGTGATGACACAAGAAAGCAAAAAAAATTGGCTTATTTCCTTTGTGGTCCATGAGAAAAGCAGCTTTAGCTTGCTACTGATAAATAAGTCTTGGCAAGCCTCCATAATTTGAAATAAGGCCATTATCTACTGGGAACATTTAGCGATGCATAATCCGAATTAACGCTCCTAAATTACTATATATTTGGTTTTCTGGGGGGGGGGGGGGGGTAAAAAGTATTTTATTTGAGTCGAGGAACCAACCCATCAAAGCTCAGTTATCAGATATCAGTTTTTGAAAACTGTTAATTTACAGCACTTGGAATAATTGACTGCTTGGGAATTATTTGATGAATGCCGACTGACATACTCTTGATACCAAATTGTGTTGAAAAAAATGTTGTTATATAAATATAAATTTTGGGCAATTTTATACTATAGTTGACAATATGTGCTCTCGGGCTTTACACAAAATAATATATATCATACAAGTAACATGATACTATGGAAACAGAATACATAGTGAAGAATTGGCATCTGCGGTTGAATTATTGACATTTTGTGTGACCGAATGGCCTTTTGAACAAATGATACTTTAGAGCCGCTTTAAATTTATCAATAGGTTGCAGAGATTTAAGGTGGTCTGGCAATAAATTCCAGAGCCTGGGACCGGCCACGGAAAATGCACGGTCACTGCATGTTAATAGATTGCCAGGAGTATGTATTAACAAGTTCGACTTGGCATTCATGGCCGTATACTATCAAACAATGTAATTAAAACAGTAATGAGGATTAACACTAATGAATCCTTTATCTGTCATAAGGCTGAATGGTAGATTGTGGATAGTTGTATATTGTCAAGTAACAAAGGTGGGATAAAAGAAGTCTGGACACCGTATTATATCAAATATTAGATGTTAAATAAAACAAAATATTTATTAATTGTGGAACCAGAACATGATTTAATTTGGCCAAAGTTTTTTTTAATTTGGCCAAAAAAAAGTCAGAATTGGCTAAAAGATTTATCGGCCTTGCATGAACACTGCAGATAACTAACAAAGAGAATGCCCCATAACTTGGTTATAATGGGGAGTTTAGATTGTAACACTTCAAATTTGGGTCGCTATTAGATATCAACAGTCAGCTGATTCAAATGATCGTTCCTGTTGTGTCGAAACTGTTTTAGATAATTCAGAGTTTGTATGCCAACTTATAACTTGTAGCAAGTGTGATAATCCTATTAATGCATCTATAGTCGTACACATCCAAACTTAATTGTCATTAATTAATATTTTTATATGTGTAACTTCAAAGTTTATAACATAAGCAGGTCTGGCAATTCCCATTTATAGCTACAATAGCTATATATGTAGCTATTGTAGCTACATTTGACTATTGTAAATCAATATTTTACCAATTTGCATTGCATGTAAGCAATACCGCGAGCTGTTGCAACTAAGGGTGAAGGGTATTATGTTGTTACAACTTATGAAACCACTGCCGATGTCATTTCGGTTGCACCAGCTTGCGGAATATCTGTGAAGCATATCTAAGCATGTGCATCTGTTTAGAAATATGTTATGATATGGGACTGGGATCCATCCATATATTATTTATTCTTCTTGAATTTAGGTACGCTTGTCAGGAAAAAGTAACAATATTGGAATATTTTGTTAACTATACGTGAAAATGGCAAACTCATTAACTTACTAAGAGTAATCAAACCAGGTTCTTGTATAATTAAATGATTGTTTGTTGGATTGGGTTATCTCTCTTCAACCAGATTCATCCATCATCAATAGCCATATGTAGCTACAATAGCTACATGTGGCGAAAGTAGCTATATTTGGGAATTGCCAGACCTGATAAAATTCTGTCCTCATAGAATAGGCTCCTATAGTTCAACTCATGTCATGGTACTGGTGTGAATTATATAACCTTACTACTGATAGACATGATGTATATACATGTATACAGATAGCCATTCAAGGCAAGCAGATTATAAAACATACACAATCGCATGGTTCGCAGATTGTATTCCCCAAAGTCACCTGGTCCTTCGACTTATCAGCAAATATTGAGCATTCCCACCAAGAATATTTCTCTGGCAACTCAAGTGTGAAGTTTGCCGTTTTTACAATATAAACCTCCCCCAATATATTAACCCTTCCATGACGAGCTTCCTGAAATTTTGCGAAAAACCCTGTGCCAATGCATTCTCTTATATATGTGAGTCTCCCATAGGAAGCCTCGCATATATAAGAGAATACATTGGCCTAACAATATTTACCTTGAACTTGTACGCCAGTGCATTCTCTTATATATGCGAGGCTCCGTATGCGAGACTCACATATATAGGAGAGTGCACTGGCACAGGATTTGTAATGCTGCACCAGCGCAGTTCCCATCATGACAGGGTTAAGATAGATCCCTCACAGTCGAGAAACATAAATGTTTTCATCAGATTCACTGAACATACTGTTCACATATCCCTGACAGGTACCGTCCCTGTTCACCGTCAATACCGGCAGTGAGATTCCAGAATCGTGACATTCCACACACAGTCCTCTATTTTCTGGTGATAACCTGGTTTGCCAGTCAGCACAACCATGGCTACTATTGGTGTTTATAGTCACATGATTTGTTGCCGCATCTTGTATTAATTGGGGACCAATGTCTGATATGAGGACGGTGTCCACTTCTGTGATTTGTGTCACTTGCAGATCATTTTCTCCAACAGATTCTTCATCCATAGTTTGGGTTTCAGCATTAATTGTCTGGAAAAAAGGTGTTCAACTTTGGTCAACTGGTCCCGCTAAATTGCTATGATATTGTTGATTGATTATTTTATTCTGGTAGATCATTGTATAAAAAAAATTGTAAACATATAACAGTTTGTTATATATTTAAAAACACTATAACATATTTAAAAGTGTTCTGTAAAGCGTTATCAAGAAATTTTATATTGAATGTATTTTTTAATTGATTGAATTTTGATTTTGAAAAAAACTGGGCTGAAAATCCTAAAACTAAGTAAAAAGATGATTCAACTGTTCTGTAATGCTCACATGGACTATGATCACCCGTGATGACACAAGAAAGCAAAAAAAATTGGCTTATTTCCTTTGTGGTCCATGAGAAAAGCAGCTTTAGCTTGCTACTGATAAATAAGTCTTGGCAAGCCTCCATAATTTGAAATAAGGCCATTATCTACTGGGAACATTTAGCGATGCATAATCCGAATTAACGCTCCTAAATTACTATATATTTGGTTTTCTGGGGGGGGGGGGGGGGGGGTAAAAAGTATTTTATTTGAGTCGAGGAACCAACCCATCAAAGCTCAGTTATCAGATATCAGTTTTTGAAAACTGTTAATTTACAGCACTTGGAATAATTGACTGCTTGGGAATTATTTGATGAATGCCGACTGACATACTCTTGATACCAAATTGTGTTGAAAAAAATGTTGTTATATAAATATAAATTTTGGGCAATTTTATACTATAGTTGACAGTGGTTAGCATTATTTGGCAATTAATCGATTCTGAAAATTAAAGCGCCATTTCAAGAAATGTTGTTGGATCTGAGGATATGGTGACCATATATAACTGAAAGTATTTCAACAGTACAGAGTAGCTGCAAGAACAATGAAATCTGACCCAAATTGGGAGCCTCGCATATACAAGATAATGAACTGGCTTACAATGTCAAGGTAAATATTGTTCGGCCAATGTATTCTTTTATATATGTGAGGCTCCCTATGTGATACTCAACATATATAAGAGAATGTATTGGCACATATGCAGGGTTTATGCAAAATCAGGAAGCTCCAGTCATGTAAGAGTTAATGCTGCACCAGCATAGCTCCCATCTTAAAAGGGTTTAACATTGGTCAGTTTAGTTTAAAGGTACTCAACCCGTAAAGAGGGTCCCCATCTCAACAGATTCCAACAACAACAATCCGATCGGAGGGTCCTATATTACTATTTCTTTGGCTTTGGGGGTAAAAAATATTTGATTCGAGTCGAGGAACCCATCAAACAAAGCTCAGAGTTATTAGATATTGATTTTTGAAATTTGTTATAAACTCGAGATGAGTACTGCTAACTGCCGTAATCTGCTCTGGATGTGTTCTCCAAATCTATTCAAACAGACAAGGATGGATAACTCTAAAATCAAGTGGCAATTTTGACTGAGTTCTGGGCCAGATAGTATTCCCGATAATGAAAAATAATAGATTTCTAAAATCAATATCTAACAAATCTGAGCTTTGATGGGTGACTTCCTCGACTCGAATCAAATATTTTTGACCCCCGAAGCCATTGAAATAGTAATTGAGAGGAGTTTTATCAGGTTGAGTACCTTTAACCCTTTCTATACTAAATACTCATTGACGAGTAGTTCCTGAGGAAATGTTCAGGTAATAGGTTGTTTGTTGAACTTGTTATCTGAACATTTCCCACCAATGAATATGAATACTGCTGCACTTGTACAGTAATGCTCTAATTAATCGACCTCTTAACCAAAGCAGAATTATGGGTAACTTTTCAGGATTTAGTCGGAAATATGACTTGTTGCCATTCATCGGAAAGCTCTCGCTGAGAGCTTTCCGATAAATGGCAACAAGCCATATTTCCGACTAAATCCTGAAAATTTACCCATAATTCTGCTTTGGTTAAGAGGTCGATTAATTAGAGCATTACTGAACATGTATTAGCTTTTCATTACTCACTTTTCATGCACACCCCTCCAAATGAGTAATAGACTATTCCAGTGACATGTATATAGTCTTAACTAATGGGAGAATCCATTTAGTATAGAAAGGTTAAACATTGTATTGCCAACAAATTATAATATAATAATTTGACAAAGGGATTGGGGCACGAGTGCTATACCAGTTTAGTTGGTCGTTTCACAGGAGTCTGTCGTTCTATGTCAATGTTCATCCCCAAAGGTAAAGAGGAAAAATAGGTGAATAGTTTTATCTTGTCATCATTTGATTTAGCATATGAAGACCTACCTGTCTATTTACTCGTAATTGCAGTTCAAATCTTTTAAAATATAACAAAATGAGGACGCCGATGAATGCTGCCCCTGCAACTATTGGAATCAGAATATTTATCCATGGTGCAACATCTGATGAATCCATAATTCTGTTATATGTTCATAACTGCACTGGGAGAGGTAAATTCTAATACTGGCTTCAACACAAATAGGTTTGAGTATTTACCAAGCAAGTGTCTTTATCAGTCAGCATGAATGTATGTCCACTACTATACTTATGTTATGGTACTTATCTTTGATAGGCATGTCTTTGTTAAGGTGGTATAGAATTAGAAATACCTTTTTTCTGCATTGGTAATCATGGAAAGTTTTTTTTCAAAATTTATATATTCTGAAAATGAAGTTAAATCTTCAAACTAATGGAAATTTCGACAATCTGGAGTAATTAATTAGTAGAATTACATTTTCAAGAGAATTTTTTTGTTCAACCAATAATGACCTATTGTAACTAACTCACAAACCAAGGAGTGTACCAGATCAAAATACTGGCTTTAATGGTACTCAATCCAATTAGACGCTCCTAAATTACTATTTCTTTGGCTTTGGGGGTAAAAAATATTTGATTCGAGGAACCCACCCATCAAAGCTCAGAGTGATCAGATATCAATTTTTGAAGTTTGTTAATTTTTGGAGATGTGGGACAGAACCACGTGCTCAATTTGCGGTTGTAATATGGATAATTCGAAAATCAAGTGGTTACTATTGACAATAATGACCACTTTGATGGGTGGGTTCCTTGACTCGAATCAAATATTTTTTACCCCCGAAGCCAAAGAAATAGTAATTTAGGGGTGCTTAATCGGATTGAGTACCTTTAAGGATTCTTCTACAATTTGATTTAATTTTTTATTTTATAAATATTTATTTTGGTTCAAAAACATGTCACTTATTTTTGTACAAGTATCTTCTTTTTATATGCCAGTTTTTAAAAAAACAGGACACATTATATATGTTATTGGTTTGTCCTTCCGTCTGTTCAGTTTTGGTTTCCGGATGATGACTTGAGATATTCTCAACTGAATGGAATGA
Organism: Siphonodentalium dalli; assembly: GCA_032622095.1. NCBI lineage: Eukaryota > Metazoa > Mollusca > Scaphopoda > Gadilida > Siphonodentaliidae > Siphonodentalium > Siphonodentalium dalli. The sequence continues at coordinate 139,056,248 of CP136067.1, read as the reverse complement.
AATTTTGTATATGGGTTTACCAACACAAAATACAGGTCAAGTTCAAATTTGAGTTTCTGCTGCAATTTCTCACCAGTTATGGCTCTTATTGTTGGAATTTGCACTAATTTTCATTTTTGGATGATAACTTTAGTGAGTCTGAACTGAAATGGAATGAAATTTGGTATGTAACTTTCCTAGATTGTTTATTATTAACCCTTTGAGTGCCAGGTCCGATTTTTGTATCAACCCATATACCCTGTGCCAATGCATTCTCTTATATATGCGAGTCGACCATAGGTCGCCTCGCATATATAAGAGAATGCATTGGCTTAACATTTTTTTTACAATTTTAATATATTTTATTATATTCTTTAACAGACTTATTGTGTAGGTTTAGGGCCGATATTATCGGCCCCTGGCACTCAAAGGGTTAAAAATACAGGTCAAGTTCATATTTGGGTTCCACCTGCCAATTTTCACCGGAATTATGGCCCTTGGAATTACCACAGGCGCTTCATCAAAATTCCAGTCACTGGTGTGGCGAAGGTGTAGGGGAGGGGTGGTGGTTGCAGGGGTGACATAGAGGTGGGCTATATGTGTCTCACCCTCCAACTTTGGCCAAAATTTACAACATTTGGAAATATCATCCTGACACAACATCACTTGGAACTTTCCGATCAAAAGTAGGCTGAATTTTCACTGATAGTTTAATATTCCAAGTTTCCAACTAGTATTAAGTGTGTCAATTGTTGTTTTTAGACAAAAAGTCAAATATAGCTTTTGGTAAATTATTTGGATTGAAATAAAATCCCAACCCCTGAGCGAGGGAGGGGTACAACTACAAATTGAATACCTGAAGTTGGAAATTCCAGTCTGCTTTAGTGAATATTCCAAGTTGAAACACCCGAAAGGAGGCCCTCTAGCCATGTCCCTGTTTCCAGTTGTGAGCAAGCTAGTTTTCTGCAAGGATGGCAAAATTGGTAAGCTTAACACTACCTTAATGTGTACGACAATAAAGCTGTTATTTTATTTTGACACTGGAGATTCGATCATTGATCGCCATGTGACATTCTTCTGATATCACTGATGATGAGATGCTCTTTCATACTAGCATCAGGTCTCGTGTAACAATGATAGCACCCCGAGCTCGTTGTCTTTTAAGTGTGTGTTATCCCATATTTTATTCACTGATGACAGGGGTCACAAGTTATATAGATACAGTCCTTTATATCTGTATAAATAGCACACATTTCTTTCAGCTATACACTATTCAAGACTCTTCAGCTGTATGCTTCAAGTACAAAACAAACTTGGGGTAACTTGATGTCAAAGTTGAGTTCTTTTATTGTGGTTTGACATCACTTTTTATACGCCCGTTTGAAAAAACGGCCGTATTATAGTATTGGTCCATCCGTCCGGGCGTCCGTCCGGGCGCGCCCGTCCGGGCGCGCCCGTCCATTAACCTGGTTTCCGGATGATAACTTTAGTTAGAGCGAACCAAATTTAATAAAATTTGGTTTGTGGGTTTATTAGCCGAAAAGTAAGTTCAAGTTCGAATTTGGGTTCCGCCCGCCAATTTTCACCGGAGTTATGCCCCTTATTTGACGTTTTTTGACTTAGAAAATCCTTGAAATTTGTTGTCCGGATGATAACTTTAGTATAGTTTATCGGAATGAATCCAAATTTGGTATATTACTTTCTCCCACCAAAACACAGGTCAAGTTCGAACTTGGGTTCTGTCCGACCATTTTTGGCAGAGTTATGCCCCTTTTTCGACTCAGAAAATTCAGTTTTTCTTATGTTTTTTGGTTTCCGGATGATAACCCGTTTTTGTGTGGATTACATATATCGAAATACAGCTCAAGTCCGAATTTCGTTTTAATCCGATAATTTTTGCGAGAGTTATGGCCCCTTTTTTTTAACGTAATTTGACTTAGAAAATCCCTGAAATGTCCGGATGATAACTTTAGTTAGTGTGAACCGATTTCAATCAAATTCAATCCGTCCGCCAATTTTTACTGGAGTTATGCCCCTTATTTGACGTAATTTGACTTAGAAAATCCCTGAAATTTGTTGTCCGGATGATAACTTTACTAGAGCTTATCGGATTCAATGATAATTTAGTATATTACTTTCTCCCACCAAAACACAGGTCAAGTTCAAATTTGAGTTTCGTCCGCCAATTTTTACCAGAGTTATGCCCCTTTTTTTTACCAGTTTCCGCCGACCCAAGAGAGGGCGTATTTTGCACGCCCAGCGTAGCTCTTGTTCATCAGGGCAATTATTTTTAATTTTATTTTATTTCTTTGCTTGGCTATGCTTCTCTGATATTCCGCAAGCTGGTGCAACCGAAATGTCATATGTTGTGATTTCATAAGTTGTAACAACATGATACCCGTCGCCCTTAGTTACAACAGCTAACGTAATGCTTGCATGCAATGCAAATTGGTAAAATATTGTTTTATGATAGTCAAATGTAGCTACAATAGCTACATATAGCTATTGTAGCTATAATTGGGAATTGCCGCACCTGACGCAGGACGACAGAGTCAATTCAATAACTTTAATCAGTTCACACACTTGTGTAATTTTATCTATTTATTCATATTCCCCTATGTCAATAATGATGCTTTTTTGCATAAAATTCAGCTCTTGAACAGAGAGTTGTAACTGAATGATAAGAGACGCTCGAGTCGGATTGGTAAATACAGTGATATTATCGAGTTGCCCTTTTTGCAATATGTTGGTTAATTTGAATATTTCCAATGTGGGTTCACCCAGTAGAGGTTAATTGATTTTCATGATAATCGCATATGTGGGTCGGCTTTGTCATCATATATTTATGATTTCCAACTAATTTCTTGCATCAAATCATGGTTGAGGGACTCGCAGTTGTTGTTAGTCCATCCATTCAAATCCATGCCGCATGAAGTTTGTTGATGATCGGATCAGCGATGTGGTCTGTAGGCATGTTTTTTGGCCAAATGACCCCAAAATCTAGAGGTCGCCCCGTTGATCAATATGAAGTTTGGAAATGATCGGATCAGAGATGTGGTCTGTAGGATGTGTCAAAGGATTTAGTGATGCAAAGAGTAAAATCCAAGATGGCCACCAGCGGCCATGTTTTTTGGCCGAATGATCCTAAAATGACTCGTTCCTATCTACATGTAAATGTCAACATTCATGACAAATTTTATGATGATCACACAAACAGTACGGCCTGTAGCCCGCGCCAATGGATTTAATTTTGAAATCCAAGATGGTCACCAGCGGCCATGATTGATCCTAAAATGACTCGTTCCCATCTTCATGTCAATCTCAACATTCATGACAAATTTCATAAAGATCAGACCAAAGATACGAGAAAAATACAAGATGGCTGCCGGTGGCCATGTTTTTCATCAAAAATAGTTAAAAATTGATAGCTCCTATCAGCTGGAGGTGATCCATTCTGAAAAATGCCTGTAAATTTTCAAAACAATTCTCCAATATATGCAGGCGATGGATTCAAATTTGAAATCCAAGATTGCTGCTGGCAGGCATGTTTTTTAACAAATTTCAGAAAAAAATGATGGCTCCCATCTAAAGGTCACGCCGAAGATCTATATGATTTTTGAGGATTAATAGATGTGACCCATGGCTCATAAAAGATTGTTCATTTGACAATAAAGATACTTTCCGGAGAAGATGAGGCCTAAGCAGAATGAAGTCCCCAGAGGGTGAATTTAATGATGCTAGCCCACTGTGTGGAAGCCACCCTGGAATTGTTTTGGAATGAAGAATCCTGATATTTAGAACATGAATATTTTTATTGCACTTTAACCATATAATAATAGGCAAACATTTCTCATTCAGCACAATCATAATTATACATATCACAGATACCAGGCGACGGTGGATTAAAAGTGAAGGAAGGCAGGTGCAACAGAGTCCATGATAGAAGTATAGTAATGCCCTAAATAATCGACTGCTTAACCACAGCAGAATTATGGGTAATTTTTCAGGATATAGTCGGAAATATGGCTTGTTGCCATTCATTGGAAAGCTCTCACTGAAAAATTATCCATAATTTTGCTGTGGTTAAGGAGTCGATTATTTAAGGCATTACTGTAAGATCCCCAAGTGATAATAGTGATAAACGACGGAAAATGGTGATCATACAACAAAATGTTACTAAGGTCCACCTAATGTTTGAGTCCCTGATTATTTCAGTGTTCTTGTCTATTGTTCACATGAAATAAAACCAAAAAATATATAAATGTTCCACCAGGATACAGAACAGCTGTGTCCACCATGTGATCGAGATTCTAAGATTTCCCCCTTTATTTACCCAAAATAGGCCTACATCAAAATTCAAAACTAGGAGAAATTCATTCAAGACACAACATATTCTCAACCAGAATTTAGTGTGAAATATGTGGGTTTTTTTAAAATCAAAGTTGATATTTTACTACTTTCGGTCGATTTATTGGATTTGAAAGGCCTTCTATTGGCAAATTTCAAACCATAAGGGGGAGGGATTTCTAAAATTCCTCTAGCTGCCATGTGCATATCCCTGCCACGACAGAACATTGAAATATGCAGTCATTTTAAATCAATTTTTTTCAAGTAGGGGATCACAATTCAAAATTTAAGGCCTTTGCAAATCCAAGAGAAACCAAGCTGAGTGTATTGGTACAAGGCAACGGCAGTGTGCGAGAATTTTACAACCTCATTCACGAGTGACGGCACAGCTACATCATAAAATTCAAAAAAAGCACATGTCTCACACACAATAGTTGAATTAAAATTTATGTGAACCATAAACCACACCCCAGGAGTGAAGAGTGAAGTGAAAGTCGCTTCTAATTTCTCAACGAGTGAAAGTCTCCATTGTCAAACACGAGTGAAAGACACTCTTTACACGCTGACACTCTTCAAAGGGGGGGTCTTGAAGTGAAGATGTAAAATCCCCCCACAGAGACGGTTACACTCTTTACCAGACATTGACATCTGTCTGTGGTAAAGCTGAAGTTCTACTACCTCCATTATTACACATTAACCCTATCGTAACAAGCTGGACTGGTGCAGCATTGAAGATCCTGTGCCAGTGCATTCTCTTATATATGCGAGTCTTCCACAGGGAGCCTCGCATATATAAGAGAATGCACTGGCTGTCAAAGTAAATAATGTTAGGCCAACGTATTCTCTTATATATGCAAGGCTCCCTATGGGATGTGTCTTCAATGTGGCCCGCACCATCCAACAGAATAACGGGTATAAGTCCACTATGGGCTTATATCAAAACAAAATGAGTCCAATAGGAACCTATTTGCCCGAGGATATATTGAAGTAGCATAATAATATGATCAATATATATATATATAAGATTAGGATCAGTCTGTCATGTGCGTGAAGCACACAGAGGGGCCACAGGCCCAAATGAACAAAGGGGCCGCAGGCCCATCTGACGCTAAATAAATGCTCCCGAAGAGAGCCTGTATCAGCTAGTAGTATATAAATTAGTAGAAGCCCATAAGATTATTTCAACATGTTAAATATATATTCAGGGTTCCAGACCATACATTTACAACAACATTTTTATTAACTAACATCCAATGATGGAATATGTGTATCAACTTTGCACACAAAAGTTTTTACAAACATCACACGACTGGGCTTATAACTTCCAAAGCTAGCTATTTTGGTGCCAAATTAACATTTAATAATAATGACGGTTTTATTTAGTGCTTAAACAACTACTTTCTCTAAGACGCTTTTAAACATCACACTATTTTAGTGTCCAATGAAATCATCGAAAATATTTAAAATAAATGGATAAAAATTCTGTATCCAATATATTCACATCCGGGTGACACTTTCTGGCTCAAATGTGTTATTTTATACTATAGTATAAATGTAAAATTGGTTTGGAACCCTCAATATTGATTTAATAGTAGTATTAATTACCTTTACAATTCCAAACATGCATATAACTCTCAGAAAAATTTTGTACATACATGTATACTTTAATACTAACACTATTAAATTTGTTCATCCAAAAAACAACAATAAAACATCTAATAAACCACTTTTAACCCTTTGAGTGCCAGGGGCCGATCTCATCGGCCCTAAACCTACAAAATAAGTCTGTTAAAGAATATAAGAATAAATTATTAAAATTGTAAAAAAAAAAAAAAAAATGTTAGGCCAATAAGAGAATGCATTGGCACAGAGTATATGGGTTGATACAAAAATCGGACCTGGCACTCAAAGGGTTAAACAAGATTCTCTGAGTAATTCAAGACGACAGCTGGGACTACATGACACAAGTTAAATAAAGATACAACAATCACATAAAATTCATGTTAATTATGTCATCTTTATGCTGTTCAGAATTGGGCATATTAAATAAATTTGATAATATTGCTAATAAATTGAAGATTGACTTCTGAACTCCTTGAAAATTCTGGATAAATCACGAGGTGATTTGACAAAATTTGTATATGTTAAAAAAGATCAACCAGAAGTTCTTGGCTTTCCAATTTATTAGTCTATTTTTAGAGTGGATCTGGTTGGCACCGACACTAAAAATAGTAAAATGTATTTGTCGGAGTGTGAGAGAAAGAATCTATTGGGCCAGGCTCCACTGAACTCAGTAAATGCCAAAACTTTCAACTGGAGACAAACAATTTTGAAATAACTTGACCAAAAACTTGATAGTTCTCTTGGTGAGTATTGCAATTTTCCTCTTTGAATTGTGTGCTCCTTATTTTGAGGGTTTAAATATACTTCAGAAAGAATGGATATTTATTTTTTTTAGTCTTTTATCAATTGCGGTGATAACAAACAAGAACACAATTAAGTTAATTGTTTATACGATTATGTCAAGTACATAAAAAGAATGACTTCATGAACTTGAAAATACATAATCCGAATTAACGGTACCCAATTACCATTTCTTAGGTTTCGGGGATAAAAAATATATGATTCGAGTCGAGGAACCCACCCATCAAGGCTCAGAGTGATCAGATATCGATTTTTGAAATCTGTTATTTCTCGAGATAAAATTTGTCAAGGCGACAGTCTTGGACACAATTGCAGATGAAAAAGGATAACTCTAAAATATCAAGTGGTAATATGGCTAAATTTTGTGATAATTAACCCTTTACCCAACAAACCAGCCGAAAACCGGCCAAATAAAGCTTCAACAGCCTAAAATATCTCCGGTCTGTCTCAATAGAACCATACAAATATGGATATCATTGGAACCGGCTCCTTGACCACATTGTGATAGTTACAGTTATGCCCTGTGCCAATGCATTCTCTTATATATGCGAGTCGACCATAGGTCGCCTCGCATATATAAGAGAATGCATTGGCCTAAAAAAAAATCTTTTTTTAACACTTTTTACCATTTTTTCTTACATTCTTCAACAATTTTATAATTTTTAATGTGTTAAGCCAATGCATTCTCTTATATATGCGAGTCGACCATAGAATGCATTGGCACAGGGCCCTTCTGTTGGGTAAAGGGTTAAGTGATAATACAGCCATATTTCGTTGAACAACATGTTAATAAATAACACGTTTTGGGAAATTTTATACCATAGTTGACACCAGTTAGCATTATTTTGTTGCAATTAATCAATTCTGATAACTGAAGCATATTTTGAAAAAAAATTGTTGTTGTTGTAACTTGATGATATGGGGACTGTCTGATCTGATATAGTACCTTTAATATTTATTTAGTAAGCTTTATTACACTTGGGTGATAGAAGTAAAATGAGAGGTCCCTGTGCATGCAGTTACAGAGAAAGTTATTTTGCAGCCCCAAAGACAGATAAAGTCCATCCAAATCAGCGAATAATTATAATTAAAACAAATGAGATAATATGGAGACAGAAACATTCATGTGTAACAATACAAAACAACATTTGAACCATAATCGTGATAAAAATAATTGAAATATAAATATATATATATATAAATATTGCACACCCAAAACGAGATCAACAATAGACAATTTAGCTCAAGAGCATTAAATTGAGTCTGAACTTGAGAGCATGGAATGCAATCAGGTCTCAGGCTCTCAGCTGAGTTTAAAAACACAGGAATTATGTTTCATTATGTACAAATTGGGTCGCAGCTCTAATGGAAGTTAGGAACATTCAAACGCTGGCAAATTTACCTGTAATGCCCTAAATAATTGACTCCTTAACCACAGCAGAATTATGAGTAATTTTTCAGGAATTAGTAAGAAATATGGCCATATTTCTGACTAAATCCTGAAAAATTACCCATAATTCTGCTGTGGTTAAGGAGTCAATTATTTAGGGCATTACTCTAAATGACAAACAACTTTGCAAGTGACATTTGCCCCACATTAGTGACACTGCAGATGCTGCGATTTAAATAGCAGATGGGGAAAAATCGCAGGTGGAGAAAAGTGGCAAGCCTGCAGAAGCTGCGATGAGCACTTGACGAAGTTCTGTATAAGACTCTAGTGTGATAACAAAGGCAAAGGGTTATATATTACATTCTCCTCATTATGTACTACAGATATATGGAATGTATCTCAAGTTTCTAAACTAAATACTAGGCTATTTATTTATATGAAGTCAAACTTGAACAATCAATTATATATTTGTTATTTTGTATCTGTCAATTGCACCGAGTTCGTAATGTCAGCATTTGTGTTGGCCCTCTTCTCTGTCGGCATAGCAGAGGGCAGAAGCATCATATAAACACGCCTGCCTCAACTCAATTAAAAGTTCCTCATTTGAAGAAGTCCATGGGTTGAATTTGTTGTTTGCGCACATTGCCAAGGACACGCCACGATTTTCCTTGTAAAAATCAAACATTGCTTGATCGCTAAGATTTGCCTGCTTTAATCGTGAGCATGCGCAGTGGGTGCCCCATCTCTAATTTATCCCCACCTGCGATTTACAGTAATGCTCTAAGTAATCGACTCCTTAACCACAGCAGAATTATGGGTAACTTTTCAGGATTTAGTCGGAAATATGGCTTGTTGCCATTCACCGGAAAGCTCTCCCGAGAGCTATCCTGATGAATGGCAACAAGCCATATTTCCGACTAAATCCTGAAAAGTTACCCATAATTCTGCTGTGGTTAAGAAGTCGATTACTTAGAGGATTTAATACTGTAAATGGCAGCGTCTGCGGTGGCACTTAGCCTTCAAATACCTAACAAGATTCAATTGTGCAATCCCTCATGGCATTTCACAGCTGCAGTAAGTGATACAACAACCAATGACACATTTAAGTTATTGTGGTGGATTGGCGGTAACATGCATGGTGTGATATGGAAACAATGAGGTTGAACATAGGCTCCAAGCCGTCAATGTCACACCATGTTACCATCAATCCACCACAATAATGTATATGTTCTGCCGACAGTCCTGGTCAATCATAGAAATTTGACATTTCTTCCGAAGTATGATCAGCAGAAAAATGTCAAAATCTGCTATCGCCATAACATTGTTCAACGTAAATGACGTCATGAAAAAAGCAGGCCAACAAGAGACGATGTAACAGTTGGCTTCGTTTCCCTTATGTTGACAGCTCTGGACATAAACATGGGATATGTTACATGGCTCTCTGGCCAATCAATGACCCTGTTTCTTACTGGAGGTGGAACATACTCTGTAATTCCTAAGTTTCCCACACCAAAGTGTGCAGTAGATAGCCATCTGTGATAAATAGCATGAAAATTTGCCACAAAATTTTGCCAGCCGTGTGAATAGAGCCTAAACCACTAAATCAGATCTCAGGCCAATATATATAAATTGCTAGATTTACATCAAAGTTTTTCAGAAAAATGGGGCGGAAGGGCAAATTTTATTTTTTATATTTTATTCTTCATAACATAAATGGTCATAATTAATCTTTAATACAAGGTGAATTAGATTATCCAATTTGATAAAAATGGACTGATTAACCCTTTACCCAACAGAAGGGCCCTGTGCCAATGCATTCTCTTATATATGCAAGTCGACCATAGGTCGCCTCGCATATATAAGAGAATGCATTGGCTTAACACATTAAAAATTATAAAATTGTTATAGAATGTAAGAAAAAATGTTAAAAAAAGATTTGTTTTAGGCCAATGCATTCTCTTATATATGCGAGTCGACCATAGGTCGCCTCGCATATATAAGAGAATGCATTGGCACAGGGCATAACTGTAACCATCACAATGTGGTCAATGAGCCGGTTCCAATGATATCCATATTTGTATGGTTTTATTGAGACAGACCCAAGATAATTCAGGCTGTTGCAGCTTTATTTGGCCGTTTTTGGCCGGTTTGTTGGGTAAAGGGTTAAAGGATCATTGAAATGAAAGCAAAGTTGAGAAGGTGAGTAATAATACGGTGGGGGATGTAAATCTTGCAATTTATTTTATATAAGCATTAGCTCAAAACACATGACTTGGATTTCAGCTCCAGATCATTGAAGCAGGTCTCAACTTAAAGTCACGCAATCAGGTCTTCAACTCAGAGGAATGGAACCCTTTCATGACTGGAGCTTCCTTAATTTTTGCGAAAACCCTGTGCCAATGCATTCTCTCATATATGCGAGTCACCAATAAGGCGCCTCACATATAAAATAAAATGCATCGGCCTAGCAATATTTACTTTGATCTTGCAAGCCAGTGCATTATCTTATATTTGCGAGACTCACATATATAAGAGAATGCACTGGCACCCAATTTTTAATGCTGCACCAGCGCAGCTCCCATCATGAAAGGGTTAAATGTTATGAGATGTAATCAGCACATAAAAGCCACACATATTTAGCTCTCAATCTTGACTCATATTAAAACGTTTATTGAATATTATCTGTGGAGTGTAGCAGATGGCCCCAAAAATGGCTGGATTTAGGTACAAGCTCCCTTTGAGCCTCAGACATGTTATGTCATACATAAGAAATAGATAAATCGCAGAACAGGGGAGTGAAGGATAAACTTGTGTTTTCAGCCGGAAGCATGGGATTGAGGAAGTGAGAAATACATGTGTCATGGAGCATGGACGGGAAAGAGTGAAGGAAGAAATTATGCCTTAACCCTTTCATGATGCACTGGTGCAACATAGAAGATCCTGTGCCAGTGCATTCTCTTATATATACGAGTCTCCCATATGGAGCCTCACATTTATATAAGATAATGCACTGGCTATCAAGGTCAAGGTAAATATTGTTAGGCCAATGTATTTTCTTATATATGCGAGGCTCCCTATGGGAGACTCACATTTATAAGAGAATGCATTGCCACATGGTTTTCGCAAAGTTTCAGGAAGCTCCAGTCATGGAAGTGTTTAAACTTCAGACATGTAATGATGTCAGTGAGAAACAGATGAATTATACTTGACCTTGTAAGCCACGCATATACAAGAGAATGTACTGGCTTACATGGTCATGGTAAATACTGTTAAGCCAATGTATCATGACATGACGTTAGTGAGAAATAGAAGAATCACAGAGCAGGGAAGGGAAGGATTAAATTGTGTCTTATGCCTTTAATCTGAGGCAAGTGACTGAGGCAGTGAGAAATATATGAATCACAGAGCAGGGAAGGATTTAATTGTGTCTTATGCCTGTGGCAAGTGACTGAGGCAGTGAGTAATAGATGAGATGTGGAGCATGGACGGCAAAGAGTGAAGGATAAAAAGTGCATGAGATATACATGAATCGTGGAGCATCAAACGGAGTAGCATAACTAGGATGAAGGTCAGGGCTGTAACAATCAAGTCTTGAAATAGGATGTCTGTCATTTGCAGAATGAGGTCCCCAGAGGGTGAATTTAGTGATGCTACCCCGCATAGCGGGCTAGCATCACAAAATTCACCCTCTGGGGACCTCATTCTGCTTACACCTCAGCAGAATGAGGTTCCCAGAGGGTGAATTTTGTGATGTTAGCCCGCTATGCGGGGGTAGCATCACTAAATTCACCCTCTGGGGACCTCATTCTGCAAATGACAGACACCCTATTTCAAGGCTTGGTAACAATACAATGATATGTATCACAATACGCTAAATTAGTGTTACCACCTGAAATATCAGAATCAATATCTTTATAACTGGAGATAAAGAGTTATTTTTTAGTTAAAATGCAATTTAATAGTTAGCTATACGAGTAAAATAATCATAATAGACATCTTAAAAAATTACATGATTTCCTGTATCACGGTACACATTATATGATACGATACGTGTATCATTTGAAAGTGTATTGTGATACGTTGAATTCATGATGAATCGTTACAGCCCTAATGAAAGTAATGTTTGGGTGCAATCAAATCCAATCACACAGGGTGGAGAATATATGCTGAAATGCATTGGATTGGAACTCTTCCTTCACAAAACAAACGGATTTCTTTAATATAGATTTCTGTGATAAGGATTTCTGCAATTGAATTTAGGCAGAAAGCTGGAAACAGCACTGGAATGGTAAGAGATGGAGTAAAATGACTGATAAGACCATGAGACCTAGAAACAATCCAGAGTTGTTATTGAATTGAATGACAAGGCCACAATGCCTGGAACTGCCAGATGATTGTTTACTGAGAGTGGAAGGAATGTAATGGCTCTGAAGAATCCCGGAAACAGCCCTGGATTGGGGAAAATGTTGGTTCGGAAGGACTGGACCATGAGGACTACAGTAATGCCCTAAATAATCGACTCCATAACCACAGCAGAATTATGGGTAATTTTTCAGGATTTAGTCAGAAATATGGCTTGTTGCCATTCATCGGAAAGCTCTCGGGGAGAGCTTTCCGATGAATGGCAACAAGCAATATTTCCGACTAAATCCTGAAAAATTACCCATAATTCTTCTGTGGTTAAGGAGTCGATTATTTAGGGCATTTACTGTATTTACATGTATAAACATTGGATTGCTTAGTGATAATATTGGAAGGAATTGGAAATTTGGACAAAATGCCATGAGGCAGCTTGGATCAGTAACTGATGAAATGAGGCTGAAAATGGCCTTGGATTTGACATTGATAACCCTTCCATGACTTGAGCTTCCTAAAAATTTGCGAAAATCCTGTGCAAATGCATTGTCTTATATATGTGAGTCTCCCATAGGGCACCTCAGGTAATCCCATAGGGCACCTCAGGTATATAAGAGAATACATTGGCCTAACAATATTTACCTTAACCTTGTAAACCAGAGCATGCTTTTATATATGTGAGGCTCCCTATCGGAGACTCGCATATATAAGAGAATGCACTGGCACAGAATCTTTAATGTTGCACCAGCTCAGCTTCCATCATGAGAGGGATAAAGTGTCCTAGACTAATTAGTGATAAATTGGACAATAGACTGTGAAGCAGCCTCGGTCGGTCACTGATGGAGAATAAGGAATGAGACCTGGACATGGTCATGAATTGGTTACTGATGAGTGGAAGGAATCGAGGATTGGTACGGCTATTAGGCCTGTAAGCAGGCTTGGACAGGTTAGTGATAGAGTGAGTTGTATGGTTGAGAAATGGGCATGGAAACCAGCATGGCAACATCCATTAATTGAATACTGAAGGAATGGAATGAAGTTAGAAATACAATCCAGAGATATTAGTGTCTGTAGACACAGGCACTGATGAGACATGGCAGGATTAAAATAAATAGGAAGTGGTGTGAATCCAAGTCATTAAACCTTTAACAAACAGGTCGAGCACATCCTAAATTTAATTATTACAGTTATATATATATATATTAGGCCTAAAAAAAAAGATGTTTGTTTCCACTAACCCGACCGACCCTATTTAAAAGCGCCGAGTCTAAACTTTTTATTGCGATCGAATAATGGTATCTGTGAATGTTTCACGCATTTAACGAATGTGTCCACTGCGGAAGCAAAAAAGAGATCAGATCAATAGACAACGAAGCCGAAATTGAAGAACTCTTCTTTTTAATCCACCCGGATAAGACTGACTTCAGTAAGGTTAAAGTGAGGTGCCATTCATCGGCTGAGTCAGCGCCGTTCAACATAAATGTTGAAATGAAAGTTAAGGAGTTGTCAGCATTCAACATAAACCATATCGAGTTTGTTTGCGGTTATAGAGATATCGTGGAATAACAAATCGAACATGATACTATGGAAATCAGTACGACACTGTCAGAATTTGAATCATTTTCGTGAAATGCGATATTGTATTATCCCTCTTTTATAAAATTCACAAGTTCACAAGTTAAAGGTACTCAATCCGATCAGAGGGTCCTATATTACTATTTCTTTGGCTTTGGGGGTAAAAAATATTTGATTCGAGTCGAGGAACCCACCCATCAAAGCTCAGAGTGATTAGATATCGATTTTTGAAATCTATTAATTTTCGGAGATCTGTCCCAATAGTTAGCAGAAGCATGTGATCAAAACAGACAAAATGCGGGCGTAAGATGGATAACTCTAAAATCAAGTGGTTATTATTGTTAATAGTAAGCACTTGATTTTAGAGATCGGATTGAGTACCTTTAAATATAACTATAATAGTTGAGTTCAGGATGTGTCTGACCTGACAAATTTTAACCAATTCACTTCTGAACAGATTCTCCTGTTCAGTTATAAAATTACACAGTGGAATGGTCTATTTTTCATTGTAGGGAATATTCTGATAATGTAAGCATATGACAGGCAGAGAAGGTATATGGTTCCCTCACATTCACCGTGTTCAGATGAAGAAGTTTAACAAACTTCCCTACAAATGAAAGCTTGGGAATCAAATAATTACCCGTCATCAAGTATGAAGTTAAGAAAGTGTTAAATATAGTACATCTGAACTTTACGAAAAATAAGCTTGATTAAAGACACACCACACCCTCTCTTCTGAGATAACATTTACAACAACAATATTTTTTATATAAAATCTGTACTTATGTTTTGGACATAGCAATGAAAAGCAAGTATCTGAAATGTGTGGTAAATAATTGATCACAAAATATACATTCAGAAAAAATATTGACAACATCAGTTTTAAATCTTCACTTTAAATCTGTCACAATATCTTTTCTGCATGATTTTAAATCTCAAATCATAACATTTACTTATATCTTACACAAAATTTTAAATGAACCACATGTATTTAATAGATTTGTTTGGAAAATTAAAATGTAGTAAATGCAGTAACAAATTGTGAAATAAAAACAAACTTAACACATAATAAGTTGCGTAATGCAGCCTTGTTAATTAGCATCAACTGAGGCAAAAATAAATTTTGTCAGCCTTTTTTTTTTTGACAAGGCAAATTTTAGAAGATGCCAATGGTACGGTTTAATTAAAATTTTAACCAAATTGTTGCAGTTATTTAGCATAATATTAGTGTCATGTTGTGGCAAGTCTAAAAACAAAAATATAAAAGGATTGTTGAATAACTAGTTTGGTAGTCACAACAATGACTAGATAACGTGAACTCTCATGAACATTGGTCATTTTAACCAGACCCAAATAAAGTCTGTTAAGATAAGGCCAGAAAAACAAAATAATTTGTTTCTTGGGGAATAATTTTTCAAAGTAATGAGGGAGGCGAACATTTGTATTTATTATTTATGTCAAATTAATTTTTAGTCAGGAGGCAGTAAGATATTTATTGACCTGATTGAGCAAAGACACAAAATACGGGAAATATACTGAATCAGGACTGCTACCAATGACTTCAAATTTACAGATTTGTAATAATGGTTGTGTGGATTCAGTGGACATGGAAACTTCATCATCAATCTAAAATCAGTGTCTAAATGAGCATCAACAATCAAGCTTTATTGATTGAATGAGGTTATGGTTAGGACGAATGAGGCACTCCCTGATAAACAAACAATTTTGGACTATAAATGGGCCAAGTTACATATACTAGTATAAGTCAAGCTTATATTGGTAGAGCATGCCACTACACAGTGCCTAACCCTTTTTTTTTGGCCAATGTAATTAAACAGCCTACACAAATATATGATAACTAATAGGGCTGGTAATGTACTTAGTATTATGCTCAACCCTTTCAGTGCCAGGGGCCGATCTCATCGGCCCTAATTTACGGTCTATAAAATCTGCCCTAAAAAAATTAAATAATAAAAAACATTTTTCTTTTTTAGATTTTAAAAAAATTATTAAAATTGTAAAAAATTGTAAAAAATAATAACAAATGATGAAAAATTGTTAGGCCAACGCATTCTCTTATATATGCGAGGCGACCTATGCATTGGCACGGGGTATATGTGTTGATACAAAAATCGGACCTGGCACTCAAAGGGTTAAACGTTATCTAAAAACATTTTATATTGAAATACCACTGTTTGATTGGTTGATGTCATTAATTAAAAAAGGCTGATTAAAAGACATTTTCTGATAAGATATCAAATGAAGATGCATTCAGAGATTCATACTTTTTCTGCAAATGTCTCACGCATTTAACAGTAAAATTCATACTCTTTCTGTTTATGTCTCAGGCATTTACATTAAAATAAAATTATTGAGCCAAGGACTATATATAGCTATGCTCTAATTAATCGACCTCTTTAATGAGGTTATGGGCCGGTAATGACCGCGGTCATACCGCTACTACACCGCGGTCATGCGGTAGTACACTGTCCATTCGCGGTGATCCGCGGTATCTGACCGCGGTAGTTTTGGAAGTCCACCGCGGTAATCTAGTCCGTTACCAGCGTACACCGCGGTTAGTATTTTCCGTGACCGCCTTCCACCGCGGTCATTTCCCGTGTAAACCGGGATCGAATAAATCTGCTGATAAGAATATTTTTTCACTGTTGTTTTTGAAGACATAAGGCTGTGTAAGATATAACGGCAATTTTCGATCTGTCTTGTTCAATATTCCCATAATTTGCGTCAATATATGAAGAAACTGAAGTTTACATTCATTACTCGCGTGAAACTAAATTTATTTTAGAGTACTAACATCTTCAATCATTATGGTTGACGTCTCCGCGTGATTCCTTTGAAGTCGCCGCTTACTGGCGCACGCCACGTGCAAATAGGTGATAATGTGCTGGGATCTATATTCAGACATACTGCCAAGTCTACTTGTACGTAACCCAACTGGAATATTCGGATAGCGAGTTTTTAGCGAAATTTTGCAGAATAAACGCGACCACAGGTAAGCCAATGAGACATAGAATCTGCAAATTCAATTCCAAATATGACGACACAAGCTACTCCAAGGCGATAATAAAATCCGATATATAGAACTAAACACCACCTCACGGTGTCTTTATTATATTCTCTGCCCCAGATGTTTAAGAAAATATTTATCAGAAAATATTTATTAGTATTTGAAAACTCGACACATATAAGCACGATAGTAGGTCATGATGTACTGTAAACAGTGCGCGTCGTTGACCTGACTCATTGCATCATGTCTGCATGGGCACTTGTGCATGATAGACCCACATTCAATGACTGCGGCATAATCGCTTTGATGTATCTATTATTGCGTCATAGTTAACTGCACGTGTTTACAACTTATAATTTCTACTGGATGACGTCACATTTGGAATGATGTTTTTTAAAGCCCGGAAACGATCATTGTACAAACACCCAACAACCTGTCCTCATATTTAATGATTCAATAGCATGGGTATATTCAATTTCAAATGACATTTCATTTTCTTCAAATTTGAAATGGATAAACGCGACGTCAAAAGTAAATGTCTTTTAAAGTTACGAAAGTTGGACTGCCATACAGATGATACACGGCTGCCGGTACAACTGACTTAGTTTGTCTTGATTATTTTCAAATGCGATATGATCGATAGGTTTAATGTTTAGAGAAGTCGCGACTCGAGGGAATTCCCAGGGAACCCCCATGCGGCAGTGGGTCTGTGGGGTTTCAACTTGTAACACACGGTGTGCCCCACGTGCGTTTTCGGTTGTTTATTGTATGGCGTCTATATATGGAATGTGAATGCCTATCAACGTACGTTTGCCTGATAAAATCTGAAGCTTTTATGGATTTTAATAATAGCATCACGCTGTTTGTGATATATAAAAAATTTAGATAAAATAATAGAGAATTTAATTACAACATAATCATGACTGAATTTCATGTTTTTAATTTTGAAAATGCCGATTGAGTCCGCTCACTTACTAGTATGTAGTAATGACACCTAAGCATACCTGCTTTAGTTTCCAACCATGTATACATGTATATATAATTATATAAATGATGTTACCTGCATTTCGGCAATGACAGTATATCACAAACGAATTCAACATTTGAGGGTTTCGCAACTGGTACCGAAATTACGATGTCCCGTTAATTACACGATTACTGTTTACTACTTACAAATACAACCGTAACACGGTGTTGTAACAAAAGGTTATCACCACACCTATTGCCATGGCACCGCTGATTTCCGTGGATAATTTTGAGTTATGTTCTATTACAGTTAAATCATGATTAGTTGCACATAACACTGTGCAGTTTTCCTGCGCCGGCTCATCCAGTCAAGAAGTTATTAGTCATGAAATTCGTTACCGCGTAAGACAACCGCGGTCATGAAGTACGCTACCGCATGTCACCGCGGTCGCAACCACCGCGGTCATGAGGTGCGCTACCGCGATACCCAAAACTCAACCGCGACCTCGCGTTATTTAGCGGTTTCAATACCGCGACTAACCGTCTGACCGCAGTATTCCACCGCGGTCGTACCGCATGTCAACCTCGTTAAGGAGGGTCGATTAATTATAGCATAGCTGTAGGTTTAAAAAAACTCTGTCTATATTAGATATGAATTTTTTTTACTTAATACTTAACGAAATAAGAAAGAACGAAATATTTGTTTTCTTTCTTGCCATGAGAGAGCAGCTATTCTGTGACCACTAAATTCTCTAAGTGATGTGGGCTGATCCTACGAGTCTGTAGCATTGGCAATGGCATCGCTTCTGTACTTGCAGGAGTTGACGGATCCTCCAGCGTTTTCTCGTACTCACATAATGCTTGATGGATGAACTCATACTGCTCATGATTCTGTATCATTCCACCTCTGGAATAATTCAAAACACAATTACTGACAACTATCAACTAAATAACTTTACGTAACAAACTCTTTGCCGAAGCTTTCAGCCAGTCACGGCCTTTATCAATGGTATAACACAGTTGTGGTCTACATAATTAGAGGCTCAAGTCATTAATGTTCAGCTCCAATTGGTGATACATCGGCTAAGGAGCTGAACATTAATGACTTGAGCCTCTAATTATGTAGACCACAACTGTGTTATTATGCAATCAACGTCGTTTTCGATGCATCTGTCGGCATATAGAAGTGTCTGATGCCGAATTACATACTGTATAATTTCGCGACGTTGATTGCTTATAATTACGACAATCCGCATATTAGTTGTGATTAAACTAGTTTTTTTAAAGAAACTATATATAAAACACTAAAATAGTAAAACTACCCCCAAGTGATACGTGTGTCTGGACTTCAGCTGTTCTTTTAACGGAAAATTGGGTCGAGAATAAATTGGGCGACCGACCGGAAGTTCGAGATGAACACACACAATTCGATCTCCGTTTCCAACTTTCCAAAACCAAGACACCACACCCGTAAACTATTAAACTGTACTTGCTGGTGTAAATTTCACTTATTTAAAACGATTCTAGAACATCTATTGTCATTCCGATAATCCGATTCGATGGCAATTCCGAAGCGGTGTTCCCAAACTTCCCCGCCGAATTTGTGGTCTCCGGTGACAAACTCGAAAAGTAGACAATCGCTACAAATGTGCATTCTATGCTCTCGTGACCACTTCCATGTCATATTAGTACTGGCACGAAGCTGGATAAATGCTAATACTAATAGTGGAATAGTTATATAAATCATTCCTTTATCCCCAACTAAATTATTGCATTTCATAGTTTCACTGATCTGTCCAATTCGTCAATTTTATTTTCATGGTATGGTAACTATGGACGCTTTTATGAAATGGCATCATGATGTGGGACGACTGTTTGTGCATGTCACCCAATCTCTTAAAGTATCACTATGTGTTGTGATGCGGGAACCTCAGTTGATAGAGGTTGTCGCTACCAAGCGTATCTAAGGACATTGACCAATCAAATGCACGTATTTAAGCGAAAGCGAAAGTAGTTGTAATTATACTGTTTATAAAGGCAGTGATGGCCGAAAGCTTTGGCAAAGAGTTCGTTACTTTTTGTTCCTGTTATGCTGACGCGTCCCTTAATATATATGGTAGCTATATAAAACTAATACAATATTATTATCTATATCTTTTGGCAAAAATGTGTTTTGCTTGTCAGGCACATAATCTCACTTGATAATTTCGCATGACACACAACCCATCAACATTAGTGACGTTGAGTAACATGAAAATTATAACATGTGTAACTATCAAATTCCTATAGAAAAGTCTCCCGATTTGGTGGCACAAAAACTACACTTTATTACATATTTTGTTACATGTTAGACCTAAAAATCAAGCGTTCTACTCTTACCTATCAATTCTGTTACTACACAGAATTCCTAATATATCCACTGCCTGCTCTTCCTTCAACTGCCTAATTCCCACACTGATGGCTATAAAACAACCGGTTCTCCCTATAGCTGCACTGCAAAACAAAATATTAGAATAAAGTTGACAGGAAGGCAGGATAATTTAAGTTAAATGATTGTGATCCTGGAGAATACAACTAAACACTATCAGAAAGCCATCCCAACAAGCCTGAGTTTAGTGTGCCTGTCATTTGCAGAATGAGGTCCCCAGAGGGTGAATTTAGTGATGCTAGCCGCTATGTGGGATAGCATCACTAAATTCACCCTCTGGGGACCTCATTCTGCTTTGGCCTCAACTTCTCTGCAAAGTCTCTTTTTACAAATTTCTATGGAAACTTCTTCACATAATTTCTATTGCTTTTTTAGTTTAATTTCTCTATATCCCCAAATTGGCAGACTTGTCGTTATATTAGAGGTTCCCAATGGGTGTACATTACAATATTCACCATTTGGGAACTTCAATCTGAGTCTATGTCTCCCATAGCAGACGAGGCCATGCAGAATGAGGTCCCCAGAGGGCGAATTTAGTGATGCTAGCCCATTATGCGGGATACCGTCACTAAATTCACCCTCTGGGGACCTCATTCGTCAAATGACAGGCACGCTAAACTCAGACTTGCCCTCCCAATTATGAACACAATGACCAGTTTCTATAACTATAGATAAATAGATAAGCCGAAAAATAAGTAAATAATACCTCCACTGGTTCTCCGGCTGTCTCTGTGGCTTGTCAAACACAAACAGTGGATTCCAACCTGGAGTTTATTGCATCAACCACTATGATGTAATCATGGTTGGCAATGTTAACAGTGCGACAGCGTGCACATGTGTAATAGAATAATTATGACAGTATGTCAAGAATTGAGATAAAGTAATGCAGGTGATGTAACTTGGGCTGTGTTACTCACATGTGCCTAATAATAATGTCAGCACGATTATTAATATTGGAGAAAATTCCCAGCAATCACTATTATCTGGCATTGAGAAAGAATAAAATTACCATCACTATTATTTGTTTCAGCCTAAATCCCCACTCATCACTATTATTAGGCCATCACGATTATTAGGCACCCAAGAGTATGGTTTATAGATTATAATGTATACATTACCATTGTGAATAAGGTATTTAGCAAGCTTTTTAAAAATCATTTAATACATACATTGACATCATGGACATGACCCGAATATTGAATAGACAGGTAGAGTGCTAATTAAAAAAATGGTCATCACTCAGTGAATTATCATAAGTGTCATCAGTTGGATAGATTGTTTTTGGGGCACAATATTCTGAAAATTTATTATATTGCACTCACATACATGCTTCATATAATATGAAAATATACTGTGATATAATTTATTAAATGCATACCCTCACATCCCTACAACGTTTACACAACAATAAACCAAATTATTTTTGTTATACGGCATTACGATAAGCTAAACGCTCATTATCGCCACACAGCTACATGTAAGAACATCTGGAAACTGTGGAATGTTTTCGAGATGATCATACGAGATGAGTATTTGTTCACGCTCACTGAAGTAAGAACATTTGAAGCAATGAACACTCATACTGAGTCCATGCCTCCATAACTCTGATACTATTATATAACTTTGCAAGTCTTCATATGCAATCTGTAGATGAATATAATATATATTTCTTGGACAATTCCAATAACAAAAAGGCAAGAATATGAGCACAAATTTCTGCAGTTAACTGTGTGTTAACTCAAATAATATACGAAAAACTATTAATGCATCGTGGTATAATATACTTAATAATATTCCAAAGGCTTCATATGTAATATTTTATGAGAACTCTTTTACATAAAATACTTTCATGGCTTTATAATAATAACATATCAAGATACATATGGTAAATAATAGCATGAGGGGGATTTGAGCATGCCAAATCCTCTGAGCGGACATAAACCGTTTAAGCGACAGCATTAGCTACATATTTTATTTATCCATCATGCAAAACTTGCCTTTTGTGGGGGAATTATGTCCTTTTCCTAAGTGTTTCATTCGTTACTTCGATGACACCCGAAGTGCAACTTAGAGAGAAATAATTCATTGGCTTTTATACAGTTAATCTAAGCTGACCGTGCATGTTCTGATGATTTATAGATGTTTTAGAGTGAAAATGTATATCCTTTTACAAATTTTGTATCAATAGCAGTGAATTGTGGATGATAAAAACATTCTAAAATCACAATGACGTCATTTAGGTCGGTTGACGTCCCTAGTTACCTATGCAATTTGCATATATAATATATTACATCATGAAAGTAGTACTAACCTAGTAAAATTATGTTGACCTAATAAAGCTACCTTCATGTAATAAACGTAACGTTTATTAAGCAGGCTTTATGTAGGCAATAGAGGTAGTGAGCGGTGGATAAATACCTGCAGTGTACTACCACTGGCCCGAGTGGCTTCATTGTGTGTGGATCATGTCGGTATCGCTCCACCTCTTGTATCAGTGTTAGAAGCATCTTTGGATCAGTTGGAGGCTTGTGGTCGGGCCAAGCAGTATACCAGTAATGTGTGACGGAATGGCTCTCTCCTTGACACTGCAAGAACAAACAATGTTCAGGGATTTTTTTAGGTGTCCTCAGGGTCCGGTATTCTTTATTCCCAATTTTCAACCACCAAATTCCCAATTGCAGGCAGGTATATAATACCATGGGGTTTATTGAATAATTATAATTTTTTCCGACGTTTTGTACACTCAGTCGATCGATAAACGGCTGAAAACCCGTAGTAAATCAGCGACATCGGGAGCCCGCATCGTATAATGTACACGCGGCGACCTAACTATTAGCTTAACATGCGAATTACCTCCCCTCTACCAGTCAGTGCATTTATGAAAGAGAGAGGATAACTCTAAATAAATTGCTGATTTATATAAAACACGTGTACAGCAAATACTTGTCATCCTTCCGTTGTTATCTGTGAATTTTCAACTTACCTGAGGCTGAGAAATGGACCTCAATGGGCTGGGATTTTACTCCATCTTTGAGTTACCTGTGTTTAAGTCGCGTTATACACCAAAAATTACGGTATTAGTACTATTTACTTGTGTGTAACAGTGATTAATTGAATTTTTCTAAAACATGGAAAATTCCCAATTTTGGTCTGTAAAGACACATTTTGCCCAATTCGAAGGGACCCGGACCCATTCCCAAAATAGGCAGAAAAATCCCTGAATGTTCAAGGCTTCAGGGACAGGAATCTAAGTCACTGATTAATATCTAAGCAGACACTTCAGACTTTCGGTTAGCTGTTATCTGGTACTCATGCATTTGTTGAGCTAGATATTTGCTGCATGAGTACCATTCTAATATTTTTTTCTGATTGATGAAAAAAAAAAAAAATTGTTTTATGGGGCTATAAAACATTTAAAGGGGTAATGTACACTAAATCTGACTCCAGTAATAAATTCATTTTCATTATAATTGCTATGTTGTTTTCATCGTTCATCGAGCACATGAGTGTATTATTCACTCATCCGTGGCTCAAATTCATTCATTTGTTGCATATATTATGTTGAGTATAAAAGGAGATTTAGGGTACATTCCCCCTTTAAGAAGTACATGTATTACATGAATAAATACACAGAACGACACGATGTGTAAATGGGTGTGTCGATACGGCACGAGTGCTGTCGTGGAAGAATAGAACGAGAGGCGCTTGCGCCTCAAGTTCCAACCTTCCGCGACAGCACGAGTGTCGTATCGACAAACCCATTTACACATCGTGTCGTTCTGTGTTTATTACACGCTTTGCGTCCTAGAATCCGTGCATTAAAAATACAGGCTTAGAAGGTTTATTTAGGCACATATATAGAGGGCGTGTTTTGTCATGTGTGATCATGCTTTTATTTTATAGTTCCGGTTTCATGGTTGAGGCGAACGTCATGTACGTCATTTTACGCCAACGAGATGCGTATGGAACGTACGTTCCATACGTATTTGTAAATATGGAACAGCAATAACACTGTACTTCTGGGAACAACCGTGTAATAAGTCATTATATAGAACATCAGGACTAAGATCAAAATAAAATCATGAAAAAATATTGAACAAAATTGCCACAGGGTATTAAATTACAATTGACACAATAAGGCCAGGCGAGGCCTCAGAGCAGAAGAAAATGTTAGTAAGAAATAATTGAGTCCCTGGAGAAAGCTCGAGATCAAAATCAGCTCCACAAGAATTCTATAACTTTTGTCAACAAAAATAACTTTGAGGATAACAATTTATGTGTTTGGTTTCATTTGTTGAGGTTTTATCACTATTTCAGCTACATGGCCATCTATATCACAACATTCACTAGATCATATCATGAATCTCTACTCCTAGCTACGCACGTAGAGATCATAGTCCACCAGTACAAAACCTTGGAACTTTTTGAATTTTGACAGGGAACCATATAAAGTCGAAAAATAACTTCATGATTTAAGTGACTTTGTGAGTGATTTTGCTTTGCTTCAGGTACAATTATGGAATTTCTCCTGGGTAATTAATTCAATGTTTATTGAGATATCGACTCGCAAAAATCACAGAAAGACATTCAATTTCAAGTTGGGACTTTCACCTAAGTGAAGAATATTATTAAGAAACCGAAAATAACTAAGGCCAAATAAAATTAATAGTTTGTTTCTCAGGGATCGCCGCCCGTTCGGAAAACCTGCGCATGGTAAGTCTTTATTAGGTCTGAAAAATTAATAAATGAATAAATTCCGCTCGTAAAAAAACACCACAAAAGTATCTTTGGGGCAGTGCGTTTCGCCAGCAAAAACGGAGTTAATTCAGTCCGGAGTTTGTAACTTCCGGAAAGGGAAGTAATTCGCGCAGGAAATCCCATGACGTATGCGGGGAAGCCATGACGTAATCATAAAAAATCAAGCTTTTTAACATGGCGACGCTGATCAATTTCGTGGTTGAACACAATAAATCGGAGACAAAATGGTCGATACGTAGCGTGGATAAAGCATGCACAATCCGGGAAATGCAGCAAGACATTTTATCCAGCGACATCGATAGTTCGGACTGGATTGTTGCGGTGTCAAAATCCAAAAACAGTGATTTCGATATCGTGTCGGACGATTGTATATCTGTGGCGGAAATTGTCGAACATTTCGGAAGATATTTTGAATGACAGTTTGTCACATATTTTGTCTTCATTTTTCTTTCACAAAAGCAATAATATGTTCCAAAGATGAATAAATGATTGCATTATACTGCTTGTTTCTATTCTATCCTGACTATTAAATATGGGCTTGAACAACAGCACTGACTATTCACAAAAACAGATGTTTGGGGACATCTATAGCTACAAAAGGTACAGGACCCAGTTGTGTTTCGTGGTCCTAATCAGGCCAGAAAAGGTGCAGGTAGATTTACTACACCCCTTAGAGCCCAAAGTTCATCAACAACTTGAATAGCTATAGGAATATTCAATATACTGGATAAATAAATATTTTCATTAATAAATACCTGCCTCATGCTCAGAAAATCCTGAAATAAATTAATAAAATAAATTCCTCCCTGCCTCACCATTTTGAAAAAAAAGTTGCCTGAGAAACAAACACTTTATTTTATTTGGCCTAAGAAATATATTCCCTGAGTTATTTTTTCGACTTCATAAGGTTCCCTGTCAAAACTTCAAAAAAGTTCCCAGGTTTTGTTCTGGTGGAATATGATCTCTATGGGTGTTAGCCAGAGTAGAGATTCATGACATGATCCAAACATTCGCAGTTTTACTGTTTAATTTCACTAAAAAAAACACTCTACTGCAAGAAGAAAATACGACCCCTGGTATTAAAGCAACTGAAAACATGACATGAATCAGGTCATCTACCTTCGTGTATAACACACATCCATGCTTATCCATAATCAAACAAGCTTCAGAATCGCTTCTTATGATGACCTGATGCACGATGCACCTTATCAAGCCTGGATATAGTGTGTCTGACATTTGCAGAATGAGGTGCCCAGAGGGTAAATTTTGCGAAGCTATCCCACACAACAGGCTAGCATCAGAGAATTCACCATCTGGTGACCTCATTCTGCTTAGGCCCCAATTGCTATGAGAGACCTGGATCAGATAGAAGTTCCCCAGTTAAAGTTGGTGATGTTCACCCATTAGTCACCTCAATGCAAAGCAATATTAATTTTAAAACTTGAGATACTTCCCAGAAGATGAGGCCTAAGCATAATGAGGTCCCCAGAGGGTGAATTTGGTGATTCTAGCCCACCATGCAGGATAGCATCACTAAATTCACCTCTGGGGACCTTATTCTGCAAATGTCAGACACACTATATCCAGACTTGCACCTTATCAACAGGGTGACTGAGGAAATCTTCCCTAGAACTGTTATGCTACGCGTTAATCTCCAAGACACAAGTTCACATGTTACTGGCGAAATGTGCAATATTTACAAAGTGTTAAGTGTGATATACAGTAATGCCCAAAATAACCGACTCTTTAACAACAGCAGAATTATGGGTAATTCTGCTGTTGTTAAGGAGTCGATTATTTAGGGCATATGATTCATAACACACTAGCCCGCTACAATGAATTGCCTAGAAAAATTGCCAGGTAAATTTGTGTCCTAAATAACCGACTCTTTAACAACAGCAGAATTATTGGTAATTTTTCAGGATTTAGTCGGAAATATGGCGTGTTGCCATTCATCGGAAAGCTCTCACTGAGCTTTCCAATGAATGGCAACAAGCCATTTTTCCAACTAAATCCTGAAAATTACAATAATTCTGCTGTGGTTAAGGAGTCGATTATTTAGGGCACAAATTTACCTGGCAATTTTTCTAGGCAATTCATTGTAGCGGGCTAGTGTGTTATGAATCATATGCCCTAAATAATCGACTCCTTAACAACAGCAGAATTACCCATAATTCTGCTGTGTTAAGGAGTTAATTCTTTAGGGCATTACTGTATATACATATACATAAAAGACGAAGAAGAAGAAGCATAAAAAGAGGAAGAAAAGAAGAATTTTTGTTATCCATCTTCAGTCCTCATTATCGTCATTTTTATATTCATCTAATATATTATATCAGTATACTTTTCGAGGATGTCTTATAGCAATACTAATAACAACAACAACTGCAACAATTTGGATTGAAATTTAATAAAATGTATTCTGCTATAAATTTCTATATCTGTGTTCGAACGCTAATGAACTGCCATGAAACACTAACTCACCCGTAATGTCATGTGTCTAACAGTGTAACCAGCTTGCTGGACTAGTCGCTCTGTAATGACTTCAATCTCCCCATATGTTCCATTGACCTCAGGAAGGTAGTTTTCACATTTCACCTATAATAAGAAAATAAATTAAGGCCAACTTAATTTATTGTGCTCTTTTTGAGATGTTATTGTTCAATTATTACAAATGAGGTAGAATGAATAACTTCCTACATGAAGCCACTGATAAATTGTACTTACTTTACTGTTCTCTTTGAGCTTTGTAATCATGACAATTATTGGTGCTTTCTCATTCCATATCAATCTCCAGAAGTCAACAATAGTGTGTGCTAAAGGCCCCTGTGTAGCGATGTAAGTTGCTGCCTCACCCTCGTAACCCTGTAATAACAAGAGGACAGCCACCATCAGAAAAGCTGCGATTTCAACCTCAGGCCATTCAAGCCGGCAAATAGTGTGTCTGTCATTTGCAGAATGAGGTCCCCAGAGGGTAATTTAGTGACGCTATCCCGCACAGCGAGCTAGCATCACCAAATTCACCCTCTGGGCTGTTGGTTATAGTTTTACTCAATACACCAATCGGCAATGACTATATGCATGGAGCAGATGGTATAATACATGTATATGACATAATATTTCCAGCCATTTTCCAGTGATTTCTATAGTCTATTTGGCAATATGTGCCATTATCGATCATATGTCACCTAAATGTTGGCAACATTTAGCGACCAGCGTTGTCGGTTAATTGAAACCAGAAGAATCACTACAGAGAACACTAATTTATTTGGGCATATAATCCTCAGGAGGAGGCAAACATGGTTATCAAATATGGTAACCATAGCATTTAAACTTTATCTGTAGATGCAACAGAAATTAATCTAAAAATTCTAATGGCATATCATTTGAAAATCAGCATATTTTTTTAGGCCTTCTTCAGGTAATGATGTAGATGTAAGATAACATTACTAGTTGTAATCCAAATGTAGTTGACGTTAACATAATATAGCATAACTAGATAGTTACCCGAATGTAGTTGGCATTGATGTACGATGATAGCGGGTCCCACTCACTGTCTGGAAGGATAACACGACTGTGCTCATCTGAAACACATAAGACGGTAACTGTTTAATTTTGATTTAACCCTTTCTAGATATACTAAATGGATTCTCCCACTCAGTTATAAAAGTCTACATTGGAATGGCCTATTAATCATCTGGAGGGTGTTCAGGAAAAATAAGCAGATGACAGATAATAAAAGTGCTGAAGGTGACCTATTTATTGGAGGGATATGTTCAGACGTACTATGGTCGTTCATTGAACTTATTATCTGAACATTTCCTAAGGGATAACTACTCATTAATGAGTATTTAACCCTTTCAGTGACAAGTCCGATTTTTGTATCAACCCATATTTCCTTGATCAAGGAAATATGGGTTGATACAAAAATCGGACTTGGCACTGAAAGGGTTAATATAGAAAAGGTTAACCCTATGATTATTGAACAGATTCTCCAAATCAGTTCTAAAAGTATATAAAACAGAATCTGTCAGAATGATCTACTCTTTGTATGGATGGTTGTTAGTTGAACCTATATATAGCTATTAGCTGAACACACCTATAAATGAATGAATAGGAATACAGTAACTAGCCATCATTGGGTATTATTACTTGGAATGACAAATTTTAATTTAAAACTACAAGTATTAACCCTTTACCCAACAAACCGGCCAAAAACGGCCAAATAAAGCTTCAACAGCCTAAAATATCTTCGGTCTGTCTCAATAGAACCATACAAATATGGATATCATTGGAACCGGCTCCTTGACAGTTATGCCCTGTAGGTCGCCTCGCATATATAAGAGAATGCATTTAGTCGGGGAGCCAATAAGGTCCACCTGCACCCCCCCGATGATTACAAATAACCTTATTTTTATTGTTCCCTATGGTATCCAGATAAAGAATCCGGAATTCTCCGAAAAATAAAGGTGGCCCTACTAGGTGCTAGAGCCATTTGAATCCAAGATGGCCGCCATTTCCTCTAATTCCGACCAGCTGTATTTAATCGTTGTAATAGATCGGTTGTTAGCAAAAGACACAGACAAAATATATGCCATTTGTTGGTATGATGTCCTTCTTCAAAATGACGGCAAAAAATTTCGAAAAAAATTCAAAATGGCCGCCGAAAAATGACGTCATCTGCACGAAAATAGGAAATTTAATTAATATTTCACCATATCTTCCATTTGTCTTCACATTAATCATTAGTAAATGGCAATGTTTTTGAGACAGTCATCAAGCGTGATATTATAGCGTCATTTTAAGACATTTGCCATTGACGAGGGTTCCGTAATAGATACAGAAAGAGGATTTGAAAAAGAGGGGTAAAATTTTCGATTTTTTGCAAGACGATTTTGATAGTCATTTTATCGACAAACCACACAGGCTGTTAATAGAATGTCAACAACTATGTGCTTTATTTTATTGGACGGATGTTTTACTTCAATGGGAATGAAATTGGTGTAGAAAATTTCCAAAATGGCCGCCGAAAATATGAATAAAAGGTCGCAGACCACATGTCCCCCGACTCGAGTGGTAAACTTCATGATTGGAATTGTTAGAAGGATACTATTTGCAACAATGTTATACAGTATATAGATGTTGCAAACCACCGCAAAATTTCTTGGACAAAACAACCCGATGAACAAACGCATGCAAACGCGAAAAAATGATATTTTTGTATTAGCTATATAGATGTTGCATATCACCAACATGTTAGGAACAATATCCCAAAGTTTCAAATCTCTACATTTAAAACTGTAGGTGGAGTTGATTACACCATGAAGGTACCCAATCTCATCCAAAATCAAAAATGTTCCAAATTTTCTAAGTCGAAAACCCCCCAAAAATATGGAAAACATGATATTTTTGATTAGCTATATAGATGTTGCAAATCACCAACATGTTAGGAACAATATCCCAGAGTTTCAAATCTCTACATTTAAAACTGTAGGAGGAGTTGATTACACCATGAAGGTACCCAATCTCATCCAAAAGGCAAAAATGTTCCAAATTTTCTAAGTCGAAAACCCCCCCCCAAAATATGGAAAAAATGATATTTTTGATTAGCTATATAGATGTTGCAAATCACCAACATGTTAGGAACAATATCCCAGAGTTTCAAATCTCTACATTTAAAACTGTAGGAGGAGTTGATTACACCATGAAGGTACCCAATCTCATCCAAAAGGCAAAAATGTTCCAAATTTTCTAAGTCGAAAACCCCCCCAAAAATATGGAAAAATTTATATTTTTGATTAGCTATATAGATGTTGCAAATCACCAACATGTTAGGAACAATATCCCAGAGTTTCAAATCTCTACGTTTAAAACTGTAGGAGGAGTTGATTACACCATGAAGGTACCCAATCTCGGACGCACGGACGCACGGACGGACGGACGCACGGACGGACGGACGAGGGTCATTTCTATAGTCCTCCGACGGAAACGTCGGGGGACAAAAATGGTAAATATTGCCCCAGGGTGTCCTGCAATGGCTTACAAGTTGTGGTTAATATATAAAATTGGCTAATCTGTATTATATACATTGCATACTAACATGTCTGATGCACCATGGATCATTGTTTCTATTGTCACCACTGACATCACCAGAAATATTGGATTTTTCTCTCACAAACTTGACATAAATTTCGACAAAAATTCACTTTTCAGGGTTGGACAATTGTTTTAAGTAAAATGCAACTATCATTGGTATCAAAGGTATTTATTGTATTGGTCTATCTTAAATGTGTCACACTACGGTGTTTATAGACCAAATTGCTCAATATGGCTTCCAAAATGGCAACCAAATTTGTAAAAAGTTAATTTTTTACATATATCCCGAACATTATTCTCTGCGTTATCCGACAAGGTAGTAAATTGTGACTCACTTGGTTATTGTACGTGTTAGTTAATTAACTGACAACTACGTTCTATTATGTTTGTCCCAGTTCCGTATGGGGCATGACAAATTCATTTTAAAGTTGCAGTATGGAATTTTGCGGAGAACCTCTTTTGTGTTTCTTGCCATATTATTGAAAGGAAATGGGCAGAACTTTGAAACGGAACTGAGATGAACCATAATATGTGGCTATTCTGGTCCATTATGATAAAACATATCAACTGGATACACGGTGGATGCCAAGATGGTAGCCAGGGAGTTACTATATGGTCATAGATGAGGTGAATAGGTATACAGGGAGTTATTGTATGGTCAACGGTGAGATGAGTACATGTATGTATACACTTAGTGACTGTATGATCATAAATGTAATGAATAGCTATACAGGGAGTGACTAAATGGTCATGTGTCAGGTGTATGAGTATACCCGGTGTTCCTGCTTGGTGACGTGTAGGTCATGTGTAGGTTATACGGGTATACACATGTGTTGCTATTTACCCCTCTTTTTCAAATCCTCTTTCTGTATCTATTACGGAACCCTCGTCAATGGCAAATGTCTTAAAATGACGCTATAATATCACGCTTGATGACTGTCTCAAAAACATTGCCATTTACTAATGATTAATGTGAAGAAAAATGGAAGATATGGTGAAATATTAATTAAATTTCCTATTTTCGTGCAGATGACGTCATTTTTCGGCGGCCATTTTGATTTTTTTCGAAATTTTTTGCCGTCATTTTGAAGAAGGACATCATACCAACAAATGGCATATATTTTGTCTGTGTCTTTTGCTAACAACCGATCTATTACAACGATTAAATACAGCTGGTCGGAATTAGAGGAAATGGCGGCCATCTTGGATTCAAATGGCTCTAGCACCTAGTAGGGCCACCTTTATTTTTCGGAGAATTCCGGATTCTTTATATGGATACCATAGGGAACAATAAAAATAAGGTTATTTGTAACCATTTTTTCTTACATTCTTTAACAATTTTATAATTTTTAATGTGTTAAGCCAATGCATTCTCTTATATATACGAGGCGACCTATGGTCGACTCACATATATAAGAGAATGCATTGGCACAGGGCCCTTCTGTTGGGTAAAGGATTAACATCCATGATTTGATCAATATTCTTCTTTCCTGAAATGAAAGGGATATAACTCACATGAAGGTGTCGGATCAAACTCAAAAATAAAAATGCTACTGTTTTCATGTTGGATGATATTTGTGAGAACAATTTAAATGACACTATTTTCTAAGTCGACATACTTAAGTCTCCAAGGGTAGAAACTTATCTGAAATGACTCAGACTGCTCTCAGATGCACATGTTTCAATGCTGACTACTGACTACTTTGCATGTCAATTTAAAACAAAAAGACAAGAAATGAAGGACTACAAACCCAGACAATAAGATGTAAACAAAATTTTTTAATAATTTTTATTTGAATAAAAAAATATTGATTTACACAAAACTGTAATGACATAAATGTATATGAATTTTTTGTATATTTAAGGTAAAGAAAATTACATAAACATAGGAAGAAAAATACTGTCCTATAATAGAGTTCTTCCTTTCATGGTTCTGTGATGAGTGTTTACTCGAAATAAACGATTGGAGGTATTAAACCAATTTGTTTTGTTTTGTTTTCTTGTTTTTGTTTTGTTATTAAGCTATCATTTAACAGAGTGAAATGTTATCATGTTGGATGATGGTTATCTTCTGATGTCTGCTTTTTACTTTTAATTTGTTTGATGAGTTGAGAAAAAAAAAATAGTAAGCAAAAAGAACCATGTAAGACAAACACAATGTTCCAAAAGTCCACCTCCGCCAACAACTCAGTGCAACCTGCCAGAAGTCTCTCTCTATGATTTGCCAAAGGCTAGTCCAAGAATGAAATTCGACAAGTTGCAAGGTTGTTATATCTTATTGTCTTATTGTCTGGGTTTGTAGTCCTTTATGTAAAGTTGAACCAGAGTTATTACATCAATAGCATGTGTCTATGGGATGGATGGAAAGTCTTAATAGCGTCGGATAGCACATGTCCATGGGATGGATCAGAACGGTCAATAATTTCAAAACCAATCAATCCAAAAACTATATAGGTAAGGGGTGTGTCATGATACAACTGGACATACAATATGAACATGATCCAATAAAAAATACTCAAGTTATCGCATCGGATACCATGTGTCTACGGACAGACAGATGGATGAATGGAAGGACGAATGACGGATGGTTGATCCAGACATCGGCATTATGTGTACAATATACGGTATGGGTACACATAAAAACGGCAATATGCCAATAGAATTGAGAACAATCTAAAAATAATGGGCTCAAAGGTTGCCATGATGGAAAATCTGCATGGAAGCACACAAATGCCAAATATATGTAAACGAACATTAATAACCCAACAAGTAAACTTACTTGGTATGATTGACTTACTTGGTATGATTGACTTACTTGGTATGATTGACTTACTTGGTATGATTGACTTACTCGGTATGATTGACTTACTTGGTATGATTGACTTACTTGGTATGATTGACTTACTTGGTATGATTGACTTACTTGGTATGATTGACTTACTTGGTATGATTTACTTACTTGGTATGATTGACTTATACCGATTCTTCATTCCTGATCCAGCGACACACACTTTCTCAGGAACATTTGAGGGAACCTCCTGAAAATATATATTCTGAAAATTTTCATCTGTTTTAAATAAAATGCTCCAGCAATACAATATTCATTTATATTATGAAATTTGTATAATTTCTGCAATGTTGACCAAGCTTTGAAATAGTGTGTCTGTCATTTGCAGAATGAGGTCCCCAGAGGGTGAATTTAGTGATGCTACCCCACATAGCGGGCTAGTATCACCAAATTCACCCTCTGGGGACCTCATTCTGCTTACACCTCAGCAGAATGAGGTTCCCATAGGGTGAATTTGCTGATGCTAGCCCGCTATGTGGGGTAGCATCACTAAATTCACCCTCTGGGGACCTCATTCTGCAAATGACAGACACCCTATTTCTGCAATGTTGACACAACTCAGGTGCATCGGGTGACACGGGGTTCCATACTATTTGATTTGTATACATGTGACAACTTTTGTATAAAATTGTATAGATATTTGTCTCATTACTAATAAATAATCTAATCTAATCTATTTGACAAAATAATAGACTTTCACTGATAGCAGAAAAATATTGTTCTTCTATTTGAAGCTCAGCAACTGAGATGAGTTATGTGGCAACTTCACAAAATAATTTGTTAGAAGCACCTTGAACAAGTTTTTTTTTTTTTTTTTTTTTAAATTTTTTTATTGGTGAAGTAGATATAACAACAACACAAATGAGACAGACATACATACACACAAGCATTATATTAACGATACATTGATACATATTATATTCTTGCACTCACTTTTGCACGCTCCCAAGTGAATTTCACTCGGGCTATACTTTCTCACTGGCGACATTAATACAATCATGCTTGAATCATATAGTTGTTTTTGGTGTAGTTATTGTAAAGCGATAAATAGTTTGTTTTTCCGTTGGCTATTGGGCGACACAACGTTTGTGCATTTAATGACGCGTGTCAGTTATACAGTTATATAAAGAGTAAAGTTAGGCGCAGATAAATTCTTGCCGGCTTTTTGATGATCAAGTTAGGAAAAGATTAATGTAAATTTGAGAGATAGCTCGGGTTTCAGGCTCTATGTATATAATTATATTAATTGGGGTGTATACATGTATATACATATAAATTTGGTTTTGTTGTGGAATATCAGCAAGTCAATCGGTGTTGTCATTAATAATATTTTCTAAGGGTAGCCATCGATTTTTAAACTCTTGATATCGCATGTTGCTTCTGGATGTGTATTTATCGCATTCATATTTGAATTTTAATTCAGCGAGAAATGCCTTTATTGAAAGTTGGATCGGGTCAAATTTAGTCCTATATATATATTGCTTTAGCACAAGTAGGAAGTAATTTATGATAGAATTCACTTGGCAATGATTAACGCCAAAAAGCATACTTGGTTTGGTTATGTGTATAGACACTACATTAATTTTCAACCAAGACTGAATTTCGGTTATAAACCGATTTGTATATGGGCAGTCCCAGAAAATGTGAGAAATGTTCTCTTGAGTATTTTCGCATCGCTTACACAGATCGTCAGCTCTTATGCCTGCTATCTTCAGAAATTTGTTCGTCGATAGGATTCTCGTATTAATTCTAAATTGGAGCCATTGGAGTTTTGTGTCAGGCGTGGTTGTGAATGGATTGCGAAATATATTGTCCCATGATTGGGAGTCGTCTTTTATTTCCGAATTCCATTTTTTACATGAGTTTGGCACCCGTTTCCCCATTGACAGGGTTCGATGAAAGAGTTGACCGCCTTTCTTGTCCCTTAATAACGGGATCAAAGTTTTGGGTAAGAACGGAGAGGGTAATCGTAGGAGGGGCTGATTTCGAGAGTTTGAAAGGCTATATATTTGGCGTTTTAGGCTAGCTATAATAACGAAGTTAGTAGAAATATTGAATGTAGCCTTAAGGGAGTCATGGGTGTGAAATTCTCCATTTGCTTGGAACAGATCGTTTATAAAATATATGCCTGCATTTCTCCACGAATTAAAGTTAATTGGGTTTCCTTCCATTCTGATGTTAGAATTATTCCATATGGTCTCTGACATGATATTACCATTTTTATCATATATGCTTATAAATTTGCACCAAGAGCTGAGAACATCCCTCCAAAATGGGTTAGAAATTTTTGAAGTTTGTTTTGACAGGAACTTAGCATCATATGTTAGGTACAGGGGGTCGTTGATAATGGGGGTGTCTTTTAGGAGAGGTGCCCAATTTGATTGTTTACATATCAGACGTCTCAGCCATGTGATTTTCATTGCGTCGTTAAAATGTTCCAAGTTGATCATTTTCAGTCCTCCTAGGGAGTAATCGAGACATAACTGCTTCCTTTGTACTCTGTCTCGTTTAGAGTTCCAGATAAACTGGAATAAAATTGTGTTTAACTTCTTAACAAAAGCATCGTCTGGATTGGGGAGAGACATGAATATGTGGGTTAGCTTTGGAAGAATAAGTGTCTTAATGACAGTTATTCTTCCAATTGGGGTTAGTAGCCTGTGGCTCCATATCTTGGTTAGTCGTTCTATTTCGTCCAATTTACAGGAGTAGTTTGTCATCATCTTTCGAAGATCAGTGTCGAAATTAATGCCCAGAAAGTTGAAAGTGTTTGAGTAGGATAATTTTAAATCATGGCACATGGTTGATTCACAGTTTGCTCTTGATCCTATCCATGCCGCCTGACATTTCTCCGGGTTAATACGCAGTCCCGAAACCCGAGCATATAGGTCAAGTATTGAGTAGGCCTCACGAATGCTACTTTCATTGCCATCAAGTATAAACGTTGTGTCGTCCGCGTATTGTGATATTTTATACTCTGAACCACCGAGGACTATTCCTTTAATTTTATCATTTTGTCTTACCAACAATGCTAACACCTCTGCGCAGAGGAGAAAAATATATGGGGATATGGGATAACCTTGTCGACAGCCACGCCCTAATTTAAAACTTTGTGATATGTGACCATTAATCAGGATGGACGAACTAGCGTCTTGATATAGAGTTGTCATCCACTTTTTTATGGAATCACCAAATTTGAAAAAATTGAGGCATTTATGTATGAAGGACCATGACACTGAGTCAAATGCTTTTTCGAAGTCTACTAGGAGCAGGACTCCAGGCTTATCGTGTGCTTTCGCTTGATGCATTATGTCATATAAGAGCCTTGTGTTATCTCCAATGTATCTGTCAGCTAGAAATCCTGTTTGGTCAGAATTAATTATATACGGGAGGACGCGTTTAAGTCTATATGCGATGCACGAGGAGGCGAGTTTATATGTTGTGTTCAAAAGGGAGATGGGTCGCCAGTTTTTTAATAATTGACGGTTTTTGCCCTTCTTTGGAATGAGTGTTATAATACCCTGTTTTTGTGTGATCGATAATTCTTCGATTGAAAATGATTCGTTAAGTGAGTCTGTCACAAAGGGCCCCAGATCGGACCAGAAAAATTTGAAGAATTCATATGTGTAACCAGATGGTCCCGGGCATTTGCAGTTTTTCGATTGTTTTAATGCATGTGTCAATTCTTGTAAAGTTAGCGGACCCTCAATGCTCGATGCTTGAGATGGCGTTAGTTTGGGGGTTTCAGAATTTTTTAACATTCGATTTAGATCTTGATAGTCAGTTTTTTTATGTGAATAGAGAGTTTGGTAGAAATTTCGAGCTTCCGACATGATGCTGTCTTGTGTTGTCAAATTATTACCGTTCTTATCCGTCAAACTGGTCAGGGTTTTAGAAATATAATTACGTTTCTCTAAATTCAGAAAATATTTTGTGGGTTTTTCTCCTTCCTCGACCCATTTCGCTCGGGATCTAATCATAGCACCACGATTGCTCTCTCTTCGTATTTTTTCCATGTCTTCCATGAGCTTCTGTTTACATTTAAGACTTACTGATGGGTTGTCCAGGTTAATTGATATGATGTTTTTCATTTCAGAGAGGAGTTGTTCTCTTTTAAGACGTTCTCGTTTACGGTTCGCACAGAACTTTATAGTTTCTCCTCTAATGTCTAACAAGATGGCATCTAAAAGAAGTCTCTTGTTGATATTACATGAAGCTTTATGTTCACCGCCATCTTCTACACATGAGTAGCCATAGCGAACTTTATTTTCTTCTATGAGTCTTTTAACTAAGTCGCAATATTCCTTGCTATGTAAAATAGAGTTATTGAACTTCCAAAACCCATGACCAGTTTTCATGTTGCTAACGGTTATTTGACAGGAGATAATTGAGTGATCGGTTTTATAACCCGGTATTATCGCGGGTCCCGTGTTTGATAAATTGAGGAGTTCCGAAGAAACTAAGAAATAATCCAGCCGAGCCATTTTTATTGGGGACTTTCTTCTCCATGTGAATCGTGTTTCACTGGCATTGTAGATTCTCCAAATGTCGATTAGTTCGAGGCTGTCGATAAGATTTTTGACTAGAATTTTTGCACGTGGGTTATTTTCTTGTTTATAGTTATAAGTATCAAGATTCTGATTTTGAACAAGATTCCAATCGCCGCACATTATAATCTGGGTATTCCCGATTTTGTCGAGAAGTTTTTTCAAGTTAGAGTAGAAGTCAGGGTTATCCTCGTTTGGGCCATACAGATTGACTAGACTTAATCTAAGATTTTCGATAGTGATATCCAGTACGATGAAATTTCCACTTGGATCACGCTGGACCTGATGCAGTTTGAAGTCAAAATTATTTTGGAATAAGATAGCTACTCCTCTCGATTGAGAAGTAAAGGGAGCCATGATAGTTTTGTAGCCCCATTCAGCTTCTATGCATCTTTCCATTGATTTTGTGAAGTGCGTGTCTTGGAGACAGTATATTGAACCATCTAAAGAACGCAAATGGCGGAACACATCACGACGTTTTTCTGATTGATTCAGTCCACGGCAGTTCAGAGATAATATCTTAATTGTAGTCATGATATGAATTGGCGGACGACCACGCCAACGGAAATAATACATTGTATACAGCTAAAAATTCATAATGAGATGCCTTGTATCCAAAAAGAAACACATTGAAGTCGCCACCATACACACAACATAAGAGACATACAGAGAGAACATGGAGAAAACAAATAAACAAAACGAAAATAAATAATACATTCATTCCAGTTGACGATTGTGTCATAAGACAGCATCAACCACCCAACAGTGGTTTTAATACTCAAAACGCTGCCGCATGGGTCACACTGCCTGCCATTCCGTAAATGTTTTTAAATGAGCTATTGCATAGCTGAATTGGGACATAACCTGTTACTATTTTTGAGCTTTGAACAATGTTATTGTTGTTGGAAATATTATACGACAATACACCTTTAATTTAAATGCACTTGGTGATTTTTTAATCTTAGATTATACTAATCTCTGTCAAATTAAAGTATGGTTCCAATGGGCAATACTATGACGACAAACTTGCGAGGTACCTTAAATATAGTCATCGGATTGTCACTTAAAGATAGAGCTAATTCGTAGAATGTATACAATGTTGGAATCGGTTTTATTTGTCACTAATTACTCCCGATCGTTCGTGGTAATTGTCCTGTAAATTGTAGAAATAAAGAGCGTTTCTTTGGTTTGTTTTTCTTAGATGAAGGCTTGGCTCGGTAATTGATTTTCTATAATTTATATGAATTTTTGTTTCGAGTAAAAGAGGTTATCATAAGGTAACTTCGAATATTTGTCGACCCATATTTTACCTGATAGCAAATATATAATTATAAGTTCAAATAAAGCACGTCCATTTAACGTGTTAATAAGTTTAGTCGTGGCGTTTGTTAACATGAATGGCTGACTTTGTGACCCATGCTTTCAGCTAAAAGTGTTTTTAATCAATTTGGAATCTGCATCAGTAGACAGAAACACGAGTAGATGTCAAGTTTTTTTTTTTTTGCTTTCCGCGTTATTAATCGTTGTAGGTATCAACATATATAATATTGCATGCAGACAGTAGTGGAAAGCTATTACAATATGCCGTTCAGATCAGCCTCCTTGAAAAGCCGACAAAGATCCTCTTTCGGTGTACATCCGTTAAGATCATTGTCGTCTCCTCAACGAGACTGATTTCCGATCTATATAATCTGGCAATTCAAATTTAGTTGTAAGCTTACACTGTGAGATATACATAGCTGTATATGATCTGACACTTCTAATATATGTGCAATAAATATAATCTGAAAATTCAAAATTCTACGTAAACTCATACTGTGTGTTACACATTATAGCTATAGATATATAGTATCTGACAATTCAAATTTATTTGTAAACTTACGCGTAACTCTTCATTTGTATTTAGTAAGATTTGCTGAAGGTTTTTACAAAACCGGAAATGGTGGGCCATGGAATGGGACATGAGTTGGTTAATGTGTGTGTGTGTGTGTGGGTTGGGGGGGGGGGGGGGGGGGGGGGGGGGTACCAGCATTTATATAATCAGCCAGAAGCTTATTAATTAATTGAATGTTTTACAGCGGGCCCCCCTTCCAATTAGTTAGCAATGTGGGGTGTGTTACTGTATATACGACCCTGCTATATGTTTTTTCCCCTGTGTGGACCGATCGATATTTCATATACATCCCGATCTTGATTGGCAGGTGATAATCGTGATGATTTGTTGTGAGTTGTACCGAAATTGTGTCTGTCGCCTGTCCGGATCAAGTAAATGGGTCAATAATACTCAGCGTAAATTGACCCAGTCGTAAGAGCGATTTCGCATTTCTATTTGGTTTGTTATAAGATGGGAGACACTTAACTTATAATGTTGACTTCTTAAATAAGGATGATAGTCTTTGATCTGATGATGTGGATATTGAAGGATATAGTTTTATTCTTTGAATGTGTTTTGATGGCATTGGAATAATGTTACACCAGGAAAATGATTCGAGTGTTACTTTGATAATTGTTGTTATTTTCAGATATGAGTTTGGTAAGTGAATTTTACGAGCTTATTTTTTGGCGGTGTGTTGTGACAGGGTACAAATGACATTTATGTGATCTGTTGAATTCAGTTCTTAACATATTAATAAGTTTCAGCTTTTCAGTTTAAAGGTACTCAGGGATTTCAGAAAACCTGTATCCCACAATAATATCTACTGTCAGATTAATGATAGAGTCTGCCAAAGAGTGAGTTTTGACATACCCAAAACTCTTCATGAATCTTTGCACTATTTTTGACTATATTTCTAAGTTCTTTTCTGCTCATTCTGTTACCTGCAGACAGCAAGTATTCCAAAGTTGTTCTGAAAATATAAATTAATGATGGAAAGTAAGGATCATGGAATGAACAATTTTAGTATTATACACTTGATACAAATAAAGCAACAAGCTTTTTAATGCGAATATTAAATGTTAATTGAGAATACCTGATAGAAGCAGCTAAAACCACTCACGTCATGCTCTCAATGATATCATATTCAATGTTAATTGAGAATATACAAGATGACGAATACCTGATAGAACTGGATGTACTTACAGAATGAGGTCCCCAGAGGGTGAATTTAGTGATGCTCTCAATGAAATCATATTAAATGTTAATTGAGAATACCTGATAGAAGCGGCTAAAACCACTGACGTCATACTCTCAATGATATCATATTCAATGTTAATTGAGAATATACAAGATGAAGTTTACCTGATAGAACTGGATGTACTTACACTTCTTTGGGGGGTGTTCCATCCCATCTCGGTGTCTGCTCTGGTGAAGAATGTAAATCCAGAGTTAAGGACTGATTTGACCCTCTCCTGAAATATAATGAGGAAAATATTTGGATATTTCAAGGAAAATCTTGCTTGACCACACAAACCCAGAAAAGTCGGCTTTTTTTAAAACAAGAATATTCAATTTGGGAATAAACCCAAATTTTAAATTATCCTCGACTTTATAATATGTAAACCATGTACGAAATATCGTATAATTCTGTCAAATGTTATTATCCGGACAA
Source organism: Siphonodentalium dalli (assembly GCA_032622095.1). Taxonomy (NCBI): domain Eukaryota; kingdom Metazoa; phylum Mollusca; class Scaphopoda; order Gadilida; family Siphonodentaliidae; genus Siphonodentalium; species Siphonodentalium dalli. Next base: position 139,013,961 of record CP136067.1, on the reverse strand, counting down.
CGACAACAAACATTTCGGACAAACTGACACAGTTCATTTCTTTTGTCCCCCCAACCCCACAATATTTCCTCTGGCTTCGTCCTACTCAGGCATAGTTCACCATCTTTCGGATCCCAACGTGCTCGCTCTTGCCCGGCATCGCCTGCCCCGCCGAAACGATGAGATCGACACCGGCCGGTGGTGTGCCACGATGCATGTACAGTTCCCATATTAGGCTAGCACTATCTTCACTCTCTATTTTTCAATATTTCAAACAATTTACCTTTCAAGAAGCCCTCGTTTGACTCGAGCTACGGACGGCTGACCAGGAACGGGTGTGAAGCCTTTTGCAATAAATGTCAGATTTCCATCATCTGGCTGAATTGCTAAAGGATTTTTCAAGTCAGGCTTCATTGTGGGGCAGGAAACTTTTCTCTCCATAGGCACATCAAGTGGATTCTTCAGCTCTTTTCTCCTACAGCAACACATATAAACCTGAAATTATTAACATGAGGATACATAAGGCCAAAAAACATACTTCTTTCCAATCTGACAACTTATCTGGAACGAGACAGACCGGCGAATGGTTGATCTGGACGTCAGCATTTTGTGTACCACACATTGCCTTCATGCTTGCTTGCCTTCAGTGATCAAAACACAGCAGAGCATGCAGCAAATATCAGAAGCTACAAATGATTATATAAAGTTTTGTGAAAAATGTAACCAAATTACTGAAGTGGGGTCCTAGATCACTTTGTTGCACACATACATACATGTACTAGTATGTATGTTTGGATTAAAAAGGACTTTTCTTCTGCCATACATGGTGATGGATTTCAAGGATACACTCCAGGCTTTAAAAGGTCAGATTTTAAGCACTGCACTCTATTTGCATATAAATAGTCTAAGCAATGCTCATTATAAAAAACAAATCCCTACCTGCCTGCCTGGATTTTTCTGACCAACAAATAGAAAACCAATAAGATTTATATTTGGCCTTTAGTTATAAAATTCTATTACTCTTGCTTTTATTACTTTACCAAATACACATAATGACCAGTCTCATTCTGCCCAGCCAACACAATGTCACGCTAATTTCTTGCAGCGTCATTTATTACAAAAAAGACACCATTTAATTTGCAGTGATGTGTGTTGTTAGTCTTCATGTAATTTTGAGAAGTTGTGAGGATACTCTCAATCTCAGTAGATACAAACATCATTTCTGCAACTTAATATTTATTATTTTGTTTAATTATGGCAAAATATTATAATTAGGTTGTATGAGGTAAGCATCAGGTAAGTTGTTTATTTTCTGAATCATCAGTCGCAGAAAAATATGAAATTGGGTGAGTTATCAACGGCTTTCAATGTATTGATTGATAATGTTACATACAAACAAGAGCATCGCTAGGGCATGACAAAATACACCCGTAGCAATAAAAGGGCCATAACTCTGGTGAAATTCACATACAAAATACCATTCAGTTCAGGCTTACTAAAGTTATCATCCGGAAATGAAAATTTAGTGCAAATTCCAACAAAAAGGGCCGTAACTGGTGAAAATTGACGTGTGGAACCGGAATTTGAAGTAGACCTGTATTTTGTGCTAGTAAATCCACATACCAAATTTCATTCCATTCAGTTCAGACTTACTAAAGTTATCATCCGGAAATGAAAAAAAAAAAAACGGACAGAGGGACAAATAATACAATACATTCCATTTTTTTCTTTCAAAATAGGCCTATAAAAATTAACTTCATAGTTAATTTGGTGATATTGAGGAGTATGCAGTATATGGCTCAGAAATAATGATTACTCTTATCACTTATGTTTGTATACTCAGCATGATCTTGCGTAAGAAGTAAAGTGTTCAAAATTACGCACCAGAATGATAACAAGAAGAACGATAATGAAGCTCGCAGCTGCAGTGATGTATGGGAAATATGGCTGCATCCATACCGGTCGAGTGTAATGAGCCAGCACAACATCGGCCTACAAAACAAAACATAGAATACAGTGATGTATGGGAAATATGGCTGCATCCATACCGGTCGAGTGTAATGAGCCAGCACAACATCGGCCTACAAAACAAAACATAGAATACAGTGATGTATGGGAAATATGGCTGCATCCATACCAGTCGAGTGTAATGAGCCAGCACAACATCGGCCTACAAAACAAAACATAGAATACAGTGATGTATGGGAAATATGGCTGCATCCATACCAGTCAAGTGTAATGAGCCAGCACAACATCGGCCTACAAAACAAAACATAGAATACAGTGATGTATGGGAAATATGGCTGCATCCATACCAGTCGAGTGTAATGAGCCAGCACAACATCGGCCTACAAAACAAAACATAGAATACAGTGATGTATGGGAAATATGGCTGCATCCATACCGGTCGAGTGTAATGAGCAGCACAACATCGGCCTACAAAACAAAACATAGAATACAGTGATGTATGGGAAATATGGCTGCATCCATACCGGTCGAGTGTAATGAGCCAGCACAACATCGGCCTACAAAACAAAACATAGTATACTAAAATAAAAGGTCAGCAAACCACAGTGTCCCCCGACAACATGGCAAGTCGATGCCGCTTTGTTAAAAAATTTAAAAAAAAATGTTGAAATTTTCTAAGTCGAAAAGGGTTAATAACTCCATAAAAAAAATATTAGCTATATAGATGTTGCAAATCACCAACATGTTAGGAACAATATCCCAGAGTTTCAAATCTCTACATTTAAAACTGTAGGAGGAGTTGATTACACCATGAAGGTACCCAATCTCATCCAAAAGGCAAAAATGTTCAAAATTTTCTAAGTCGAAAACCCCCCAAAAATATGGAAAAAATGATATTTTTTATTAACTACTAGCAGGGTTACCCGGCGTTGCCCAGGTTAATGTATGCTGTGGATATTTGTTGGGAATAGAGAATGCTCTTGTTTAAAGTGTTATACGTTTTCTCATAAATTGTATATTCAAATAGCATCACAAAACATAATTATTAGTCATGGAATATAAGTAGTGGCTCACCTTGTCAATTGTCATTCGGTTTATCGCGATTAATCCGTTCCACCAATAATGAAGTATTTATTTATTTACAACTGCGTATACATTAGACGTTATAATATGATACATGAACATCATAAACACATTAGTTCGATAAAAGATGATAATTGGGTTTTACATATTGAGATGTATCAAGCAATCTAGTGGGTTGGACTAAGATCTCGAGGACACCTGGCTAGCATATGTCCATGAAGATACAGATGTTTCAAAGAAATTTCCAGGTGCTCCTCTGTTCATGGTGCTATATATTGGCTAAATATTCTCAGTTTAAACGAAATGTTGCTGCGCAGATATATCAGCTATATGTGCCAGGCACAGAGCGAGATTTTGAGTTGTTTATGTCAGCCGATGAGTCTGTTCTAAAACCCTTGTCAGATGTCAGTATTGGTAGGATCCTGAAAAGTCTTGTGCTACTAACTGCATTTTCTTGTATATCAGGAGAAACAACATTTGACTGCACACTGTGACCACTATTTTTGAACAGGCCTTCCATATCTCTTGATAAATTGTAACTTTTGGTGGAAACTGTATTGAATGGAACAGACTATATTTTGTTATTATATATATGCAATCCTCTGACGGTTCGAGGTCTCTCAGTTTGCACGAATATATGTATCTCTTCAATAGAATGATAAATATATGTTTAATACTTCTTCTAGTTATCTCTTTTTGCTAGCTTATTGTGTGAATGGTTTGATTGCCATCCCCATATAAATATGACTGTTAAGAACATATAATTGTTCAAGTGACTCATGTGGGTCACCATATGTCGGGATTGTGAAATGTGAACGCCCAACTACTTAAAATGATATGGAGATGGCCTGGTGACTGTATATAACTTATATGTGGATATCGGCGAATAGCAATCTTATCAACGATATTGCATATCGGCTCGCCATCCGTGACGCAAACGACACAAATGTGATTTAACTCATGGTATATCATTAGAGAAAAACGTGTATGAATTTGGTGGAATTTGGTTTATTAAATCAATTGTTGATGCGACGCTGACTCGAACAACGTCATACTGCGAAGGTGATTATGTATTCGTTTGGTGTAAATTAGCGACAAAACTATTTCACCATATTTTTTTAATTTTGCCGACCTCCCCAATTTCTTCCCCTGACACCAACAGCGTCATTTTAGAAAATTTTAACCCGCACCATTCACTTCCTTGTAAAAAGTGACCCCTCTTAGAACGCCTTGGTGCCATCTCGATTGTACCGCGTGAAGTTATATATAGAACGCACACAGATAGACAAAAAGACAGACAGACAGCACGATTTTATTTCTTGTATCATTTGAGAAGAACGTGTCTGAATTTGATGGTAATTGGTACTAAAAATATTTTGTATCAGTTTTGGTGATCCTCCCGTCCCTATTTCGGACTCAAGCTGCACACACTAAGACTCATTAGAGATTAGAGATGCATATATATGAAATTGGTGAAAATTGGCGAGTATACAAATTCGTATCGAATTTAAGGTCTCCATATCTCTCACCCATAGGGCACCAATTTGGTGGATCTAAACCACACGATAATATTCCTCGTATCCCGGAGAAGAATATGTATCAATCTGGTGGAAATCGGCAATAAACATAGATATCATTTTTGTGTCCCTCTCATCTCTATACACTACTGACTCGAATGGCCCCACTTGTAACATCCTTAAACCACACGATTACACTCCTGATATCATGGAGATGATTGTTTATAAGTTTGGTAATAATCGGCGTCTAAACAATTTTTTTATCAAATTTGGTGCCAATCCCTCCCCTCTCCATCTCTCACCAAAAACAGCACCACTATGGCGTCTTTAAATCACGATTAGATTCCTCGTATCATGGATAAGAACGTGTATCAATTTGGTGGAAATTGGCGTTAACAAAATTGTGCATCAATATTGGTGCCCCTGTCCCTTTCAATGCAACCCTGACTCGAATGAGGCCACATTTGACAGATAAAGGCCACACCATTAGACTCCTCATACCATAGGGATGATTTTGTATAACTGTGGTCGCAATCGGCGACTTATTATCAAATTTAGTGCCCACCCCCTCCCCTCTCCCCTTCCGTTCATCCCTGACTCAAACGATGCCACTTTTGACATATTTAAACCACACCGTTGGATTCTTCATATGGGGATGATTATATGTAAGTTTCGTGGCAATCGGCGACAGAAACAAAATGTGCCCCCCCCCCCTCCTGGCACCCCTGACGCGAACTGCGCGACTTTTGCCATATTTAAACTACGCCATTAGATTCCTCATATTATGGAAATGATTATAGATAAGTTTGGTGGCAATCGGCGACAATTTTTTTCTGCCCCGCCCCCTTTTCTGCCCCTGACAACAACGGCGTCACTTTAGAAAATTCTAACCCCGACCATTATCTTTCTCGTAAAAAGCTACTCCTAGTAGACCCCTTTGGCATCATCTAGATGGTCCCCTGTGAAATTCTATAGAACACAGACAGACAGACAGACAGACAGACAGACAGACAGACAGACAGACGGACATTCGCAAATATAGATATAGATAGATATAGATGTTGCAAATCACCAACATGTTAGGAACAATATCCCAGAGTTTCAAATCTCTACCTGTAAAACTGTAGGAGGAGTTGATTACACCATGAAGGTACCCAATCTCATCCAAAAGGCAAAAATGTTCAAAATTTTCTAAGTCGAAAACCCCCCAAAAATATGGAAAAAATTATATTTTTGATTAGCTATATAGATGTTGCAAATCACCAACATGTTAGGAACAATATCCCAGAGTTTCAAATCTACGTTTAAAACTGTAGGAGGAGTTGATTACACCATGAAGGTACCCGATCTCGGACGCACGGACACACGGACGGACGTACCAACAAATGGGTAGATATGTGGCTTCGACCTATGTGGCTAGAAATGGTAATGTGGCTTTAGGTTTTATGTGGCTTCTCAAGTAGCCATAAAATTTTAAGTGGCTATCAAGTAGTAGATAGTGATAAAACTCCAGATTATGGATTCATAACATGTTGGAATTATAGCAGAAGAAGCTGATTAAAACTCAAAAACTTGCTCACAGCAACTGGGACAGTGGAATAGGAGAAACTGACAGGTCCGTGATTGGGTGGCTAGCCACATAAATGTCTTGTCAGTGTCCAACATCTCCTATTGACGGGTCATGGATGTCTAAATCGATGGACTTTTTTTTTCCAAATTTTGAGTGACTACAAAATTAAATAAGCTGATTAGGCCAAATAGATCATTTTAGAACGTCCATCTGAAAGCTGTTACGTGGCTAGCCACGCAACGGAAGTTATGCACATAATTATCCATTTTACACAATCTTAGCCACATAAGTAGTCATTAGTAAACACGGACGGACGGACACACGGACGGACGGACGGACGAGGGTCATTTCTATAGTCCTCAGACGGAAACGTCGGGGGACAAATAAAGGTTGTATCAGAACGTCACCCTGGTTCTTGCTACATCTCTACACACTTGATTATTGCATCAGGTTCAAACTAAAATGCAAGGGACCAGGAAAATTAATTGGTCAATGAATCTGAAATGTCTCTTGATGAATACTAAATACAAAGAAATACTAGACTATCGCAAAGTCTTATTAACCCTTTGAGTGCCAAATCCGATTTTTGTATCAACCCATATACCGTGTGCCAATGCATTCTCTTATATATGCGAGTCGACCATAGGTCGCCTCGCATATATAAGAGAATGCATTGGCCTAACAATTTTTCATCATTTGTTATTTATTTTTTTTAGGGCCGATTTTACAGACTGTAAAGATGAGATCGGCCCCTGGCACTGAAAGGGTTAAAACAATTGCACTCAATACAAAAAGGCAAAAGGTAAAATTGCAGAAAAATCCACATAAGCCAATATATAATATTTTATGCTATCCAGGGCTTTATATTCCCCCAAATTCAAGTTGATAAATGCTGTGCCCAAAATATGGAAAATGAACAAGAGAATGCTTTGTTTGTCATTCCATGGCTATGTTTATACATGGTGGGGAATCACGTGGTTTCGAGTTGATGAGTATCACATATTCAAAATGGCCAAGGTGATCGCAAATGCGACCAGAAACGAGAACGAGAGGCCGATCACGATCGGCAGATGTTTAACCATTACCTTGGTGATAGCGATTAGCTATAACTGATAATTTGTCTAAGATATGATCACAGGAATCCATATATCAGTACCGGTACCCAACTTGAAATCAAAAGCTCAAATAATTTGTCTTAAGAAGGAGTTAAAGTATTTGGGGTGGGGGAGGAGTAGTTTTAAATCTCATAACTATGTCCCTATTCACCCAAGGACCTCTCACTGTGAGATCCAACGGTTTAGTGATTTCGGAGGATATGTTTAGGAGTTTAAGTTAACTCATTGGAAGCAAAAGTGATAAACTCTTATCTCCGCCACTTTTGACCTGCCAGATATTTAAAATTCATTCACTTCTAAAGAGAAATTATAATTTGTTGACAAGCCAGACTGCTAAAAACAACATACATGTATGGGATTCCATCTCATATTTAAATTGTACTTTAATTTACCCCCCCCCATTCTCCCCAGTTGCTATTTGTTTATCAAACATGGACAGATAAGATCAGATCTGACCTGTGTATTAAATAAGGAATGCTTATATTGTCAGGTACATGCAAGATTAAGTATTCCATAACAGGGGTGTATGGTTTTCAAAAATATATGTAGTTTATACAATACAAAAGTGTTATCTATATAATGTTATACAGACATTATATGATGAGGATGCTGGCCAATATGACCCCTGAATAGAAACAGATTACCATAGTTCATATAAAAGAAAGTAAGTAGTCCTCAATTAAATGTCTTCACACATTACAATGTTTTACAAGTAGCTTGGACACTAAAATCCATAACCTTCAATGTTAATCTTTTAAGCTCTCTGTGGCCCCTAAAATTCAATCAACCATAACAATATGAACAAAAGGGAAAATAAAGTTCCTAGAAATATTAACAACATCTACCAACTTGATTTTCAAAACAAGGCATCACCTGCAATTGTCATGTAGATGTATCCGCCTGTTACCCATTGAATAGATAAATCACATTGCTATCAGCCATTATTTTAATCAAATCGCCATCAACAGAAGGAATATTAAAATATATATAGTTTTGTTCATATGCCAAACATAATCAGCACGTAAATAGTATATTGTCGTCAAGACGTACGATGGTGTACGTAAACAAGAGCATGCTTGTGTTACAGAAGTTGTGCTTCTGTTTACATAACACAGCGCAATTATATTGGTTAATCACATACAAATGATATAAACGCTCTTTATTATTTTCATATCAGGAAAACAGTAACAAATAATGCTCTTTATGTTTACCATATCCGGATCTAAACAAAAGCCAGGAAACGTAACGTTTTTTGCTTTTGTTTGCATAACAAAGGGAAACAAATTGACAATAACATACTGTTTACCGTATGCCATATTTCTGATTGGTGTAAGAACAAAGTCTGTTTATATTTTACTATTCTTTCTGTTTATGGCGGTTTTTGATGGAGGTAAATAGTTTACAGCATACCCACTGCCAAGGCCACCCGTATCTTTAAGCAAGGAGTTTAATCTAATAAAAATAAAAAATTTGTTTTTATTTCGAATTTAAAAAAAAAAAAAAAGGGTCATAACTCCTTTAAAATAAAACGGATCAAACCCATATTCGAACTTGATCTGTATTTTGGGCTGAGAAGCTCACATACCAAATTTGGTTCCGATCAGATAATTTTTTTTAGTTATTGTAGCATCTGTGAATTCTAAGTGGAAAAAGAGCCATAACTCCGTAAAAAAAAACTCAGATCAAACCCATATTTGAACTCAATCTGTATTTTGAGCTGAAAAACTCACATACCAAATTTGGTTCCGATCAGATAGAAAAGGTTTGTTATCACATTATGCGTAAAGCGTCTACGGACGGACAGATGGACGGACAGACGGATGGACAGACGGATGAACGACGAGTGGTCAATCTGGACGTTGACACTATGTTTACCATTCTATGGTATGGGTAAACATAATGAAAGTGTCAATGACACTGTAGCTCAACTTGGAAAGGGAATAATTTAATGTATTACAGTCAATGGAGCGATTAGGAATGTGGAAAGTTGAATGTCTAATACTACTAGTAGTTTATAGACATGAAGAGAAAAGTAAAATCCAAGATGGCTGCTGGCAGTCATGATTTTGGCCGAATGACCCCAAAATGAGTCGTTCCCATCTACATGTCATCGTTAACATCCATGACAAATTTGATGACGATCAGACTAAAGGTACAACCTGCAGCCCGTGCTAAAAAATTTAGTCATACAAAGAGTAAAATCCAAGATAACTGCTGGCGGCCATGTTTTTTGGCCGAATGACCCCAAAATTACTTGTTCCCATCTACATGTCAATATTATCATCCATGACAAATTTCATGATGATCAGACGAACACTCCGGCCTGTAGCCTGTGCTAATGGATTGAATTTTGAAATTCAAGATGGCCACTGGTGGCCATGTTTTTTTGCCGAATGACCCCAAAATGACTCGTTCCCATCTAAATGTCAAATTTCATAATGATCCGACCAAAGGTACGACCTGTAGCCTGTGCCAAAGGATTTAGTCATGCAAAGAGTAAAACCCAAGATGGCTTCCCGCGGCCATGTTTTATGGCCGAACGACCCCAAAATGAATCGTTCCCATCTATATGTCATTGTTAACATCCATGACAAATTTCATAATGATTCGATCAAAGGTAGGACCTGTAGCCCGTGCCAAACAATTTAGTCATGCAAAGAGTAAATTCCAAAATAACTGCTGGCGGCCATGTTTTTTGGCAGAACGACCCCAAAATGACTCGTTCCCATCTACATGTCAATATTAACATCCATGACAAATTTCATGATGATCAGACGAACGGTAGGACCTGTAGCCCGTGCTAATGGATTGAATTTTGAAATCCAAGATGGCCACTGGCGGCCATGTTTTCTTGCCGTATGACCCCAAATGACTCGTTCCCATCTACATGTCAATGTCAAGAGCTATGACAAATTTTATAATGATCCGATTAAAGGTACGACCTGTAGCCCGTGCTAAAGGAAATTGTTGACGCATCACGCACACACACACGCACACACGGACGACGGATAACAAGCCATGGCAATAGCTCAAACTTTACAAAGTAAAGTTGAGCTAAAAATGGTAATAAACTATGATAATGATATATTACATAGTATTTTGGCAGCTATGAGCATATGCTATACTATTTTTCAAACAAGTTGATACCTCATTTGTGTCCAAACTCAAAGTTGTTTGCTCTAACATTCTGACCAAAGTTGTCAGTCAAAGTATTCTGCAAGATGTATGTACGTATGTATTCCACAAACCTCTGACTGGCAACTTTGGTCAGAATGTTATAGAAAACTGAGTATTTCCGAACAAATAAGGTACCAACATGTTTTAAAAATAAATTAGCATACCGGGTATGCTTGTAACAGTCAAAATGTTATGTTTTGTGTCAGTTCCTCATATATTATGTTTTGTGTCAGTTCCTCATATATTATGTTTTGTGTCAGTTCCTCATATATTATGTTTTTTGAATGTGTGGTACTCACCAACCTCAAAACCATGTGATTCCCCACAATGTTTATATAGTACTGAGAACAGGGACCAGCCGAGGGGGCGACGTAGGCGAAATAGTCGCCCTAGAGCCGCCAATTTCGCCCTACTAAGGCTCTAGGGCGAAGTCTCCTTGTAATAAAAAAAATTATTTTTAAATATAACTAGAGGTGTGACTGTCCCAATGGGACTACGGATACCCCCCTGTTTTTAAAATACTAAGATGTTTCACATGTCAGTAAACATTTAGTTAAAATAATAAAATAACAGTTCCCATTGCAGGTGTACAACCATAACCCTAATCTTAAACCTATTGACCGAAAAATGTAGGAATAAAAGCTTGGACAAAATTATGTATGTTGCGAACAAAATTCTAAGTCGAAAAAGGGGAATAACTCCACACAAAAAATGTCACACAGACGTCATAATCACAGGTGCACAGGTTCCCATGGTACTAAATATGAGTGCCAAGATTAAAAAACATTGACCGAAAAATGTAGGAATAAAAGCTCGGACAAAATTATGCAAGTTGCAAAAAAAGTTTCTAAGTCGAAAAAGGGGGATAACTCCACCAAAAAATGTCGGACAGACGTCATAATCGCAGGTGCACAAGTTCCCATGGTACTAAATATCTGTGCCACATTTTAAAACGAGAGGCCGATCACGATCGGCAGATGTTAACCCATCCCTTGACGATAGTAAATTACTATGAACGGAATCACAAATGAGAGTTATGATGTTGAATTATAGAGTAAACTATTATGTACTATTATAGACAAATGTACATAAAACAAATTATTGGAATTTATGGGTCACTTGTATTTATATATAAAGAGAATGCACTGGTACAGGATATGTAATGCTTCACCACCACAGCCTTGGGTTAAATGTGAAAAAGGTGACCTGGACATGGAACACTTGGGTTAAGAGAGTCCAATGTAAGTTTACAATGATAATCTCAAATTCTACCAACAAATACCCATCAAAATAAAGACACCTCATTAATATCCCATTAATATCAATTATATAGCAGAGCTTTCAAGGGAATCAGACATTGTTTATATTGATGCTGACATCTCTATTAATGCAATAACAATATAATGACCTCAGACCATCTGTAGAGTTATATTATCAGCTGTGCAATGCAGCACCCAACAAACTTTCAAAGCACTGTTTTATCAGGAAATCTTTCACAGACTGTCCATCAGTCTATCACAAAATAAATAACATTCTATTAACCAGTGGCAGCACAGTCCAATATTGTGAACTACACATGTTCAGTTATCAGGAGGAATTATGTTATTTAACTGCTACTTGACATTAATAGGGGATCCCTGTATGCAAAACAGCTCTGTGGTGTAATGGCACCTTAACACTATTAATTTATGGGTTCATAACTAAATAAATAAAGGGACACATTGGGAACCTTTTTATCAACTTGTATCATAATCATCAATCTCTAAATGAAAACAAATGAAAGAGTCAATGACAATTTTTTGAAATTATTATTACATGTATAAAAGTTAAAAATAAATTAAAAAAAATAAAAAGAATTTTAAAAAAAAAAATTCTCGAAAAAGGGTCATAACTCCTTTAAAATTAATCGGATCAAACCCATATTCGAACTCGATCTGTTTGAGTTATGGCATAATGCGTGAATTCTAAGTTGAAAAAGGGCCATAACTCTGTAACAAAATCTCGGATCAAACCCAAATTCGAACACCATCTGTATTTTGGGCTGAGAAACCCATATACAAAATTTGGTGTTGATCGGATAGAAAAAGGTTTGAGTTATCGCATTACTCGTAAAGTGTCTACGGACAGACAGACGGACAGACAGACAGACAGACGGACGAACGACGAGTGGTCAATCCGGGCAACGACACTATGTTTACCATACTATGGTATGGGTAAACATAAAAATTGACCGAAAAATGTATGAATAAAAGCTTGGACAAAAGTTACACGTTGCGAAAATTTTCTAAGTCGAAAAACGGGGGATAACTCCACCAAAAAAAGTCCGACAGACGTCATAATCGCAGGTGCACAGATTCCCATGGTGGTTGATGTCTGTACCAAGTTTCACGGAAATTGATAAAAAAAACGACTGAGAAAAACTCCGGACAAATTTGTGTCCACGGACGACGGACAAGCTGACTCCAGTATACCCCCCCTAACTTCGTTGCGAGGGGTATAATAATAGTTATAGTATAATATAGGACCATAACATAGGGTATACATTTGGCACTTAGAATGCCATATGATGAATATATTGTCCAACTTGGTTTTGTCTTAATTAGTGTACTGACACCTGTTATTCAATCCATTAGTGGCCATAGTGGGGCCCTAGTTATCACATCTGTGTACCATGGACACTCTGAGGTAGATTGTTAGGAAATTAAACACACAAGTCAGTATATGTCACACCTACTGAAGCCTGTTGTATTGCTGGTGGATTAAGCTGAGAGTTTATTTGGTGGTGTAAATGATCATAATATAGGATCAATACTTATTTTGTTTTATTACACACTTAGACGTGATTTATAAGGATTTCTTGGTGAATTAAAAGTGATAATGTCACACCTGTGAATTACGTCACCAGTGAGAGCACGCGATTTTTGACAGTTCCGCTCTAAGCCGGAACTATTTTCACTTTCTGCGGCTCAAACATGGTTGAAGTTGAACAGAAACGAACTGCTAACGATGACGCAGAAGCAGTTAATAAACCGGTAAAATGAAGAAAAATCTTACCAATTATCGACTCCGATGATTCGGACGATGTCATATTCCAGTCAAATGAACTATGAACAATTCCATGTGAACCTGTGTGAACAATAAATTTATCCAGTTCCGAGCTGAATTTCCACATGTTGCTCTTCGAGAGTTTGTTTACGTCGATGAATAAAATATCGTCACTTCGAAACTTAGCTTTCTACTTTTAGCACGATTTCCAAACATTTCCTGTATGAACCAACATTATTTACAAACACTATCAGAATCTTCACAATATCCCGTTCCAAGTGCCATGCTTGTTCGGTCAGAATAAACACAATTTTGACAGACAATTTCCGAAAGTTTAAAAAATGAATCGCATCAAATTATGAGGTCAATCGGTATCGTTACGTCACAATTATTTAAATTATGTGTCCATCCGCGAAACTGCACGCGCAACTGTACGTTGGGGTTCAAAATGGGAGAATCAGCTGATCCGGGCTTATTTTGTCATATCTTCTCTTTAGAATTAGCAACTTTTAGTGGTTGAAAGTGTGTAATAAACAGAATAATCAATTGGTTTCGATGATTACGTGACATAATTCACTCAGGTAGCCGATCCTATTGGTAAAACACTCGTTCGCTCCGCTCACTCGGGTTTTACCAGGCCCGGCTACCCTCGTGAATTATGTCACGTAATCATCGAAACCAATTGATTACTCTCTATATAATCAATAATTTTGTGTTTACTATTACAAATTATTTACTAAGTACATTCACATATTAAGAGGATAACTTTTGATTATCAATATATGTTTGTTATTAATAATTATTATTCATTCAAATTCATTGACAAAACAGCCAAGTTTTAACCCCCAAAAAAGAAAACAATCCGGTAATATAATTGATAATTGAGACTTTGAGTCTCCCCATTTCTCCCTATTTTCCCCCTAAAATCTCCCGAGGGAGAAGTCACTTCTCCCTAAAATTTGACCACTGGCTGGTCCCTGACTGAGAAGCACTGAAATGGTTCCATATTGTTGTCAGTAAAACTTTTTCAGGAACCAATCTCTGAATACAAATGCAAAAATTTAAAGTTTTTTGGTTGAGGTGTCAAAATGTTTATGCTTTCGAGCTATGGTTCGCCCTTATATGCCCAAATTAAACTAATCTAAAAACCTGGTCAGTGGACCGAAAAATGTTCTGGTATCGCTGACACCATGTTCGCCAACTAATCAAGTAATGGGCTGTGTTAGTTGTCATCGCTATTTTCGCTGAAATAAAACAACAGTTCTGTTGCTTATTATCGTGAGGTGTTGAATACCTATTGTTGTATTAATAACCTTTCTGGTGTGAAGTCCGGTGGTTATAAGACGGGAGGCAGTTTATGACACATCACGTAACTGACATCGCAGATACATCAAATTATAGGACAATGCATTTACGTATATCATCTTGCAGACTGCCTAATCAACAAACTATGACATACCCGGTAACCAGTGCAGAGATTAACCCTTTGAGTGCCAGGGGCCGATCTAATCGGCCTAAACCTACACAATAAGTCTGTTAAAGAATATAATAAAATATATTAAAATTGTCAAAAATTGTAAAAAAAAAAGAAGTAAAAAAAATTGTTAGGCCAATGCATTCTCTTATATATGCGAGGCGACCTATGGTCGACTCGCATATATAAGAGAATGCATTGGCACAGGGTATATGGGTTGATACAAAAATCGACCTGGCAATCAAAGGGTTAAGGTCTTTGATGACTAGTAATCGCCTCTGTACAACCATCACCATTCAATCAACGTTCCCTTACAAAATAAATTTGGGTTGTCATCGTATGATGTAACCGAAGTACGAAACCCGCGTGTCCAAAACCAGCGATATTTTGTTGCATCACTTCATCCATCAATTCAGCGCTTTTTGAATTAGATTTATGTCACCATTTGTGGTGAAAAAAAGGTTTGGCCAAATTAAATTTTTTGTGGTCGCATTTGAAAAAAAAAGTCGCCGGCCACTTTGGCCACTGACAGAGCAAACACTGGGCCTGATGCTACATGTATCCTAAAGAAACGTCATAGAAGGACAAAAAATTCAAGGGCCTGATAACACACTGCCTGTATTGATAGATGACCAATTGATAGCATATGCATGTCATCAAGGCCTGATCAGTTGCCAACAGACCTCAAAATATGGCACTGGACATTTGCAGAATGAGGTCCCCAGAGGGTGAATTTAGTGATGTAACCCCAATCAGCAGGCTAGCATCACAAATTTCATACTCTGGGGGACCTCATTCTGCATGGCCTCATCTGCTATGGGAGACCTAGACTCAGATATAAGATCTCAGATGGTGAAGATGTCGATGTGCACCCATTGGATACCTCGATTATGCATTGTGTCATCTGCCAATTTGAGTGTTAGAAATATTGGTTTGCCCTAGAATAAACATGCTATATATACCGTAGTTGTATTAGCGGCTTGACAGAAATGATTAACAGCCCAACCTTACTACTAGGATGGAGGGATGTTAATCAATTCTGAAGGACAGATAATAAAGCGTATTGTCCGAGGAAACAAGTTATTATTATTATGACGTGTGTACCGTGTTATTTATTCCTGAAAACGTGCACGTGGTGTTTTCGACAAAGGGTGATAACTCTGGTGAAAATTGGTGGAACCCATATTTGAACTGATCTGTATTTTGGACTAGTAAATTCACATACCAAATTTCATTCCATTCAGTTCAGACTTACTCAAGTTATCATCCAGAAACGACAATTGAGTGCAAATTCAAACAAAAAGAGCCATAACTCTGGTGAAAATTGGCCGGTTAAACCTAAATTTGAACTTGACCTTTATTTTGCACTTTTAAACCAACATTCTAAATTTCAATCCATTCAGTTCAGACTTACTAAAGTTATCACCCAGAAACGAAAAAAGTGAACAGACAGAACAAAAACACACTACATCCTGTTTTTTTTTAAACGGGCGTATAAACAATAAGGAAACAATTCAATTGAATCCATTTTATTACTTGTTGCTTACAAATGAAAAATTTAAGTGTAATACAGATGCCGGTTCATGTACTAGAGATGGGCAGTACTCTGTATTTACCGTGCGGTATCGGTATCAGCGTAATACAGATTTACCGTACCGAATCAAAACTAAAAATATAGAATTTTCGTTACTGAAATTATTCATGTGTTGCCAACTTAAGTGTCTTCGTATTGAGTAAAGTTTATCAGTAAACACTCCCTAACTGTGTAGAATATATTTATAGCATGCTATGTCGGTAACCTTTCTATTAATGGACCATCATCATCATCATGCAATTGCGCAACTTATAACAGGCATTTATAAGCGATTTTTCACCCGCGAAGATTTTATGAACCTAAATAGGTTCAAGTCTATTACAAATGGCTTTTGAATAGTTAACGAGAGGCCGATCACGATCGGCAAATGTTTAACCCATACCTTGGCGAAAGCGATGAGCTATTTTCATAAATCCTTACCCCATCCTTTTCATGAGTGCAAAACTTTAAACAATTCACACCTTACTAATAAGTTCACAAGTGGAATCACACTTATTGGGCACCTTGCTCACATTAACACAATGTTAACACAGACGTGGCTTTGATTTCAACCTATTAGTGACGCCAACACAGATATGTCTCATAGAGTGATAAAGCTAATTAAGCTCAATCCATAGTGGGAGAGAAGCACCATAGCTGTTAAATATAAAATAGTTAAGAAATTAAGTAGATGAACATCATAGCAACTCAATTTATCTATTTATTACATTGGAACATGAGACATAACATATTGTGTGTTTTTCTTTTATTATCATTTCTGTTTTTTTATTTATTATATTTTGTGTCAGCTGCATATTAAAAATTCATAGCAACTTATTAATATTTCACCACAAAAAAAAAATCAACACCTGATCAACTATACAAGTGAGGGATGTATAGACCTGGATATAAAATATGATTGCTAATGATTGGATATAAATGTTAATTTTCTTCTAAGTTGATCATTCTTCTGTTTGTGCACAGTTTAAAAATAATTAATGTTAAGGTTAATATTTTCAAAATCATTCGATCAATACAAAAATATATACAGGTGAAGAATATGTCATGATTATCACAGATGTGATTATTTATAGAGTGATCATGCAAAAAATATTTAGCTATCACATTGTGTCAACAGGATTGGTGAAGGATGTTACCATATTTAAGAAAATAAACCAAATGACCCTCACTATGTAGGTTAGAGGTGTGTTATCATAAACGGTGCCAGAACTATAGACATAATCAATGGAAATATTTGAGTTATCAAATCGGATAGTAAGGGATTAATCTTACCCAAACTAATGAACTGATAAACACAGAGAAGTCAACAAAACGTATGTCATTGGATTTAGTCAGTCTCAAGAATCCCAGCACTGTTAATATTATCCTGCAGCCCAAATGCAATTGAGGGAATTTCAAAAAAATACATTTCCTCTAATGATGAATATTCAATTGGTCATTTCTTGAAACACTGACTGAACCTGGCTCAAAGTTAAAGTTAAATATATGTCTATCGGATAATATGTGTCTATCAAATGGGTTAATTTTAATCCCAAATCCATGCAAGTTAAAAGTGGATCAGCATCAACATGGACATAGAATAGGAGAATGATCAAATAAAAAACATCAGTTCTAAGACCATATGATGTGTGCAGAGGGTTAATCATTTTCAAAGACATCATATGATGGAACTAAGGAATGCCTGTATTAATTATTTTCTAAGATATGACAACAGTGTCTCTGTAAACAATAATGCCATGAACTGCATGGTTTCAACACAGAGAACAGAACTGGAATAAAGAGTCTGACATCAATCAAAGTTTGACAGATGTTTTAAGTCTGCAGCCACCAGTGGTACTCAGGTGTCCAAAGCAATAAATTATCTCATTCCAATAACACAGGCATGTGTTGTGTCTTGTTCTATTCAAATTTAATAGTGTATGGAAAAGAGGTATGCATTACAAAGGGCCCATAACTCTGTTAAAATATACCGGATCAAACCCATATTCGCACCTGATATGTATTTAGGGGTCAAAATTCATATACCAAAATTGGTGTCGATCAGATGAAAAATGTTCAAATGAGTCATCCTGGCTTGGGTGAATTATATTTAAAAACAAGAGTGGAAAGGGTTAACTAAACAATACCAAAATCCATAGATGAAGAACGTGCTAAGAAAGACCTAGATAAGAAATATGAGGCAGATCAGAAGAAAATTGTTTGACTTTGATACATCAGATAGCATTTGTAAGCAGGGTTAATTATTTTCTAAACCGATCAACCAACCGATACCAAAAACTATACAGGTGAGCCATGTGGCATCATAAACCTGCATATAAAATATGAACACAATGAGTAAAACAAAGAGCTAAATAAAAAAAAAAATCAAATTTAAAAAAAAAAAAAAAATTCTGGAAAAAGGGTCATAACTCCTTTAAAATTAATCGGATCAAACCCATATTCCAACTCGATCTGTATTTTGAGCGGCTAAACTCACATACCAAATTTGGTTCTTATCAGATAAAAAATGTTTGAGTTATGGCAGAATGCGTGAATTCTAAGTTGAAAAAGGGCCATAACTCTGTAACAAAATCTCGGATCAAACCCAAATTCGAACTCGATCTGTATTTTGGGCTGAGAAACCCATATACAAAATTTGGTTTCGATCGGATAGAAAATGTTTGAGTCATCGCATTACTCGTAAAGTGTCTACGGACAGACAGACAGACAGACGGACGAACGACGAGTGGTCAATCCGGGCAACGACACTATGTTTACCATACTATGGTTTGGGTAAACATAATGAAAGTATCAATGACACTGTAGCTCAACTTGGAAAGGGAATAATTTAATGTATTACAGTCAATGGAGCGATTAGGAATGTGGAAAGTTGAATGTCTAATACTAGTTTATAGACATGAAGAGAAAAGTAAAATCCAAGATGGCTGCTGGCGGCCATTTTTTTTTGCCGAATGACCCCAAAATGACTCGTTCCCATATACATGTCATTATTAACATTCATGATAAATTTTATGATGATCAGACTAAAGGTACGACATGTAGCCCGTGCTAAAGAATTTAGTCATACAAAGAGTAAAATCCAAGATGGCTGCTGGCGGCCATGTTTTCGGCCGAATGACCCCAAAATGAGTCATTCCCATCTACATGTCATCGTTAACATCCATGACAAATTTTATGACGATCAGACTAAAGGTACGACCTGTAGCCCATGCTAAAGAATTTAGTCATACAAAGAGTAAAATCCAAGATGGCTGCTGGCGGCCATGTTTTTTCGCCAAATGACCCCAAAATTACTCGTTCCCATCTACATGTCAATATTAACATCCATGACAAATTTCATGATGATCAGACGACAGTACGACCTGTGGCCCGTACTAATGGATTAAATTTTGAAATCCAAAATGCCCGCTGGCGGCCATGATTTTTGTCTGAATGACCCCAAAATGACTCGTTCCCATTTACATTCCAATTTCAACAGCCATGACAAATTTTATGATGATCAGACTAAAGGTACGACCTGTAGCCTGTGCTAAAGAATTTAGTCATACAAAGAGTAAAATCCAAGATGACTGCAGGCGGCCATGTTTTTTGGCCGAATGACCCCAAAATGATTCGTTCCCATCTACATGTCATTATTAACAATCATGACAAAATTTTATGATGATCAGACTAAAGGTACAACCTGTAGCCCGTGCTAAAGGATTTAGTCATACAAAGAGTAAAATCCAAGATGGCTGCTGGCGACCATGTTTTTTGGCCGATTGACCCCAAAATTACTCGTTCCCATCTACATGTCATTGTTAACATCCATGACAAATTTTATGATGATCAGACTAAAGGTACGACCTGTAGCCCATGCTAAAGAATTTAGTCATACAAAGAGTAAAATCCAAGATGGCTGCTGGCGGCCATGTTTTTTCGCCAAATGACCCCAAAATTACTCGTTCCCATCTACATGTCGATATTAACATCCATGACAAATTTCATGATGATCAGACGAACAGTACGACCTGTGGCCCGTACTAATGGATTAAATTTTGAAATACAAGATGGCCGCTTGCGTCCATGTTTTTTGTCCGAATGACCCCAAAATGACTCGTTCCCATCTACATTCCAATTTCAACAGCCATGACAAATTGTTATGATGATCAGACTAAAGGTACGACCTGTAGCCCGTGCTAAAGAATTTAGTCATACAAAGAGTAAAATCCAAGATGGCTGCTGGCGACCATGTTTTTGGGCCGAATGACCCCAAAAGTACTCGTTCCCATCAACATGTCAATATTAACATCCATGACAAATTTTATGATGATCAGACGAACAGTACGAACTGTGGCCCGTGCTAATGGATTAAATTTTTAAATGCAAGATGGCTGCTGGCGGCCATGTTTTTTGTCCGAATGACCCCAAAATGACTCGTTCCCATCTACATTCCAATTTCAACATTCTTGACAAATTTTATGATGATCAGACTAAAAGTACGACCTGTAGCCCGTGCTAAAGAATTTAGTCATACAAAGAGTAAAATCCAAGATGGCTGCTGGCGGCCATGTTGTTTTGCCGAATGACCCCAAAATGATTCGTTCCCATCTACATGTCATTATTAACATCCATGAACAAATTTATGATGATCCGACCAAAGGTACGACCTGTAGGCCGTGCCAAAGAATTTAGTCATGCAAAGAGTAAAATCTAAGATGGCTGCCGGTGGCCATGTTTTTTGGCCGAACAACCCCAAAATTACTCGTTCCCATCTACATGTCAATATTAACATCCATGACAAATTTCATGATGATCAGACAAACAGTACGGCCTGTAGCCCGTGCTAATGGATTGAATTTTGAAATCCAAGATGGCCACTGGCGGCCATGTTTATTTTCCGAATGACCCCAAAATTAATCATTCTGGTCTAAATGTTGATGTCAACAGCTATGACAAATTTCATAATGATCCAACCAAAGGTACGACCTGTAGCCTGCATTGTTGACGCCTTACGCACACACGCACACGTACGACAGACGACAAAGCCATGGCAATAGCTCAAACTTTACAAAGTAAAGTTGAGCTAAAAATGAAGCCCTAGCTTCACAGTCCTAATTTTATTAGGTGTGACAGTGAATCTTGCAGAGAAAGTGACAATAAGTAATGATGTTAAAAACATTTCCTGAATAATTTCCTGAATAATCCCATGTCTCTGAAATCTACTTTCACTTTCTAAAAATAGAACAGATCCATCAATTGATTCAATTCTAAGAATTCTTTTCTACAATGTGATTTGCTCAAATTCATAATGCAGTGTTTGCATGGCGGATTTATTTCGCTATTGGGACTATTTATTGGGATTTGTGAATTGTGATCACTGATTACTACTCACAATTTTATTCACTAATGAAAATGTGACGAAATTGACACGTTTATTATTGCGGTCGTGCATTGATGCATTCTCTCATTCTTTTCAAAAGATGTGTGACAGCGTGCATGTAAATCATCAAAGAGATGTGTGAATTTCATTGTGTACTGTGTAGGTCATTGTTGCCGAAATTAGCTGTAGTCACGAATGTAGTAAATCTGTGGACTGTGGGCATATACTGTTCAGTTATAAACTTGGATTATGGCAATATACCGGGAATCTCAAATCTGGTCTTATAGTTAAGAGCCAATACTGATTACCATACCGTTACTGAGGTAAATCAACGAAAATTTACCCATACCGATACCGAGATTGAAATTTCAATACCGACATCTCTATCGTGTACCTCTCAGGGAGATCATTCCTGTCAGTGACGTGCAAGTTGTGGGCGGCGGGTCGAGCAAAAAATTTCATTATTGGCCTTCCACTGCATAAGATTTCATTGTCCAGACCAGAAAAAAATCTGTTAACCTCTTGGCTGCAAAATGATGTTATGACGTTGCGTGCTGGGATGTTGACATTATTGCCATTTTTCAGTGGTAAAATAGAAAGGGAATATCACAAGAACCATAAAACTGACTCAGTTGAAAGGCTAATATCGTTCACAATCTTTGAACATCATACACTGTTTTAAACTTCGAGATACAGTTAATTCGATGCACCAATCTCTAAATTCCAGTTATAATTAATGGCATACTGCTAATGTGCTGAAGTAGGTCCGTAGTACGTCCGTAGTACCTACGGACTGTATAGCACACAACATGCACTTTTAAGTCCATAATAGTTACGGAAATCATAGCAGCAAACAGGTTAATACTCTAGAGAACGCCCAGTAAAGTGGTAATAATATCTATTTTATGGAGGATGATTAGAAAATTTAATAATGCACATTGATAAATATGAAATAATCTTGTAATTTAAGAACATGGTTGAATATAAAATATTCTGCAACACATAGTATAAGGAAGGTAGTATAAACATACCAATGGCTGGATACCGGTAATGTTTAGAGATGGTATCTGGGTCTGGACACTTTGGAGTAAACCAGGCCTCATGATGTCTTTGGCTCGGAATAAGATGTTGTCTGCTTCAAAGCCGACTCCGACTTGGTAGTTATATGACAACGAAGCATCAGGCCGTACAAAAAACATCTCTACAGCATTTCCTTTCACCTGCGAATGAGATTGTTAAGGTCGTACATGTATATAAAAAACTTATATAAATCTAGATTGTCAGAAACGAAGATATGCAGCCAATTTCAGATAATCACATATGGCATAATCAAATATTTTGTTTATAAGAATAAAATACCAATTTCCCAAACCATTTCCAATAGATTTCACTATTTTATTTTCACATAATTGGCGAATTTTGATGAAATTCCGCTTATTTGAATAATAATTTCCATGAATTTTATATATCTCGTAAAATACTGTTCTTTTCAACAATTATTAAAAATATGGTTAATTAATATCAGTGTTTTCAACAAACTATATTTAACTAAATATGCCGATAAACATGGCTAGAATTTTATTACCGACTTGCCGTTCATGATTTTGTTTCAATAAAAAATGAAGATTTAGTGTATTTCATATTAAAGAATATTCGGTTTAACAAATAGAAAAACCTTTGCACGAATGCTATACTAATAAGCAGAATGGACATGTACATCTTCAATCAAATGGATTAAATTAAAGAGAAAGCTAGAGTAATTAAAATTCAGAAGGATTCCTATTCAAATGTTCAGATAATATGTTTGGCTGTTTGTTGAACTTATTATCTTAACATTTCCTTTGGGAACTACTAGCTAAATTAATATTTAGTATATAAAAGGTTAAAATATTGATAGGACTGAGGTCATTATTATGAAGATAAATATTGGTTCAACATATCATGGACACCCCTTTAAAACAATAGAAACATCATGGAACCTGATAATGCTGATATATACATGTACATGTATATAACCCAGCTTTTAAAATATAGATAGCACTGGGCTAGCCTATAGCTTGCTGCTGGTGCAATGCATGTACATGTATCTCATAAACTGACGGAGAAGGCTCAATAAAAATGTGGAAGAATCCAATACTTAACTCCTAATGGAGGCTAATATGGCTATAGTGATGTGATGAAGCACATAACACACAGACCCCCAATAGCTCACAGATGGTAACATGAACATGACATCACAAATTGTTGACCTAATCGAACCTAATCACTAAAAGCAGTCAGTAGAATAATTGGGCATGCTATTCAAATTCAGCCGAAGTTCAGTCAAATTTCATCTGAAGCCAGTTATTTATATCGATCATGTCGTCTTTGATGACAAGCTGTATCAAAACAAAGCCGGCCTGTTGTAGAAGCGACTTTTAATCTGCAGTGGGTCACTATTTGGAATTGAATTACATAAATGCGCACATATAACCGAAATAGTCGCGATCTACCCTTTAAGTGCTGCGTGTGCTAGTCTCAAATACTCGGCAGATTTTGTGAAAATATATAAGAATACACTCCACTTCGCGGATCAGACAATGTGTCCCAAAGACCACAGCGCTGTGTCCCACAATGACACACACATCCACTACATTCATTTTTTAAATAGGACAGGTTTATGCAGTAGTGATGAGCTAATAACATTGGCCAATAATAGCCCATCAGAAAATAACCGGATCTCACCAAAAAACCCTGTTAGAATTTCTGTGAAAAATGTGCTAGGTTTTAACGAAAGTATGCTCTATATATAGTCAGAGCACTGAATGCAAACCAGTTGTAATAAAACAAAATTGTTGTCATTGCTCAAATAATAGTAAAATATGGTTATAGTTGACCATGTCAATGCGCATACAACGCCAACTATGAAGTTAAATATCGATTCAATCTGATATGGATACCCCATTAAAACCATAGAAACACATCCTTGCACATACAACATCGACTATGACTTTAAATATTGGTTCAACCTGACACAAAAACCCCCTTTAAAGCCATAAAAAAATCATGGAAACCTGACATGGCCGACATAAAAATGACCCAATATTTAAAATATAGATAAAGCTATGTTAAAGTATTAACAGCCTGGCTGCTGGTACATGTACATCACTACATGTATCTAATCAACAGAGAGAGTTCAATAAAAAGGTGGAACAAGCCAATACTTAACTCCTAATGGAGGCTGATATGGCTATAGCGCTGTGACAGAGCACAGAGATATTTGTATGTAATCGGTTGTCACCAGCATACAGGGTGTGCCATAGTTAAACATTTAAGAGAACTGTTAGCACTCTACACTTAATGGCAGTAAAAATCAATGGCCATTAAATAATAGCAGAGGAAGATTTTCCCCAAAGAGCCAGTTTATTGAGGTATCAGCTACAGTAGGTAACAGATATATTGAGCTGTCTCATTGTAAATTTGCCACCACCATACAGTAATGCCCTAAGTAATCTACTCCATAACCACAGCAGAATTATGGGTAACTTTGCAGGATTTAGTCGGAAATATGGCTTGTTGTGCTAACATGATTTAGTGACACTAAATCCTGCAAAGTTACCCATAATTCTGCTGTGGTTCTGAGAGCTTTCCGATGAATGACAACAAGCCATATTTCCGACTAAATCCTGAAAAGTTACCCATAATTCTGCTGTGGTTAAGAAGTCGATTAATTAGGGCATTACTGTATATTGAGCTGTCTCATAGTAAATTTGCCACCACCATAGGCAAATAGTGTAACATAATGCTGTGCGCCCCATCCATGCTGCCATGCCTGGTACATTAACATTATTGCATCAGATTATGCACTAAATAGTATGTACATGTATATACAAAATGATATGCACAACAGACGATGCACTAAATTGCATGGATAAATTCCAGTGTCAGCTAGGACAGAAGTACTAACAGAGTGGTGTGATCAACACGACATCGTTTTCCATATGAAGTAAATTAATCTCGGAGTGTTCCCCGGTGCTATTGTAATACCTAGCGTTCAGTGTACTAGAATTGCACTGGTCACGATATTACTAAATTGATACTTAGTGATGACTTTCTGACAACTAGACACTATAACAACTACCGGTAGACATTTAAACAGCCCTCATAATTGGCTTCGGAATCAGCAATGCCGAAGCCATTTGCTGAAACAAACTGGGCCATGGCACGGCAAATCGAGTCCCTATCGTCGTCTAAGAACCAGGCATGTGACCAGTCCTTAATCAAATAAGCTGAAACAAGAGGTGTGCACTCGTGTGCTAGCATACCCCCACCGTGGCAAATTCAACCTGCATTATCCGTAAACCCAACAAAAAGGATTTTTAACTTTAAAGAAAAATTTGGATTAATAATATCGATATGGTGTCGCAAGAAGCTTGTATAGAAAAAAATATTCTAATTGGTTCACAAAAAAAAAATCCCAAAATGTTCTAAGTAAAAATAAGTCGAAAATGAAGTGTAATGTTAGGAAAAACACTCCGAGCCAACCCTTAGCCGCATCATGTAGAGAGGGTGTTGTGAGAAGCATGTATACCATAAATTATTGAAATCGGTTCATATTTGTTAAAGTTATTAAGTCGGACAGAATTTTCTAAGTCAAAATAAGTCGAAAAGTAAGGCATAACTTAAAAAAAGAAAGTCGGACCGCACCGCAATTAGAATCTTGCGGAGAGGCGGTCCTAAGGAGATTGCATACAAAAATTATTGAAATCGATTCATAGTTGTTCGAGTTATGAGGTCGGACGCACGCAAGGAGGGAGAAAGTGTGACGGACAGACGCAGTCAATCCAGTATACCCCCCATTTTCTTCGAAAGTGGGGGTATAATAACCTGGTTTTCTTGAAATTCTGGATGATTTTCCAATAAATTCACTTAATTTTTCAAATGTAAATAGCGGAATTCGGTTAATTAGCTGAAGAGTCTCATCCCTGAAGAACTCACATGATACCACTCTACATGTACATGTATGAGACTTCTAACAATACACTCCTTATAACCACAGCAGAAATATGGGTAATTTTTCAGGATTTAGTCAGAAATATGGCTTGTTGCCATTCATCAGAAAGCTCTCAGCGCGAGCTTTCCGATGAATGGCAACAAGCCATATTTCCGACTGAATCAGGTGACTGAATCCTGAAAAGTTACCCATAATTCTGCTGTGGTTAAGGAGTCGATTATTTAGAGCATTATTGTATGAGACCTCTAACAATACACTCCGAAGATTACCACCAGATGCCAATTGGATCCTTTTGCTGATAATTATTATATGAAGCTGTGTTGATTAAAAATCTAGAAACAACTCGCTGGTCTTTCTCCTTCGATGGTTACCCACAACGTGAAGTCCTGGTCTAACACAATACAAGGCCAACCATCCATGAAGGGTAACGGAATTTAAATTGTTTCATCTTTTAAATACCTGGGGCATATACTTAATGCAGACCTTTGTGATGAAAATGACATTATGCAACAATATTGATCCATTTGTTCATGTTCTAACATCTCTTTATATTATGAAATTTAATAGATGTTCTTCGCATGTAAAAAAAAGTATTTATGTCAGATGTAGATCTCTCCGCTATACTGCTCACATCTTTGGGTTAATATCACCAACAAATGTTTCACAAAATTAATTGTATGTTTTAATAATGCTTACAGGAAACTTATGGGGTATTCTTTATGTATTTATAATAAACTGCTTATCAAAATCTCACCTGGTATTGACACATTCCACTTTAACCCTTTCTAATCTGAATGGATCCTTCCACTCAGCTATAAAAGTATACATTGGAATGGTCTATTAGTCATCTTGAGGGGTGTTAAGCAGACAACAGATAATAAAAGTGCAGAATGAGTCATTTGTTGAACTTAATATCTGAACATTTCCTAAGGGATAACTACTCATCAATGTGTATTTAGTATAGAGATGGTTGATAAGGTAACTACTCATCAATGTGTATTTAGTATAGAGAGGGTTAATAAGGTAACTACTCATCAATGTGTATTTAGTATAGAGATGGTTGATAAGGTAACTACTCATCAATGTGTATTTAGTATAGAGAGGGTTAATAAGGTAACTACTCATCAATGTGTATTTAGTATAGAGAGGGTTTAATAAGGTAACTACTCATCAATGTGTATTTAGTATAGAGATGGTTGATAAGGTAACTACTCATCAATGTGTATTTAGTATGGAGAGGGTTTAATAAGATAACTACTCATCAATGTGTATTTAGTATGGAGAGGGCTTAATAAGATAACTATATATACTCATCAATGTGTATTTAGTATAGAGAGGGTTTAATAAGGTAACTACTCATCAATGTGTATTTAGTATAGAAAGGGTTAATAAGGTAACTACTCATCGATGTGTATTTAGTATAGAAAGGGTTAATAATAATATTAAGAGAAAATTAAGATAAATCGGAGTCAAAAACACATTTAAGACACGTTTTTTCATACAGCGGCATAAACACATGCACATGTTGACAGAAGTAGATCATCTTAAAATACAGACCACCAGATCACGGGATCTGTGTGTGGTTGGCTGCGAACTCTGTAAACCATGTTAAAATCCATTGATCAGCGAAGGTTAAGAATTGATAGTTTTACAAAAGTTTGATATAAAAAAAATGTTTTTTTTAATTTAAATTAATTTAAAATGTTTTTTCTTTTAAATCAAAATGTTTAAAGTGATGTGAAACACTCCAGAAGGGTGATAAAATATAAATGGAGAATAATCTTGCTCAAAGTTGTTATTTTTTACAAATATTATATCCAATTTTACAACACACACCATCATGCTTATGTATTAATTACATGTCAATGCAGTGACACTCAATGCTGAAATAGTTTTCGCAAGTTTGTCGACAGTTGCATCCCGAATCGAGAAGTAAACATTTACAATTGAGCACAGTTCAGATGAAGTTATCTATGGAGTGGTATGGCCGATTTGCTTGAAATTTCTGCAATGTTAGTAGAATGCCATTTTATATAACTGTAAAACCACAGTTGTACTCTAAAACGGGTTACAAAATTAATACTGACTCAAAATGTGCGATAAAATATGTAAACGCAAGTAATCTGACATAAATAAATAAAATATAAGACCATCTCCATATAAGTGTTAAAGGTGGATTATCTCTTTGTATACATGTAATACAGTAAAACCTCTCCAAAGCGGACCCTCTATAAACTGAATCCCTCTCCATACCGAACAATTTGTCTGGTTCCGAATTCACCCAAGTGCATTCTCATTTAAAATTAACTCTATAATCCAGTAACTCTCTTTTCTGAAAATCGGATGGTTTTTCTAGACCATAAGTGAACAAATACATTATTTTTTACCTCCGAAATCCGAACATGCTTATTCAACAGTAAAAAAACTACAATACATGCGCTACATTAATATTTTCAGCGAAATTTTCGAATCACCGTAAAATTTATCGTTTACAGTTTTACGTTCAGTAAGTAGCCATAGGAACAGCCTAATGTTCTCTATTGCAATATGGTATCAACCGAATGGTCTGTTCTAAAAATAGACAAATAAACGGTCCCAATAAAATATTCAAAATAAAATCAATATTAATTGATAGAAGCCTTTCCAGACAGGTGTCTTCAGTTCATATTTATTATTTTATACCCACGCAACTATTACAAATTTGTTATTTAAAGAGATAATCCATCTTTAACAGTTTAAAAATATAATTATGGCAAAGGAAACATGTTGCGGATGTGAGAATATATACAGATCAGTGAGGGAACAATTTGTATTGATCTCTAACAATTTGCATGCGAGTATTAAAACACTGAGCCGTATGAAACGGAAATAGTTTATATCACACAGAAGCGAATATAAAACAGAAAAAAATAATATGATTCATGTTGATTTTGAAATATTTCTGCCCTGCATTGGACCCATTGGTACACATACCGTAAGTGAATCGGTCCCTCATGGATTGATAATACCCGGATAATACAACAATAATGATCTAACTGCAGCTTGTTCTATAATCCATTGGTGTGCATATAATATAACTACTTCTCAGCAGACTCATCATACACCTAGCATCAATAGCAATAAATGAGAGGCTGATGATTCAAATCTGAGTTTAGTGTGCCTGTCATTTGCAGAATGAGGTCCCCAGAGGGTGCATTTAGTAATGCTATCCCGCATAGTGGGCTAGCATCACCAAATTCACCCTCTGGGGACCTCATTCTGCATGTCCTCATCTGCTGTAGGAGACATGGACTCAGATTGAAGTTCCCAAATGGTGAATATTGTGATGTACACCCATTGGGAACCTCGATTATGCAATGCAATGTGTCATCTGCCAATTTGGGGATATAGAGAAACTAAACTGAAAAAAAAATAGAATCTTTGTGAAGAAGTTTCTATAGAAATTTGATAATAAAGAAACTTTCAAGAGAAGATGATGCCTGAGCAGAATGAGGTCCCCAGAGGGTGAATTTAGTGATGCTAGCCCACTATGCGGGATAGCGTCACTAAATTCACCCTCTTGGAACCTCATTCTGCAAATGACAGGCACACTACACTCAGACTCATGATACACCTAACATCAATAGTGTTAAATGAGAGGCTGAATATGGAAGGTAAATGTAATAAACATGTCAGAGTAAACATACTGAGTACTGGTTCATTTAGAGATAGGGCATACAATGTATCTAATGAAGACTGAAATCTCATTACTGTTATATCCAGCTATCTTATGACATGACTGCCATTAATATTGATATATGAGGGTCCAACCATGGAGGGTAAATGTGATACCCACATGTGACATTTTTACACTGTGTGCCTCTTTAGGACTAAACAAAATTATCATTCATGTTTCCGCTAATATTTATATACACGTACACGTACATGTACATGTTGTTAGGAAATTGTTTTATTTAAAAAAAATTTCACCACTCCTGGTCTGGCCGAGCTACATGTAGGGCTGCACGGTATTGTAAAAATTATATCGAATACGATATATTTTAAAGGCGCGGGCGGCGTTCATTGCAGAAATATTCATATTTGTTCAAATCGCCATCAACAGAAGGAATATTAAAATATATATAGTTTTGTTCATATGCCAAACATAATCAGCGCGTAAATAGTATATTGTCGTCAAGACGTACGATGGTGTACGTAAACAAGAGCCTGCTCGTGTTACAGAAGTTTTGCTTCTGTTTACATAACACACCGCAATTCTATTGGTTAATCACACACAAATTATATAAACTCTCTTTATTATTTCCATATAAGGAAAACAGTAACAAATAGCGCTCTTTATGTTTACCATATCCGGATCTAAACAAAAGCCAGGTTCCGTAACATTTTTTGCTTTTGTTTACATAACAAAGGAAAAACATTTGACAATAACATACTGTTTATGCCATATTTCTGATTGGTATAAGAACAAAGTCTGTCTATATTTGACTATTTTTTCTGTTTATGGCGGTTTTTGACGGAGCTGAATATTTTAACAGCATACCAATCGCCAACGCTGCCCATATCTTTAAGATATCGCAGTATGACTAAATATCGAATAAAACATCCAATGGTGTCTGCAGTTTCATGTATTCAATAGGATGGTGATAATTGAGGTGAACCATCAAATTTGATGTATTGCCACATTTCGATTGAACATTCCTCTCACACAAATGACAGCTTTAGTTTCATCATCTTTTGGTTTAGAATTATCACCCTTTTCAACCCAAAATGCGTCCATCCCACTGACTTTAGTGACTTAGTATTACCTTTCGTCATAAGATCCATTTTCAATTGAATTATCGGACAGACAGCCTTCGGGTAGATATATACCAATGCTTTTGTGTTTTCTCAAAGTAGTATGGCGAACCCATTAGCTTGACTCAATGTTGTTTTATTGTCACTCCCACTTTGTGCTATCATACTCAAAGTCACCTTTGTATTGTGTTGTTTTAAGCGATACTCTGGTGTGTGGAGCTTATATATATGCAAATGATGTGCTACATATGCAATTTCAAACCAGTCAAATTCAGTTAACACCAGCCTCTGAATACAGAACAGGGGCGCCCTTTGTTTTATTCCTGGGATCCTATACAATAGTGAAGCGGTGACTGACAGTCACAAGCTGTGAATGAAACCCCATGACATACAGTAATGCCTAAAGTAATTGAAAAAAATTACCCATAATTCTGCTGTGGTTAAGTGGTCAATTACTTTGGGCATTACTGTACTCACTTAACCAGAGATGGACTGTCGTCCGGTGCATACCCCCTTGTGGCATACCGCCTAGTGTGGGCATATCTATAACTTATGACTGCTATTATACTCAGACAGATGGACCAAAAAATCAGCATTTTCATATAAAAAAAAATGAATAACTATAGAACGAAAAACCAAAACAAGACAGTTGAATGTGCCATTAAATGTCATCATAGTGGTGAACATCCATACCAAATTTCATTGAGATCCGAGCATTACTGTTCAAGTTATCACCTGAACAGACATTGGATGGACCAAAAAGCCAACATTTCCATATAAACAAAAAATGAATAACTCTAGAACAGAAACTCGAACAAAACGATAAAATCATCAATTGAATGACCCCATAATAGTGAACATCCATACAAAATTTCATTGAGATCCGAGGACCACTGTTCAAGTTATGACCTGAACAGACATCGGATGGACCAAAAAGCCAAAATTTCCAGATAAACAAAGATGAATAACTCTAGAATGGAAAATCCGAACAAAACGATGGAACCCTCTATTTAATGTCCTCATAGTGGTGAAAATCCATACCTAATTTCAATGAGATCCGAGCACTACTGTTCAAGTTATGGCATGAACAGACATCGGACGGACGTACATACGCACAGACAGGTGCAAAACGTACAGTATATCCCCCCTTTTTTTTATAAAAGGGGGTATAATTAGGTAAACAAATACAAAACTAAGTGTCCCATTATATAGCTCCACATGGATTATATACCCCATAACATTTTATTTCCTTTTGCAGGTTTTGTAACAAACCACATTAATTTTCAATGATAGACAGGACAATTTAACTTTTTCACAAACTTTATTCGATACCTTGAAATGGATACCGATGTTCTCGATATATCAAATAATCCAAAATCCTTTAACCCTTTACCCAACAGAAGGGCCCTGTGCCAATGCATTCTCTTATATATGCGAGTCGACCATAGGTCGCCTCGCATATATAAGAGAATGCATTGGCTTAACACATTAAAAATTATAAAATTGTTAAAGAATGTAAGAAAAAATGGTAAAAAGTGTTAAAAAAAGATATTTTTTTAGGCCAATGCATTCTCTTATATATGCGAGGCGACCTATGGTCGACTCGCATATATAAGAGAATGCATTGGCACAGGGCATAACTGTAACTATCACGATGTGGTCAAGGAGCCGGTTCCAATGATATCCATATTTGTATGGTTCTATTGAGACAGACCGAAGATATTTTAGGCTGTTGAAGCTTTATTTGGCCGGTTTTGGCCGGTTTGTTGGGTAAAGGGTTAAGTTTCTATCGTTATTCAAAATGGTATCGAATAAACGGTATAACATCGAAATATCGTGCAGCCCTAGCTACATGTACAATGTATATTTATGATACTTCGACATCCATCTGCAGATGGTCATGCAGTATCTCAAAAATGAAAAAGAACACTTACCCTGATTTTGTCAACCTGTACATCTCCTTGACTAATATGAAGACTAGATGCAAATGCTTTCTTCAGCTGACTAACACTGGTTTGATTTATATGTATTGCCTGAACGCCAAGACTCTGAAAGAATATTGAAACATGTTTAACAGGGAATGCCATTTTAAAGGCACTGGCAGCGGTCGTTGCAGAAATATTCATATTTGTTCAAATTGCCATCAACAGAAGGAATATTAAAATATGTATACTGTATAGTCAAGACGTACGATGGTGTACGTAAACAAGAGCCTGCTCGTGTTACAGAAGTTTTGCTTCTGTTTACATAGCACAGCGCAATTATATTGGTTAATCACACGCAAATGATATAAACGCTCTTTATTATTTCCATATCAGGAAAACAGTAACAAATAACGCTCTTTATGTTTATCATATCCGGATCTAAACAAAAGCCAGGAAACGTAACGTTTTTTGCTTTTGTTTACATAACAAAGCAAACAAAATTGACAAAAAACATACTGTTTATGCCATATTTTTGATTGGTGTAAGAACAAAGTCTGTCTATATTTTACTATTCGTTCTGTTTATGGCGGTTTTTGATGGAAGTGAATATTTTAACAGCATACCCACCGCCAATGCCGCCCGTATCTTTAATAACAATGTAAAATAAAACATTTTGTTTTTCCCAATTTACACATAATATTTTAAAGAATAGATGTTAGCGGGTGATGGTTGATCAATAATATTCTATGGCATAACAATGTTCACATGAATTAAATAGAGTCAGACATAAAATTTATTAAATATTTTGAAACCTTCCCCTCTAATTGTTGATGGTGGTATGAACAATTATTTTACACGTAGTTTTACAGTAGCTTGATATCTGTGTTACAAAATCTCTATCTATCATATCAATTTAATGCAGTGCCAATAAAAACATTCTTACATTAACTGACCTCCGAGTTTGACAAAAAGTTTTCAATACGCCTGGCATATATTTAAAGTTGAGATTAACAATTTAACACCCCACCCCACCGCTGAAAGGATTCCATTCGCCTAACCCCTAGCAGAAATACTGGACAAAAAACTACTTTTTGCTAGTATTCAAGATTATACGAGAGCATTGCTGGGGTGTGGGAAAAATATGCATGTCATAACCCTTTGAGTGCCAGGGACTACACAATAAGTCTGTTAAAGAATATAATAAAATATATTAAAATTGTAAAAAAAAAATTGTAAAAAGAAAACAAAAATTGTTAAGCCAATGCTTTCTCTTATATATGCGAGGCGACCTATGGTCGACCGCATATATAAGAGAATGCATTGGCACAGGGTATATGGGTTGATACAAAAATCGGACCTGGCACTCAAAGGGTTAATTCCAACAAAGGGGCATAACTCTCAGTCTCAGGTAAAAATTTGAACTTGACCTGTATTTTGCAAGTAAACCCACATACCAAATTTCATTCCATTCAGTCGAGACTATCAAAATTTATCATCCCGAAATCAAAAGAAATTGGAAGGATGGACGAACAGACCAATAACATTTTGTTTAAAAACAATACACATTATACATACCACAAGCAGGATATATTCTGCAGGAATATTGTAGAATGAGCTCATGTCTGGCTGACCGATAGATCGCTTGTGTCGTCTGTGGATGGATTCCACATCTTTTCCTCCACTGTCCGAATACAAATCTCCAACACTCGCTGCCTCAGGAAAACCTATAGCAAATACATGTATGTGCTTTATAAGTGCCTATTAAAGATGCATTACCGAATTAATGCTACCAAATTACTATTTCTTAGGCTTGGGGGTAAAAAATATTTGATTTGAGTCGAGTATCCCACCCATCAAAGCTCAGAGTGATCAGATATTGATTTTTGAAGTTTGTTATTTCTCGAAATGTGCAATTATTTGTGGCCCAGAAAACAGTTGTCAAATCAATTGTCTCAGATAAAATTGTGGATGAAGATGGACAACTCCATAAATCAAGTGGTACATGTAATACCCCCAAATCTTGTGATACTCAAGAGATTTAATACGGCCATATTTCGTTGAAAATGTTGATAAATAACATGTTTTGGGAAATTTGATACCATAGTTAACAGGTGTTAGCATTATTTTGTTGCAAATAATCGATTCTGATAACTAAAGTGTATTTTGAAGAAATAATGTTGTTGTATCTTGATGATATGGGGCTGTCTGATCAGATTGAGTACCTTTGACCATACATGTACATGTATAATTATTTTTACTGGAAGAAATTCCGGTCTGCACAATCCTTACACAACATACATTTTTATTTAACCCTTTCATGATGGGAGCTGAGCTGGTGCAGCATTCAAGATCATGTGCCAGTGCATTCTCTTACATATGCGAGTCTACCATGTAGGGAGCCTCGCATACATGTATGTAAGAGAATACAGTGGCTTACAAGGTCAAGGTAAATATTGTTAGGCCAATGCATTCTCTTATATATGCAAGGTTCCCCCACATGTATGTGAGACTCACCTATATAAGAGAATGCATTGGCACAGGGTTTTCGCAAAATTTCATGAAGCTCTAGTCATGGCAGAGTTAACAATTTACTTTAACACAAATTTTAAATTTACATCTTGGGTATATCTCTCAACAGCGATATACATGTATTAGTGTAGGTAGTTAGCGACAAAAAATACTCGGATCGATACAAATCGGATAAAAGTGCCATTTTTTGGTATCTTGTAGGACAGCATCTCTAGTCCAGGAATTTTCTCAAGAACCAACTTTTTGACCGACATAGAGCCGAAAATTCAAGATGGCGTCCAAGATGGCCGCCGGTTTGACGGTGGCACGCCTAATAGATTTGCTTCTCGATTTGATATGGTAAATATATAGCGAATTTACCTACCTTATCTAATAATGGTGTTTATAGAATAACAACCGCGACTTTTAGTTGAAAAATGGCCACAATTATTCAAGATGGATGCCAAAATGGCGGCCAAAACATCTGAAATTATTTTTTTCCTTATTTTTTATTAATTACTTTACAATTTTCGAGATAATATAAGAGAAGATATCAACTATGTGTTCATTGTTCGATGGGATAATTTCTGTGGAAGAGTCATGCACATTAAATGGGAAGTAGTATTGTTCGTTCTGGCAGAAATGTGAGGTAGAATATGTGATATATTAAATGAATGAAATTATTCTGTAAATGCTTAATAACCAACTGTGAATGACACTGATGTCATCAATTCTATTTGCAACACTACTATATGGTTGGATCAGTTGAATACAGATTTGTATGTCGAGATGTTTACAAATAAAAAATCAATTTAGTAGTTAATTTACCACGAAATTAGGAAACACTAAATGACAGACCCCATACTCATCAATCTCAATTTGGTTCTCTAAAAAACAAGAACATATGGAAGGAATTCTGCAACATATCTTCACCATCAGGCCTCGTATTCAAATTACCAATACTTAAATTCAGTGTTTTTATGTCCAATTATACACAAAATGATTGAAGCGTATACTCGAAAGTATATTTGAGTTCGGAATAAGAAATAATATTATTTCCTTGTATCATATAGTGTCCTCAATTATTCTAGCAACAGAACAGGAAACAATCATGCGAATTGCCCAGATTCAATAATATATAAATTAGTGCAATGCATTGCATATATATGCATATGTATAATTGTGTGTTATATTGTTGCTGGGATATACTCCAGGGGGCCATGTGGTGGGAAGATTGGATCAGTAAATTTGAAAATGCACTTTGTTTTGATGAATTGAATTGAACAATTCACTACTCACAACCACATCTGCACAACTCCGTACATGGAAGTTCCTTTTTGAACAATTCCACCTGGAACAAACTGATTTGCAAACACATTTTATCAATTCGATGCACACTCTACCCACTTCTGTGGTATCTCATCCATACAGGAACAAAAGAATCGTCAATAAATTTCCACCCGAAGGAGTCACTGGGGAAAACTGTTTCACCGGAATAGATTCTATCACCCTTCCGGTTCCGTCTATAAAATTAAGTGCCGACTCTTTCGCGGTTTCTTAAAAAATATTCGAAGTTTTGATAGGCTGTTTATACACTGAATGTCAATACAGAAAGTATTCTCCAATAACAATCGACAGATTAGGTCTTTGTACGCGCTTATTGGTGATAGCAATGCAAAATCGGCTGCTTGTGGTGCACATTTAGAGACGTGCATTAGTGTGTATTTCCCATGAGAATTAAGCAGCAGTTTGATGCTCAGATTTTCAGCCTTATCACATTTAAATTGGGCTGGAACTTGTCAGGTTTTATGATCGAACATTATGTATTTAAGTGTCTTGTTGTTCGATGATACAGTGGGATATGTTTCAGCCCAACTAAAAGTGTCAAGGCCGATAATCTTATCAAATTACTGCTTAATTTACATAGGAAATTCACAAAAATGCATTATGCCTCTAAGTATGCACAAAACAGCTGATTTCGCATTACTATCATAAATAAGCACGAGCAAAGACCTATTCTACGGATATTTGTTTAGAAAATAGTTCTGTTTTGACATTTAGTGTATAAATGGCGGTCAAAACTTTGTAAATATTTTAAATCACGATAGATTCGGGACTTAGTTCGATAGAGACAGAACCGGAAAGGCGATAGAATCGATTCTTGTGAAACAGTTTCCCCCAGTGAGTCAGGTGCTAGAAACTTTGCATCTATTATGAGGCTTACAGTCCATACACCAGCCTGATATATACTAGTAGCACGATTTCTTTGGCGGTAACTGTTCATGTTCACGGCCTTTGCTGAACATTTCATGTCTATCTTCATTAACTGAGGTCAGGTTCGCAGACTTGTCATAGACAATCACGACGCAATGCTAAATACACTCAAATAGTGGTAATGGAACATCAAGTACCACAAAAGGATTCCTCGTAATTGACATAAAGCATTCTGTCAGCCCTGGGTAAGCTTTTCAAGCATCCCAAAATGTGCGCTTACCAAAGAACAAGGAAGTTATTAAGTCGCATCCTGATATCGCATGGAAATGATGGAATATTGGAAGCATAGTTGAATTTTCTGAGCCCAATTGAATTGTACATATCAACTAAGTTGCAGATAACATGGGATTGAGACTTGCCGAAAGACACAGTTTCAAATCTTTGCATTGGAGTAGCATAGCATGCAGATGTCACAGCAGAATCATGATAGTATCATTGTCAACAACACAAAATCTAATCGATGAATAATGAGTTTGTAGCATATGAGATATATGTCCTACTAATCTACTGTCAGCTTCTCCATATGTACACCCAAAGATAATAGGTTCCACATTAGGGCCATATTATCATTCTCCGTTACGAAGATGGTTTTCCCCGTTATGGTTTCCAATTTAAAGAGACATTCATTGACCAATGCAAACCATTCTTGCTAGTTGGTAGTGTTTCGTAGAAATTTTTTAAGTCATTCCAATTCGGTGGAATTTTTGTGGTAAGCCCCCACCTTACATCGAATGCCACAACCACGTTTCTCTCATGTTCCTGTTTTGATACTACCCTCTAAAAACCAAGTCAATTCTTCTACAATATGCGAGCTGCATCATAATATATGGAATAAACGTTGTGCTGATATGCATTGAGAAGGTATGCCCGACTTCAGGTCTCATAAAGTGTAGCAGAGCACCCCTGTCGACCACCTTCCACTCGACCTTTGGATTTGGCTCTGCAGTGGCTATGTAGTGTGAATAGGATGGGACCTTCATGCAGCTTAGGAAGTCACATTTATTACCGCCACTCCTTCCGCCCACTTTCGATTTAGATGGGGGAACCGCTGGTTTTCGTGTGGGGGAACCGCTGGTTTTCGTGTGAGAAAAACATATATTTCATATGCTACAAACCGATAATTCATCGATTATTGTTCACACTGCTGACACATATATTATCATGATCATGTTGGGACATCTGCATGCTATGCTTCTTCAATGCAAACATTTGAAACTGTTTGTCTTACGAGAAGTCTAAATCCCATGTTACCTACAACATAGTTGATATGTGCAATTCAATGGGCTAAACAAAATCAACTGTACTTCCAATATTTCATCCATTATCAGGATGCCACTCAACTTCCCTTTTCCTTGGTAAGGGTAAGCGCAATTTTGGGATGCTTGGAAAGCTTCGCTCACAGAATGCTTGATGCCAATTACGAAGAATCCATGTGTGGTTCTTGATGTTTCATCGCCACTATTTGAGTGTATTTAGCCTTTTGTCATGATTGTTTATGACAAATTTTGTGAACCTGACCTCAGTTAATGAAGCTAGACATGACATGTTCAGCACTTGAACATTTACCACCAACGGGGAACATGCTCTTGCAAATGAAAATCGTGCTAGATGCAAAGTTTCCAGCACCTGACTTCTTTGGATGGAAATTGATTGACGGTTCTTGTGTTACTGTATGGACGACGACCCAGAAGCAGCTAGAGAGCGGACAGAGTTGATTAAATGTGTTTGCAAATTGGTTTGTTCCAGGTGTAAATGTTCACGAAGCAAAATCCCATTACGAAGTTGTGCAGATGTGGTTGTGAGAAGTGAATTGTTAAATTCAGTTTAGTAAATCAAAGTGCATTTTCAATTTTCAAAGTATTGGTAATTTGAATACGAGGCCCGATGATGAAGATGTGTTGCAGAATACCTTCCATATGTTCCTGTTTTGAGAACCAGATTAAGTTTGACTAGTATGGGTTTTATCATTTGGTGTTCCTAATTTCGTGGTAAATCCACTACTAAATAAAATTTTTATTTGTAAAGATCTCGATATTGAAATTTTTATTCAATTGATCAACCATATACTATTGTCGCAAATAGAATTTAAGACATCAGAGCCATTCATGGTTCGTTTCTAAGCATTTACAGAATGAAACCCTGTCTGTGAATAATTTTGCTCATTTACATAGCGCATATTCTACCTCAAATTTGTACCAGTACAAACTATACTACATCGCCTTTATTGTACATGACTCTTTCACAGAGGTTATTCCATCGAATAATCAACAAATTATTGATATCTTCTCTTATATTATCTCGAAAATTGTAAAGTATTTAAACAAAAATAAGAAAAAAATCAAACAGTTCCATGTTTTGGCCGCCATTTTGGCATCCATCTTCAATAATTGTGGCAATTTTTCAACTAAAAGTGGGGACTGTTATTCGATAACCACCATTCTTACATAATAGGGTGGAATTCGTTATGTTTACCATATCAAAATGAGAAGCAAAACTATTAGGTGTACCACCGTCAGACCGGCGGCCATCTTGGACGCCATCTTGAATTTTCGGCTCTACGTCGGTCAAAAAGTTGGTTCTTGAGAAAATTCCTAGACTAGAGATGCTATCCTACAAGATATTTAAAAATGGCGCTTTTATCCGACTTGTATTGATCAAAACGCTAACTACCTACACTATATATACTGACACACTACATAGCTAATATTACCAGAATTACATGTACAGTATTAAATGCTCTAAATAATCGACTACTTAACCATAGCAGAATTATGGGTAACCTTTCAGGATTTAGTCGGAAATATGGCTTGTTGCCATTCATCGGAAAGCTCTCAGTGAGAGCTTTCCGATGAATGGCAACAAGCCATATTTCCGAC
This sequence comes from Siphonodentalium dalli, assembly GCA_032622095.1. Taxonomy (NCBI): domain Eukaryota; kingdom Metazoa; phylum Mollusca; class Scaphopoda; order Gadilida; family Siphonodentaliidae; genus Siphonodentalium; species Siphonodentalium dalli. Next base: position 138,972,707 of record CP136067.1, on the reverse strand, counting down.
TAAATCCTGAAAAGTTACCCATAATTCTGCTGTGGTTAAAGAGTCGATTATTTAGAGCATTACTGTAGTTATTACCAGATTTCATGATTTGATTGATGGAATGGTAAATGGGGTATGGGTATTAAACAGCATGTGCTGTGTATTTCGGCTCTCTACCGTACATTTAACAAACACAAACTAAAACATGCAATGTCCGTTCCGCATATCAACACTAAAGGTCGGTGACTCATTTATTGCTGTGTACATGTGGAAACTCTCAGACAAACAAAGAGCATAATGTTGTTATACATTGATATTAAATGTATTGGTTGAATAACATCCTATCATCAACTGTGTAATGGATACTAGCCTTATGACAGTGTATAATTGTTACCAAATTTTCACATTATTTTGAACCATTTATGATACTATACGTTATAGTATCTAGCAGTATGACGTTTTCCAGGTAATGACAAGGCACCAGTAATCATTAAAGTGGGCTAATTAGTCCAGTGCATTTATGAGAATAAAAGGTCGCAGCCCCATGTCCCCCGAAACAAGGTGGCATTTTGGGACGTTGGCTTTTTTAACCCTTTCAGTACCAGGGGCCGATCTCATCGGCCCTAATTTACGGTCTGTAAAATCGGCCCTAAAAAAAAATTTAACAAAATTTGGGTATGCTTAAGCATGCTATAGCGAATTTAAAATATAACCTTAGGGGCATGTTATAACTCAAAACTATCACCAAGTATTCATAGTAATAATTTTGATGCCCATAAAAAACGTAAGATTCACTGGCACTACACCTACAAAATTATTAAAATTGTAAAAAATAAAAACAAATGATGAAAAATTGTTAGGCCAATGCATTCTCTTATATATGCGAGGCGACCTATGGTCGACTCGCATATATAAGAGAATGCATTGGCACAGGGTATATGGGTTGATACAAAAATCGAACTTGGCACTAAAAGGGTTAAAGAATAAAGAAGTCAAATTCTGGCAAAAACTTGACTCCAACTTGACGATGACATGCATGTTTCCACATAGCAAATATCAAGAGATTCATTTGAATATTGCTCAAGTTATCATTTACTAGGTTACAATGCAAATATTATGATTTCTAAGTCGAAAATGAGCATAACTCTGTCAAAAATCATCGTTTGAATGACCAGAATCGAACTTGACATGCGTCGTATCAAATATCAAGAAATTCTATTGAATATTGCTCAAGTTAACCATCCAGACAGCCTGAAAGCAAAAAGTCACAAAAAGGGGCATAACTAAGTAAAAAATCATCGGAACATGACCAAATTAAAACTTGGCCTGCGTCTTCGAAATGTTCACCCAATTGCGACTATTTTTTTTTTTTGCAAGAATAAGTATATAAACCCTCCATAAATAATATATTAAAAAATCCACAAAAATTGGTTAATGTTGAGTGTATAAACCCTCAGCCCTCTTAATTCAGATTGTTTGGCTTCGGCAATCTGCTACGGCAACCCTTTATCGTGGCCCAGTTTGCTTCAGCAAATGGCTTCGGCATTGCCGATTGCCGTAGCCAATTATGAGGGCTGAACCCTCCATAAATAATATACTAAAAAATCTACAAAAATCAGTTAATGTTGAGAGCATATCATCAGCATGTGGTGTCTTCAACTCTTCATGACTCCAAATAAGGTAGGGGCCTCACAACATAGAAATTTTGCCTTTCGTACTTGCCAGCCGCTTTTCATAAAGTGCCCATGCTTTCTGAACCCAATCCACATACATGTACATGTACATAGTATATATAAATTGCGTACTTAAACAACAACCCATTGTCCAAACACTCAGTTACTCCAGATTGTGGTGTGTTCTAGTCTTCAAGTTGGGTAGGGGTCCTAAAAACAGTGAAAAAACTATTTATTTTTATCTGCCAGGCGCTTTAGGAAAGTGTCCTGGTTGTTGAGAACCAACCCATCTATAACAATTGTGACCCGCCATATCAAATCCAGTCGGAAGTCGGGATTTTTTTACCCTGTGCCAATGCATTCTCTTATATATGCGAGTCGACCATAAGTCGCCTCGCATATATAAGAGAATGCATTGGCCTAACAATTTTTTACAATTTTAATAATTTGTTCTTGTATTCTTTAACAATTTTATAATTTCACCCATACAGAGCCCTAAAAAAATAAAAATAAATTTTTTTTTTTTTTTTTTAGATATTTTTGGGTTGAATTTTTTTTGTGGGTATGCTTAAGCATGCTATAGCGAATTTAAAAACAAACTGGATATAACCTTAGGGACATGTTATAACTCAAAACTATCACCAAGTATTCATAGTAATAATTTTGATGCCCATAAAAAACGTAAGATTCACTGGCACTAAACCTACAAAATAAGTTGTTAAAGAATATAAGAAAAAATTATTAAAATTGTAAAAAATTGTAAAACATAAAAACAAATGATGAAAAATTGTTAGGCCAATGCATTCTCTTATATATGCGAGGCGACCTATGGTCGACTCGCATATATAAGAGAATGCATTGGCACAGGGTATATAGGTTGATACAAAAATCGGACTTGGCACTGAAAGGGTTAAAGAATAAAGAAGTCAAATTCTGGCAAAAACTTGACTCCAACTTGACGATGACATGCATGTTTTCAAAGGAGAACCACATAGCAAATATCAAGAGATTCATTTGAATATTGCTCAAGTTATCATTTACTAGGTTACAATGCAAATATTATGATTTCTAAGTTGAAAATGAGCATAACTCTGTCAAAAATCATCGTTTGAATGACCAGAATCGAACTTGACATGCGTCGTATCAAATATCAAGAAATTCTATTGAATATTGCTCAAGTTAACCATCCGGACAGCCTGAAAACAAAAAATTTTAAGTCGCAAAAAGGGGCATAACTAAGTAAAAAATCATCGGAACACGACCAAATTAAAACTTGGCCTGCGTCTTCGAAATGTACACCCAATTGCGACTATTTTTTTTGCAAGAATAAGTATATAAACCCTCCATAAATAATATATTAAAAAATCCACAAAAATTGGTTAATGTTGAGTGTATAAACCCTCCATAAATAATATACTAAAAAATCTACAAAAATCAGTTAATGTTAAGAGCATATCATCAGCATGTGGTGTCTTCAACTCTTCATGACTCCAAATAAGGTAGGGGCCTCACAACATAGAAATTTTGCCTTTCGTACTTGCCAGCCGCTTTTCCTAAAGTGCCCATGCTTTCTGAACCCAATCCACATACATGTACATGTACATAGTATATATAAATTGCGTACTTAAACAACAACCCATTGTCCAAACACTCAGTTACTCCAGATTGTGGTGTGTTCTAGTCTTCAAGTTGGGTAGGGGTCCTAAAAAACAGTGAAAAAACTATTTATTTTTATCTGCCAGCCGCTTTAGGAAAGTGTCCTGGTTGTTGAGAACCAACCCATCTATAACAATTGTGACCCGCCATATCAAATCCAGTCGGAAGTCGGGATTTTTTTACCCTGTGCCAATGCATTATCTTATATATGCGAGTCGACCATAAGTCGCCTCGCATATATAAGAGAATGCATTGGCCTAACAATTTTTTACAATTTTAATAATTTGTTCTTGTATTCTTTAACAATTTTATAATTTCACCCATACAGAGCCCCAGACAAACATGAGCAGACGACACTCTTCTATGTGCTTATATATATGTGTGGGGCTCCCCTGCAGGGTAATGGATGTTTTTTTATTTTATGTCCTAAAAATTGTAAGAAACATTTATTTAAAAAACATGATAAAAAATTGTTAAGCCAATGCATTCTCTTATATATGCGAGGCGACCTATGGTCGACTCGCATATATAAGAGAATGCATTGGCACAGGGTAAAAAAATCCCGACTTCCGACTGGATTTGATATGGCGGGTCACAATAGTGTATTTCCTGATAGAATAGACATTTGTCCACACCATCTTTTGACATTGAGAACACATCCATTCAGTAATTCAATAGTTAACATTTACATGGGGTATGGGGTCCCTCAATACAGGGTTTTAAAATCACCTTTATCTTTTGACATGTATGATCCGCTTTGTGTAAGGTGCAACATGCTTTTTTGTGAACCAAACCTATCATTACACATGCACCTGTTTTTATAGAATAGCCATTAGGCCACAATCTTGGGTGATATTAATAAAATGTCATAGGCTTTCTGGACCCATTCCATGCATAAAATATGTGCATTTCATAATAAAGCTACCATTCATCAGTGAATATTGAGAGCATTTCCTTTCAGTTTTTGGCATGTTTTAGCAGGGTTCCGGCTTCCTGGTCCTTTTTAAGGTCCCTTTCCCCCACACCCAAATTTCCCCTCCAACCTATGTTCCTACCCGATCCATGGATTAATGCCTACAACACATGTGTATACATGTATCTGCCAATAAATAAAACCAACAGGGAGTAATAAACAAAGATAATTTTATTTGTCCATGCATTAACGCTGACCACTAGTGACCCATTTGGCAGGAAACGAATGATTTTCAGGGCTACACACATTGACAATTATTATTACAGTCTTCTGCAAGATATCGGAGCGTACATCACTAAAAGGGACATGTTTGATTCTGTTTGGAGAACAGTGATTACGTTTTCAACTAACACTCTGTTTTGACTGGTTCTCATTAATGATAATGTAGATGAGATCCAGATGTTAGCCACTGAAGAATGATCAGGAATATTTCAATGTAAAACATGAATGCAGTGAAGTCGGATGTCAAAATAAATTGCGAATTTCCTCTACCATTGTTTGTGGTGGTACAACTATTTGCCAGTACATTTAACTTGACATTTTTCCGTAAAGTTTACAGTACGGTACCTACAGTAATGCCCTAATTAATTGAATCCTTAACCACAGCAAAATTATGGGTAACTTTTCAGGATTCAGTCGGAAATATGGCTTGTTGCCATTCATCGGAAAGCTCTCTGGGAGAGCTTTCTGATGAATGGCAACAAGCCATATTTCTGACTAAATCCTGAAAAGTTACCCATAATTCTGCTGTGGTTAAGGAGTCAATTATTTAGAGAATTACTGTACCATTCCCCAACCCATAGTGGAAACTCCAGCAAATTCTGAATTCTGCACAGCAAAATCCATTTCAATATCTTAAATCAAGAAAAATTTATAACTTTTACTGGATTTAATATAAACTGTCAAGAAATGTTACGTAATGACGCAATCCCAATGTAAATACATAACATTTGGTTTTAGCCAAAACAAAATCTGGATGTTCACTAAGTACCCTATTAATAACTAAAATGTCTATTGGCCGCCTTATTATTGGCACTGTATATTGGCTTATACCAGCTTAAAGATAAGAGTGTGAGTTTTATACTCGTGTAAATCTATTTAGCATGTACCTTTGTGCAAAAAAATTATGATTTAATGAACTCAGAAATTTGTATATTCTTGAACAAAATTCGTATGACATGTGTTTACATCCGACAATCTCTGGCGCGAATTATGTAAATTAGCGGGAATTTATTGACACCTTGGGAGTTATAAATATCCCAAGAATACGTCACTAATGTTTCTACCCATAAATATAGTTTTTAGGTCAATTATGAACCATAGAAGATAACATGATGTAACACAAAACGAGAGGTTGAGAGAAGCATGATAGCAGCAGAAATTTTATAAAATGGAGACTGTATCCGTTTGTCAATCGGCTGACACTTTGTTGTGCAAAACCAAATCGCGATATTTTTTGGAAAGCTATAAAACCAATTGTAATATGAATCTTATGAAACACTACATTATTGTTCATATATTGAGTATTTATCGAAATATAAACAATAGCATGCTGTTGGGGCATGGCATATTACGCCCGTTTCTGGAGTAGAGTGGGGCAAGGTTTAATTCATTTGTTTGAAACCTTTGACTAAAGACGAAATAATAACAAAAATAAAACACAATAAATTCAACTTCAACATACCAAATTTTTTTATCAATCAGAAACCTCAAAATATAAACATTTTAAGCTGGAAATGATTAATATAACTTGTTACCAGTGAGAAATAACCACGTCAACAATCATTCCATCCAAATCCAAACAAGTTTGTGGTATGAATAGTATACTTCCGAAACACCGCAATGCACATTTTCCTTGTTTGTAAAGATTAAGTCAATACATGAACGATAATCTGTAGTGGATTTCGATAAAATCTGATGAAATTCTTTGGCAACAAGACAGTTTTATAGAGAATGTTTGTCAGCAGAATGTACATTCCAATCCACATCGAAATCACCCATAATCAGAAGCTCCTGTTTATTGCGATATTTGTATAGAAGCCTTTGCAGGCTTGCACACAGTTTCCTATATGCCCATATTTGAACTTGATCTGTATAAAAAGGGGCATAACTCAGTCAAAATCATGCAGACGAAACCCATATTCAAACTTGATCTGTATTTTGGGGTGGTAAACTAATATACCAAATTTGGTTCAGTTCACTTGATTCAATCTAAAGTTATTATCTGGAAACCGCAAATCAGGTAAAATGTAAGTCGAAAAAGGGACATGACTCATGTAATTGGCATGTAAACACATCTATATCGTTAAATATATATACTATATACTATGTTTACATTAAGCAGCAATAATTTTAGATGGAATTTTCAAAAACAATTTACTTCTATTAAAATACATGTCCATTTGTGGTTGTAGATGAATCCCAATCTCACCAATAAATCTGCAGTCATTAAAACCTGCCTGTGGTAATCTTGTTTGTTCAACTCCCATGTCTTGTGGGAAGAAGTCTTATCTGTTAGATAGCAATATACAAGTAGAAGACTTTCTATATCAGAATTTAAAGCTCCTCTCCCCAGTCAATCAAGGATTCAGTGTTCATGCATAATTACTAGTATGTATACAGCATGTATACAGACATTATAAAGATGACTGCATGTCTGCCATATCAAACACCCTTCTGGGATGGGCACTAAAAGGCACATGAAATTATCTACTGGTTTGTTTGGGTGTATCAAACTTACAAGCATGCATATGCCAGTGTGTATAAGGAACTTCAAAGTTGGGGGCAATTTGAATGCTGAGGTGTGGTACCTCAGTCAAGGTGTGGCCTGTGGTACCATTTTCAGTGTGGTGTGGGACTTTATATTTCAATGCAATTGAGGGGTGTCTGAGGAATATTGACACCCTGTGCAATGTGTCTAAGGCGCATGTGAGATATCCAGCCAATGGAGGTGTGTCTTAGGTCCTGAGGGCTGAGGTGTATGACCAAATATTTAAGTGAGGTTTGAATTAATATCATACAAGTTATGTTATTATAAAGTCATAGAAAAGCCCTATTAGTATTATGGTGTTCGTCTTGGGCCTGTTGATATGTCAATATTGTGCTCTGAGGAAGATGTGCCACCACAATGTAAACTGGGAGAATAATTACAAGAGAGCTACATACATGTAGTTGAGTGCCTGTGAGGCATTTGTTTGTCCACATTGACAATACTTGTGCTACATTAACTGTTTACTTGCAATATACATGGACAGCCTTAACACAAGTATAACGAGTAAGCATTAATGTACTTCTTAACTGTTCGGGGGAAAAATATAAAAATATTACCAAAAAAAAAAATCCCTACCTACCTACCTGGAATTTTTTGGCACCGTAATAGGAAACAAATAAGTGGGGTTTTTTTGGCCTCAGTCAAAATCATGCGGACGAAACCCATATTCGAACTTGATCTGTATTTTGGGGGTGGTAATCTAATATACCAAATTTGGTTCAGTTCACTCGATTCAATCTAAAGTTATCACTACATTTTGTTCACACACTCGAGAATTCGGCTTTCTTGTTTGCCAGTTGCTTTTTTGCAAAGTGTCCCCAAGACATTCGGGAACCAACCTATCCATAAAAGACGTGTATTTCCAATCATAGCTTCCATTTCTCCACACCCTCAGTTAATATTGGGAGCATTATCCTATTAATTTGTGGAGTGTGTAAGACTTCAAATTGGCCAGGGGGCCCTCAAAACAAAGAAAATTCAACTTTTGTATTTGCAAGCCACCTTTTGTAAAGTTCCCTGGGATTTTGGTTAACAAACTGCCTATATACATATAAATCGTATATTCCCTGACAGCACTACATTTCATTCACATCGTCATTAAGAGCATACAGCTTCAGTACGTGGTGTGTTCAAGAGTTTAAATGGGTTAACCCTTTGAACCCGACAGCTGCTTTTGCGGCCAGCCAGTAAACATTCATATATCAGACTGGCCGCTCTTGTACATTATTTGAAACGAATCGTGCAATACTATATATTGTTGAATGGTTCGCAGGATTGTACAAAGACAACATCAGGATAAATCTTCAAGGTTTAAATTATCCTTCGATACAGTAGTGCCCTAAATAATCGACTCCTTAACAGAGACGTGGCGACAGGGGGGTTTGGGGAGGAAGTCTCACCCCCCCCCCCACTTTGGTAAAAAATTTCAACAGTTGGAAATTTCATACCTGCCAAAACATTAGTTGGAAATTTCACATCAACAATAGGTTGAAAATGTTCTTGTAGTTTGATTTTCAAACAATTTATTGGGTGGAATTAATGGTTTTTGGACCAATATTTGCATATTTTTTGTCAAAATTTTGGACAGAAAAGGTCATCAGTTGGAAATTTTCCAACCTTAGGGGGGGGGGGGGGGGGGGGGGGTGACAGGTTGGAAATTTCCAACACTTGGAAAGCTTGTGTCCTGGTTACTCCCCCGTGGCCAGTCAAAAACTGCTGGTTAATTTAAGAAAACAATATTGTCATACATTTGGTCAACAATGTCATCAGTTTGAAATTTCCAACTCTATAGGAAGGCTTGAGGCTAGTCTAGATGCTAGGATTTTGCGATTTTCTTGTTCAGATTTCAAATTTTTTCCACACCGGGCCGAATCATGGTCGGCCCGGTGTGTCTTTGTCCCTCCCCCGTGGCAAATACAAAACTGCTAATTAGTTTAACAAAAGAATATTTTACTACATTTGGTCAAACTTGTGGACTAAAATGGTCATCAGTTGGATAATTTCCCAACCTGAGGGGGGTATGAGGTTTTATACATCCAACACTATAGGAAAGCTTCAGTTGAGGCCAGTCCAGATACTAGGATTTGCGGTTTTCTTGTAAATTTAAAAAAAATTTCTCACACTGAACCGAACAACCATGGTCAGCCCGGTGTGTCCTGGTCTCTTGCCCGTAGTTGTGCATTATCTAGAGTTAGACCCTTAGATGTTAGGATTTATGCAATGTTTCAGGTTAAAATATCTTAATCAATCTCATACCGGGAATAGGGAATATAGAAGCATATATAGGATATTAGGCCTGAGCACTGAGGGGGGGGGGGGGGATGCAAATGGAATTATGCAAAACTGGTGTTTGGTCTGATTCTGATTCAAGGGGGTGGGGTGCAATTGGAATTTCCCAATGTGGAAACCCCCCCCCCAATGGAGACCCACTAGTCATGTCCCTGCTCCTTAACCACAGCAGAATTATTGGTCATTTTTCAGGATTTAGTTGGACATATAGCTTGTTGCCATTCATCGGAAATCTCTCAGTGAGTAAGGAGTCGATTATTTAGGGCATTAATGTACATGTCAGTGTTCTGGCCTACTCAGTGGTCGTATTTTATGGAAAGTTAATATTATATATAATACTTGGAAATTCCATAACTGATACTGTTTATAGATTGTAATAGATTTAGCAATATTTACACTCCTGTGAGTGTGATAGCAGACACGATATACTACGATGCCTGGCCTCTGATAAGGACACTGTGATCAGAAACCACAACATCTTTGATTGGTCCATGTTTTCCACTGTCTATACAATTAACGTGGCTTTGTTTACGAAAAAACGGTCCAAAAAAAAAATGTATATTCTGTGACAATTTGCAGTAGGTCCCCATTTGTGGAAGTGCGACAATTCATGGAGATCGATTAAAATGGGCAAAAGAGACAACTTTAAAGCAAGGAACTGGTGCGTACATTTGTCAATTGAATCTTATCATACTACATGTATTTTAAATGAATAATGACAAGAGAATCAATAACAGTAGCTTGTTCTATCAAATATCAGGTCGGCAAACATCCAAAATGGGCTACGTAGCTTGTTTTGTCTACGATAGCCCGATTGAGCTACATTTTAAATGTGATTTACACACCTCTATCGATAGACAAAAGGAGCTACGTAGCTCGTTTTGGATGCGTGCCCAACCTGATTATATTTGCTGTAATGTTCTCCGCTGTTATTCGTGGACCTCCACAAAGGGATCCCCTGCAAACAGACACCTACCAAATTTTCAACTTTATTCATCAATCTAATTCCAAAGACAAGACGTGCCTGGGACTGGCAGTAAATTTTGACAGGCTTGCTGATTGATTCACAATAATCGAGAGTAAAGTTCACAAATGTTGGCTTGAAAAAATAAATATGCATAGATATCCGATAGAGTATTGAAACAAGACAGTCAATGACTGGAGACGCTCACCAAACTGTAAAGACTAGGAAGACTGGGACTCGGAAGACCATAAGAGTTAGTACTTGTCATATTCAATTAAAAACAAGTAGTCCTAAAGAGGGACATAGCCTACAGGGTCTCCGTTGATCAGTGGGGTGTCCACCTTCAAATATGGTCCAGATCCCCCCACCCCACATAGTTCATAGTCTGCTCCCTCTCAACTGAAGCAAACACACTCCCAAGTTCGTAAAATTCCTTTGCACATGTTGGAATATTACAACTGACACTTCAAGCTTTCCTAACTGTGGCAAAGTTACAACCTGACATGCTCCCATTTTTTAATGGTGGACCCCATTCAAACAAATTTTGATCCCAACTCTCCATAGGCCATTTACACCAAATGCCATTTCTTGATTGGTCGAACCCATTTTAACAAATCTGTAACCCAGTCCCAAGTAACACAAGGACCCTCCATACTGGTTACTACATATAGGCTAAATAGGACTGATGGCTCTTGAGGAGGGCCATTTTAAGAATTACTTTGGGGGAAGAGTTATGTCCATGGTCGCACCCCTATTTGACCTGGTGAACCCATTTCAACAAATCTGAACCCAGTCACCCAATGACTCTCTATACCAAAATGTATACCAAATATGCCAAATGGTTCTTGAGAAGATGTTTTAAAAATGAAAGTGTCAATGACACTGTAGCTCAACTTGGAAAGGGAATAATTTCATGTGTTAAAGTCAATGGAGTTATTAGGAATGTGGAAAGTTGAAAGGCCTAGTTATGCAAAGAGTAAAATCTAAGATGGCTGCTGGCAGCCATGTTTTTTTGCTGAATGACCCCAAAATGACTCGTTCCCATCTACATGTTAATGTCAACATTCATGACAAATTTCATAAAGATCAGACCAAAGGTATGACCTGTAGCCCGCGGGAAAGGAAATTGTTGACGGAAACATGGACACATGCACACAAGGACGACGGACGCCAATCCATGGCAATAGCTCAAACTTACAAAGTAAGTTGAGCTAATAACTGATGAGGGAAAGAAATACATGTATGTCATTGGCTCTGACCAATTGTGAATCAATCTGAATCCTAGTCACCCATACCAAATATAAGCTGAATAGGTCTTATGGTTCTTGATAGGAAGACATTTTAAGAATTACAATGGATGGACAAGTTACGTCCCTGGCTCCGCCCTTATTTGACCAGGTGACCTCATTTTAACACATCTGTATCCCCGTCACCCAAAAACCTTCCATACCAATTATAAGCTAAATAGCCCCGATGATTCTTGAGATGTTTTAAGAATGACTATGGATGGAAAGAGTTAGGTTCCTAGATTCTTGAGAAGATGTTTTAAGAATTACTATGGATGGAAAGAGTTAGGTCCCTAGCTATGCCACTTTTTTGACCATGTGACCCCCAATTGAACAGAACTGAATCCCAGCCACCTAGGGACCATCCACACAAAATATGTCTCAATTCTTCATCTCAGGTAAGCTAAGAAAATGCCTCCATCTTTCTCATCCAGTTTCCCATATGTAATCGCCTGAGAAAACAGGTATTTAGTTTTACTGGCCTAACTGTCAGATTCATCATTCACACTTGGCCTTGGGAGTGGAGTTGTTATCATAAGCAGGGTCATTTATATACAAACTCTCTAACAGGCAGAGAAATTTAGGCTATTAATCAAAGCTGTCATTCCAAACAGATTTTGTTAACACTGCCATTTCATTTATTACTTTATAATCAATGTGACTTCTATATGGTTTAAGCATGTTCTTGATTTTAGACTGATTTAAACCAAATTTGGTTGAGTCACCCTGGTGGATGTTATAATGGTGTTATTTTTTTTTTAATTGAGCCTGATTGAGCATTTGACCCAGTGACCTCAATTGAACAAATCTGAACCCTAGTCACCCAAGGATCCTTCATACCAAATATGAACCCATTTGGCCTGATGGTATTTGAGAAGAAGAAGTTTAAAAGAATTACTATGGAGGGAAAGAGTTATGGCCCTGGCTTCGCAACTATTCTACCCAGTGACCTCGTTTGAACAAATCTGAATGTGAGTCACCTAGGGAACATCCACACCAAATATGAACTCATTCGGTCCATTGGTTCCAGAGGAGAAGATGTTCAAAGAATTGTTGACGGACGGACGGATGGACGGACGAGGACTCAGGAGTGATGACTATAGCTCCACCGGAGACTTCGTCTCAGGTGAGCTAAAAACACTTGAATTATTAATTTTCTCTGTACCAAGAAGTTTATCTGATTTAAAACAGACGTAGACTTGACAGTATAGTTAAATAATTGAAATTTGCTTTGATAAATATTAAAATTTTGGGAATTCCATGTGACCTTGACATATATGAGCATTTATAGGTTATGTCATCGTGTTTAAGGGCAAGTTTTGTGTTTAAGTGCAAGTTCACGAAAAAATTATTGCTCGAAAATATAGATTTTATAACCCGGTCAAAGGCCTCTGAGAAGACAGGGAGATTGATGACCCGATTTCTTCGTTAGATTATGCTAGTATCTCGACTTTGATTGGTTCAATTTCGCCGAGTTATATGATAAATGAAAAGGGGATTTTATTGCCAATAAGACACACCTGAGGATATTTTGGCTGCAATTATCAATTTCTAGAGTTTATTAGGGTTTGATAGCGGGTGTGGTTTTAGCCAAAATCGTCCATTGGAACATTTACACTGGTATAGACTATATTGGTATTTTACGGTACCGGTAGTAATTTTCCCCAGGGGCCTGTGTGAAATATGGGAAAGGAAGATTATATAAATGTAGAAACCGATAACTGCCAATAGTTTTCACCCATGCAAAAATACACGTCAATCAAAATAGTACACATCAGGATACTTTCTTCTTCATGTATTAACTAACATTCTGGGGGGGGGGGGGGGGGCGGTGGGTGTAGAATACGCAAACCAATGAACAGAGCTGTACGTGTCTCAGATTAGTGTTTTCGTGGTTAAATATACGGAACTGCACATGCATATAACTTTCTTGTCAGTTTTGCATGTTCGGTTATGTAGGTACATGTACAAATTGAGTAGTTGTCTCCATTTATTGTGTCAGTTCTGGTGTCGACTGAATTAATCTGTTTTCTATAGCATGTAACAATAAAGAGCGTTCAGATACTTTACGAACAAACACCATGAAAAAAACCCAGAAATTCTCCAGTCATGATTTTAAAATTTTCACACGATAGTTATTCCTACCACCATACCATATATTAAATAAACCAACAATAATATAAAATAAACACAATTTGTGGTTTATGCTGAAGAATACCAGGACTTGATTATTCGGACTTTAATTAGCCTTTCATTCGCATAATTAAACACATAAAGTTCGTAAAATATTATTCGAGATCGGGGCCCTGTTGACTTACCGGTAGCATAAAAAACCATAACTTCACCATCGTGAACCTCTATTTGACCACGCGCTCGAGTTGCGACATTGTCTCGTCTTTTGAAGTTATTATTAAATTTAGGTCGAAGGCCGTTCTGCATCCACAGCTTTCTGGGACAAGATATTATATTACCGTGTAGCAATTTGATGACGATGACTCCTCCTAGCAGCTTGTCTTCTGTATTGATTGACAGTACGGCAAATACAGAGTGTTGGTCTGAAATATTCTATCTCTGTTGCGCACACGTGGGCATCTCTCAAGTAGACTGATGTTCTGAGTTTCTTCCTAACAATGCACAAGTGTGTCTTCCTTTGATAGTGTGTCAGACATTTAATTAGGGCAGTGATGCTAATATGTTGTTGATTCTCTGTATGACTGGGCATTCCAATGCTTCCTTATAACTATTTATTTCATCAACCAGGAAAAGGATGACTTATTTCCCTTAAAGGGCTTATTTATTGTGTCATCTGATATTTTTCCAACATCAGTTTGAACGGTGTCAGAGTTGGAAAATATCACAGTATTATTCAAATGTGAAAGTAAATAAAACAAAATTAAAGGATACTACAAAATAGGATATTGAACGCAATTCAGCGCGGACATCATGCGACCTCGTTGACTCCCGAGCAACGCGTTAAACTTCAATGCAGTCTGCGTTAAATTTCAACGTGGTCCTAACATACATGCAATGCATTATCAACGCGACGACCAAGTTGTGTTAATGTTAGGACCGTGTTGTTAATGGCTGAGGACCACGTTAAAGGGACACTTATTTTGAGAATATGTGTATACCATGTATTCCTTTGTCTATTTTATCTTTACATGTAGGTTGGCCTACACTAATGTGTGTTAAAAGACCATTAGAACGTACATGTATCTTATCTTATCGAATGGGTTGTGAGCGATACCAATAACTATTCGTAACAGTTGGTATAATACAGATAGTGTGCAGGAAGCTAAAGTGGTGAGCACTGAGTTGGGCTCTGTCGGTTAATTGCGGGCTAGAGATCATGCCCCCCTTTTCAACTATTTAATAATTTTAGAGCACCAATCAAACTGCGTTTGAGCAGCACCGGATTACCATTTCCAGAACTGAAAAAGACACTGCATCTTCGGTATTGAATATTGTATTAAAATAAATTTAAATATAGTTTCCAAATCCAAGGTATTCATCAATACATTAGAGTTATTAAACCGCTATAACCGACATTGATCACCACACATAGTGAGTTTTCACACATAATTGACATCGCTGTGTCAACAAAACACAACACTTTGTCACAAAACGAGTGACAGTTTTGATTTGTTTTAAAGTGATTGGAGAATTTTACATGTATGTAACCTAGTTTAGATGCGCAAATTAGCTTTTCTAGTTAATTATCGAAAAACATCCGGTTTGAGAGTAGAATATATACATGTAGCTGAATTCAGCTAGGTTAGCTGAATACAGCTATTGTAGCTGTATTCTCACATATGCCAGACATGAATGTGTCAACAATCCAATTTACCTGGTCCTGTAAAAGCCAGCTTTGGTCACCAGGACGTAACAACTACAGATACAGATAATGCTAATCGCTGTGCAGTAACTTGAGTATTAAGACAGAAATCAATGATTTTTTTAAGGACGACCAGCTGGGCAACATATGCGCTGGTCGTCCGTATACTAAGTTCGCTTTCGAACATGGGCGCCGCCATCTTGAATTTGAGGGGCCGCCATCTTGAACGTCATTGCAATTAAATTAAAACTACAAAATGTTACATTTCACATAGCTAACATAACAGTATTCATTGCTTGAAGACATTACATGGTTTATACTTTAAACAATAATCATTACTTAAATCATAAATGTTGCCGATCTGACTCGGGTTGCTATGCCATTCGGAAAATGACGGAAATTACGAAAAGCTGCACATTTTCGTAAGCCACATCGCGAAAACAACATGACTCATCTCGTAAATGTCTAAAATGTTTGTCATATCACTAAATAAACTTTTTTTTAGTTTATTAAATTAGTAAAAGCACGTTCACGTAATCTGTTAGGTTACGTCATATGTTGTATCCAAAGCGACGTCATATTGGCACGCGCATTTCCCCGCGAAAGTTATTGACGTTTTGACAGCGACATAGCACACAAAGCAGGCATAATGTTGACACGGTTGGCATTAGGTTTGGTTGGGTTGACGTTGTTTCATAGTGCATGGCTCCGAGTCCGCGCTGGTATAAATGTAGCTCCATGCAATTGTAATAAAACTCATCAAATCCCAACCTATAAAATCGCTATAGGATTTGTACAGGTACAAACAAAAACATGTTCTTGGAAATTGAATGTTCTTCCTTACTTATATTCTAATGATTTGGGTTGTGATTTGAAACAAACAACCCAAATTATGATGGGGTTAAACCCATGTTCTCACTCATAAGAACCCCAATTTCCAACCAAGGCCAAGGGTTGTGGAAGCGAGTACAACTAATATTTCATCCAAATTGAGATTGGGCATATGGGCCAGTCGAAAAAATGGCACCGGGAGCCACGAAAGGCTGAAAGATGTGAGTGCAATATGATAATTCTGAGGTCAGCCCTTTTAATTCAGATTGTTTGGCTTCGGCAATCTGCTACGGCAACCCTTTATCATGGCCCAGTTTGCTTCAGCAAATGGCTTCGGCATGGCTGGTTGCCGTAGCCAATTATGAGGACTGGAGGTAGACCCCACCCCCCTACCACAAGCAACCAACTTTGTGTACAGGTACGTAATTGGTTATAAGAAATATTTATAGTTAATTAAATCTTGACGTTCATAAAAGTCAACACCTATTAGTATTAGTTTGAGTACTCTTGAGTGCCTAATAAACATACATGTACGAATATTAAAATCGAGGTAAAATTCCCACCTGTACGATCGTTATTTGGTCCTGTACGTTTATTAAATTAACCAAATGAAATAATTCACCAATCTTAAATTGTGTTATTCATAGATAAATGAACTCTTGATTGTTGACAGTGATCAGCACACTGTAGATTCACAGACCTGGCTATCCATCGAAACTATTTCTGTCACATGGCATCAGTAAACCAGTCAGATGGTGCGTTTTGTTGGGATGTATGGTACTAATATTTCCAGTCTGAACGTTTATTCCGCCCTGTACTATTATTCAGTTACACGACATTTTCCAACCTGTACTATTATTCCACCCTGTACTTTTACAGGGTAAAAGTACAGGGTCGGTGAAAAGAACATTTCTTTTAAAAGAACATTTCTTTTAAAATAAACATATTCACTATCATAAGATTACTTGTAAATGTAGCACTTATGATGATAAATCATATTATCCACATTGATGATGGCTTTATCAATGTAAAATATCAATATATTAACATTGATGTCATTACCATTATTTTTTAGTATCAAAATGGAGAATTTCGTGGTAACTACATGTATATTGTCTGCCTCGTGGCCGGTAGCATATCAGGGGACCACAATAGAATTAAGCCTTCGAGTGCTTTTACTAGTTTTAGTGCCATCCCCGATATCTAGCCGTACATGTACTCTACGATTTTTCTAAATTTCAGCCATCGAATACCATTGGTATTCACTTTGACTTCTTTACAGCCTCATTTTTGTTTCAAAATTTGCGATTTCTTATAATATTTGTAACCTGTTAAAACAATATACATGTATGTCTTTATATCAAAAATCAATCAATCAATCAATCAATCAATTAGGCACTCAAGAGTAGTGCAGGTCGTGACTGCACGGTCGTCCTTTTTTACATGGATTTCAATGCCATAATTTCTTATTAATATTAATAATAACGTTATATTGGATCCCACCAGTTCACAGGTGGCATCCCTTGTAAAGTTGTATATTAAATCAAATCATCTTTTAATTCATGTTAATAATAATAGTAATATTTATTTTTTAATTTTATGTAAATTGTAAATGTAATGTAAACAATAAAACACTGTTTTCTCGTTCTGCAAATGACAGCAGACAGGTCCCTTTGAATAAGTTTGATTTATTTATACAAGAATTATCGTATGTGACTAATTTCAGGACATATTCTTCTTAACTTAAGTAACAAGACAACAACCACAAATGAAAGTACATACCGAAGCTTGAGTGACAGAAAACTATTGCACAGACTAAGAAAAAATTGGCGTTCTTGGAAATGGAATCCATTTTTCTGCAGATGTCTGGAAATCCGTTACCGGTTGGTGTTTCCCAGTTGCTCAATGAAAACCCAACTGGTAAACGAGAAACGGTTGCCTGTAATATGCGGAATGTCGACGATGAAGGGATGGAACGAAACACTTTAATCGGTTGTACTAAAAGCCGACCGCACCCGCTCGTATACCGCTCCAGGAGTCCAAACGAGAGGAGGCATGCACTACCATGCAGAATAGACATATATGTACCAAAGTTCCAACCCCCAAGTCGATATCTCGAGCCGAAACGGCATGGTTATAGGCCTAACCCCTATACTTGCTGTCGGTTCCGTCAGGCACGCACAATAAAAAATAGTCCGACCGTACTTCTCCTACAGTAGTCATCAGATCCAAAATATGTTTAACAGTTTTGACTTGGCACAGATACGCGAATTTGAATACGAGTAATACATCAAACTTTCAACTGTCAGAAATTTACAACCTAAACACTCTCCATATCGTTGGTACCGTAGTTTCCAACTAATGGCCGAAAGTGGGAAATATAAATAAATATTATATTATTGATTCTAAAGTCAACACATTTCATAGGAAATACTGGTTGGAATACCCAACTATCAGAACAAATTATTTACCTTTGATCTTCAGCCTGTGACAAGCTTTCGCTTGTAATGGCTACTTGAGCTCACTTTATGTTTGCTTGCAAAATTATAGAAGCTAAAATAACATTAATTAATTTGGTTTTCCTCACCAGCTATCCTTGAGATAGGATTTAAATTGATCTAGGGAGTTAGGTGTCAGACATATATCTGTCAGATTGTTCCAGTTTGTCGTACTCCTGGTAACGAAGTTGTTCTTGGCTATATGTCGGCACTTTTCGTGGGAAGTTCACAGGAACAATTAAGTCGTCTGCAACGTCTACAGAACTCGGCCGCGAGGATTGTAGTGCGTGTTCCGAAATCCACCCATGTCTCTCCAATTTTGAAAAACCTACATTGGCTCTCAGTGCGCGCGCGAATTGATTTCAGGTTAGCAACGTTCTGCTATCGTTACTTTCATTCCTCTGCCCCAGCATACATCTCGGACCTTCTTACGTTGTATGTACCAGGCCGTGATAACCTCCGTTCCAAGGAAAAACAGCTTCTGGCTTTTCCGGTGGGTAAATATAAGAAAATTGAACGTCGTCTGTTTACACACGCCGCACAAAGTGTCTGGAACTCCACCCTCTCGACATTCGTCGTTCGCATTCTATTGACAACTTCAAGCAACGACTTAAGACGCACCTGTTCAATATTTACCCGCACACAACTAGCCGTAGATAGCAGCATTGCATCATTCTCCGTATCCATTGATAGTAAATATTCTAATGTCTGTACATGTATATAACCTGCATATAGAGTCCCAAGCGCTTCGAGCTACACCAGGGATGAAGCGCTATACAAATGCTATATATTATTATTATTATTATATTATTTCTCCCAATTTGGGCGGTTGTATGATGGTGGTTTTTCATCTGATGTGTGTGTCGGAATAAATGAGGTGGAGGATTTCTGTAAATGTTAGCCCAAACTACATTTCTAAGTAACAATGGTTTTGTTGTTTAATTTGAGGAATCATACCACATTAGACGAATTCATCCCAAATATATTAACAGTTGTCATGTAAAACATTTGCAGTAGGTTAGCGTTATTTGGTATTTGCGGATGTCGTTTAACATGGGGAAAATAGACTACTACGCTTGAACGGGTATGTGCATTTGTCGTTTTTTAATGTATAGCAACTTGATAATCAATAACAGAGGCCTTCTCTGTCAAATACAGTCGCTCTATTTACGATATTAATTGGGGAGCTTTCTAAATTAAACTACGCACAAACGGATACATGCTGCAAATTAAGGAAGCTTGCTCACGATAATGGCGCCGCCTATAAAAGGTGCCGGAAACCGGCCCACTCGCCCCAGGGCCCACTCGTCCAGTCGACCTGGGCCAGCTCGGGACACACTATAAAGTGTATGCCGAGGCCGAGGCCGGCTCGGAATAAAAGGTGTATACGGGGTGTTATATGGCGTTTGGTCCGTTGTTTCTCAATGAATATTATTGAAATATGTCCGGGTTGGGACATGGAGTACAATAACGTTTGAATTGTTTTTAAATTTACGAATTTGTTGATTTTATTCAACTTTTTCGTTCTGAAACACACTATAAAGTGTATGCGGCCGGCTCCAAAATTTAGTACATATGTCCGGGTTATGACATGGAAAACATTAACGTTTGAATTGTTTTTAAATTCACAAATTTGTTGATTTTATTCAACTTTTCGTTCTTTCATTCTGTAAAGTGTAAGCGGTCGGCTCCATTTAAAAGGGGTAAGCGGCATATGTGCTTAGTGTTATAGGTAATCGGATTAACTAATTGGCGACTCTAAACTATTGTGTTTTGGGGTATTTGAGGTTTTTTGTGAAATAATAATTTAGAAAGTGAATACATTTAATTTAAATGATAACTTTATTTAATCATAATAAACACATAAAATATAATAACAAACATGAGACATACATGATTTATAAACTGTTAAAAAAAGATATCAAACTCAATACATGACAAAGATGACTCAATGGAGTTTATAAAGTGCACATAAAACTATTAAGGTAACAATCTTTTTAAGGAAGCCGATAAAATTAAATTTTAATTAAATTTAAAAGTGGCAATTATTAATTTACGGTTTTAAATATAAAAATATTATTGAAATTATTATGTAAATTTTGTTAATTAATTAATATTATTAATTTACTTTTTTTAAATATAAACTTTATTATTCATATATATATTGTTGTCACCGATTTAGGTTGTCTTTTGTCTATAAAAATAAAATATTCTGTCGATATATAGTTTCATCGTTGTGCGGTCGAAACATCCACAGCAGTCTTACAAAAATCTACTTTTCTGGTTTTGCATTTTTTATGTATAGAATGCAGCAAAAAGGGAGATAACTTGCCAAATGTCATTAAAACATCGATAAATCTGGTGTGGATTGAAATTGGGTACAAATTTCGGGATTGAAAAAAGACAACACAATGATGAAACTATATATCGATCGAATATACATGTCTCAAAGTTATCGAGGCGGAAATGCCCTTAACAACAATTTTTTCAATCCCATCATTTTATAGACAAAAGACAACCTAAATCGGTTGAACAAGGAGAGGTGTTAACAATTAAAGTGCAAGATTACTAGTTGTGACTGGTATGGAAAAATAGGCATTTCGATTACACCCTTTTATAGGTAATCGGATTAACTAATTGGCGACTCTAAACTATTGTGTTTTGGTGTATTTGAGGTTTTTTGTGAAATAATAATTTAGAAAGTGAATACATTTAATTTAAATGATAACTTTATTTAATCATAATAAACACTTAAAATATAATAACAAACATGAGACATACATGATTTATAAACTGTTAACAAAAGATATCAAACTCAAAACATGACAAAGATGACTCAATGGAGTTTATAAAGTGCACATCAAACTATTAAGGTAACAATCTTTTTAAGGAAGCCGATCAAATTAAATTTAAATTAAATTTAAATTTAAAAGTGGCAATTATTAATTTACTGTTTTAAATATAAAAATATTATTGAAATTATTATGTAAATTTTGTTAATTAATTAATATTATTAATTAACTTTTTTTAAATATAAACTTTATTATTCATATATATATTGTTGTCATCGATTTAGGTTGTCTTTTGTCTATAAAAATAAAATATTCTGTCGATATATAGTTTCATCGTTGTGCGGTCGAAACATCCACAGCAGTCTTACAAAAATCTACTTTTCTGGTTTTGCATTTTTTATGTATAGAATGCAGCAAAAAGGGAGATAACTTGCCAAATGTCATTAAAACATCGATAAATCTGGTGTGTAGATCGAAATTGGGTACAAATTTCGGGATTGAAAAAAGACAACACAATGATGAAACTATATATCGATCGAATATACATGTCTCAAAGTTATCGGGGCGGAAATGCCCTTAACAACAATTTTTTCAATCCCATCATTTTATAGACAAAAGACAACCTAAATCGGTTGATCAAGGAGAGGTGTTAACAATTAAAGTGCAAGATTACTAGTTGTGACTGGTATGCAAAAATAGGCATTTCGATTACACCCTTTTATAGGTAATCGGATTAACTAATTGGCGACTCTAAACTATTGTGTTTTGGTGTATTTGAGGTTTTTTGTGAAATAATAATTTAGAAAGTGAATACATTTAATTTAAATGATAACTTTATTTAATCATAATAAACACTTAAAATATAATAACAAACATGAGACATACATGATTTATAAACTGTTAACAAAAGATATCAAACTCAAAACATGACAAAGATGACTCAATGGAGTTTATAAAGTGCACATAAAACTATTAAGGTAACAATCTTTTTAAGGAAGCCGATAAAATTAAATTTAAAAGTGGCAATTATTAATTTACTGTTTTAAATATAAAAATATTATTGAAATTATTATGTAAATTTTGTTAATTAATTAATATTATTAATTAACTTTTTTTAAATATAAACTTTATTATTCATATATATTGTTGTCACCGATTTAGGTTGTCTTTTGTCTATAAAAATAAAATATTCTGTCGATATATAGTTTCATCATTATGCGGTCGAAACACCCACAGCAGTCTTACATAAATCTACTTTTCTGGTTTTGCATTTTTTATGTATAGAATGCAGCAAAAAGGGAGATAACTTGCCAAATGTCATTAAAACATCGATAAATCTGGTGTATAGATCGAAATTGGGTACAAATTTCGGGATTGAAAAAAGACAACACAATGATGAAACTATATATCGATCGAATATACATGTCTCAAAGTTATCGGGGCGGAAATGCCCTTAACAATTTTTTTTTCAATCCCATCATTTTATAGACAAAAGACAACCTAAATCGGTTGAACAAGGAGAGGTGTTAACAATTAAAGTGCAAGATAACTAGTTGTGACTGGTATGCAAAAATTAGGCATTTCGATTACACCCTTTTACGACCGGGTAGCATCATATCGCACGTTCCTAACTTGATTTTCACGTGCCACAAATGTACATTTTTATATTTCCACAGCCAATATTGCTACTTGTGCTATCAAATATTTATTAAAATGGTCAAATGTCACAGTCAATATATGAGCTGCATTAGATCATCCTACAAATAGTCCTTGAATGTCGAAATGTTTGACAGTTCCGCTTGTTTGTTATCTTAACTTGCACTTTAACTATCATAAGTTACCATGAAAACCCCCCACACTCTTTTGTTAATAGTAGTCTTTTATATTTTTAAACTATAGATTAACTATATAGTTTACAATGTGCTAGAATTTATCCAATATACGACAAATTGTATCTTGTTTTAGTGGAAATAAGTCACATGATAGCATGTTCCAGAAAATAACACAATATAACACAGTATAAACAGGATACACCTTATACACAATCATACACCTCTACCAGCCTGAGAACAAAACTTAGAATATCGGAATTGTCCGGTATAAGAGAAGAATCGAACGCATTCTGAGAGGTGCCACCCAGCACCGAACATGAAACTGTAAATTCTATGAATTCGGTAGGCCATATTGCCGATTTGCTTAGATTAATCGACTGGCGGATTTCAGCGTCGACTTGTTTAATAATCGAGTCGACGCCGATTAGTCAAATAATTGTTTCAACACTAGTCAGAAACCATATATGCCTTGTGTAACAACGGTGAACTACTTGAAAAAGGTTCGATTGAACTTGAGAAGGATTGGTTTTGCAACAAATAGGTACCGACAGTATGATTATTATTATTATGACAATAGTTGTCAGCAGCTTTTGAGATAAACTACATGTAGGTCACTGCGGATGGTCAGTTGAGCTCTTGATCTGCATGGCAGGTGTTACACATGTGGTAATCAAAGAGTAATTACATGGAGTAATAACTGGATTTCCTTATAATCTTATATAGCCATCAACGTTTTCCGAGTTTTGATGAAAAACATGGGCGCCAATGACCATCTTCGATTTTATTCTTTCCATGATTCAATAATTTGGTATACCCTACTTGTCCAATCGTTAATAAACTTCATATGGATCTTCGGGATAACAACAAGATGAGAGTAGTGTAATTTTTCCGAATTTCGTTAAAAAACATGCCACTGACATCGATTTTGGATGTTAATATTAGCATTACTAAACCCTTTAGCACAGACCGCAGTCCACTTCACTCATCCGATCATCACCAAACTTCATATTTATCTTGATATTGATCTATTAGATGAGAGCTATCAAATATTTTTTGAATTTCATAGGAAAAAATGGTCGCCAGCGGTCATATTGCATTTACGTTATATGTTATCACGTCATGTCGATATCTAGTATTACTTAGAAATTTCAGCTTTCCAGATTCATAATTGCTCCATTGACTGTAACAGATGAAATTACCCCCCCCCTCTTTGGATAGATTGTCACTGAAACTGTATTTTGTCAGACTGCCTGTAGTCACTGATTATATGTGGAAATAATCTGTAATAAGATATAAGATGTAGCACTGTTTTATTTTATATTTACATGTAGTGCTGTTTTTATACAACAATTCCACCCAGGCTTCTCAACGGTACGCAGTACCGACTCGGTGCTGTGGTTGCATATATGCACATTCGTAGATCAGCAGGCTGTTTGGAAAAATACAATAGTATCAAGTTTCGCTCTTTAAACTACACGCGATGTACATCGATCGTGATTGTATTCATGGCGCGAGAGGTCGGTCTCGGAAGGGTGGGTCCTGGTTTTTATGTGTCTATTATAACTCTTCAATGGTTAAATTCCAATTTTTTGAAAGCACGGCATTGTGATATTGTTTTAATCTTGTGATTGGGACTTGGGATTGTAACTTATGTTTTTGCCTTTATTATTGCCCAGTTGTGGCAATTATACACTAAACCCAGTTACAATTTATTACCATTTATTCACAAACAACCCCACCCACAAGTATGGACCCACACGTTTTGATTAATCACATACACATGTACCCGTTCACATGTCGTATCAGTTTGCAAATAAGGTCGACCATTTTGAATTTATATGGGACTCATGGAACCTTCAGTTATATAGAATCAAATCGGGAACGATATCCACGAACCGTGCACAATGTAATTTGCTGAATAGACATGATAGTTCATATTTGGTATATGAACTCGTGGAGAGTAATTGTTGCCTAACTTGACTCATTATTGTTTAGATTTAAAATGGCCGACCGCGCGACTTTGCAAATACATTTATTCTGATTGAATATTGTGAAGTGAAAACCACCGATGTGTGTCGCGTTACGGAACACTTTCTATCAGTTGATCTTGAATTTTACTATTTTTATGGCTAAATAATTTGGTTGATCCTACAGACGACACCCCTTGTCCGATCGTCACCAGATTCCACAATGATCTCAGGTTCTGGATAACCAGGATGAGAGTAATCTAATTTTTCCGAATTTCGTTAAAAACATGACCACAGGCAGCAATTTTGTATCTTACTCTTTGCATGACTGAATTCTTTAGCACCTGTACAGACCACATCCCTCATCTGATAGTCAACTTCATATTGATCTTCGGGGTGACAACTAGATGGGAGCTATCGAATGCTTTGAATTTCTTTGGAAAACATTGTCGCCAGCAGTCATCTTCTATTTTGGTTTTTATATACATCTATATCTCTTCATGCGGAATTGATAGCCAGTATTACTTAGGTAGTTCAACTTTCCGCATTCCTGTCATCATTTGAAATATAAAAATTTACCTGATACGTGTAGTCCAATGAAAATTAACAAGCGTCCATAAATTAAATGATCCTATGATCCTATTATTCCTCACAATCACATGCACCCTTCAAAATTTTGTTTCGTCGTATCTATTTTTAATGATCCCTATGGTAATATTGATATAGATACATTTGTCAAACATTTCTTTGTACAATATACAGGTATATAGTTTATAACTAAATCTAGAAATATATAATACTAACTAGCTGATGTACTCGACTTCGTTCGAGCTATTTAGGGATTTCTTTGTGATCGCCTCCATCTGGGCTAGGGCCCGACGAATCGGCAATTTCAACATCGAATCGAATCTCGAATCGAATCATGATAATGATTCGAAATCGAATCGAATCTCGAATCGAATCTTTTTCAAACACTTTAGTAGATTGGCGGTACTGATCAGTGGGAGGTACGAGCAAAAATGGGGACAAATGTCCGATGATTTTATAACTTCAGTCAGATCACTCAGATTACGAAGGAGAAATTTAATTTCTATGACATGATATGAACAGTATTCAATCACAGTTTTAAACAGTTTAATATATGGGAATGGCACGACATCATTTCATATTTTGTGACAATATGCGTGAAGTTCGTGAAAGTAAGCAGTCTGGAACTTTGGAGCCAATGGAGTCTGATTCGAGTCATTGCAAACTGAAACTCGTCTGCGCATATATACTCTTTACTCTTTATCAAAATTGCGCATCGTGACTTGGGAATGGCGCATACGCAAACGGGATTACAGGAACTATGTATAGTATTCCAACTTGGGCCTGTCCATTAGAATCAATTGAGTTGTCATTAAAGCTAAATGGTTAACATTATTCCATTTCGCGGATAACATATGCTGTATAAAGATGTTGATCGGATTTGGACATGACATGTTGGAGCCCAAAATGTTTATTTAATATATTTATATCGTGTTAAGTTTTAAATTAAAAAATAAATATTATTTTATTGAGCTGGGTAACGCAATATTGGCTTTCCTGGTAAGAATGTCAAATACCAACATACAGATATGTCCCAAAAGAAATTTACTCGCTTCCGCAGCTGGGGCCGGGCAAAATCGCGACATTGCTGGTTTTATGTGGTGGTTTATATAAATTTTGGACCTTCTGTTTGAAAAGTCCCACTAAAACCGATAAAAACCATGTTTCGAAACGGTGTGATTCGGTTCACCGATTATTTTATCACAACAAAAGTATAAACGCACGTGTACGACATTGTCACAACTCGAACGGCAAGTCAAACACAAGAGTTCTAATTTGCTGCAATTTTGACGAGTAGCTTGCGAAAATCGTCAACAAAACTACCGCTCTGATTTTCAATTATGTTATTATGTTTTATTGTGGGAATTGTTCTCAAAGCACATAGAAAATTTGACTTTGGAGCGATCGGGTTTCGCTATTTTTGGTGGAAAATCACATGCTAAATATAAAAACACGGACTGGTACCAAGTCGGTTACAGCATCAGAAAGGAAGCATGACTGGTGTGCTCTGGTAGAAATTGTGTGTATGCGCGGTAATTTTTCATTGAAGCCAATTAATCATGTCGGCGGCGGTCACAATATGGACAGCTTGTCTCTACCGCATGGATTATTGTTTACGCGTTCTTTTACACATCGGGCCGATACATCAAACTGTGTAGATTTGGCTCCATAACATCGCACGGCGTTTCCCGCCAATTGTATATTCATATAGCAATACCACAGTAACACACGTTACAAGTTACACGTACCGTTACGTGCGGCTGAACCTGGCTAACATATTTGACGGTCTCTATACGAATAGTCATTGGAATTGACCAGGTATGCAGGTCATATTAAATTGATTTCGACGCTGACATAATTATGCTAAATTCTCTTGCGCAGATTATGGTGGCACGGGGGTCACCAATTTTCATCCACACCGAGATCCAATCCCATTAAGAAAGAGATTATAGAACAGACTGAATGCAAATCTGCCAATTTCAATTTTGAATTAGTTGCCATCACGACTGTCCGCGTTGAAGCAATCCATATGAGCTAAAAGATAATTACTAACCCGTGAAGCTTCATTAAATTTTTACGTAAACCCTAGCTCTGCCAATGCATTCTCTTAAATTTATGCGATTCTCCAACGGGGAACTTCGCATATATAGGAGAACACATATTGACCTAACAATATTTACATTGACATTGTATAAGCCAATGCATTCTCTTATATGCGAGGCTCCCTGTGGGAGACTCGCATATATGATAATACTAGCAGGGTTTTCTCATTAATTGTATATTCAAATAGCATCACAAAACATGATTATTACAGTCATGGAATATAAGTAGTGGCTCACCTTGTCAATTGTCATTCTGTTTATCGCGATTAATCCGTTCCACCAATAATGAAGTATTTATTTATTTACAACTGCGTATACATTAGACGTTATAATATGATACATGAACATCATAAACACATTAGTTCGATAAAAGATGATAATTGGGTTTTACATATTGAGATGTATCAATCAATCTAGTGGGTTGGACTAAGATCTCGAGGACACCTGTCCATGAAGATACAGATGTTTCAAAGAAATTTTCAGGTGCTCCTCTGTTCATGGTGCTATATATTGGCTAAATATTCTCAGTTTAAACGAAATGTTGCTGCGCATATATATCAGCTACATGTGCCAGGCACAGAGCGAGATTTTGAGTTGTTTATGTCAGTCGATGAGTCTGTTCTAAAACCCTTGTCAGATGTCAGTATTGGTAGGATCCTGAAAAGTCTTGTGCTACTAACTGCATTTTCTTGTATATCAGAAGAAACAACATTTGACTGCACACTGTGACCACTATTTTTGAACAGGCCTTCCATATCTCTTGACAAATTGTAACTTTTGGTGGAAACTGTATTGAATGGAACAGACTATATTTTGTTATTATATATATGCAATCCTCTGACGGTTCGAGGTCTCTCAGTTTGCACGAATATATGTATCTCTTCAATAGAATGATAAATATATGTTTAATACTTCTTCTAGTTATCTCTTTTTGCTAGCTTATTGTGTGAATGGTTTGATTGCCATCCCCATATAAATATGACTGTTAAGAACATATAATTGTTCAAGTGACTCATGTGGGTCACCATATGTCGGGATTGTGAAATGTGAACGCCCAACTACTTAAAATGATATGGAGATGGCCTGGTGACTGTATATAACTTATATGTGGATATCGGCGAATAGCAATCTTATCAACGATATTGCATATCGGCTCGCCATCCGTGACGCAAACGACACAAATGTGATTTAATTCATGGTATATCATTAAAGAAAAACGTGTATGAATTTGGTGGAATTTGGTTTATTAAATCAATTGTTGATGCAACGCTGACTCGAACAACGTCATACTGCGAAGGTGATTATGTATTAGTTTGGTGTAAATTAGCGACAAAACTATTTCACCATATTTTTTTAATTTTGCCGACCTCCCCAATTTCTTCCCCTGACACCAACAGCGTCATTTTAGAAAATTTTAACCCGCACCATTCACTTCCTTGTAAAAAGTGACCCCTCTTAGAACGCCTTGGTGCCATCTCGATTGTACCGCGTGAAGTTATATATAGAACGCACACAGATAGACAAAAAGACAGACAGACAGCACGATTGTATTTCTTGTATCATTTGAGAAGAACGTGTCTGAATTTGATGGTAATTGGTACTAAAAATATTTTGTATCAGTTTTGGTGATCCTCCCGTCCCTATTTCGGACTCAAGCTGCACACACTAAGACTCATTAGAGATTAGAGATGCATATATATGAAATTGGTGAAAATTGGCGAGTATACAAATTCGTATCGAATTTAAGGTCTCCATATCTCTCACCCATAGGGCACCAATTTGGTGGATCTAAACCACACGATAATATTCCTCGTATCCCGGAGAAGAATATGTATCAATCTGGTGGAAATCGGCACTAAACATAGATATCATTTTTGTGTCCCTCTCATCTCTATACACTACTGACTCGAATGGCCCCACTCGTAACATCCTTAAACCACACGATTACACTCCTGATATCATGGAGATGATTGTTTATAAGTTTGGTAATAATCGGCGTCTAAACAATTTTTTTATCAAATTTGGTGCCAATCCCTCCCCTCTCCATCTCTCACCCAAAACAGCACCACTATGGCGTCTTTAAATCACGATTAGATTCCTCGTATCATGGATGAGAACGTGTATCAATTTGGTGAAAATTGGCGTTAAAAAAATTGTGCATCAATTTTGGTGCCCCTGTCCCTTTCAATGCAACCCTGACTCGAATGAGGCCACATTTGACAGATAAAGGCCACACCATTAGACTCCTCATACCATAGGGATGATTTTGTATAACTGTGGTCGCAATCGGCGACTTATTATCAAATTTAGTGCCCACCCCTCCCCTCTCCCATTCCGTTCATCCCTGACTCAAACGACGCCACTTTTGACATATTTAAACCACACCGTTGGATTCTTCATATGGGGATGATTATATGTAAGTTTCGTGGCAATCGGCGACAGAAAAAAAATGTGCCCCCCCCCCTCCTGGCACCCCTGACGCGAACTGCGCGACTTTTGCCATATTTAAACTACGCCATTAGATTCCTCATATTATGGAAATGATTATATATAAGTTTGGTGGCAATCGGCGACAAATTTTGTTCTGCCCCTGCCCGTTTTCTGCCCCTGACAACAACGGCGTCACTTTAGAAAATTCTAACCCCGACCATTATCTTTCTCGTAAAAAGCTACTCCTAGTAGACCCCTTTGGCATCATCTAGATGGTCCCCTGTGAAATTCTATAGAACACAGACAGACAGACATACAGACAGACAGACAGACAGACAGACAGACAGACATTCGCAAATATAGATATAGATATTGGCACGTTATATTTAATGCTGCATCAGCGCAGCTCCCGTCATGAAAGGTTAACATAGAATTTGTTTTCGGTTTGCCAGGAATAAATGAAATATATTTGTCAGTTGGGTATACATGTACTAGTGTGAGAATATGCCTTTTCTAGAAAGTTGTTAATCCCAAGTTGCAGCATTGTGCCAACAAGTGATCGCACTCGTACCGACTCAAGCTTTATGGTTTCCCCGAACCGACTTTTAAAACATTGTTTTGAAACCTCTTCGCTATTATATAGGCAAAATGTATGCAGTCCATGTCTAAAACAGAATGTATATCGGTGTCTTCTTCATTCCATGTCGAAACAAGAACGAATATGGGTGTTTTCTTCATTCCATGTCTAAACAAGAACGAATATCGATGTCTTCTTCGTTCTTGTTTCCTCATTTCAAACTCTATTAATGCCAGATGTCAGATTATGTACATCAAATAAATAAAAGGTCAGCAGACCACAGTGTCCCCGACAACGTGGCAAGTCGATGCCGCTTTGTTAAAGAAATTAAAGTCGAAAAGGGTTAATAACTTCCGTCATCTATATACATGTTGCACATCTCCAATGTGTGGGTAACAATAATCGGAAGTTTCAAATATCTACGATCAAAACTGTAGGAGGAGTTGATTACACCATGAAGGTACCCTCATACAGAAAATTATAAAAAATGTTGAAATTTTCTAAGTCGAAAAGGGTTAATATATCTGTCAAAAAATATTTTTTCCGTCATCTATATACATGTTGCACATCTTCAATATATGAGCAACAATATTCTGAAGTTTCAAATCTCTAGGATAAAAACTGTAGGAGGATTTGATTACACCATGAAGGTACTAAAATGTGTGACGGACGGACGGACGGACGTACTGGTCAGAGTATAGTTGTGGGGTGACCGCACTGGTCAGATAATACTTGTGGGTTGCGATCTTTTGTTTGAGTAATTTGTGGGGTGCAACCCACAACTGACGATTTTTTAAAGAGCGTATTTTTAAAGAGATCGAACATACATGTAGGTCCATTCGTATAGGGCTGAAAGGGTCAGATTACTACGAATCCGGCGGCCGTTTCGATCAACATATCATCGGGCAAATACGCATATATCGACCTATAATGTGAAATATATACATAATGTGGTAATTTGATTCTGAAAGAAGCAGATAATGGACTCATGTACGTTAGTTCGTTTTATGACACGGGCCGCAGTGAAACCACACGTTAAAGAGCGGACACCTGCAATTTCGTGAGTTTGCGTATTTGTGCCATTGTCCGCTTATAATCTGCATAGAATCGTCTCACTGCGAGTCGATAATGTGACTAAAACGCTCTCATTTTCAGCATATTATCGACTCAAAATTGGGCGATTCTAAACAGATTATTAAGCTAAAATAAGTTTTATTATAAGCAGATAATGTGCGTATTTTTGTGAGAACAAGTTGGTTTCGATTGGAGCAAGGACCAGCATCTGAGTTTCTACTTCGTGGAAGTAAAAGACTGGAACAGACCACAGAATCAGTCAACTTCAAATCTCACATCAGTCCGGAGTTGTTAAAGACATATTATGGACTTGTTCTGGTGCATTAAAATGTTAAGTTAGTATTCACGAACTATGGCAACAGGAGGAATATAGCATTATACTAACATCGCCGTACCACTCCACAGAAAACATTATCTGAACTACGCTCAATTGTAAATATTTACTTTTCAATTCGGGACGCAACTATCGCCGATAAAGTAACGAAAAAGATCTCGCCATCGAGAGTCACTGAATTTAATTAATATACAATAATGACGGTGTGTGATGTCAGTTTGAATTTAATATTTGTAAAAATAACTACTCTGAACAATATCATCATCCATTTGTATTTGATCGCCCCACCGGAGTGTTTCACATCACTTCAAAGAACATGATTACCATTAAGGGATTGGAACATACCTCATAATCAGTCAACTCAAACTATCACATCGGTCCGGAGTTGTTATAGTAAAGAACATGATTATCATTAAGGGACTGGGGCAGACAGTTCTGGCACGACACAATTCCGGATCTAATTGTGAAGAAACTTGAGCAACGGACAACGGTGTCTGCAGAAAACGACACGGCCATTGTAAGTGATGAGAGTATTGTTTCAAGTTCAACTTCGTGAAAAGTATCGCGAAAGCGATGAGTGCACGCGACCCTAGATGGGTCAGTATCACTGACTATGGTCACCCCCGCGGACTTATATGCTGGTCATTATGCTATTCGAAATACCATGCATGTAGACTCGTATCCGCCGTCCCTGAATGCTGAATGTAGCACAAAGTTCGTTTTGCATACAACCTTGGCACGAATATTCATGGGTTTTAGCACACTATGCAAATTCTTCGCTCACATGGTTTCCTCGTACATATATATCCAAAGATACCACATGTGTAAATAGGTTCATATTGGACCTAAATATTCATACAGGTTCATACTGTACATATTTGATTCTGAAATAAGCCCACATTGAACTTATACCCCTTATTCCGTTGGATGGCGTGGGCCAAAGTGAAAACATAGTATAAAGAGCGTACATCGGTAATTGTAATTCAATTGAGTATTTGTCACTAAAACAAGCATTCTGATTGGCCGAGAGCGGCTAACTTTAGTTTTCGATTCACCGACATCGGCGGTATCTTTGAATTTCACCTGCGAAAATTCCGTTGTAGACCATCTAATTGCAACGATGGCGTCGTTCAGAATAATCGAAGAGTCAGATAACGACAATGTGTGCCAATACGGGTACATATAACTCTTAAGACTATCAGAACGGTTTGATTATTTAATTTCAACAAAGTCAATAAAGTTCAATCTTCGGCATCTGGTCTCTACTTCGTTGAGTTTATCTTCATGTCGTCTGCTCGGATTATGATCATCTAGCGTCCTCGTAAGCTGGGAGTGTCTACTTGTCATCTGCTCGGTTGAGTTCCGGTTGAGTTTGTCTTCCTGTCGTCTGCTCTTCTTCTCCGCCTTCGCATCAGTGGTGTATTGTTAGAAATACAAGATCATAATGTGTTACCTTGCATT
Organism: Siphonodentalium dalli; assembly: GCA_032622095.1. Taxonomy (NCBI): domain Eukaryota; kingdom Metazoa; phylum Mollusca; class Scaphopoda; order Gadilida; family Siphonodentaliidae; genus Siphonodentalium; species Siphonodentalium dalli. The sequence goes on along the minus strand of CP136067.1, from coordinate 138,938,796 downwards.
CCTATCCATGCTTCCTGCTAGAGATCCTAGCTGTCTTCTTGGCGTCCGAGAAGTCTTGGTCACTGCTGGGTAGTCGGTTAGAACTGTCTGTCGGGTCTCGATTCGTTCGCGTCTAAATACAGGAAAGGTATTATTCCGACTCGGCTCGCATTTCATGGTGCGTCAATTGGGGCGTTCCTAGGTTAACCAATCGGGGTAGTTTTTCCTGTGTGCTCTTTAGACTCTTCTCCCTGTCCATCGCGCTGCGTTAGGTTTCAATAGCTTCTCCTAGCGAAGTATCTGGTCTCGCTAATCCCAAAATCGTTCTGTTTACTTCTCAATTCTCCTCCTATGTATGTATCGGATATGATTACTGCATAGATGTCCACTAATCTGTTTCGGTGTCCAGTATTTCGCAATCTTGATGTAGCCAACAGGGGCGCTGATATGTGTGGTAATCGAGCGGCCCCCGCGACTTAGAGATTGTCTGTTTTCTTCCTGGGTTGAAAGTTATGTCCTTGGGGTTGTCTTGGTACATTACTCCTTCACTTTTTCGATTTAAAGTTGATCTTGAAATCGCAAGTCCAATCCGTCGCTGCGTAGCAGGTCGAAGATTCGTCGAAGTAGTTCGCAACAGTGGCATCTGTGAACGAGAGGCCTCCGTTGTTCGTATGTCCGTCGGTGTCGTTGGTACGGCTGCTGTCGTGCTCTAGCGTAGGTTCTCTGGCGAGTCTGGATCGGCTGTCGGTGTTCGTCCGTGAAGTATAGTACCAATCGGGGTCGATGTCGATGAGTGCATCTTCGGTTTTTCTGGGTGGGATGTAAGGCGGGGGAGGTGACAGCATTGTGTAATATCGTCTATGCTCGGTGTAAGGCTGTACCCATGGCTGGTTGTAGGATGTGGGTGACTGCATGCGCGGCATCATGTCGAGGTAGCTTTCATGCGGCCGCCTGCTGGTGGATGGTCGTGCATCTGAATTGGGTGTCATATTGTCATCATCGGATGTCGAGGTATTTTCGTCCTCACTGTCCGACTATGGGGGTAGGTTCTGACAACTGGTCGACCCTTGTTCCACCGCCATGGTCAGCCTGTAATACTCAAACGGATATGTGTGTGAGGTTTGAGAATAAATGACACAGTCAGTATACACAATGGTTACTTTTCCAATTTATCGGCATCGCTTGAGGGCCGTCAGATCGGCCCAATACGAAAATGGAATTTACAACTAATTCTACAGATTGATTGGTTGACGAACAGTTAAACACAAGATAAGTCGGGGTGACTGATTTCAGTCATCAAAACGTATGACTGCGTGTCGGGATTTCTAGTCCCTATTCAACGCTTGCTATAATAATTCTGATCATTATACAACTATAATACCATGGACATCGTTATGCCACAATTAATATTTGAAATATATGAAATGCATAAACGTCTATATACATGCAAATGATTCTAATATCAGCTCAACAATAAATACGGAGGAAATGCGGAATACATTAATATATGATACATCATTAATACTAATCCAAATCCGCCACAGATGTGGCTAGCTCTGACGGCTATAATTGGATATACATGTATGCGTTCCTGATTGTTGTCCCGGAATGGCGCAGACGGCTTTGGTGCGATCCGTCTCCATTGCTTCGTCTATGGGCTCTTTGAGCACGGCATTCGGGATATCCTCAGGTAGCTGGTCTAACTGCTTATTACACATAATGGCTAACCTTGGCAAATGATGTTTAACAAATTTCCACCAAAATCGGTGGGTCAAGATAATGAAAATTACTATTGTAGTTTTATAGGGCAAAATACCACCATGGCCATCTCTACCATTCATTGGGGTAATACTTTTTCGTTCACTAAGTCAGTCGTGTGAATATTTTCGATCTCATTTAATTTGTGCGGGATTCGCTTAAACGTAGTAACCCTAAGGTTGGCGGCGTGCACGTCGGCGTGGTGCTCGTTATCTCTCGGCGCGTGACTGTAAAGTTTAAAGGTTTATTTATTGAATTGCTACGCGCACGTGTCGGGTTTCATGGGGACGCGCGACCCGTGATCGATAGGGGCACGACTACTTATTTCGACTTGGTTGGGCCACTGGGCTAAATATTACGGAGCCAGGTTAGGTTTGCCAATAAGCCAGTTAAGGGCAGGGTCCCATTTCTTTTGTAATGGACCCCAGGTCACTGTTTCGAGCACTCTATTATTATCGCTGATAGCAGGGCTTGCAATGACGGTTTACTTATCAAGTTGCTGTTTGCTCAATTCACGAGCTGCTTACACTTGCGTGGGGCCGGTACGGGCCTACATTCACGAGGGGTCGATTCGATGGCGGCCACTTCCATTAATTCATCCTCTGAGCTGTCATCACTTGTAAGCATCTTTGTTATTTTGCGCCTGTGTCGACGAGGCATGGGAGCGCGTCGTGTCATGGCACTCGGTTCCGATCTCTCGTCCGTGGACGAGTCATCGTTTCGTAATGGCTCTGAGCGTGCGAGTCGCGCTTTTGGTTACACTGGTGTAAATGTTTTCCATAGGCCTCAGTGCTAACGTTTTAGCGTATAGTGTTGGCAATATAAATGTTGGGTCCAAAATTTTCTTTAAATCTGAAAAATTGACATTTTGGGAAACTTTTTACACAAAAAAATCATGTTTGTCTAGCAGGGAATTCGCCTTTAAATCTTATGTTTTCGTAACTAGTGTCAGAACCGCATAAAAAAATACAGTCATATTTTAGACCACACCAAAAAATTCAAACTTCACTACAAAGGGTTAATTCCTGTGCCAATGGTTATTTTACCTATGGGAAATCATAGGGAAGAGGTGTGATGATTTTTTTATGTGAAAAGCACACAAGGCTATTGACCAATCAGGGCCCAGTGTCTATTTTATTCTCTCCTATATATTCCTCCCGCATCCGCTAGATGTCACTCGGAACCTTATTTACACCAGTGTAACCTAAAGCGATAGCCCGCTTTTTCGCGGAATAATTGTAACTCCCTACATTTCTTCAGAATTGCCCATCAATGGAAAAAATGTGTTCAAAAACAATATCACTTCTGTGGTTCTTTATTTATCACACACAATTTAACCCCACCCCCTTTAACAAATTATTCATCAAAAAAGCACAATTTTCCACCACCATTCATGTTCAGGCCCCATTTTCACTCAGTTTTAGGGGTCTGGTGTTGCAATCTTGGATCAGCTATGGAAGACTGTTCAATATTCTTTCCATGAGAGAACTTCTGGTGATGTGAGGTCATTGAGTCCAGATCTGATCAGCTGAGCATCAAGCGCATGACGTTATCAGCACATTGAAGAATAAAATATGACATTTTCAGGTCTGCAAGGGTGATCCAAGATAGCTGGATGTGGGTGTATATTGAATTAGTTGAATAAAGATATGCTCTCTTTGAATTGCTGAAGCATTTTCTTAAATGTGTCCAAGTTTTAGTGCTATTAACCTTCAAATGACCATACCCACCAGTGGAAATGACACACTTTTATGATATATATCTGTATATCACTAGCTATAAAATCCAAAATACTTGTTAAATTAGGTTCTTATAACAATTGATATATGTATCGTTGACATGCCCATGTTATGGGTCATTTGCATTATCATGTGACTATTACCACCTTGAATTTTTTTGAAAATACCTTGAAAAATTGGCATTTTTTATGAAAAATCTTACTATTTTTTTGGCTGATGTAAGTGAAAGAAGGCATCAGCAGCAAGAATAGCCACATCAAGCATGAGATATTTATTGGACTGAAAGACCAGGCTCTGTAAAATGCATTAAAATGCTTTAAAGTGACTCACAGGAATCAAAAATGATAAAAAGCTATTTTTTCCCTTTAGGTTACACTGGTGTAAATGTTTTCCATAGGCCTCAGTGCTAACGTTTTAGCGTATAGTGTTGGCAATATAAATGTTGGGTCCAAAATTTTCTTTAAATCTGAAAAATTGACATTTTGGGAAACTTTTTACACAAAAAAATCATGTTTGTCTAGCAGGGAATTCGCCTTTAAATCTTATGTTTTCGTAACTAGTGTCAGAACCGCATAAAAAAATACAGTCATATTTTAGACCACACCAAAAAATTCAAACTTCACTACAAAGGGTTAATTCCTGTGCCAATGGTTATTTTACCTATGGGAAATCATAGGGAAGAGGTGTGATGATTTTTTTATGTGAAAAGCACACAAGGCTATTGACCAATCAGGGCCCAGTGTCTATTTTATTCTCTCCTATATATTCCTCCCGCATCCGCTAGATGTCACTCGGAACCTTATTTACACCAGTGTAACCTAAAGCGATAGCCCGCTTTTTCGCGGAATAATTGTAACTCCCTACATTTCTTCAGAATTGCCCATCAATGGAAAAAATGTGTTCAAAAACAATATCACTTCTGTGGTTCTTTATTTATCACACACAATTTAACCCCACCCCCTTTAACAAATTATTCATCAAAAAAGCACAATTTTCCACCACCATTCATGTTCAGGCCCCATTATTTTCACTCAGTTTTAGGGGTCTGGTGTTGCAATCTTGGATCAGCTATGGAAGACTGTTCAATATTCTTTCCATGAGAGAACTTCTGGTGATGTGAGGTCATTGAGTCCAGATCTGATCAGCTGAGCATCAAGCGCATGACTTTATCAGCACATTGAAGAATAAAATATGACATTTTCAGGTCTGCAAGGGTGATCCAAGATAGCTGGATGTGGGTGTATATTGAATTAGTTGAATAAAGATATGCTCTCTTTGAATTGCTGAAGCATTTTCTTAAATGTGTCCAAGTTTTAGTGCTATTAACCTTCAAATGACCATACCCACCAGTGGAAATGACACACTTTTATGATATATATCTGTATATCACTGGCTATAAAATCCAAAATACTTGTTAAATTAGGTTCTTATAACAATTGATATATGTATCGTTGACATGCCCATGTTATGGGTCATTTGCATTATCATGTGACTATTACCACCTTGAAATTTTTTGAAAATACCTTGAAAAATTGGCATTTTTTATGAAAAATCTTACTATTTTTTTGGCTGATGTAAGTGAAAGAAGGCATCAGCAGCAAGAATAGCCACATCAAGCATGAGATATTTATGGGACTGAAAGACCAGGCTCTGTAAAATGCATTAAAATGCTTTAAAGTGACTCACAGGAATCAAAAATGATAAAAAGCTATTTTTTCCCTTTAGGTTACACTGGTGTAAATGTTTTCCATAGGCCTCAGTGCTAACGTTTTAGCGTATAGTGTTGGCAATATAAATGTTGGGTCCAAAATTTTCTTTAAATCTGAAAAATTGACATTTTGGGAAACTTTTTACACAAAAAAATCATGTTTGTCTAGCAGGGAATTCGCCTTTAAATCTTATGTTTTCGTAACTAGTGTCAGAACCGCATAAAAAAATACAGTCATATTTTAGACCACACCAAAAAATTCAAACTTCACTACAAAGGGTTAATTCCTGTGCCAATGGTTATTTTACCTATGGGAAATCATAGGGAAGAGGTGTGATGATTTTTTTATGTGAAAAGCACACAAGGCTATTGACCAATCAGGGACCAGTGTCTATTTTATTCTCTCCTATATATTCCTCCCGCATCCGCTAGATGTCACTCGGAACCTTATTTACACCAGTGTAACCTAAAGCGATAGCCCGCTTTTTCGCGGAATAATTGTAACTCCCTACATTTCTTCAGAATTGCCCATCAATGGAAAAAATGTGTTCAAAAACAATATCACTTCTGTGGTTCTTTATTTATCACACACAATTTAACCCCACCCCCTTTAACAAATTATTCATCAAAAAAGCACAATTTTCCACCACCATTCATGTTCAGGCCCCATTTTCACTCAGTTTTAGGGGTCTGGTGTTGCAATCTTGGATCAGCTATGGAAGACTGTTCAATATTCTTTCCATGAGAGAACTTCTGGTGATGTGAGGTCATTGAGTCCAGATCTGATCAGCTGAGCATCAAGCGCATGACTTTATCAGCACATTGAAGAATAAAATATGACATTTTCAGGTCTGCAAGGGTGATCCAAGATAGCTGGATGTGGGTGTATATTGAATTAGTTGAATAAAGATATGCTCTCTTTGAATTGCTGAAGCATTTTCTTAAATGTGTCCAAGTTTTAGTGCTATTAACCTTCAAATGACCATACCCACCAGTGGAAATGACACACTTTTATGATATATATCTGTATATCACTGGCTATAAAATCCAAAATACTTGTTAAATTAGGTTCTTATAACAATTGATATATGTATCGTTGACATGCCCATGTTATGGGTCATTTGCATTATCATGTGACTATTACCACCTTGAAATTTTTTGAAAATACCTTGAAAAATTGGCATTTTTTATGAAAAATCTTACTATTTTTTTGGCTGATGTAAGTGAAAGAAGGCATCAGCAGCAAGAATAGCCACATCAAGCATGAGATATTTATTGGACTGAAAGACCAGGCTCTGTAAAATGCATTAAAATGCTTTAAAGTGACTCACAGGAATCAAAAATGATAAAAAGCTATTTTTTCCCTTTAGGTTACACTGGTGTAAATGTTTTCCATAGGCCTCAGTGCTAACGTTTTAGCGTATAGTGTTGGCAATATAAATGTTGGGTCCAAAATTTTCTTTAAATCTGAAAAATTGACATTTTGGGAAACTTTTTACACAAAAAAATCATGTTTGTCTAGCAGGGAATTCGCCTTTAAATCTTATGTTTTCGTAACTAGTGTCAGAACCGCATAAAAAAATACAGTCATATTTTAGACCACACCAAAAAATTCAAACTTCACTACAAAGGGTTAATTCCTGTGCCAATGGTTATTTTACCTATGGGAAATCATAGGGAAGAGGTGTGATGATTTTTTTATGTGAAAAGCACACAAGGCTATTGACCAATCAGGGCCCAGTGTCTATTTTATTCTCTCCTATATATTCCTCCCGCATCCGCTAGATGTCACTCGGAACCTTATTTACACCAGTGTAACCTAAAGCGATAGCCCGCTTTTTCGCGGAATAATTGTAACTCCCTACATTTCTTCAGAATTGCCCATCAATGGAAAAAATGTGTTCAAAAACAATATCACTTCTGTGGTTCTTTATTTATCACACACAATTTAACCCCACCCCCTTTAACAAATTATTCATCAAAAAAGCACAATTTTCCACCACCATTCATGTTCAGGCCCCATTATTTTCACTCAGTTTTAGGGGTCTGGTGTTGCAATCTTGGATCAGCTATGGAAGACTGTTCAATATTCTTTCCATGAGAGAACTTCTGGTGATGTGAGGTCATTGAGTCCAGATCTGATCAGCTGAGCATCAAGCGCATGACTTTATCAGCACATTGAAGAATAAAATATGACATTTTCAGGTCTGCAAGGGTGATCCAAGATAGCTGGATGTGGGTGTATATTGAATTAGTTGAATAAAGATATGCTCTCTTTGAATTGCTGAAGCATTTTCTTAAATGTGTCCAAGTTTTAGTGCTATTAACCTTCAAATGACCATACCCACCAGTGGAAATGACACACTTTTATGATATATATCTGTATATCACTGGCTATAAAATCCAAAATACTTGTTAAATTAGGTTCTTATAACAATTGATATATGTATCGTTGACATGCCCATGTTATGGGTCATTTGCATTATCATGTGACTATTACCACCTTGAAATTTTTTGAAAATACCTTGAAAAATTGGCATTTTTTATGAAAAATCTTACTATTTTTTTGGCTGATGTAAGTGAAAGAAGGCATCAGCAGCAAGAATAGCCACATCAAGCATGAGATATTTATTGGACTGAAAGACCAGGCTCTGTAAAATGCATTAAAATGCTTTAAAGTGACTCACAGGAATCAAAAATGATAAAAAGCTATTTTTTCCCTTTAGGTTACACTGGTGTAAATGTTTTCCATAGGCCTCAGTGCTAACGTTTTAGCGTATAGTGTTGGCAATATAAATGTTGGGTCCAAAATTTTCTTTAAATCTGAAAAATTGACATTTTGGGAAACTTTTTACACAAAAAAATCATGTTTGTCTAGCAGGGAATTCGCCTTTAAATCTTATGTTTTCGTAACTAGTGTCAGAACCGCATAAAAAAATACAGTCATATTTTAGACCACACCAAAAAATTCAAACTTCACTACAAAGGGTTAATTCCTGTGCCAATGGTTATTTTACCTATGGGAAATCATAGGGAAGAGGTGTGATGATTTTTTTATGTGAAAAGCACACAAGGCTATTGACCAATCAGGGCCCAGTGTCTATTTTATTCTCTCCTATATATTCCTCCCGCATCCGCTAGATGTCACTCGGAACCTTATTTACACCAGTGTAACCTAAAGCGATAGCCCGCTTTTTCGCGGAATAATTGTAACTCCCTACATTTCTTCAGAATTGCCCATCAATGGAAAAAATGTGTTCAAAAACAATATCACTTCTGTGGTTCTTTATTTATCACACACAATTTAACCCCACCCCCTTTAACAAATTATTCATCAAAAAAGCACAATTTTCCACCACCATTCATGTTCAGGCCCCATTTTCACTCAGTTTTAGGGGTCTGGTGTTGCAATCTTGGATCAGCTATGGAAGACTGTTCAATATTCTTTCCATGAGAGAACTTCTGGTGATGTGAGGTCATTGAGTCCAGATCTGATCAGCTGAGCATCAAGCGCATGACTTTATCAGCACATTGAAGAATAAAATATGACATTTTCAGGTCTGCAAGGGTGATCCAAGATAGCTGGATGTGGGTGTATATTGAATTAGTTGAATAAAGATATGCTCTCTTTGAATTGCTGAAGCATTTTCTTAAATGTGTCCAAGTTTTAGTGCTATTAACCTTCAAATGACCATACCCACCAGTGGAAATGACACACTTTTATGATATATATCTGTATATCACTGGCTATAAAATCCAAAATACTTGTTAAATTAGGTTCTTATAACAATTGATATATGTATCGTTGACATGCCCATGTTATGGGTCATTTGCATTATCATGTGACTATTACCACCTTGAAATTTTTTGAAAATACCTTGAAAAATTGGCATTTTTTATGAAAAATCTTACTATTTTTTTGGCTGATGTAAGTGAAAGAAGGCATCAGCAGCAAGAATAGCCACATCAAGCATGAGATATTTATTGGACTGAAAGACCAGGCTCTGTAAAATGCATTAAAATGCTTTAAAGTGACTCACAGGAATCAAAAATGATAAAAAGCTATTTTTTCCCTTTAGGTTACACTGGTGTAAATGTTTTCCATAGGCCTCAGTGCTAACGTTTTAGCGTATAGTGTTGGCAATATAAATGTTGGGTCCAAAATTTTCTTTAAATCTGAAAAATTGACATTTTGGGAAACTTTTTACACAAAAAAATCATGTTTGTCTAGCAGGGAATTCGCCTTTAAATCTTATGTTTTCGTAACTAGTGTCAGAACCGCATAAAAAAATACAGTCATATTTTAAACCACACCAAAAAATTCAAACTTCACTACAAAGGGTTAATTCCTGTGCCAATGGTTATTTTACCTATGGGAAATCATAGGGAAGAGGTGTGATGATTTTTTTATGTGAAAAGCACACACGGCTATTGACCAATCAGGGCCCAGTGTCTATTTTATTCTCTCCTATATATTCCTCCCGCATCCGCTAGATGTCACTCGGAACCTTATTTACACCAGTGTAACCTTTTCTACGCTGTAAGCGCATTTTAAGCTCGCTTGAATGGACATCTTCATCATCGGAGTCCGAACATTTGTCTGTCTGTTAGCTATGGCCGGGAAAACTGCCGGACAGATGTGACGAAATTTGATACCTAGGGGAAATTATTTCCAGGGAGTATTTTGGACGGGTCAAATCTTGATCCCGACCTGACTTTGACATTCAAAAAGATCAATTCAAGGTCAAATCTGGTAAAACGGAAGTATTTCAACGAAATTTAATACCTACTGTTACTTTTGTCCCAGGAGTGTTTCGGGTTGGTTAAATCATGACCCTGACCTGATCTTGACATTCAAAATTGTCAATTCAAGGTCAAATCGGGTAAAGCCGGGGGGATTTCAAGCTCGCTTGAATGGACATCTTCATCATCGGAGTCCGAACATTGTCTCCGAAATCGAGCGATTACATCATCTGTCAATGGTTCTGTCTCATCGCCAGAAGACCCACCCACAGGGTTAGGGGCAGGAACGTCGCTATCTTCGTCTTCAGGGGGGACAACATACGTTTGAGCACGCTTGTTGTTGTCAGTTTTGGGGATTTCCCATTCAAGGTTGGCCTTGCGCATATGTTCAGCGTGGGATTGTGTGACTTTCCCAGTTAATTGATTCCTTAAAGGCTTAAGGCTTAACTCGAAAGTAACGGGCGTTATTTGCTTGGTTATGCGGAAGTAGGGTTTCTATTTACTTTCAAGTTTGCTTTTTCGTAAGTGATTCTCAACATAGACGGCCTCGCTAATCTCGAATTTGGTGTCTGTGGCCTTTTTGTTAAATTTCGCTGCTTGTTGGCGATTCGCCTGTTTCACGTGTTTGTGTACCATCATAAATGATTTAGGCTGTTGCTGTAATGTTATTTGACAATAACCTTTCCCAGCACGATTGCGTCTTCGTCCATACGTGACTGATTTTCCAACTACACTGCCGCGCCGTAGATAAACGGTTTTATTAGTGTTGTTCACAAGTAGCAATGGGACTTGTTGTCTTTACCTAGTTCCGAAATCGAATTCCTTACCTCCAAATCGGGTTTTGATGCTAGGTAACCTTTCTCGATTTGGGCAACCTCTACTAATGTCGACTTGTGAAGAGGAGCTAAGTTTTTCGATTTACCCATACATAAAGTTGATGTCTGGGGCTTTAAACTAACTTTGCTGGTCAATCTCAGAAGAGAAGCTATGTGCGCATCCACTTCTAAGGGGACGTACACGTCACTGACCTTGAGGCATCCCAGATCATAATACAGTCTGACCCCCGAGAGCTCAACCAATCTCTCCCTAAGATCATGTTCCGGGTCATATCATTCACCACATAAAATTTATGGGTTAATTTTAATTTCGCCATTCTGAAGGTTAGTTCAACGCTACCAAGTACGGCCAGTGATTTCCCATTCACGGAGCTAAGTCTAATGTGTTTCCTTGTTAGTTTTGGTCGAAACTGTAATGGGTCATAGACGCGTTTGTGAATCAATGACACTTCCGCGCCACTATCCACTAACAAGAAAACTAAGATGCATGCATCAGGTCGGCCGTGAACTATCTACCATAGAATTGTTGTAGCTATCGATTATACATTTTGGAACACCTGTCTGTATGTATGTGTGTATGCATGAATGCATGTGTGTATGTGTTATAGACTCTAACACTGCTCGACTGATCCGACTCGGATTTGGTATTTAACGTGTCAACTTGACCTCGCTCATATAGGCATGTTTCTGGACCTTGACCGAACCGACTAAAATTTGTGTGTAGGACTACTTCGATCCCGGGAGCAATATGGACGGGTCCAATTTCACGTGGGACCATGTTCTCGGACGTGTTGATATAGGCATGTTTCTGGACCAATTGAACAATAGTTTGGCCAGACGCTGTATATACTGGGTACTGTCCAGATGGAGGCGATCACAAAAAAATCCCTAAATATTCCGAACGAAGTCGAGTACATCAGCTAGTTTAATATATATTTTGGACATTTGTCTGTCTGTTAGCTATGGCCGGGAAAACTGCCGGACAGATGTGACGAAATTTGATACCTAGGGGAAATTATTTCCAGGGAGTATTTTGGACGGGTCAAATCTTGATCCCGACCTGACTTTGACATTCAAAAAGATCAATTCAAGGTCAAATCTGGTAAAACGGAAGTATTTCAACGAAATTTAATACCTACTGTTACTTTTGTCCCAGGAGTGTTTCGGGTTGGTTAAATCATGACCCTGACCTGATCTTGACATTCAAAATTGTCAATTCAAGGTAAAATCGGGTAAAGCCGGGGGGATTTCGACGGGTACTTTTGTCGTGACTTTTGTCCGGGGAGTGTTTTGGACGGGTCAAATCGTGACCCGACATTCACCTTTAAAATGGTCAATTCAAGGTTAAATCGCGCAATTCTCCGAAAATCAGAGGGGAACATCCCGGACGAAGTCGGGTCCACCAGCTACTATTATATATTTCTAGATTTAGTTACAAACTAAATACCTGTATATTGTACAAAGAAATGTTTGACAAATATATCTGTATCAATATTACCATACGGGTCATTAAAATAGATACGACGAAACAAATTTTGAAGGGTGCATGTATCAGGTAATTTTTTTATATTTCAAATGATGACAGGAATGCGGAAAGTTGAAGTACCTACGTAATACTGGCTATCCGAATGAAGAGATATACATGTATATAAAAACCAAAATAGAAGATGACTGCTGGCGACAATGTTTTCCAAAAAAATTCAAAGCATTCGATAGGTCCCATCTAGTTGTCAGCCCGAAGATCAATATGAAGTTTGGTGACTATCAGATGAGGGATATGTCTGTACAGTTGCTAAACAATTCAGTCATGCAAAAGAGGATCAAACAGTAAGATACCAAATTGCTGCCTGTGGTAATGTTTTTTAACGAAATTCGGGAAAATTAGATTACTCTCACCCTGGTTATCCAGAAGATCATTGTGGAATCTGGTGACGATCGGACAAGGGGTGTCGTCTGTAGGATCAACCAAATTATTTAGCCATAAAAATAGTAAAATTCAAGATCACCGCTGGCAGTGATGTCTTCACAAGGACAGTTTGAGAACACAATATGGGTCACATCTAGCGGTGACCCAAAATATCCACATGAGAAAAAGTTCTTCAATAAAAGCTGGATGCATGCAGGGTGCGCCAATTGATTCAAATTCGAAATTTAGCAGGGTGTACTGCTTGTGGCCATGTTTCCCCCGCAAATTTGATAGACTGATGGACAAAACCACTGCATCCGTTGAATCAATATACATGTATACATGAATTAATTTATATGCATTGTTATACACAGTACTGGTATATAAAGGTACTGCAAATAACAATATTACTAGTATACACAAAATAAACCATATATCATGGCTATGGGTTCTAATATCCGAATATGACAGCTGAGAACTTGGTGTGAATTGAAGAGTGGTGGTGTTTCAAGTATATCTAACCCTCCACGTTAGTAACATGCCATTAAATGTCATAAGTATGATCTAGCTTGAGGACAGAAGTTATCCATAAACCCCCCCTTAATTCAACCAGGTCCTCGCGCGATGTATGGTCGATCACATGATGATCTAGGGGGGGGGGTAGAATTGTTGTATAAAAACAGCACTGCATGTAAATATAAAATAAAATAGTGCTACATCTTATTACATATTATTGCCATATATAATCAGTGACTATACAGACAGTCTGACAAAATAAAGTTTCAGTGACACTCTATCCGAAGAGGGGAATAATTCCATCTGTTACAGTCAATGTAACAATTATGAATCTGGAAAGGTGAAATTTCTAAGTAATACTAGATATCGACATGACGCGATAACATATAACTTAAATGCAATATGGCCGCTGGCGACCATTTTTTCCTATAAAATTAAAAAAATATTTGATAGCTCTCATCTGATAGATCAATATCAAGATAAATATGAAGTTTGGTGATGATCGGATGAGTGAAGTGGACTGTGCTAAACGGTTTAGTAATGCTTAAAAAGAATCTTATTACTAGTATACACAAAATAAACCATATATCATGGCTATGGGTTCTAATATCCGAATATGACAGCTGAGAACTTGGTGTGAATTGAAGAGTGGTGGTGTCTCAAGTATATCTAACCCTCCACGTTAGTAACATGCCATTAAATGTCATAAGTATAATCTAGCTTGAGGACAGAAGTTATCCATAAAACCCCCCTTAATTCAACCAGGTCCTCGCGCGATGTATGGTCGATCACATGATGATCTAGGGGGGATTAGAATTGTTGTATAAAAACAGCACTGCATGTAAATATAAAATAAAATAGTGCTACATCTTATTACATATTATTGCCATATATAATCAGTGACTATACAGACAGTCTGACAAAATAAAGTTTCAGTGACACTCTATCCGAAGAGGGGAATAATTCCATCTGTTACAGTCAATGGAACAATTATGAATCTGGAAAGGTGAAATTTCTAAGTAATACTAGATATCGACATGACACGATAACATATAACGTAAATGAAATATGGCCGCTGGCGACCATTTTTTCCTATAAAATAAAAAGAATATTTGATAGCTCTCATCTGATAGATCAATATCAAGCTAAATATGAAGTTTGGTGATGATCGGATGAGTGAAGTGGACTGTGCTAAACGGTTTAGTAATGCTTAAAAAGATTCTTACATTAATATTTTTATGTTCACTTTATAAACTTCACTGAGTCATCTTTGTCATGTATTGAGTTTGATATCTTTTGTTAACAGTTTATAAATCATGTATGTCTCATGTTTGTTATTTTAATTTATGTGTTTATTATCATTAAATAAAGTTGCGTTCCTTACAAAGATTCTTACCTCAATGTTTTTATGTTCAATTTATAAACTCCACTGAGTCATCTTTGTCATGTATTGAATTTGATATCTTTTGTTAACAGTTTATAAATTATGTATGTCTCGTGTTCGTTATTATATTATATACACTTTATAGTGTGTTTCAGCTGGTTTCAGAACGAAAAAAAAAAAGAAGAATAAAATCAACAAATTTGTAAATTTAAAAACAATTCAAACGTTGTTGTATTCCATGTCCCAGCCCGGACATATACACCAAATTTCAATAATATTCATTGAGAAACAACGGACCAAAACGCCACATAGCACCCCGTATACATCTTTTATTCCGAGCTGGCCTTTTATTCCGAGTTGGCACACGTCGATTGGGGCGAGTTAGCCCTGGGGCGAGTACGCCGATTCCGACACCTTCTCTATTTGCAGCAGGTATACGTTTACGCTGATTTACGCGTAATTTAATTTACAAAGTTCCCCAATATCATAAATAGAGCGACCTTATTTGACAGAGAATGCCTCTGTTATTGATTATCAAGTTGCTATACATTAAAAACGACAAATTCACATGCTCGTTCAAGCGCAGTAGTCTATTTTTCCCATGTTAAAGGACATCCACAAATACTAAATAACGCTAACCTACTGCGAATGTTTGACACGACAACTGTTAACATATTTGGGCTGAATTCATCTGACGCGGTATTATTCCTCAAAATAAACAACAAAACCATCGTTACTTGGAAATGTAGTTTGGGCTAACATTTACATAAATCCTCCACATCATTTATCCCGATACACACGTCAGATGAAAAACAGCCATGAAGTAAACGGTCAAATTGGCCGAAATGAGCGATATTTATTTTTACCTATTCTAACTAAACACGAGCTGGGATTCCCCACAATGTTGATACTAAATTTCCTCTCATATGTGGCCTCAATGAGAGGATTCCCTAGTTTTTTGCGTATGTGGGCGGGGTCATTAACTGCGGCTGTCTGTTTAGTGTCGGATATTTCCGGCTGTGCATTATGGGATGGGTCACGTGACCGATTGGGTTGATTTCGGCGGATTCCTCTAGGTGGCGTTACTGGCGCGTTCCATTGCCTTTGCTTTGAGTGTCCGGATTTAGAGGGGCAATTTCTAGCCAAGTGATTACCTTCGCAAACCCAGCAAGATATGTGCCTTTGGTTTTCGGTCTTAAAGGGGCAGTCACGAGCAAAATGGTCACCTCGGCACGCCCAACACTCGATCGCTTTTTGGGGTTTGGTTATTTCTTCCACGTGTACTTGTCGCGGGCGTGATCGATGTTCTCGGTCGTGTGGTCATCGCGCGCGCATATTTCGCAGGCAGTTTTCGTGCGTTTGTTTCTGAAATGATCGATTTCCATCGCTTCCGGTTCATTTTCGTAATTTTCACGGCCCGTTCGTAGGTTGAATACACGTCGGATCCCCATTTCCCGCATGGCGATTTCGGCTGCCAATTTTAGTGTCTTCGGGGCATCTCTAATCAACTTCATTTTCAAGCTGTCGCTTCTTAAAGCGTCAATATAAAACCCTACGAGTTGGACTTCAACTGCGTTGATCCCACCGGGCTGATCTCTGTACGCGACCGTTGCCATCTCCAAAATTCGTACGGCTAGCACATGTGAATTCTCGTTGTGTTTTTGCTTGATTTTTCTTAGCATCGAAAAGGCGAATTGATTATCATTTATCTCGGCAAATCGACTAGATAATTCAGTTTTTGTTTCTTGCCACGTGGCGTTACGATTCGTGGCCAAATATCTTTATAGAAAATCCGAAACGGGGCCCGTACTATACTTTGGAATGCCATATACGGTTTCTTTGTTTCGTTAGCACCGGTTAAGATGGCGCATTGTTCTATTGACTTGACCCACCCGTGGTATTTCGCGGGGTTTCCGTCAAATGACGTCACTACCTGTGTCACCGTAGCCATGGCCATTGCAGCAATTTGAGAATTGATAGACTCTTTAATGGGGCGAGAACACCAGCAGATTGTGTAGATTGGGTAGCCATTATGATAATAAACAATTAGACTTACGTTTTGCGAATTTTCCCACACTGTTTCTGTACACACTGTTCCTCTTCTTGTTTCACGTTGTGTCTGCGATTAGCGTTCAGATCCTGGCTCGAAGGCACCAGTTAAGAGATATGTGCCAATACGGGTACATATAACTCTTAAGACTATCAGAACGGTTTGATTATTTAATTGCAACAAAGTCAATAAAGTTCAATCTTCGGCATCTGGTCTCTACTTCGTTGAGTTTATCTTCCTGTCGTCTGCTCGGATTATGATCATCTAGCGTCCTCGTAAGCTGGGCGTGTCTACTTGTCATCTGCTCGGTTGAGTTCCGGTTGAGTTTGTCTTCCTGTCGTCTGCTCTTCTTCTCCGCCGGCGCATCAGTGGTGTGTTGTTAGAAATACAAGATCATAATGTGTTACCTTGCATTCCTATCCATGCTTCCGGCTAGAGATCCTAGCTGTCTTCTTGGCGTCCGAGAAGTCTTGGTCACTGCTGGGTAGTCGGTTAGAACTGTCTGTCGGGTCTCGATTCGTCCGCGTCTAAATACAGGAAAGGTATTATTCCGGCTCGGCTCGCATTTCATGGTGCGTCAATTGGGGCGTTCCTAGGTTAACCAAGCGGGGTAGTTTTTCCTGTGTGCTCTTTAGACTCTTCTCCCTGTCCATCGCGCTGCGTTAGGTTTCAATAGCTTCTCCTAGCGAAGTATCTGGTCTCGCTAATCCCCAAATCGTTCTGTTTACTTCTCAATTCTCCTCCTATGTATGTATCGGATATGAGTACTGCATAGATGTCCACTAATCTGTTTCGGTGTCCAGTATTTCGCAATCTTGATGTTGCCAACAGGGGCGCTGATATGTGTGGTAATCGAGCGGCCCCCGCGACTTAGAGATTGTCTGTTTTCTTCCCGGGTTGAAAGTTATGTCCCTCGGGTTGTCTTGGCACAAATGATCTAATATCAGACGATGAGATGATTGATTTTGCGTCCCAGATAGAGATGATGGTAAGTTTATTGCAATAGCAATGTTTACAAATGTACTTCCCACCGGAAGAGCAGGTGCGACAGCCTTGTTTTATAGGTCAGTATGTTACCTAGTTTGAATTTGAAGTTGAACACAAATAACTCCATTCTGATGTTTGATTCTGATCCGAAAAATATTTTACGTTTAGACCTAGATGGTTTCCGTAATATAGTATAGCTAAAATTAAATATACAAAGTTGTGATATTATATCCATTTTGCTTTTCCATTCCAAATAACATACAAGGCCAAATGAACAAACAAAATGTTTATCTCCTAAGTCGTGACTTGGTTATTCCACCCACTCGTCTAAATAAGCACACTACGAGCTTATTTCATATTGAAATAGTCCCGCATAGGGTTGTTTTAATAGACAGGGTTTAGGCCCATATATATAGGGTTGATTTCACATCTAAATAATAGGCCTACTACATGTTGAAGATGCCCCATCCGATTTGACACCAACTTTCTGAAACCGTAAACCAGTATTCCGCTCATCTGTCAATCATAATCGGATGGGCGTGGCTCATTCGAACCTCCAAGCTATGTACACACGAAGGAGCATGGAACAATAAAGATCGTTATTATTTTGCTAGTCTTGATGTTGTCAAAATAAAAGTGCACCTGTTTCACTGTGCAAATGCTTTTGAACATATTTATTGTAACCCACAATATACAATATATATTACACATATTATATATAACAAATGATTATATGTGTGTGGGCACAGAGGATCGGAGCACAAGTTGCAGAACTTATCGGAGCTCTGTGTGACCCACATTATGTGAGTAAAGGGGGGATGCCCTATAGCAGAAGAGTCCACAATTAGAGGTACCATGTCTTACCCACCGGAAGCTGACATAAGCTAATGATAGGTAGAGCACTCTGCTGTATAGGCAGTTTCTGATATAGTCATAAAGAGTAGGAAAATAAAAGATAGCAGAAACCCAGAGAACACATACAAATTTCGTGTTATGATTTATATTTCATAATAATATTTAATTTAATCATTGTATGATCAAAGTTATGTGAAAAAGAAATAATCAAAAAAGCGAGGCCCCCTGGTCATTTCTGTAAATTTAGTACCCGTGAGGTCTCCATGTCTTACTGTACATTTATTAACCACGAGTTTCCCAGTCCGAATCCCCCGTCTTTGTAAAATAATTGCGCTTAACATGTATATGCATATGTAAACCATAATATTTATATACTTATTAAAAGATACCAACACTGAAAATTTTCCATTATCGAATTATCCACACACTATCGTGACAGGTTATTTCGTTTACTTGATCAAGGGAGGTCCCGTTGTTTGATCATCGGCAACCATAATTCCGTATTAAAATAAATAATAGATAAACAAATCCTCATGCAAAAAGCAGCCCAGTTCAAAGGACAAACATGCAGCAAGCATCCACACATCACACGACAACATGTCCATCCTACACTTGTCATGATAATTGATATATAGGGCTGTTGTTAGTAAGTAATTAAATTACAAACCTATACATATGACATGGTGAACGCTCGTTATGTAGAGTATATAACAGTTATGTATATATATGGTACATCGGTTGGAATTGTGTTCAAAGTTCCCATGCATACAATTTGTTATCGTGATAGCCGACAAAAACATGGGCCATCCCACATATATACAGGTATACAATCAACCATCCATAAGTTAAATGGTTTGTTGGTTAACGGGTCCTGTTTCTAAAGTGGTGTTGACATGTGGAGCTATGTAAACATGTCATATTTACTGTATTTGAGTGTTTATTTTTTGAGTGTTTATTTTTGACTTATCGTACTAGCTTGATAACACAGAAGGAATCAATTGTTTGGAAAATGTTTACTAAGTCCGTTCCGAAATCATATTTTTGTACCGAAAGTTGGTCCTATAAAAAAATGTTTGGCCACAGCAGCTCATCAGGTACACCTCTGGTCTATAACAGATATAAAGCAATCTGTTATTTCATATATGGTTTCGGGAGTTAATTGCTAATAAATATAAGTATTAGAGATGGTTTTCAATTCAGATGTATTTTAGAAGTTGCTGTTTAATTGTGGATGTTGGTTTTTAATCATGTGGAACATTGCTGTAACTTTGGCATGTCTTTGCAGAGTATCAAATCCCGTATTGTGATATTGGGTGTATTTATCGACATAACTCATCCTTCACTTCCAACAAGATAGAACTATTTGGACGCTGACGTGAGCTGTCTGTTTAATGTGAAAACAAAACTGCTAGTCCAAGTTTCCTCGACGTAAATCTAGCACAGCGGATTTCATAACCTGTCGAAGGAATTATGGACAGTCAGACAACATATCCTCGCGCAAATAAGCAAATAATCGACCTATGAAATAGATACATACTGTGATTATTTGATTATAAAATAAGCAGATATTGGAGTCATAGTCGCTATTTCGTTTTATGGCGCGGGCCACAGTGAAATCACGTGTTAAAGCGTACACTTGAAAAGTCGTGGATTGGCTTATTTGTGTCACTGTCCGCACACAATCTGCTTTGAATCGTCTTATCACGAGTCGATAATGTGACTAAAATGCTCCCATTCTCAGCACATTATCGACTCAAAATATGAGCAATTCTAAGCAGATTAACTACATAAAACAAGTTCTTTATAAGCAGATAATGTACGGTGTTTGTGGAGAAAATACTGAGTCAGAAAATGTCCATGTTTTTATGTTGGATGGTAAATTGCTCTTGATTATATCGAGATTGAGAAACTGATGCATACATGTATATATTTAGAGGATGTTATATGTTTTATAAGAAATGTGCCAGGTATGAAATGTTAACAATTATTTGATGGATGAAGCCTTAAAGGTACGGTTGGCCTTGGCGGTGGGTATCCTGTGAAAATATTTCCACCCGTCAAAAACCGCCACAAACAGAAAGAACATCAAAATGTAGACAGACTTTGTCCCTATACAAATAAGAAATATCGCATAAACAGTATGTTATTGTCAAATGTTTGACCATTGTTATGTAAACAAAAGCATAAAAAGTAACTTTTCTGGTGTTTGTTTATATTATGATGGTAAACATAAAGAGCGTTCTTTGTTGGTGAATTCCTGATATGGAACTAATAAAGAGCGTTTATGCCATTTGTGTGTGATTAGCCAGTAGAATTGTGCTGTCTTCTGTAACACAATCAGGCTCTTGCTTAGGTAAAATATAGTAGGTCTTTATGATAACATGCTGTTTACGCGATGGTCATGGTATATATGAACGAAACTGTATGCGTTTTAATGTTTTTCTGTTTACGGTGATTAGAACAAATATGAATATTTTCGAAAACTAAGGCCTCACGTGCCTTTAAATATATCATTGGAAAATAATGCAATTGAATTGCCAATTACCGGTTGAAGATTTTATGTGGAATATTCTTGACCAAAATTTTTTGTTTGCCCGTCACCAGTGGCTCGACCCAGACCTAAATCACTACTCATTTAGTAACTTTCACCGTTATATAGATCCTGTTCCTCTATTTACTGTATGAAATTTTCCAGATAAATTGTTCCAGTGTTTGCCTCGAATATATGGCGAAGAGCTTGCTTTTACATTCTGCGGACATACACGTCCAATTAATAAGGAGATGCCATTGAAGATGACGTATGATGAAATTGTTAAGTCTGAATTGAGAAATGCTGATCGAAGGGCATCATGATCGATTGAAAACATCTTCTTTACAACAAAGCAATTACAAACAAAAAATCAAATCGACCAGTCCCAGTGAGCAGTCAGAACAATTCAAACAAAAGACAGGACAATGACTGCTAAGAGGGTCAGCAGCAAATGACTTGATCCACACAAAGCCTACAACCAAATATCCGAGGATCTATTTGCTTTGACCAGCCAGCTTGTGTCAGCAACGTTTTTATGAGTTATCCAGTCCGTTCTTACAATAATCCGCACATTATCTGCTTACAATAGAACTTATTTTAGGTAGATAATCTGCTTAGAATTGCCCCATTTTGAGTGGATAATGTGCTGAAAATGATAGCATTTAGTCACGTTATCGACTCACAATGATACGATTCTATGCAGATTATTTGCGGACAATGACACAAATAAGCCAACTCAACACTTTGCATACGTCTGCCCTTTAACATGTGGTTTTACCGTGGCCCGCGCCATAAAATGAAATAACGTCCATGACTCCATTATCTGCTTATTTCAGAATAAAATAATCACGTTATGTACCTGTTTCACATTATTGGTCGATTATGTGCGCGAGTTTATGTTGGATCATCTACTGCAGAAACTCGGTGGAAACATCTGATGCTATTAGGTGAAGTTGTCAATGGCCAAGTCTACTCCGATGAACAAGTCCACCAGCTTTCATGTGATCAAAAAGCATGCTCATTGGATCAGATCATGTTATATGTGCTAGTCATTTTAATTATTCATGTAAAAACTGATGTCTCAGTTCATTCTCTCTGATGCCCATCCTATTGGTGGCGTTTTTGACTAAATATCAGAATAGGCGTTCGATCACCTCACGTTCATCAGTTATTGTGGTGTGCAAATGCGCCCAAATATGGACAGGTATGCTATCGCAAGCATATCACATGTTCTGCTATAGATCCTAGGGACTAGCCAACATTGTTCAGTTGCAAAGACACAGAAAAAGCCACACATAAAGAATCAAGAATTAAGCCTGGGTCACCAATGAAACCGACAGTGCTACTTGAACCACTATTGGAACCAAGTCACAAGCACACAAGTCAAAGCAGCGAAAAAACTTGGAATGATATTTATGGATGACAATTCATAACTATTGTACGATAAACTCCTAAAAATTCTGCAACTAAGTGAAGAGCAGTATATCCACGCTGGTCATACGTGAACTCACACACCGGGTGAAGACGTCACACAGCGGGACTCGAGGATGGACGGTAGGTGGAAACATTACCATATATACCAATACAAATAGATACATTTAAGATATTTTGCGACATCATATTGCAGATAGATTCTGTTTAGAGCGAACACGTCTACATTTACTCAAATTAGTTTGTATTATTGTGTGAAATGTAACAAATATTTCCCAAGCGTGTGTAAATGTTGTAGTTGAATTTATCTCCACGCAGTCATCTGTGGACCTGGGTGCAACCTATCACGCTCATCGTACAGCACAAATATCTCACACGATATGCTCATGCACAGCGCAATCTGTGAAACAGGTTATCCCACGAAATTCTGAGACAACCAACCCGGATGTTGGTTCTCGGTGGGAACTCACACAACAGGTTAGCAGAATGTGTTTGAATCACGCACACCTGGTTTGGGAAACACGCGCATAGGTTTATTTCGCGGTGCTGTATTATATTAAATGAATACTGATCATGTTATTTGCAAACTGAAAGGTATAACTTTGTTAAAAAACACACACATCCAACAAATACGGAAGGCATTCGATCACGCGATGAGTTGACATTTGCTATTATTGAACACAATTTGCATAATATTTGAATCCAGCCCAGGAAATATGTCCTCCATGATTTTATGTTGCATTTCGATTTATCTGCATGTCATAATTCATTGTCTAATACCATAATATTATCTATAATTACCGAACGAAGAGTGATGTTACCAGAAGATGGCGATTTAGTGGACTTTGGCGCAACTACGGACCTCTCCTGTCCTGAGTGTGAAACGTTTATGACCGCAAGGCTTCGCTGCGTCGACATGTAATACAACACACGGCAGCACATCGATGTGACGAATGTCATGTATTTTTCAAATACAACACAGTTCAGATACCCACATGCATATGAAGGCTACAATAATTACCCACAATTAGCATCCCAAACACAAACTATATAAATATCTTATATACAACGACATTTTCGGGGGGAAAAACAAAGATCAATAACACTAGAACGGAAAATCCGAAAAAAAACCGATTGAACACTCCGTTGAATGCCCGTATAGTAGTGAACATCCATACCAAATTTCATTGAGATTCATCAAACGATGGTGAAGATATCAGCTCGGATGAACAAACAATAAAAAACAATTTTTTTAGATAAGCAAACATGAATAACTCTAAAACAGAAAATCCGGAAAGCAACGATTGAACACCGTTGAATGCTCTCATAGTAGTGACATACATACCAATTCAGATCCGACAACTGGTGTTTGATATATCTGTCCGGACGGACGGAACAAGGATGGATAGATGTCCGGACGGACGCACCGAATGCTGGATGGACGCCCCGACGGGTGGGTGGACAAGGAGGTCAATCCAGTATGGTGGGGTGAGTGATCTGCCGTGAATTGCAACAATGGGAGCCAGAGACGCTCATGGAACTTTAAAGTAGCAGATGAAATGTGTTGGGAACACAATATATCTTCGCGTAAATACGCACATACTCGACCTATAATGTGAAATAGGTACATAATGTGATTATTTCATCATGAAATTGTGACCCAGACAGGTTATCTACTTCTAAAATTATTTAGGTAGATTATCAGCTTAGAATCGCCCCAAAGTGCTTAAATGAGAGCGTTTTAGTTACATTATCAACTCACAGTGAGGCGATTCTAAGCTTAGTGTAGCGGAGAATGACACAAATAAGCCAACTCACGACTTTTCAAGTGTACGCTCTTTAATATGTGTTTTCATTATGGCACGCGCCATAAAACGAAATAACGGGTATGATAATAATCGATATATAATGTGAGATAGGTACATAGTGTGATTATTTGATTCTGAAATACGCAGATAATGGGATATGTTGCCTGATCAGTCGTGAGTTGGCTTATTTATGTCATTGTCCGCGCACAATCTGCTTAGAATCGCCTCATTATGAGTCGATATGTGACTAAAATGTTCTCATTTTCAGCACATTATCGACTCAAAATGAGGCAAATTCTTAGCAGATTATCTACCAAAAATAAGTTCTATTATAAGCAGATAATATGCTGGTTTCGGGAACAGGCTAGGAAGAAGGTATACAATTCATTAGAGATAGGTGCTTAAGATGGCCTACCCAGGGATTCCAATGAGACAACATATCTTCGCCCAAATACGCACATAATCAACCTAGACTATGAAATACTCAGAAATAGGTACAAAAATGTGATTATTTGATTCCGAAATAAGCAGATAATAGAGTCATATCCATTATTTCGTTTCATGGCGCCATCCACAGTGAAAACGCATATTAAAGAGCGTACGCCTGAAAAGTCGAGAATTATGAGTCGATAATGTGACTAACACGTTTTTATTTTCAGCATATCATCGACTCAAAATGAGGAGATTATCTACCTAAAACAAGTTCTATTGTAAGCTGAAAATGTGCGGAATTTTGGGAGAACAGGCTGAAGACAGCTGAAAGTTAGCGAAATGACGGTGAATCTGTACAGAGGTTGCCCTGTTCAATGGTGCTTCTTGTCAGATGACGAAGGTTGACACAACTGATTGGGAGAATGTATCTTCTGAAATTTCGTGGGTCAGCTTTGAAGACGAACACATTGGAAGGAAATTAAGATTGGACAATAGACTGTAATAAATGGGCCGATTGATTTAGCCGGGTCCTCGCAACCACGGGCCATCTTGAAGCGATCTATATTGATCGAATTGTGCAACGGGCTAAGCCGTACCCGCAGGTCGATGATATGGCCTTCCTATGTCCACCGGACTCATGCACCACCCTTGTGAGATGCAACTCATGGTAAACATGGTGTCACATTAGGGGATTCTTACCACTCGCAGTGGAGCTGTTGAATTATTTTACCCGGGCTCACACGCGGCAATATTTTGAGATACCAAGGCTCAGTTTCTAATAAATATAGGACAACCTATGAAATTTCTGATGTATTGAGTGGGCATTGCTACCATACCAGCATGATTTTATAGTCTCAGTGATGTCGTATTCGAAGGAAATGTTTTCGTCCTTTTATACCCCGAAAACCAGTAGATCAGGTTCGAATTTGATCTCGGCCGATGACTTTTAGCAGAGTTATGCCCTCTTTCGACTTGGCAATCGCAATATGTAGGTGGTCCGGATCCGGATCAGCAATATCTCTCACAATTCATTTATATTTAGTATGTTCATAGTTGAGAAGTGACAAATCAGTTTCGATTATTGCTATGGTCCAGTGAGTTTTGCTGATATAAATTTTTCGATTAGATATCGAATTATGTTGCTGATAAATTGAGCAATATTTGGTGTGTTTTACCTTTGAGAAGAGGTAGATCACAGTCAAGTTGGAAACAAACGTTTGCCTAGGAATTTGCTAGCATTTGTTATTTAAAAAAAGCTGACGCCCCCAAAAAAGAGTGGGTCAACGACCTTAATATACGTTTTTATATATTATGGAATTGGGTCTGGAACTTTGTGCTAATTGTGTACAGAATGAGTCCATGAACACATGACATATCAATCTTAATGTGCAATTTATGCCAATTTGATATTACTTGTACCTGTATATTTCCATGTCAATATTCGTCGTGTCTCTCAACAAAAGTTGTTTTGTATATAAATTCCGTGATTGAGGATGGTAACAAGATAGAGTTCTCCTTTGTGATACGCTCTTTGGTCACTCCGAACAGTTTCGCCCGGATTTCTGTTCTACAACTATTCCCTACAACTGTTCTACATGTGTGATAAGAAATCGGGAAGAGATAGACCATCTTTAAACCTGGTAAACGTGGTCCTGTCAGAGAGTGGTGATGTGGGTGCTCCGATCTGATAACACTGGCAGTCGGCACTGTATATATATATATACATGTATTATGATATAATCTTCCTTAGGGATTAGATTTATTCTGCGTATTTTTGGTGATATTTTGTTGTGGGTCACTGGCATCGCGGTGCTCTGGCGGGACACACGTTTGCCTTGAATACTGGAATTTGCCATTCGCATGATAAATTTTAACCCATTACTGAAATGACTGTAATTAAATGAATCTTAAAAAAACATGATCAATAAATAACCAAAACAAGATTAACTGTGCGTATATATACTTCCCCATACATATTACATTACATAACTAAATTATATAAACATATACATGAACGGACTAGTATGTAGACACCAGTAATGTAGCGAAAACCCCAAATACTGGCTTTATTTAAATACAAAGGACCAAACGAATGAAACGCTTTCCCACCAATATATTGCCATATTCTATTATTGTTTATTCAGAATATATTTGATAACGAGTATCCAAACCACCTACGTCTAATTATGCTCGAGCTCCTCTCCGTGATTCTAGAATGTCACCAATTGGGTTTTAGTAATAACCCAAAAAAGGAAGACAATAAATACCATAACGGTGAAATAAATCTTGGTGAACTCCAGGCTGGTGGAAAATTTTACTTCACCAACAGAAAGGAGAGATGACTGTGGTGAAAAAAAAACGATTCACACGAACTCATGAATGCCTCTTGTGATTATCATGCACCCATTCATTTCCAGGACAAAATAAAAAAAAATCAAAGAAAGGTACCTCATTGTTAGGCCTTACCTGCCGAAGTCTAAATGCGAACTGGGATACATTCAAAGATATATTATGTAACATCTAAAACAACAATATATTCGACGTCATAGCCCTATCTGAAATTTTCCGGATCAAGGAAACATGTGTTACCCGGGTATCAATCTTTCGAATACGCACGCGTCCAAATAACGACGATGGTAGAGGTGTGGTTGGATCTTTTATCAAAAGTGACATAACATTTAGAAATAGACCTGAAATATCTATGTTTGTACCACACGTCGCCGAAACGCTATTTGATGCAATTAATCCTAACGAAAAACAAAACTCATACGTGGCAGGAGTAATATACATACCTAACAAAGCAGATATAGATGAATTCATGTATCGCATAGACGACATAATGGTCAAGTGAATCGCACACTAAAGTATATTCGATTGGGGACTTCAATATTGACCTACTAAACTCTGTCAACCATACGAAAACCGGTGATTTTATAGATAACATATTTGAGCGTGGTTACCTCCCTGTGATTACAAAACCTACTCGGGTCACGGAATATCAGCAATAGTGATTGACCATACCCATACGAACTCAAAGTGGAAATATGACAGCGGAATTATATTATCAGATGTCTCTGATCATTTTGCAACGTATTACATTGAAATTGATACCCATCAAAACGATACTAACGCAGCACAACACTCCCTGGAACCAATTCGAATAATTAATGCAAAATTAAATAATTATAAATTAATTTAAAGAAATCCTAGGCAGCAGTGTTCACGCTGGACCGAAAAAACCTTTAGCCAAAAGTTTAGCCAAATGAAAATTTTATTAGCCAAATGAAAAAAACTTTAGCCAAATGTTTTTTGGCCAAATTAAAAAAAACTTTGGCCAAATTAAATTATCGTTTTCTGGTCGGTTCACAATTAATGACTAAAACGTAAAATCTAACAGACACAGGTAAAATACACAATAATTTAAAATAATTTTTATGAACTAGAAGTATTTTTATATATATCATTTATTAAAAATTTATTAATCTTTATGTGAAAGAGTGATTGGGGGGGGGGGGGGGGGGGGGGGTAACCCGGGATTGTCCTTCTTAATGTCATTATTTTTTGGGTTTTATATCAATATCTATTTTAAAATCATAAAATATTTATCCTTGCGAAAATATCTAAGTGACATCTGGAAACTAATAACTTAATATTGTTACGCCATTATCAAATTACAATCTGTCATAAAAGCATTCATATTATTTTGTCCGTATCGGTATTGACGACAAATAGCCACAAAATATCTGTCGTGATTCACATTTGGCTGATTAAGCTATTGTCTTACACTCGGTGCTCATAAACCTCGACCGACATAAATACAATGTCATCATAAACATGCATTGTGCGGGAGTCCCGTGAGTGACCAGACAGACAATGGGGGATTAGGGGATTAAATGTAAAATAATAACCTTTTGCCGTTTCGTGCAGAATGACGTAATTTTTCTCCAGATTAAAACAGCCTGTTACGAACAAATTGCTTATATACCAGCGTCAATGCACACTTTACAAAATATTGCTTTCTTCACATTGTCATGATTCAACCAAGGTCGGTTTAATGTCCATGCGTCTTTGAATGTCTGTCTTGTGAAAACTAAAGATGATTGCATATCACTGTGTGATCGCTTGGTTGATAGAGTTGTCGATCGGGTTTCCCTTTGTACTGTCCGCGATCGGGTTTCCCTTTGTACAGTCGGCAATATATTCCCACTTTCGATATTTTCGGACTAGATCGTTCACATCACAGAATTGAAAACCCACTTGCCAAAATTTATGTTAGATTTGGAAATAAAAATATGTTTACTGTACACTAAATGTTAGAGCTTACCTTTTGCTGTTACGGAACGATATTTCATAAGTACGAAATTAATGAAATACTTTCGTCACCTAACTTCGTCTTGAATGTCGATCTATTGAGCGCTTTTATGAATTAGCTTTCTGACTCCATGCTTTCAGCCTCCATTTGGGGTAAAAAAAAGTTTAGCCAAAAGTTTAGCCAAATGAAATTTTTATTAGCCAAATTCGAAAAAGATTAGCCATTGGCTAATTTGGCTACCGACAGCGTGAACACTGCTAGGCAGTCTATTGCTCGACTCATTTTTTTCGGCTGCAATTCAGCAGAACAAGCTTATGATAAATTTATAGGACAGTATATCGCAGCATATGGCGAAGCCATCCCTCACAGATACACAGAACAAAGGAAAATATATCAAAATGGAACCATGGATTACAAACGGATTATTGCAATCATCATTGAATAAAAGCAAGGTGTTTACTAAAAAAAAATAGCACAGCCATTGTAAAATATTCAACCAAGTGAAAAGGAATAGAAAAAAACCCCATTAAAATGACTCAATTCTCGAAGAAAACAAAAAATAATATAAGACGAACATGGACCATATTAAAAGATGCTCTTAAATTATCAACTTGTTCACATAATCTTCCAAAAAAATATATAATTTCGAAACAGAACAATTTAAGATCAGGCAACTATTGCGCAATCATTCAACGAATATTTCGCAGCAATAGGTCATAATACAGCTGATAAAGTAGATAAAATTCAGGATATACAACCCCTTGATTATATTCCAGAAAGAACCAAAAGAACTTCTTCCTTTCAGAAATATCAGTATCGGATATCGTAGATAAATGCACCAAAATGTCCAATAAATATTGTGTAGACTTTTCTAATATATCAATGAAGCTAATGAGGAGTAGTCAATCAAACAGTAAACGTGCTTTCATACATAATAAATTATCTTTCAAACAAGAGTCGTCCCTAAAATGAAAATCTCAAGAGTAGTACCAATATTGAAATATTGAAAATTACAGACCAATCGGTATTCTTCTGATTTTCTCTTAAATTATGGAAAAACTTGTGCATAAATGTTTAAACTCTTTCTTAATAAAATTCTATATCCTTGATAAAACAGCTTGGATTTGGAGAAAACCACTCAACAACCCACCCATTACCTCATCTATTGCATCATATTGTTGATAATAACGACAAAAAGACACGAAACTCTACATTAGCGATCTTTATTGACCTTTCAGAAGCATTTGAAACAATCAGTCGTGACATGCTCCTCCAAAAGCTTGACCATTATGGTAATATGGGCATAACCAAGAAATGGTTCATGAGTTACTTACAGCGAAGACAGCAATATGTTGAAATCGAACATGAAAAATCAAATATGCTCAAGGATAAATTTTAGGACCGATACTATTTCTCATATACGTCAGCGATATGGCCCATAGCACGTGTTTGGATATACTTTCATTTGCGGACGACGCAACCCTCCATATTTCTGAAAATGACCACCGCCAAACTGAAAAACAAGTTAATTCAGAATTGAAAAAAGTTCATTAATATAACAAAAAGTAAGTGCATGTTATTACACCAACTGATAATGACTTCAAATGGAATATTCTTAAAATAAAACTGAACAATGAGCCACTGACATGAATTGGAAACATTAGACCAGAACAATCTATGAAATTCCTCGGAATTCATATTGATGAAAATCTCACCTTCAAATATCACTTATCAATGGCAAAAATAAGGATATCCAATGCAATGTACAGCATCAATACGGTTAAACGTATACTTCCAACCAAGTGTTTGAAAACTTTATACTTTTCTCTAATCCACAGTCATCTCATATATGGGTTGCCAATTTTGGGTCATGCTGACACTGGAAATAATATGTTCCAACAACAGAAAAAAGCCACCCGTATCATAGCAAACAAAACGTATAGAAGCCACACGGAGTCCATATTTCGGAAAGAAAATATTCTGAAATTTTATGGCATGTATTGGTTACAATCGGCTACATTTGTATTTGTTTTGACAAAAGAAAATCTTCCGAAATTATTTGATAATTCGTTTGTATGTACAACTGCTAATACTCGACAGGATGGTAAAATGAAAACATTAAACCGAGAACGACTCTTACTTATATATTACCCAAAACACACGTTCCCGTGCATATGGAGCCCATTGGATACAAATTTAAAAAATAGCAGATTTTGAAATAGATTTAATACAGATTTTTGAAAAATAAATATTTATTGCAATACGAGCAAAAGTTAAATGCAAGAACTCACTGTCAAGACTAAAGTGGCTAAATATAGTATAGACCCCCTAATCTTCCAATCATTGTAATCATTGCAATACAGCCTTGTATGTTCGCCTTAACATTTTGGCAGGACGAAACTAGAAATTGCTTCCTACATGACGATATATGAATTACTCGATAGCCTGAAACAAAATTTCAACTTTAGCAACGATCTTTCAATGAATTTCATAATCGGAAGCCGTTATTTTCTTAACCAGTAAAAATCGAAACAGCCCCGACCATACCCCATCATTAGTGACAGATTTATAATAGTCCCACGAAAACAACCAACACATATGTATCAACATCCCATAGGTTTGTTGGATACCTTATGTGTCTATCTTGAACTACATTATATCCTTTCCATTATCACTTCATGTTTGTTGCCACTTCATGTTTGTATACGAAGGGGCGACACAAAGACGGCCCATCTGGGCCATGTCGCCCCTGTATGCTATCATTTTGTGTTTGTTTATTATCACCATTGTCATACAATTGTAAATATTATACAAATAAACAATCAATCTTTGTTGTAGTGTGAATGTGTAAATCATTGCAACCATAACAAAATTTACCCGAGGAAATACCTGGTGATTGACGCTGAAATTATAATGATAGATTATCCGTTTGGTGGAAAATATGCGGCTCCAAATCTTCGAGGGTAATTTACATGTTAGTTTAATTCAGAGCTTATTTACCTAGTTTATGTCCCGTTGAGAGTTGAGAGAATTATAATATCCTATTTGATAAAATTGAATACGGTGAATTAGGACAGAAAACACAACTTCCGGATAATATTTTTGAGAAGATCGGCTGACAATCTGACAAATATGATCGGGAGTAGCTACATAAACTATGCTATATGCTATGCTATTTTTGCTAGAATTTGTTTTTAAAAACTCTCTGACTGTCCCAAAAAAGATTAGGTCAGCGCCCTTAATATACGTCTTTTCTGTTATTGAATTGGGGGTCTGATACTTTGTACTAATTGTGTGCAGAATGAGTTCACACACGACACGTCAATCTTAAGGTGCAATTCATGCCAATCTGATATTACTTGTAACTACATTTCCATGTCAATATTCGTCGTGACTCTTTATTGTAGTGAGAATTGGTAAATCTTTACAACCATAACAAAATATCCCAAAATACCAGGTGATTGACGATGTTGTAAAATTTGATAAAATTTAATACAGTGAATTATGACAGCAAACACAACTTCTGGATACCGTTTTGAGTAAATATGACAATCTGATATAAATATAATCGGGAGTACCTATATAACCAACTTCGGTCTTACTGGAGCATGGATGACATAGCACTACACAATGCGTTATTAAACTTTCCGGCTCAAACACAGCCCTCGAACGCTGGCAATCCGCTAAACATTTAGAACACGCCATGTAGCTTTGGAGATTATTTTTGCAGACATGTAGCGACCGTGATGTCAAAACCATAATATGAGTTAGTATGACCCAAAAATCACATTGACATACAATGGAGATGCATTACTAATGTGAGTTCCCAATGACAAATTCAAGCCAACACTCAAGTTTATCCCTTTTGTTCGAGCCTTATACAAAGATATACATTGAAATTTGAACACCAATGGAAACATATCACCTTCATTCCCAATACGGAGAGGCTGCAGACAAGGGGAGTCAATATCTCCGCGTATGTTCTTACTCTGCTCGGTAATACTGGGAAATGCAATATGCATAAATACTGGAATTAAAGGAATACAAATCTGATATGACTATTAAAATTAGCCAATATGCTGATGGCACAACTCTGTTATCATACAGGATTTTTTAATCACTCGACCAGGCTTTTGAGCTGCTAGAACAGTTCCAGATTAATTACTTATAGTAAAACGTTTGCAGTTTGGAATGACAATAAGCGGGATTACACAGACGGCATATGCGATAAAAGGTCAATTAATTGGAACCCTGAATTATCATTAGGGACTCGTCGACCTATGACCTCTGGTACGGAATCTGACGAGGTTTGCCGAATGCCTGAATCGTTCGCCTACTCGGGATCACATTCTCTCTCCGCGAATCAGATGTTTTTGAATAACTACGAAAACGTTCCAGTGAGT
Organism: Siphonodentalium dalli; assembly: GCA_032622095.1. Lineage (NCBI taxonomy): Eukaryota > Metazoa > Mollusca > Scaphopoda > Gadilida > Siphonodentaliidae > Siphonodentalium > Siphonodentalium dalli. The sequence goes on along the minus strand of CP136067.1, from coordinate 138,905,419 downwards.
CTAGAAACACTAATACTAACATGTCCCAGCAGGACACCACTTGGTCGAACATTTCCTTATCCTATAAAAATTATAATTTATTTTCCAAACAATTCCCAATCCAGACACAACAGTTATTAATCAATTAACCACAGAATTATACACTTTCATTTGAGGAAGCCAAATAGACAGGGTTTTGCGGAATCAGCTCCAGCAATACCTAGTTGAAGGGTGGATGTAACAGCGGACAGTAACGATTTTGTTTACATCGATGACCAAAAATTTCATAATACTGGATGCTAGTAATACAGTTTCTATATTATGCTAGCACTGTTTGCAAGATGCATGTGACTATTGCCATATGACAGTAACATGGAAACATATCGCACCAGCGAAAGCGACAGTTAACCGCGTTTTACAAGCCGGGTAGTCCACTCGGAAAGTTCACACACAAGGATGTTCTAACTGGGCTCACTTCGGTAATTGATATCAAGGATGTTCGAGGTATCCACAAACAAATAACGGAGGAATATTGTTACATAACTGCAAGGAAAGAACAAGCCAACAATGTTATAATTGCACCCGGGCTCAAAGTAAACGGATTTGATATCTCTCTACGTGCCACATGTGTAAAATTGAAAGATGAGCTCATTGATAATGACAACATTTTCATTAACACACTTTCCAAATATGGTAAAATAGCCGATAAAAGTTTCAAAAGATGTTGAAACTGGGACTCCGTATGTACAAACCGATGATTGCGTCGAATTCCATCGTTGATTGAGTTTGATGGATTTAAGCTACGAGTTTTTTCGGACAAAACTAAGAAATTATGTAAACAATGTGACGTCATTCACCTGCCGTCCGAGAAATGTCCAATCAAACGCACGTGCTTCCGATGTTACAGCGAATCCCCCATATCACGTGACTGTGTAAATGAGATTGTGCATACTGTCAAATTAGCGGCCATATTCGCAGGCTATGTCCTAAATTGATGTGACGAGACAATCAGGATACGATAGGCACCGAGCATTCTGAACGACTCGGCCATTTCCGCTTCCCTAGGAAATAATCTCTTATAGAATCCACAATCGCGCAATGCTACAATACACGGGCCTGGTAATAAGGCGATCACATTGACTTGTTGATGCATATGTATGGAGTAGAATGTATTCACTGTAGGTTACAGTGAAGTAATTGTTTCTCATAGGCCTCCATACTAACGTTTAACAGCCTACTGATGTCAATATATACCATAAGTGTGGAAGGCATATATTATACGAAAGACTGTCATCTGTGCAAATGTTTTAAGAATTTTTTTTTGATATCGCCAGGCATGACTTTCACATTTAAATTTCGTGTTTTTGAAAGTAGCGTCAGGATCGCATTAAACAAATATTGATATTTTACACCTCACACTGAAAATTCCAAACATGAAAGCGCAACATTTGTCATGAGACGATGTTTTTTCTGATTATTGGAATTCAAGCGGGAATGATTTCCTTCATTTTTTATCTATAAATATAAACTACCCAATTAACCAATCAGGGTCCAGTGGGTATGTAATACTCTCTTCCATCTTGGTCCAAAAATCCTTTGGAGGGCGCCCTCCCTCAATTACTTCACTGTAACCTGTATGGCAGTACCCAGTCTTTTTGAAAAGCCGATATATGTCATCTATATATAGCAATGACAAATCTGATTCGCGGTTGGCTATATATTTAACTGCGAGATCGGAGGTCAATGATAATTTGACAACATTCCCGACATAGCGAAGTACGAGTTTTTATCAGTCAACGATATTTATTACACAACATATCCTAGTGCAAATACGCACATAATCGACATATAAAGTGAAAGAGGTACATAATTTGATTATTTGTTTTTGAAATAAACAGATAATGGAGACATCCTTTATTCCGTTTTATGGGGTGGGCCACAGCGAACACATATGTTAAAGAGCTTACACCTGAAAAGTTGTGAGTTGGTTTATGTGTCATTGTATCTCATTGTGAGTAGATAATGTGACTAAAACGCTTTCATTTTCAGCACATTTTTTTTATTATCGACTGAAAATGCGGCGATTCTCAGCAGAAAATCAACCTAAAACAAGTTCTATTGTAAGCAGATAATGTGCGTATTTTGTGGAGAACGGGTTGTGTTACGGGTTATCCTTTCGCGTTTTGTTGTTTTTATAATTACTACTAAATACCACGATTCTCACGCTTATTCTCACAAACGTTTACTACGCCAGGCATGCACTCCATATTTGGAAACGATGTTTGTCATCTTGGGAAAGCCGCATCGTCCTAGAAAATGAAAACTGAATCACAGAACACAGATCAAGAGACGTAATCAAGTTAGGATTAATGTCAGCTTCTTAAAGTGATGGAAACACTCCGGTAGGGTAATCAAATAGAAATGGAGAATAATCTAGCTCAAAGTAGTTATTTTTACGAATATTAATCCAAATTTACAGTACACACATCGTCATTTTTATATATTAATTAAATGCAATGACTCGCGATGGCGAAATAATTTGCGTTAGTTTATCACCGATTGTCGCGTCCCGAATCAAGATGTAATATTTACAATGAAGCGTAGTTCAGACGATGATATCTATGGAGTGGTATGGTGGATTTCTTTGAAATTTTCGATGGTACTTGTAGAATGCTACATTCCCACAGTTGGCATAGCGCCTGAGTACTAACTTATCAGTTTCACGCATCCGAACAAGTCCATAAGATGTCTTTAAAGAGACTGCAAGGGTAGTCAACTTACCCTCGCTCATATATGCACATAAGCAACCTATGATGTGAAATATGTACATAATGTTATTATTTGATTCTGAAATAAGCAGAAAATGGCATCGTACCCGTTATTTCGTTTTATGGCGCGGGTCATTGTGAAAGCACACGTTAAAGAGCGTACGCTTGAACATTCGTGAACTGGCTTATTTGCGTCATCGTCAGCACATAGTCTGCTTAGAATTGCCTTATTGTGAGTCGATAATGTGACTAAAATGCTCTCATTTTCAGCACATTATCTATTCAAAATCAGGCAAATTTCAGCAGATTATCAACCTAAATCAAGTTCTATATTAAGCAGTTAATGTGCGTATTTTCGGGAGAACAGGCTGTGTTACGGATTATCCGTTCGCGTTTTGTTTTTTATAATTACTACTGAATACTACGATTCTCGCACTTATTTTACTACGCCAGACATGCACTCCATATTTGGAAACGATCAGTTCGTCATCTTGGGAAAGCCGCATTGTCCCTGAAAATGAAAACTGAATCACAGAACACGTTTCTAGAGGCGTAAACATGTTGGTCGGATTCATCATCTCAGGTCTAAACCTGGTCTACGAAAATCTCTAGGTTTAAACCGCCGTTTCACAGTTAAATCCATGGTTTAAACCCGAGACTGCAGATCTGAGTGACGCACTTGTCATCACTGGTTTAAACCTGGTCCAGCCAGACCAGAGGTTTACAGTAGTGGCTCTGTATCGTCCAGATAATTAATCGAAATTTACTAATGCGGACCATCGCGTTTTATTGATTGCGAAAATCAATAATTACGGCAGCGAGCATATTTTGATAGGAAATTTATAAGCCAGAACAACTCACACCTATAAAGTGTGTGGGATAAGTTTTTGTCAATTTTCATAAGCTTAAACCGACAACTAAACCATGTAATTCGACGGTCCCGCTTAACCAGTTTTACCGAGGCTAAACCTGAGATGAAGAATCCGTCTTTTCTCGATCGCGGTTTAGAATTGTCAAACAATCAGATCAAAGGGTGGAGCTGTAAATAATCTCGAGTGAGGGCGTGTCTAAGTGGCGACAGCCGACTCCTGTTATCATGTCACAGTTGATTCTTTCCCACGCGAGCGTTGCTCAGATATGGACATGTTCCCTCAATATTATTTTTACAACTAACTTGTGGCTCTTTTTTGTTTGGCTTGTGGCAATCACAAATACAGGTGTTTTCTATTAATTCATTTGAAGGGTTCAATGTTTTAATTTTGATACCAAAACGATGGTACTGCATGACCAGATATGCTATACACATAGTTTAAATTATAGTGCTGTATGGGTCAAATTTCGTAACATAATTTGATGTCAATCATACAACAAAGCTCCACTCTGGCTACGCCCATAAATTCCCATAATATTCCACCAGTTCAAAACCTGGGAACTTTTTGATTTTCTGCATGACGGGAAATTTATGACATTTCGAAAAAAGCAACGCATGTAATATATTTCTTTATTAAAAGCTGTCCCTCTACATGGTTGCACAGTTCCATCTGTTCAGATGTTGCTTCTGGTGTGCACTCATAAGCAATTTGCCTTTACTAGGCAGACCTTTTGGTCCAGGATTGACTCGATTATGGAGCCGTTATTGAGCGCCAGAGGGGCCTGCGGCCGCTTTATGCGATAGCAGACTGCGATACCTTTTCGCATATTTTGATCATTGTTTTTATTAAATTTAAACGCACAAAAATTAATACAAATTTTTAATTTTGTTTCTTGTAAGATTCCACTCCTTACTCAATTTAACAACACATTTTTTAAAATTAACTTGTTCTTATTTTTAATTCGACATTTTGATAACCTAACGCCGTTATACCATCCCTTGGTTGCCCCGAGTCACCACACCTAATTTGGTTGAGAACGACCCAGGGGTATGGGAGAAACGTTGCGAACAGACAAACGGACATAGAGATAGACATCTCCTATACCCATTAATATATACAGATATACATGTAAATACCCTAATTTTTTTCTTTGCGGGTAAAGCATCTTGCAGAAATTCTATCACAAGGTGATGAAAAGCGCTTGCAACTCGTGCTGAGAGACATGCCATTTGTCAAATTGATTTCAACCAAGAATGAGATCGGATTAATACTTGTTTCTCAATGAATAAATCCAATGAGCATGCACGCGTTCGCGATAATTTATGGCGTGTCAATAACCATTATATCGGCCTGTCTTTTGGTCCGATTGGTAAGAGGGTAGTTTGACTGCATGATCATATCACCGAATCGAGTTGTCAATTAGCTGGCAACTGAACGACACAAACGCCCCCTTAGATCTGGCTTGGCTGGACCGCCAATGTAGGTTTAAACCAGGTTTAAACCGGACATAACGAATCCGACCGTTATGATTAATGTCAGCTTGTCAAAGAGAATGTATGAGTAGTCAACATATCCTCGCCCATATACGCATACAATCGACCTATAATGCGAAAAGCGTACATAATGTGATTCTTTTATTCTGAAGTAAGTAGATAATGGCATCTACTCTTTATTTAGTTGTATGTTGCCGTCCACCGTGAAAACACATGTTAAAGAGCGTACACCTGAAAAGTCGTGAGTTGGCTAATTTGTGTCATTATTAGCACACAATCTGCATAGAATCGCCCTATTATGAGTCGATAATGTAACTAAAATGCTCTCATTTTCGGCACATTATTGACTCAAACATGAGGCAATTCTAAGCAGATTATCTACCTAAATTTAATTCTATTAGAAGCAGATAATGTGCGGGTTTTCGGGATGAAAGCGTTCTGATGGCAGAGAGGCCAGATGGAATGCAAAGGCCAATAAATTCATTCGCGGATTTCATCGAGTCATGGAGATTAACAGTTAATGTCAAGAAAACAAAACTAATCATCTTCAGTAAAAAAAAATCAAATACTGAGTACAAATTCACGATGTGCGAGTGTTGAAACAGTTGATATTTTCTGTTACCTGGGAGTACCCTTTTTTCGAAATTGTCGATTATGTAAGGCGGTGCAAAGAATCGGTCAAATTGGAACGAATATCATGTACGCACTCCTCAATATAATTTGGAAGCTCAACATGCCGTGTGATCTGGCGCTTAAGACTGTTTGATACAATAGTTGGTCCAATCCTGATGTACGGCAGTGAAGTTTGGGGGTTCGAAAATACCGACAGCTTAGAAATATAGCCCATCGAAAATTTATCAAGTATTTATTACGAATGAAAACATCTACACCCAATTGTATGGTATAGGGAGAAACGGGAAGATACCCAATAGTAGTAAATATAAAGGCGAGAATGCTCACGTTCTGGTCAAAGTTAGTTGAGGGTCGTTACTCCAAATTATCGCATAAACTTTAAGATATGATATGATTGTTTATTTGTATAATATTCACAAGCTTATGACAATGGTGATAATAAACAAACAAAAATGATATTATACAGGAGCGACATGGCCCAGATGGGCCGTCTTCCTGTCGCCCCTACATATATAAACATGAAGTGGCAACTAATGAAGTGAAATGATAATGAAAAGGATAGAATGTACTTCATAATAGAAAAATAAAGTATCCAAACCACTTACGGGATGCATCTACATGGATATGTGTTACTACATATGTATTGGTTGTAATCATGGGCTTATATTAAATATGTCACTAATGATGGGGGTATGGCCGGGGCTGTTTCGAATATTTACTGGTTAAGAAAATAATGGCTTCCGATTATCAAATGCATTGAGAGATCGTTGTTGCTGAAGCAAGTATTTGTTTCAGGTTATCGAGGAATTCATATATCGATATGTAGGAAGCAATTTCTCGTTTCGTCCCGCCAAAATGTTAAGGTGAACATACCAGACTGGATTACAATGACTACAATGATGGGAGGATTAGGGGTCAATGCTCTCTTAAGCCACTTTACAGTCTTGACAAAATGAGTTGTTGCATTTAACTTTTGTTGCATATTGCGATAAATATTTATTTTTCAATTCTTTTTTAAATCTATTTCGAAATCTGATATTTTTGAGATTTTTATCCAATGAGTTCCATGTGCACGGAAACGCGTGTTTGGGTAATATAGAAGTAAAAGTCGTTCTCGGGGTTACTGCTTTCAAATTTCCAGCTTGTCGAGTGTTAGCCTTTGTATATTCAAACGAATTATCAAATGATTTCGGAAGATTTCCTTTTGTCCAATCAAATACAATTGTAGCCGATTGTAACCGATACAAGTCATAAAATTTCAGAATCTTTTCTTTGCGAAATATGGGCTCTGTGTGGCTTCTATACGTTCTGTTTGCCATGATACGGATGGCTGTTTTCTGTTGTTTGAAAATAATATTTCCAGTGTCAGCATGACCCCAAATAGGCAACCCATATATGAGATGACTGTGGATTAGAGAAAAGTATAAGGTTTTCAAGCAGTTTTTGGGAAGTATACGTTTAACCTTATTGATGCAGTACATTGCATTGGATATCTTTGTTTTTATCATTGATATGTGATATTTGAAGGTGAGATTTTCATCAATATTAATTCCGAGAAATTTCATATATTGTTCCGGTCTAACGTTTCCAATTCGTGTTAGTGGCTCGTTGTTCAGTTTTATTTTAAGAATATTCCATTTAAAGTCATTATTAGTTGGGTGTAGTAACATGTACTTACTTTTTAATATATTAATAACCAATTTATTGCTACAACACCAATTGTGAACTTTTTTCAATTCTGAATTAACTTGTTTTTCAATTTGGCGGTGGTCATTTCCAGAAATATGGAGGGTTGTGTCGTCTGCAAATGAAAGTATATTCAAACACGTGCTATTGGGCATATCGTTGACGTATATGAGAAAAAGTAGCGGTCCTAAAATAGATCCTTGAGGCACCCCACAGTTAATATTGAGCATATTTGATTTTTCATGTTCGATTTCAACATATTGCTGTCTTCCCTCTAAGTAACTCATGAACCATTTCTTGGTTATGCCCCTAATACCATAATGGTCAAGTTTTTGGAGGAGTATGTCGTGACTGATTATACTCTTTTAAAATGCAATGATGGCATCTCCGAGAGAATTCGATACGCTGGATCAGCTGCATACGATATACCTTATCAGCTATCGGTTGGGAGCAAATTTGGACGTCACACAAACCACAGTCACTTGGAAATCGAAATATATCCCAAAAAACGCATAACACGATTTCAGACGGTGACGATGACGATTGTGATGATTATGACGATAATGATTTGATTTCAATGACATGCAGCTGCGATCACGATGATGGTAACGGGACGACAATACGATTATGATGACTATGACGATGATGATTATGATATTGTCGACGTCGTTGATGATGATGACGACGATGATGATTATGTGACGCAGATAATGGCTGTATACATGATGTTGATACAAGTCATGATGATGACGGCGTTAATGATGATGATTATTAGTATGATGATGACTATATGTAATGACGATGATGGTGGTGATGATGACGCCAATGGTGATGACGATGACGTCGACGAAAACGAATGACACTTACGGACCACGGCCGCCAAACGCAACGGCCATACAAACAGTGTGTACACAGCTCTATATATACGTTTTCACTCTGTATTCCATACAAATTATGATTGAGTGAAATAAAGAAATGCAATTCAATCCAACATCCCTATGTAGATATCTTCCAGTATTTTTATTTTTTTTATTTTTTTTGCAGTATTTAGTTTATTTACTCAGACACAATATGTGCAACATGAGACAAGAATAAGATAAATAACATGGGTAAATTAACTCACTATACAGAAAACAACAAAAATATAAGCATCACCCTTCATCACCATCAGTGTCGTCATCGTCTACGTCATTATAATCATCATCATTATCGTTATCATAATCAACGTCACTATCTCCAGTATCACCGTCGTCATCATCATCATCATCATTATCATTATTATCATCATCATCATCATCATCATCACCATCGGTATCATCGTCTTGGTCGAAGCTGTATAATATTAATTGCTGTGCTCGGTTAACTTGAGACCCTTATTTATGAACATCGATAGGTTGCGCAATGTATTAATATCGGTTTCGTTTAATAATGCATAACACGATTCTTTGGACACGACTTTTCGATAACATTCTGGTAAATATTTAATTCTAAGTTCACGGAGATTAGGGCATTTCATCAGGAAATGATACTCGTCCCCTTGTTCCACTTTGCATATGCTACACAATGCATTGTTGGTAGCCACTGCTTGTTTGTGCTTTCCTTTTTTCCATCGAGTCACTTCTACAGCAAGTCTATGATTTGCTGTCCTCCGTCGTTGTATATGAATACTAAATGAAAAGTTCAAAGTGTAACATTTGGAAAAAGACGGTTTATCTTTCAAGTGGGTATAAAATGCCCCCCCCCCCCCCCCTGATGATTTTGTAACGTCATCAGTCCACATTGTGTGAAAGTTGTTTATCAAAGCCTTATGTAAGCTACGTACCATAATCGGGGTAAGTAAAGATTGATTTTCCCACGCCCATGTAAATCCAGTTTGAGTCAGTGTATTTTTATAAAGGTCAATAATTTTGAACTGTTTGCCGAGTGTACTCATTTTATAAACAAGAGTATACAATTTCGCAGCTATTCTCTCTTGGTTGGTACTATCAACTAATTTGGACCAAAATGATACCATGCGCTTTTTAATCTCGATATCTAGAGGCCATCGTCCAAGTTCACCATATACTATGTAATTTGGAGTGCTTGATTTCATACGCGTTAATAATTTGCAAAATTTCAAATGCACAGCTTCTATAGTCTTGGTGCTTTCAAATCCCCAGACTTCACACCCGTATAATAATATCGGTTGAATCAAGTAATCAAACAGTTTTAAAGACAGATCAATAGGTAGGTGTAAGGTTCTGATGTTAGACAGAAGACCGAACATGGCATTTGTTGCCTTTGATCGTATATTCTTGATTGCGCGACAGAATCTACCATTGTAGAAGAAATCGATACCAAGATACTTAAAACCGTCAAGTACATCCAAGCGGTCGTCGCTTATAGTAAATGTATGGTTCAGTGATTTAGTACCAGAAAATACCATTACTTTTGTCTTCTTGATATTCACCTCTAAATTCCATGCGTCGGCATAATCACTAAATGCATTCAACATACGTTGCAACTCTTGCTCGTTATCAGCAAATAATACAGTGTCGTCTGCATACAGAAGGCATAACAAGTTAATATATTTTCCAGTTATATCTACGCTGCGCTGGTCAAGGTATCGCAAGCCGTCCAGGGCACAGTTCTCGAGAAAATCCTGTACATCATTCAAATATAAGGAAAATAGAAGAGGTGATAGATTTTCCCCTTGCCTCACTCCCGATCTACACATGAAAAAGTCTGAACGACTACCATTTTTGAAAATACAAGACTTCGACACCCTATACATATTACGAATAATATTGAAAACTTTCCCGTTTATGTCATTGCGCAATAGTTTGACCCAGAGTCCCTGGCGCCAAATCGTGTCAAAAGATTTGCGGAAGTCAACAAAGCAGCAAAATAATTTCTGTTTTGCGCCTAAGTAAGTTGTGAGAGACAGAACACGCTGAATATGTTATCAATAGTTGATCGTCCTTTTCTAAAACCTGACTGATTTTCATGAAGTTTCTTGGTACTTTCAACAAAGTTTGAAATTCTTGAATTGATGACACCCGTAAATAGTTTACCAATACAACTAAGTAAGGTAATGCCTCTATAAGAATCAGGGTCAGTTTTCGCACCGTTGTTCTTATATAGCGGAACGATCATTCCAATAGCCCAATCGTCAGGGTAAAAACCCGTATCAAGGACATAGTTGAACAGGCGCCTGTAAAACGGTAGCATAATTTGTGAAGTTGTCTTTAAATATTCATTGCACACTCTATCAATCCCCGCGGATTTATTTTGATTTGAGAGAAGATATCACTTTCAAAATCTCATCATCTATAATAGGAGCATTCATTTCGTCACAGCACGATAATTCTTCCATTTGACATATTAGATCGGTGATATCATTATCATCATTTTGTTTGTTCAGCTCCTTAAAATGATCGTAGAATGTTTCCATGTTAATACAATCGCGTTGGTCATTTTTCCCAGAGTACTTTCTAAAAGTTTTCCAGAATTCGGATGGTTCATTGTGCGACAGTGAACGAAGCTCTGCTGCACAATTATCTCGCATATTGTTTATTTTTATATCCATAGTTTTTTTGTATGACTTGCTGGCTATTTTTAGGTGACGCTTATTTGTATCCGAATTTAAGTTATTAAATTTCTTTTTAGTCTTATTAAATTCCTTCCGTTTACGTCTACACTCGCCGTCAAACCATATGTTTTGCCTTAGTCCCTGATTTATAATGATTCTTATTAGTCATATTGATAATTGAAAACGTTTTCTCTCCCGCCTTTGTTAGAACATCGGAGACTCCCCTGGTCAATAAGTTAATATCTCGGGACGAATTCACAGAGTTAACAGAATTAAACAATGCATTCAGTTCAGGTATAGCTTCTTGCACCGCGGCGATATATTCGCTATTTTTGTCGCGCCTCCATCTTCGAATCTTTGGCCCCAAGGGGACCCCATCAGTCGGTTGAGCATATGTCTGCTCGCTATAAGATAAATCAAGCGTAATGGCCAGACCACAATGTACGTCTGAAAAAAGGTTTGAGAAATCAAGTATATGAAAATCGGTAACCAATCGGAATAACATTCTAGTCCCGATCGCGTAATCAACAACACTAACTTCTCGGCATGTGCATTTGCCGACTCCGCGATCGTTACCCAACCTTCCATTCATTATATTAATTCTACCACCCTTGCACAAGTCGATAAGTCGGTATCCGTATGAGTTTGGTTTCCCTTTATCTTTTGAGCATCTTTCTGGTATTTCAACAACTGAAATGGACTTATCAAAATTGTCAGGTACACATGTATAATTGTCAAGATAATCAATGCCTGTTCGTTCATCATCATCATTGTTGTCATTCAGTGTGCTCGTCCTTGCATTAAAATCACCCAATAATAGAAGCTCATGACCCGATCCCCTTATGGTAAGAATATCCTGTATCACGTTATCGGACCACTGATTATCTGCGTATCTAGTGTTTGCGGGTGGGACATAGACCGCCCCTATGTATAAGTCTTTGCAGCGGATTTGTTGTGATAAAACTGATATTGTTGCCCAAGTCACATGTTCTGAATTAAGATTAATTGGTTTGACTACAAAATGTTTCGAACGTTTCACGGCTATAAGTATTCCACCTGACCGATTACCTTCACCTCTGATTCTGCTCTTCCTGGATATAATTTCGAAACCCGGTATAGATATGTCGTCCTCCATGTATGTCTTCGTTTCGCAAAGACACAGAACGTCGTACTGATCTAACAAAACTTGGAATTCGGGATAGTTCAGCCTTTGATACAGGCCACACACATTCAGAGATAATATTTTTAAACCACAAGGGTGTTCAGAGTCGTCATAATTACCATCATTAACATATATATTACTACCATCATCATCAAAAAAAAAAAATACCGCAAAGATATCTTCCCAAAAATTGGTATCTTCATATTCCTAAAACCCTGCGGACATTTAGTAATGAGCTTGGTGATCCTTCCTGGTCTGATGTGATAAATACATGGGCTAATTATAATGAAGCCATCACACCTAATAAATCAGGAGAATTTCTTAGCAATATTATTATAGATAACCACCGAGTTACTCTGAACGGTAATCCCATAGAGAGTCGTTGACGAAATAAAAAGGAATTTTCTTTGTAAATGACATGATTAGCGACTATAGTCATACTTGTCTCGAGACAATCGAACCATATCACGCAATCCTTGGTGATATACGATATACGTGATATATGGTGATATACGTGTATGAACACGTTAACACTACCAAATGCTTGTTTTCGCGTATAAAGTTTGTTCTCAGTGCATCCGGCGGTCCAGAGCACCAATCTGAAGAATCCACCGTCTGACGAGCTGGCAGTCTTGGGGAATTTGAGAAATTGGGTTAAATCAAAATGGCGGTTAAAATGGCCATCCTTGCCACAACGAAAACGATTTCTACTGGAAATGAAGCAGCACATCACAACACTAGCACAATAATTAGTTATTTGGACCTCTTTGTGTTATTTCAACCGAGTTTGTGATGGTGGTATTTCGGTACACCCCGTCGATTAAAGTCATCTACTTGACTGTATTAAATGAACTGTTGAATGTGATGTTTAACTGCTGAACTGGGCTGGAACTCGGTCAAATGGTGTCCCCTCCCTGTAATTTGTTATACCCAATCGATTACAAGTCATTTGCACAACATACACCCGACTACCATCGTTACAATTGTGTTATTCTGGATACTCTGCTGAACTGTAGCCTATGAAATGCTGAACTGGATTTTGAACTGTTGTTCCCCTCCTGTGTGTGGACATACTCCGTTGATTCAAGGTCATTTGCATAACACACGCCCTACTCTCTTCGTTACTATTGCGTTAAACTGCGTTCTAGCGAATCCTCTGAAGTGTACTAACTGAACTGCCGAACTGGATGCTGAACTGGCCTGATGTCGATCAAATAGTGTTCCCTCTCTGTATTGATATATGATTGATTGATTCATTGAGGGTTTAACGTCGTTTTAGCCGCTAGGCCATATCACGACCAAGAACATGAATCAGGTATAAAAAACGATCGTGCAAGATAAATGTGTAGATAAATCAAACAGTGGTTGAGACTAAAACAATACAATGAGTTATGTATAGATAAAAGCACACAAGAGGAATGTTTCCACTTGGAGTCAGTTATAAAAATTCAAGGACTGACTAGTGTGCAATCATGCTATAACACGTATAAAAGTAATACAAGAATATATAATAAATAGCAAATAAATAACACGAAATTACTAAGGATCCACATCGAAATATGTACAGTAGCTTTTCCAAGCAGATGTTGCATTGATAAGGTATTCATATTTTATGAATCGCGCATGAACCTTTATCAATGCGTCAATCTGACGGTCGGGTGGGTGAGACAGAATGTCACCCTTCACCCAAGATGATGCAACCGACAGCCTCGATCCACAAATACTGTTTGTTGTCTTTGAGAGTTAACCGTTTCTCATCAATCATGTTTTCAAATTTTGAAAGCTCAAAGTCGTACCTCTTTTTCTGGGAGTCGAAACGATTAAGTGACTTTGGCGATCTTTGTTTCGAATCAACTGGCGGTTTTTCTTTTGGAACAGGAATAATTTTAGTTTCCTCAACTTATGTTGCTACATGTAGTGATATACCGACGAGCTTGGTTTGGCCTGTGTCTGAGTGCTGGCATCAACACACTTTTTCGTAGACACGATTGCTGAGTATGTGGCCTGTGGAATGGATGGTGCAGGACCAACTGTTAGCATCTCAGCTTTACATCGTTGAATCTTGAATGCATAGTCCCAAATGGGACATGAACGATCCATTGCAGCACGTGAACATTGCTTAAGATTCGTACAATCCTTATGATCATGCATGACCAGAATAGAACACCGTGTACATACGTTTATTTTCTTTTACAATGTTCATGGCCATACCCCTGACATTTAAAACATCGCAATGGGTTTGGAACATACGTACTTAAATCCATCGTCATATACCACACCTTCGATGCCTGTTGATGTTCGCTTGAAGGTCAAAAGATAACTATTCAAAGGAACAGTCTGTCCTTCAATTGTGTTTGTAAATCTACGGACTTCTGTAACTCTCTGTGGTGCTAACACAGCCAATATATCTGATTCAGAAGAATTAGCTTTGTCGTGAGTTCTCAACATAGCTCTGCTACTGTGCAATGTATTGTGATGAGTAATCAACAGTGGTGTTTGTGCAATACATGTTAATTGCACACGAGCGAGCGTCAGCTTGAATTTTTCTTGAACATTCGATCAGAAGAGAGCAACTTAGTGGCCTAGTCCTGGTCGGTTTGACAGATTTTAGTTGCACCGCTATGCTTTGTAGCGCTTTAACAGTCACAAATGCAGAAGGTCTCTTCACATTTGGATCAAAACCAAGTCCCAGGTACTGATGATAGACCTCGGCATCCGTGGAACTTGGCGAGTGGTCAATCTTACGTTTTTGTTTGGTATGAGTTGCCATATGAAAAGCAAATAATCGACAACTAGACCAGCAGCCGCCTCGGACTACCATTCAAATTACGGTCGACCAAAGACTGGTACATAGCTGAAGCGGTAGCCGTTTAGCCACTGCGCATATCAGCCTCCTTGTACTTCGCCAGTGAGACAGGCGCGAACATTACAATATTTAAACATTTAACAGTCATGAAGACGAAATGCAAACAGACATGATACGAAAGAAACAACAGAAGACACGACGAGACACCAGAAACATAATAGAACCGATGGCAGAAATGTAATCTGAAACACTGGAGAGGTGTGACTAGCCGATTGAGCCGGGTCAACACAACCACCCGTCTTGAAGAGATGTAGGACCAAAGAGGACCATGTGCTGAGCCGTATCAGCAGGTCGATGCCTCACGTGATACGGTCGCCTGGTACCTCCAGGACTCCTCTACACCACACCTCACGGGATGCACCCACAGCAAACAGGTTGCCACATTAGGGGATTCTTACCCCTCGCAGTGGGGCGGTAGGCCTATTCTACACCAGGCCACACGGGGCTGTATTGGGAATAACCACATTGATTACAAGTCGTATGTATAAACTATCGTCGTTATAATGAGTTAAACTTCATTTGTATTGGGAGAAGCTGCTAAATTACACCCGATGAACTTCTGATCGGGGATTTCGAAACGCCAAACGAAAATTACGGTTGTTAAAATGGTTTCGCCTCACTATATTTGGTTATACCCCATCAATTACGAGCTATTTCCACAACATCTGACCTTATTTCCTTGTTATACTTAAGTTCGGAAGTTCAGGAGAATCTGCTGAACTGTAGCCGTTGAACTTATGAAGGAAATTTTGAACTGCTGAACGGACATGGCGGTCTGCTAAATGGTGTTCCCTCACTCACTAGTATACTTAGGTATAATATGTCAATTACAAGTCGTTTTCCATACATCTAATATCTTCGTTATAATTGAGTTCGGGAGAATCTATTGGACTACTGTAGCCAATGAACTACTAAATAGGATTTGCACTGGTGAACGGACATCACGGTTGGTCAAATTGTGTTTCCTCGCTGTACTTAGGTATGTCCCATCAATTACAAGTTAATTGCCCAACTTCTAACCTAATATATTTGTTACAATTGAGTTCGGTAGTTCGAAAGAATATGTTGAACTGTAGCCGGTGAATTGCTGAACGTGGTTTTAAACAGCTGACCGGGCATGTTGGTCAGTCATATGGTTTCCCCTCTCTGTGTTGGGATATAATCCATAGATTACATGTTATTTACACTCAATTCAAGCGACTCTGTTATACATGAGTTAAACTGAGTTCAGGAAATCTGATGATCATAATTTTAGTATGTAAATTGCATTTTAGCATTTTAGGTAAACCCAACTAAGATTCTGCTTTTATGGCTTAAATTATGTTGTAATATGATCCACTAGTTTAAAATATATGCATGTATTTCTGTCCACTGTAGCATCGGATTCCCTTGTCATGATATCAAACTCACTGTAAAATTAGGGGTCCCCATATGTTCTTCGTCCCATTTACGTAATTACATAAGGTACCGATTTGATGGTAATGTTTGTGTTGGACTGAACTACCAGTTTGACAAATACCCATGCATGTCTGGCCGTTAGGACTCGGTATAACACTACTGATGGTTTTTGTTCTGATTTAAGTAAACACTGAGATTTTCACGATTTCATAGCGCGTCGTGATGGCCTTATTTGAAACCATCATCACAACTTCGGATGAAATAACACAATGAGATCTTTACTTGAGAAAGTGTTATACTTTTCTGGGTCTTTCCACATCTCCTTGTGACAAGGACTGCAATTTTTACTGCCATCTTATTTGAAGCCGAATTTCTCACATGTATCAAGGCGTCGCTGCAACATATCCTCTAAAAAATACGCATATAATCGACCTATACTGTGAAATAGGGACGTAGTGTGATTATTTAGTTTTATGGCGCGGACCGCAGTGAAAACACATATTAAAGAGCGTACACCTAAAAGTCGTGAGTTGGCTTATTTGTATCATTGTCCGCACATAACCTACCTAAAATCGCCTCATGTTGAGTCGAAAATGTGACTAAAACGGTCTCATTTTCAGCACATTCTAAGCAGATTATCTACTAAAAACAAGTTCTATTACAGACAGATAATGTGCGATTTTTCGAGAGAACAGGCTGGTCGGTGGGTGAGCTGGTGGATTCTCCAGGCAGATACCCCAACATATACTCGCGGCAATAGGCACATAATCGACTTATAATGTGAAATAGGTACATAATGTGATTATAGGGGTTATATTTGTCAGTTGATATGTATGTAAGGCCTGTAGATAGGGTATGATAATTGTTGTTAACTTACCCTAACATAGTATACTTTAACTAGTGATAGCCACATATGAAACAGCAACAGCACAGAGTGGAATATAACACATATATTACATGGTTACACATAGACAGCATGGTGGACCTAACGAACTCTATAATGGTACTTGCATATTTGAACCCAACTCACTTCACTTATCAATCTTTCTGTCGATCTACCCCATCTTCTACACCCATCTATTCTAATCTTATCTGATACCCCCATACGAAAACAGGAACAACAACTCTAAATATTTGTATTACAATGTTTTTATTTTGGTGACATTTACTGCCAGCACGTGCACATAACGTGAAGAAATCACTCAGTTATTAATTTGATACTTTCGCAGGTTACAATTCATTCTGCAATATTCTGAGAAACTGAACTGTGCATATTCATTTGAACATTGTCTAGATCAAGCCAGAATGTATTGTAACTGACAAAAACACTTCAATAAAATGTTAGATTTAATTAAGAAAAAACACATGCCGGCAGCGGTCAGACATAGCGTAGCGAGGGGACTGAACTCTGTTTTGCTACTTGATCAGAGCGATGCAATCCTACGAAGTATTGCACCAATTGATTCATGCCATGTAGATATTTGAATGCCAAATTCGGGAGAAATACCAGTGGTGTTACAATTCAACTTATTATACAGATGTCACTACGCATCACATCGCATGTAGTGAACTGTTGGGTCAGCCTGTTCTCCCGAAACCATCACATTAGCTGCTTATAATAGAACTTGTTTTAGGTATATAATCTGCTTAGAATTATAAGCAGATTATGTGCGGACAATTACACAACTAAGCCAACTCACTACTTTTCAGGTGTGCTCTCTTTAAAGGTACGGTTGGCCTTGGTGGTGGGTATCCTGTGAAAATATATCCACCCATCAAAAACCACCACACACAGAAAGAACATCAAAATGTAGTTAGACTTTGTCCGTATACAAATAAGAAATATCGCATAAACAGTATGTTATTCTCATATGTTTGACCATTGCTATGTAAACAAAAGCATAACAAGTTACTTTTCTGGTGTTTGTTTATATTATGATGGTAAACATAAAGAGAGTTCTTTGTTGGTTAATACCTGATATGGAACTAATAAAGAGCGTTTATGCCATTTGTGTGTTATTAGCCAGTAGCATTGAGCTGTCTTCTGTAACACAATCAGGCTCTTACTTAGTGTAAAATATAGTAGGTCTTTATGATAACATGCTGTTTACGCGATGGTCATGGTATATATGACGAAACTGTATGCGTTTTAATGTTTTTCTGTTCACGGTGTTTGGAACAAATATGAACATTTTCGACAATTAAGGCCGCACGTGCCTTTAACATACTGTTTCCATAAAACTAAATAACGGATAAGAGTCCATTATCTGCTTATTTCAGAATCAAATAATCTCAATATGTACTTATTTCACATTATAATCTAATATTTGCGCCAGGATGTTGGTTGGGCATGCGCATTTAAAAAGTATTTTGTCGTTCATATCATAGCTGCATGTGAACGCTAAGGACATAACGGGCTTATTTTAACGCACGAAATAGGCTCATATTAGCATTATTGAACTTCAATATACGCTCCATATCGACCTAAATCGCGGGTTTTAAAACTATTTTTATTATTTAATTTACTTGTTTTCATCGACACGACGTACGACTGTACACTCTTTATATTGTGTTTTCATTGTGGCCCGCGCCTCAATGTGGGCTTATTTCAGAATTAACTCAGTCCAATATGAACCGATGTGAATATTTCGGTCAAAGATTAACCTATTTGCACTAGGATCTGTTGTCGTGGAACAGAATAGCACCAATACGATTCCCGTATATAGCCTCACCTCTCGCGCCCACGTGTGAACGATAGCATCTCTTTTCGAGTCGTTATTGCCCATATATGGCCCAATGCCAATAAGTGTCCGATGATTCCAGGCTCACATCTATCGGCGCCACCGTTGAGTGAAGTATTACGTTCCCTATAACGACTTACAATGGATTATCGCGTGGTTGTCCTGTTAGTTCTTCTGATAGCGGAATATTCAATAGTGGCCCACGGCCAAGGTAATACACTGCAGTAAACTTACTGTGGCACTAATGCCGAAGTTTAGAACTCCTGTATTGAAACCAACTTCAATAATATACAGAATATATACTACGTATATATTATCATTACATATTTTTATTTTATTGAACTCCCCATACATGTGGATATGATATTAATACTCAAATTGTAAACATATATAGACAATGTGTGTAGAGTGGGGATCGCAGAAAATGTTATTTCAACGTAGAAAACGCTCCTCTCCCCTGGATTAAAGAGACACACTTAAAATGAGTGCGATTATTCAATTTTTTAAGTAAATATATTTGTGATACATATATATATATTTCCAAAACATTATACGATATCCGGCGCTGAAATTAATAAATATCGTAACATGACCAAGTGTGTGTGCGACATGGCATCGTCACTACAACGCAAGTGCCATCGCACGCCAGTGTGACAAAACATTTACTGTATAATTATGTGTGTATTGCATTGCCTAATTCAATAATGTTCTTATCATTTGAATATATGGAGGTGAACAATAAACAAACACAAAATGAGACGATGTTGACATCAATTTATGTCCATGCTGTGTTCGCCTGGTGAGCGACAACTTGACCTACGGGAATTTTTATGTGGACTCTTTAATTTTTAAAGACACACCGACACAAATAGACATCACTGATGATTAATTTAACCAAACGTTATTATTGGCACACATGTTACAAATAAACCCAAACTAATTGGAATGTATCTGTGAGATTCAGATGCATTTGATAAGTTTATGAAAGCTTAGAATAATAACGCTCTGTAATATTGACAGATTTTGGGTGATGGTAATAAAATCGTATTGGAAATATAATCGTAATGGTAATATAATCGTAATAGTAATATATTCGTAATATAATCGAACTCGTAATGGTAATACAATCGTTCTTAATTTTTTTGTTATGATAGGCGATCTATTAAAGGTACGGTTGGCCTTGGCGGTGGGTATCCTGTGAAAATAGTTCCACCCGTCAAAAACCGCCACAAACAGAAAGAACATCAAAATGTAGACAGACTTTGTCCGTATATAAATAAGAAATATCGCATAAACAGTATGTTATTCTCATATGTTTAACAATTGTTATGTAAACAAAAGCATAAAAAGTTACTTTTCTGGTGTTTGTTTATATTATGATGGTAAACATAAAGAGCGTTCTTTGTAGGTGAATTCCTGATATGGAAATAATAAAGAGCGTTTATGCCATTTGTGTGTGATTAGCCAGTAGCATTGTGCTGTCCTCTGTAACCCAATCAGGCTCTTGCTTAGGTAAACTATAGTAGGTATTTATGATAACATGCTGTTTACGCGATGGTCATGGTATATATGAACGAAACTGTATGCGTTTTAATGTTTTTCTGTTTTCGGTGTTTGGAACAAATATGAATATTTTCGACAATTAAGGCCTCACGTGCCTTTAAACCTTCGATATGTTTGATCAGTAGTACTGATACTGTGCATATAGATGTAATACCATTATTGTGTCACGTTTTCAAAGTGGCTATTGTGCTAAATACATTCTGACAAACAGTCGTAATACTCAAGAGGAAACTTCATCATACCCAACAACCTTTCAGAATACAAACACAAAATATAGCCATAATTTGAAAACTAGTAAAAATATAAATAACAAAATCAAAATTAAAACCGAGCGCATCACTTTAAACTATACACTAAATCCGGCCATTTATACTTAACAGAAAATATGCAGCAAATGAATGAATTGAGTGCAAAATACACTCATGTTCTCTATGAACGGCGAAAACAACATGGTAATTATAATGAACATGAATTTATGACTCCATGTTGTTTGTATCGTTCATAATGTAAATGAATATATTTTGCACTCATCCATGGCTCAAATTCATTCATTTGTTGCATATATTCTGCTCAGTATAATACGAGATGGTCCCATAAATGGCCGGATTTAGTGTACAGTATCCCTTTAATAAACACATAGCTATTGATATAACACGTTACATTGGAGTTCACACAAACAAACAAACAGATTACTAAAAGTCCAACACCAATCGATTGAGTAAAGGTTCTATTTTACAAATCTGGTAAACAAATCTAGGATAAACTGTTCGACAATTTATAAATCTGACGATGAACACAAGATTCGTGGAGAGCACCGACAAAGAGGACACACTATAGTGCCGCGGCCAAATCGAAAAAGAGCTCTAGTTTTAGAGATAACCCTACCCACGGTAGAAGAAGTTGAAACCAACCTTTTTTTAAGAAGAAATATATATTGTTGATGAAAATTATAGTGAAAAATAACGGAATTGGTGGTGGGTATTGTCAAATCGACGACGATGAACGATACCCATCTGACTTTTTCCAGAATTTAACGATTTTCATAAATCGATCTCTGTGGCTAAGGCATATATCTACTTGGTATATATGAAAACAGTGTTGGTTAATTTGGATTTTCCTGCCACTTGTAACCGAAACATTATTTTTTTGCTGAAAAATCGCTATTTTTTACAAAATATCTTATTTCAAACATCATTAAAATGCATATTGCAATATAGACGAAATAGTTAATCATATGGTGTAGCAGTTATCTGGCAAGCATTTGTTGAAAGAAGTTTACAAAAATTTTGAACAGTTTGCGAGATACTGGATTTTAGCTATTTTAGTATGTTCATGAAATCAAAAAGGGTAGGGGATCAATGACAATTCGCATTTTGAATTTGCCAGCCGATTATTGTAAAGTGTCCCAGACTCCCAGGATTCAGAAACCAACCCATCCATACAAATTGTTTACTTCTTAACAGAACTACTCTCTGTCCACGCCCTCAGTTCAAACCGAGAGCATATCCCTTCAGTTCTTGATGTTTTCTTGACTTAAAATAGTGTACGTCGTCACACAGTTAAAATAGCATTTTTGTTATTTGACAGCCACTTTTTATTAATTGTCACAGGCTGTCGAAAACAACACGTGCAGCCTTATATATCGTATAGTGCCTTAAATAATAGCCATTCGGCCACAACCTGTGTTGATATTGAGAGCATAATCCCTTCACAATTGGATGTGTTCAAGACTCCAGATAGAGTATAGGAGTACATAACACTTAGCGTTTATTATTTGCAAGCCGCTTGTGAAATGCCATATGGTGCAGGCTTTCGGGAACCATGGTGTGTATATCCTGATAAAACTAACCTTTGGTCACACCCTCGGTTAATATTGAGAACATATCATTTCAGCATATGGTATCTTCAAGACTTTTAGGGGGTACTCAAAACATATTTTGCCTTTGAGATTTGCCAGCCACTTTTCGTAGAGTGCTCATGCTTTCTGGACCCAATCCATATATATAAATTGTCTACTTACTTATACATCTACCCATTGTCCACACACTCAGTTAATATTGAGAGGATATCTTTCCAGTTTGTGATGTGTTCTAGTCTTCAAATTGGGTGGGGGGTCCTAAAACTGAAAAATCCCATTTTTAATTTGCCAGCCGTTTTTTATAAAGTGTCTCTGCTGTCAATTACTAACCCATCAATAACAGCTGTGTATTTCCTGATAGAATAGCCATTTGTTCACACCATCGTTTGACATTGGGAGCACATGCATTCAGTTCGTCGTGGGTTCAATAGTTTACATGTGGTAGGGGTACATCAAAACATGCGAAATTCGTCTTTATCGTTGCCATCTGCTTTTTGTGAGGTGCCACATGCTTTCGCGAATCAACATATCATTAAACATTGCATCTTCTCTGATAGAACAGCCATTCGTCCACAATCCCTGGTGATATTGATAGCATATCCCTTCAGCTAATGGTGTGTTCAAGACTTAAAATAGGGATTAGGGTCCCCTGAGACATGCAGTCACAATTAAACTTTTTCGTTTGCCAGCCGCAGAGAACATGTCATTTCAGTTCATGTCGTGTTAAGGGACTCCAAGTGGGACCCTCAAACATTCGCATTTCATATTTGCCAGTCGCTGTTTGTCAAGTTCCCCAAGTTTCGGGGGTGGGACCAAACCACTCATAGCATATGACAATTGCCTGATAACATTACATTTCATGCCCAGTCAGCTAAACTTGAGAGAATATAACTTCAGTTCTTGGTGTGTTCAAATGAGTTATGCCCCCCCCCCAATTATTATTCGTCTTTCTCGTTTGCTAGCCGCTTTTAGTAAAGTGTTCCAGACATTCTGGAATCAACCCATCCATTAACGATGTGTATTTCATGATATAATGATTTCATGATATAACTACCATTTGTCTACACCATCAGTTAATACTGGGAGCATATCCTTTCAATTCGAGATATGGTTAAGACTTTGAATGGCCTCAAAGGAAAGAAAATTCAACTTTCGTATTTGTCAGTGGCATTTTTGTAAAATACCCTGAGATTTCGGGAAACAAACACCCATATAAATGTTATATTCCTTGATATCACTACCTTTCATTCAAATTGTCAGTTAATATTAAGAGCATATAGCTTCAGTGCATGGTGAGTTCAAGTGTATAAATGGGTTAAGGGGTCCACACACAAAAATTAAATATTCGCCGGTGCATGTCATTTGCCATCCACTTTTTGTAAAGTGCAAAGGCTTTCGGGAACCAACCATCCATAAACATCGTGTATGTCCTGACACTATACTACTATAGCTTTGCCCACATCCTCATTCAATATTGAGAGAAATCCATTCAGTGCGTGATGTGTTTAACGTTAACACTTCATTTGGGTCCTCAAAACATAGTAAATTCTTCTTTCTTATCTATCAGCCACTTTGTGTAAAGTGACACAGGTTTTCAGGAAACAAGCCATCCATATAAATTATGTATTCCCTTATCGAACTACCTTCTGTTCACTATCGGTTAATATAGAGAACATATAGATTCATTTCGTATTGTGTTCAAGATTTGAAATCGGGTAGAATGTTTTCGAAAAGAAATCGGCTTTCCTATTTCACATGATTCCGCGTTCTGTAAAGTGCCACACTATATCGGGAACAAACCGATCAATACCTATTGTGTATTTCCTTACATAACTATCCTTTGTCCACACATTCGGTTAATATTTGATGTTATCCTTTCAGTCGTGGTGTGTTCAATACTTATAATAGTGTAAGGGGACCCCAAAACATAGAACGTGTTAGAGCTAACGATTGCAACCATGGTTAGACAATAGTTTATGAAATATAAAACAAAATATCAATATTTTGGTCCATTTAGAGGGACACTAACAAGCACTAAGGCAGAAACAGTTATTGTGTTCTGTATATGTTAGTCTATATTATGTGTCGTGTATAGCAAATATAGTTCTACAAAGTCGCTATATTTTAATATAAAATTAAATATGTTTTGTTGTAACTGGGGGTTTGGAAGCCTGATAACATTTTAGCCACTCTCGCGTTGTCTACGGGTCCGGTTTTCATAAATAATAATTTGGTCCCATTAGAATAATTAAAAAATGTGTGCTTTCTTTATCTATATATGTATTTTGTCGACCAAAACGTGTTCCGGGGAGCGGTAGCTAAACTCCATTATCTCGAAAACCGTTCAAAATTTCTGTCAAATTCTTCATACATGTGATGTCCACATAACTACTGAGCCATATGCATTATATAGTTTGTCACGTGTTGTTTATAACAAATACACTGGTACCACAAAATCAATGTTAAAGGCACGTGCGGCCTTAATTGTCGAAAATATTCATATCTGTTCCAAACACCGTAAACAGAAAAACAGTAAGACGCACACAGTTCCGTTCATATATACCATGACCATCGCGTAAACAGCATGTTATCATAAAGACCTACTATATTTTACCAAAACAAGAGCCTGATTGTGTTACATAAGACAACACAATGCTACTGGCTAATCACACACAAATGGCATAAACGCTCTTTATTAGTTCCATATCAGGTATTCACCAACAAAGAACGCTCTTTATGTGTACCATCATAATATAAACAAACACCAGAAAAGTAACTTTTTACGCTTTTGTTTACATAACAATGGTCAAATATATGTCCATAACATACTGTTTATGCGATATTTCTTATTTGTATACGGACAAAGTATATCTACATTTTGATGTTCTTTCTGTTTGTGGCGGTTTTTGACGGGTGGAGATATTTTCACAGGATACCCACCGCCAAGGCCAACCGTGTCTTTAATGCATGCAGAATGACCTGTTATCAATAAAATATGTTGCTGTAACTGGGGGTCTAGATGGCTCAACACATCGGCAACTAATTAAACGATATCTCTGGACCAATCTTTCAGTACATGATTCATATTGAGTTCCAGTAAGATCAATTAGAAAATGTTGAAACATCGTTATCAAAAATATGTAATTTTTCGACCAAATACGTGTTTATTTCTACATATGCTTATAAGATAACTACTACATCATGTTTCGACATTATTGCAATATCCGTAGGTGACAGCCGATTATTTTTATAAAGTCGTGGCCACGAGAATAAAGTCGTGGCTGGAGACTTATATATAGTCCGCATACACAAATTGACCCGCACTTTCAATGCAACACATATATATGCTACATGCATGTCCCAACGATCATTATGACACCGTACACAGTTTGTAACACCAACATTTTGGTATTGTTGGAATCTCCAGATTTTCCTCATGCTATACATTCAATATGCTGACACATAGATTCAACCCATAGCGAATGTTCCGGGCCGGTGATTTATAGCCCGCATGAAAATGACCCGCACTTGCGACTTATCATTTAAATGCATATGCATGCTTGTGGACTTACGGCCATTATGACACCGTACCCAGCTTGTACCGTACCCAACAGTTTTGTATTTTTAATTTCCTCTATCGGTATATTCCAAATACTATCATATATAGTTAATCCATGGCACAAGGGCATGTAACGCGATCCGCTGCCCCGCCTCTTGTGCACTGCCCCTATACGCCGAAACTGTATGTATACGCGCCTGCTTCACGTTAATAGTACTATATTATAGTGGCAGTAGGGAAGTGGAGCGCGTTACAGATCCCTTGGATGGTTTATTAGCAAAGTCAACATCTAAGTTGCAACATGCTATACAACTTATATACATATATACAAGCAATACATAACATACATGTACATCAATAAATGAGTTCATCATATTATATGATATTAATAATAAATACGAATAATGCTAATACATTTAGGAATATGTTTTCTTAAATGGTATAACTCATATAATATTTTGATTATATATAATACTAGCAGGGTTACCCGGCGTTGTCCAGGTTAAAGTGATCTGAAACCCTCTGCATGCTGTGGATATTTTGTTGGGAATAGAGAATACTCTTGCTCAAAGAGTTAACACGTATTCTCATAAATTGTATATTAAAATAACATCACAAAACATGATTCTTACACAGTCATGGAATATAAGTAGCGGCCCACGTTGTCGATTGTCATTTTGGCGATTAATCCGTTCCACCAATAAAGAAGTATTTATTGATTTACAACTGCGTATACCTCAGACGTTATAACATGCACATCATAAACACATTAGTTTGCAAAAATAAAAGACGACAATTGGGTTTTACATATAGAGATGTATCAATCAATCTAGTGGGTTAGACTAAGATTTTGAGGACACCTGGCTATCATATCTCCACGAAGATACAGATGTTTTAAAGAAATGTCCAGGTGCTCCTCTGTTCATGGTGCTAAATATATTGGCTAAATATTCTCAGTTTAAAAGAAATGTTGCTGCGCACGTATATCAGCTATACATGTGCGCGACATAGAGCGAGATTTTGAGTTGATTATATTAGTCGATGAGTCTGTTCTAAAAATTCCGCTGTATCGGGCAGATATACCCTTGTCAGATGTCAGTATTGGAGGATCCTGAAAAGTCATGTGCTACTGACTGCGTTTACTTTTATATCAGAAGAAAATATATTTGACTGCACACTGTGACCACTATTTTTGAACAGGCCTTCGATACATTTCCATATCTCTTGACAAATTGTAACTTTTTTTGTGGAAATGTATTGAATGGAACAGACGCAATTGTGTTATAATATATACATGAGCCATTCTAATATTCAATCGGTTCGAGGTCTCTCAGTTTGCAAGAATATACGTATCTCTTAAATAAAACAACTATACTTTTAATGCTTCTTCTATGTATCTGTTTTTGCTAGCTCATTATGTGAATGCCCTGATTGCCATCCCCATATAAATATGACAGTTAAGAAGATATAATAGTTTAAGTGACTTAATTGGGTCACCATTTGTCGAGATGTGAAATTTGAACTCCAAAAGCTCATTAAAACGATATGGAGATGGCCTGGGTGACTATATATAACTTATAGATGGATATGGGCGAATAGCAATCTTATCAACGACAGTGCATATCCTCTCGCCATCCGTGACCCAAACGACACCAAATGTGATTTAATTCATCGTATCATTAGAGAAGAACGTGTGTAAATTTGGTGGAAATTAGTGCTAAATATATTTGTATCAGCTTTGCCATCCTCGTGCATGACATTAACGGCGCCACTTTTGACATATTTAAACCACGCCCATTAGACTCATGTATGCATGATATACTGGAGATGATTATATATAGGTTTGGTAGTAATCAGCAACTAAACAAATTCTTATCATAGTTATGACCCCCCCCCCCCCCATCTCTTATCCAAATGGCAGCAATTTGGTGTCTTTAAATCACACGATTATATTCCTCGTATCATGGAGAAGAATAATATATCAATTTGGTGGAAATCTGCGCTAAAAATAGTTTATTAAATCAATTGTTTATGCTCTCCTGCAATGCTGACTCTAACAGCGCCATATCGCGGAGGTGATTATGTATGCGTTTGGTGGAAATCGGCGACAAAACTATTTCACCATATTTTTTAAATTTTGCCGCACTTCCCTCTTTTCTTCCCCTGACACCAACAGCGTCACTTTAGAAAATTTTAACCCTCACCATTATCTTCCTCGTAAAAAGTTACCCCCTTAGACAGCCTTGTAGCCATCTCGATTGTACCCCGTGAAGTCATATATAGAACACATATAGACAGACAGAAAGACAGCATGATTCCTCGTATCATTTGAGAAGAACGTGTATGAATTTGATGGTAATTGGTACTAAAAATATTTTTTATCAGTTTTGGTGACCCTCCCGTCCCTATTTCGGACTCAAGCGGCGCCACTTTTGTCACAATGAAACCACACATTTAAACTCATTATGGAGATGCATATATATATAATTAGTGAAAATTGGCAAGTATACAAATTCGTATCAAATGTAAGGCACCAATTTGATGTAGCTAAACCGCACGATTAGATTCCTCGTATCACGGAGAAGAATATGTATCAATCTGGTGGAAATCGGCGCTAAACACATTGTTATCATATTTTGTGTTCCTCTCACCTCTATGCACTATTGACTCGAATGGCCCCACTTGTGACATCCTTTGACCACAAAATTACATTCCTGACATCATGGAGATGATTATTTATACGTGTGGTGGCAATCTGCGACTAAACCCATTCTTATCAAATTTAGTGCCCACCCCCAATCTCTCACCCAAAGGACACCAATTTGGCGTCTTTAAATAGCACAATTAGATTCCTTGTATCACGAAGAAGAACATATATCAATTTGGTGGAAATCGACGCTAAAATTAGTTTTATCAATTTTGGTGCCCCTCTCCCCTTCCGTGCATCCCTGACTCGAACGACGCCACTTTTCACATATTTAAACCGCACCATTAAACTGTTCATATCATGGGGATGATTATAATTATGTAAGTTTCGTGGCAATCGGCGACAAATAAATTCTGCCACTCCCCCTGTTCTGCCCCTGACAACAACGGCGTCACTTTAGAAAATTCTAACCCGCACCATTATCTTTCTCGTAAAAAGTTACCCCTAGTAGACCCCTTTGGTATCATCTAGATGGTACCCTGTGCATTTCTATAGAACACAGACAGACAGACAGACAGACATTCGCAAATATAGATATAGATGTTTAATATTATATATTGTATATTGTGGGTTACAATAAATATGTTCAAATGAAACAGGTGCCCTTTTAGTTTGACCACATCAAGACTAGCAAAATAATAACGATCTTTATTGTTCCATGCTCCTTCGTGTGTACAGAGCTTGGAGGTTCGAATGAGCCACGCCCATCCGATTATGATTGACATATGAGCGGAATATTGGTTTACAGTTTCAGAAAGTTGGTGTCAAATCGGATGGGGCATCTTCAACATGTAGTAGGCCTATTATTTAGGTGTGAAATCAACCCTATATATATGGGCCTAAACCCTGGCCATTAAAACAACCCTATACGGGACTATTTCAATATGAAATAAGCTCGTATTGTGCTTATTTAGACGAGTGGCTGGAATAACCAAGTCACGACTTACCGATTTACGCTCTTTATTCTATGTTTTCACTGTGGCTCGCGCCATCCAACGGAATAACGGATACAAGCTCACTATGAACTTATTTCAGAATCAAATATGTACAATATGAACCTGCATGTATGAATATTTAGGTCCAATATGAACCTATTTGCACATGTGGTATATATGGATCGATATATATGTACGAGGAAACCATGTGAGCGAAGAATTTGCATAGTGTGCTCAAACCCATGAATATTCGTGCCAAGGTTGTATGCAAAACGAACTTATACAATAACTTCATAGATGCGTATTCCCATCAAATAAGATTAACTTAGGCCTTATATCGTGGTGTGATTGTGATATATTACTCCCCAGACCTGCACAAGGGTTCATCGACAGAGTGGGTTCTATAGCAATTTCGTGTATAAATTAGGTCAATCAAACATACATCAAGGCATGTGAGAAATCAGATATTCACAATACAAACAGACTACGAGCTCACCGACTCAGACTGTGCTACTTTCAGCATTCAGAGACGGCGGATATGAGTCTACATGCATGGTATTTCGAATAGCATAATGGCCAGCGTAAAAGTCCGTGCACACAGTCAGAGGGGGGGGGGGGGGTGACCATAGACAGTTATATTGACCCAGCGTGGGCCTCCTGAACTCATCCCTTTCGCGATACTTTTCAGGAAGTTGAACTTGAAACATTACTCTCAACACTTATAATGGCCGTGTCGTTTTCTGCAGACACCGTTGTCCGTTGCTCAAGTTTCTTCACAATTAGATCCGGAATTGTGTCGTGCCAGAACTGTCTGCTCCAATCCCTTAATGATAATCATGTTCTTTACTATAACAACTCCGGACCGATATGATAGTTTGAGTTGACTGATTATGAGGTATGTTTCAGTCCCTTAATGGTAATCATGTTCTTTGAAGTGATGTGAAACACTCCGGTGGGGCGATCAAATAGAAATGGATGATGATATTGCTCAGAGTAGTTATGTTTACAAATATTAAGTTCAAACTGACATCACACACCGTCATTATTGTATATTAATTCAATTCAGTGACTCTCGATGGCGAGATCTTTTTCGCTACTTTACCGGCGATAGCTGCGTCCCGAATTGAAAAGTAAATATTTACAATTGAGCGTAGTTCAGATGATGTTTTCTATAGAGTGGTACGGTAGATTTGCTTGAGATTTTCGGCGATGTTAGTAGAATGCTATATTCCTCCTGTTACCATAGTTCGTGAATACTAACTTAACATTTTAATGCACCAGAACAAGTCCATAATATGTCTTTAACAACTCCGGACTGATGTGAGAGTTGAAGTTGACTGATTATGTGGTCTATTCCAGTCTTTAACTTCCATGAAGTAGAAACTTAGATGCTGGTCCTTGCTCCAATCGAAACCAACTTGTTCTCACAAAAATACGCACATTATCTGCTTATAATAAAACTAATTTTAGCTTAATAATCTGTTTAGAATCGCCCTATTTTGAGTCGATAATATGCTGAAAAAGAGAGCGTTTTAGTCGCCTTATTGACTCGCAATGAGGCTATTCTATGCAGATTACAAGCGGACGATGACACAAATACGCAAACTCTTTAACGTGTGATTTCACTGCATGCGACCCGTGTGATAAAACGAACTAACTGCCATGAGTCCATTATCTGCTTATTTCAGAATCAAATTATCACATTATGTATATATTTCACATTATAGGTCGATTATGTGCGTATTTGCCCGATGATATGTTGATCGAAACGGCCACCGGATTCGTAGTAATCTGACCCTTTCACCCCCACGAATGGACCTACATGTATGTTCGATCTATTTATATTCTTTATGGTGTCAAATCGGACAGGGTGTCCATCTTTAATAGCATTACCAGGTGTGTTATTGTCCCCCGACGTTCTGAAAGAAAAGGGGGACTATAGAAACGGGCTCTGTCCGTTCGTGTGTCGGCCGTCCGTCACACATTTGAGTACCTCCATGGTGAAATCATCTCCTTCTACAGATTTCATCCGTCTAGATGGTACCCTGGAATTTCTATAGAACACAGACAGACAGACATTCGCAAATATAGATATAGATAATTTAATACTTGCTTCATGGTAACTTTGTAAACGCTAATTTTAAGAAAATGCTCACTCTTTTCAATATACTTATATTAAGCAGTGACAGCAATCTGTAGAATTTATTTCTGTTAGGATTTTCCCAGTAATACTTCGGGATATAGGTTTCTCGCAGATCGTTAAGTACTGTACACAAATTAACAAAATGGTATTCATCACATACATTTTCGCCACATAACGGGCATTTCTTGTGTTTACATGCACTTTTATTCCATCTGCATTGCTCTACCGGTAGTCTGTGATTGGCTGTTCTAAATTTCAGTAAATTAGTAGCCAGATGCGAGGGCATATATACTAAGTATCGGCTCAATCTGACAGAATCCTTTATGTTTCGATAAAATATGGCACGGCTTGAAATAGACATATTTAGATTGCCGAAGAGGCAACCTGCGTGTTGTTCTATTAAGTTCGCTTTAATGCGTTTCATGTCTGTCTTGCATAGTGGTGACTGATTCTGCCACGCACTATCCATATTTACTTCTCGCAGAGTTTCTTTGATAAACGAAATCCATTTAATCTTGTTTTGTAATATGGCATCACCTTCATTGAGATACCTGAGTAGAAGGAATACATTGTTAGCTAATTCTGATCCTTCGTGCGATACTAGTTTTGACCAATATGATATTGCTCTGCACTTAATTTCGAGCATTACGGGGTATCTTCCCAATTCTGCATATACCATGTAGTTTGGTGTGCCAGACTTCATTGTTGTGATAATTTTGCAGAATTTAAGATGTATGGTCTCCAAAATTCGAGTTTTCTCGAAACACCAAACTTCACCACCATACAGCATAATCGGCATAATCATAGAATCAAACAATTTAAACATAATATCTAGAGGCAGCTGCAGCTTTCTTGTTCTATTCAAAACCCCATACATGGCTCTCGTTGCTGTATTCTGGGTCTGCTTAATCGATTGGCAGAATCTACCATTGTAAAAGAATTTAATACGGAGGTATTTAAATTATTTTAGAATTTGTATTTATTGGCCCCTATAAGTGAATATTGGTAAGTTCTAATGACAATTTGTAACTTGCAGATTCCATGCCTCGGCATAATCTGCGAATGCTGAAAGTGCACGATGCATATTGGCCTCCGAGTCTGAGAGAATCACTGTATCATCTGCATATAATAAACACAATATATTTATAAAACAGCCTATATGTTCAAAATATCTCTCATCAAAATAGTTCAAGTTTGAGATTGCGCAGTCGCTCAGAAAACTGTGTATATCGTTCACAAAGAAAATAAAAGAGGTGACATTGGTTCTCCTTGAGATAAGCCAATCTGGCTGATAAAGAAGTCTGATTGCGAATTATTATTTTTCACACATAATTTTATATTGTCGTACATGCTTCGTATTACCTGTAGTATCTTACCGTTTATATATGCTTGCATAAGTTTTAACCATAGAGCATCTCTCCATACAGTATCAAATGCTTTGCGGAAATCAATAAAAGTACAATATATCTTTCGTCCACTCTGTAGGTATAAGTTTATTAGAGCATGTAGAATAAATATATTATCTATTGTTGAGTGACCCTTACGAAAACCTGTCCGAATTTTATTTATCAGGTCACTGTCTTCTGCAAATGACGATATTCGATTATTAATAACGGATGTAAAAAGTTTAGCAAAACAACTTAGAAGGGTGATTCCTCTATATGATTCAGGTAAATTTGGGTCCCCGGATCCTTTGAAGATGGGTTTTATCACCCCAACAGCCCATTGTTTCGGAAAATGCCCACTACTCAGAATGAGATTAAAAAAGCGGACATAAATACTCATCATTTCACGAACCGATTATTTGATATATTCGTTCAAAATTTGATCCGCCCCTACTGTCTTACCATTACAGCACTAAAGATCTCTTCTTGTGTTATAGGTCTATTTAGATGAGACTCATACTTTCCGTTAAAATCCATATCGACATAGTCGGAAATATCCGATTCATCGTTACAGTCGTTTAGGTTTAAATCATTAAAGTACTCCTCAACTTGTTCTATTGTGACGTTTCCTCCGCATTTGTTTGTCTGGTTGCCGAAACACATTTTGTCAAGTCTGTCCCAGAATGACTTACCTGAATACTTGCTGCATCTCGAAGTTCTGAAACTGGCTTTACTCGCATTTCTTTAATTTTTCTATCCATAAAATTGATTCCTCAGTGTTCGACACTCACCGTCAAACCAGGCTTTGTCTTTGGGCATATTTTCCCGCGTTTTGTTTTGAGGTTTATAATTTCACAATGTACGATCGGCCGCAGTTTTTAGAGCACTCGTTATGTGCCCGCACATATCATCAATATTTGTTTGGGATAAACAACTATTGTTTTCCAAATCAGTACGTTCACCAAGAATAAGCGTAATGTCGTCGGAATTAATATTTCTGGGTAACATTCTCCCTTTCTGTGGGTCCCATCGTTTCGTTTTTATCATTTGTTCACCAACATTGGAGTTCTCGTCGGTGAAGTTATTTCGAATATATCGATTAGGGAAATTACCTGTACCATGTACCCCCACTTTCAATGCAACACATACCATATGCATGTCTAAGGTTCTAACGAGTATTATATCCCCTTCAACATGCAGCTTGTACCCCCTTGTACCTAGCTTGTATAACTTTATTCTCGTGGCCACGACTTTTCTCGTGACCACGACTTCATTCTCGTGGCCACGACTTCATATTCTCGTGGCCATGATCTAAAAAAAATTCGGCTGTCACATCCGTGGCTCCATACGTTTGAATGATGTTTGAAAAAGATATTCATGTGAAAAAGAGCGTTTGTTTTTCTCAGCAAAAATACAGATGTTTCGGTTCCAAATGGCAGGAAAATCCAAATTAACCAACATATTTTTCCTATCAAGTAGAGATGTGGTATGGTGTAGTAATTTTAACACCAACAATGTTGGCAAATAAGTTAGGACGTAGCCACAGGGTTCGCCTTACCAAAATCGCTAATTACTGGAAAAGGTCACTGGTAGGTATCGTTCATCGTCGATTTGACAATAGCCACCACCAATTCCGTTGTTTTTCAATATCATTGTCGGGAACAATATATATTTCTCCGTAAAAACAATTTGGTTTAATATAAACATATTCTTATTTCCAAATCCAAACAGATAACATAATATACAGATGATACAAATATCCAAAATAGAAGAGATAAAAATATTAAAGAAATTAAAATAAATGTCGAAAATTGTTAATAACTCTGTAAAAAAAAAAATCCGTCATCTATATACATGTTGCACTTATCCAATATGTGGGTAACAATACTCTGAAGTTTCAAATAGCTACGGTCAAAACTGTTGCAGGAGTTGATTACACCATGAAGGTACACTTTTACAGAAAATTATAAAAAATGTTGAAAATAATTTTTCTGTCATCTATTTACATGTTGCACATCTCCAATATGTGGGTAACAATACTCTGAAGTTTCAAATATCTACGATAAAAACTGTAGGAGTTGATTACACCATGAAGGTACCCTCATACAGAAAATTATAACAAATGTTTTCAAAGTCGAAAGACTCTGGGAAAAATCAGTGGATCAAAATCAAATTCGAATTTGACCTGTATTTTGATATGAACGACCCACAAAAAAACAGAATTTTCAATTGAACAGTCCAAACTTGAGTTATCATCCGGAAACCAAAGAAAAAAGAAGAAAAAATTGAATTTTCTAAGTCTAAAAAAGTCCATAACTCTAGGAAACTCTAGAAAAATCATCGGATCAAACTCAAATTCGAACTCAACCTGTATCTTGATATGACTGATCCACGTAAAAACGTTATTTGCAATTACAGGATCCAAAATTGAAAACCGAAAAAGTGAGAAATTATCTAAGTAAAAAAAAAGTTGAAAAAAGGAAATAACTCCATAAAAGAACATCGGATCAAACCCAGAATTGCAGAGCACCTGTGTTCTTGGTTGAGACACCCACATACCAAGTCTCAATAAAATCGGATGATCATTACTGGAGTTATAACTCCGGACGGACGGACGGAAAATATCGGGGGACAATAATGGCTTTTAGGAGAAATCGAGATATATAACTAAGTTTGAGTTAGTGATGGAAACAGGATAGCAAGAGGCAGAGAGAGAGACAGAGAGAGAGAGAGAGAGGGGGAGAGATATATGGGTGAGAAAGTAGAATACAGGAGGGGGCAGATGAATCGTGAAATGAAGACAGTGGTGGTGAGTTTTCAATAATTGAGTTGTTGCGTGATAAAAATGATGCTCGTCTACATTAATATGCATGAGTCAGGTACCATAGGAGGGCAATCACAATGGCCAACTCCTATTTCAACTGTATTCACTGTGAATATCGCAGCATCCTTCATGTGGAATCATTTCACGTATATAAAGGATAGTAACAAATAAGTAACATACAAACTAATCGTTATCGGAAGACATTTAGTTCTATTTAGAACAATTTTGTTTCAACTTGATCTACCGTGAGTAGGGGCACCCGACCACTTATGGGGTCAGGTCGCTGCACTATTAGTAATGGAGAAAAATAGACCGTCGATTACAAACTAAATATTTATCGATAAAAACCCCACCTTTTGTACAAACATATTATTGACAGATCTAACGTTAAACAGATATGGCTCATTCGAAACTCCACATTTTTTCTACGTAATTTGGAGCGACGGATACGATAGGTCGATAAATAAAATAACTATTGATATACCGGCTTCATATGCTCTGAAAAACACTTGCCATTTTCAGCCGTTTTTAACGCTCTTTATTGCTACCATATCAGGAATAGACTACCACGAAACGCTCTTTTCTGTTCCATATCGTGCAAATGGCTGTTTTTGTGTCTGGGACCAAAACACCATATTCACAGTTGTATATTTACATACACATAATATCTCCTCCGATTCCCCCATAGCGTTAATGTAGACACGCCCCCGTATCCAATGCGTTCATAAACCTATGAACGCAACGTGACGACACTTCCAATGTCGTTCACAGGTTTATGAACACATTGGTCCCGGAAATGACCGGGGATTGATGGACATTGCCGACTGCTTGAGTATCTATATAGTACGTCCGAATTTGTCAAGAAATTTATTTTGGTCTATAATCAGTGTTGTTGCTCGGTGTTACTGAACGTTGATGTTCAAAAATCCCGTTACTTATCATTTTCCTTACCGCTACAAATATTCCCCCAACCTCACAAATATATCATTATGGTAGAACGGCGGGTTGTCGATTTCTTATCCACAGCCGAAACTTAATTGTTAGTTTCAGTTATCATTCTTGAAATCAACACGTCTACATTAGTTACTAGCTAAACAAGACAGTTTGTCATATGTGTATACTAAACTGTGAAATTGCGTTTTTTTCCGTTCTTCAAGAACGGATTCTCAAAATGTTTGGTTTTCCAAAAAACGAGGATTCGCACTTTCTGAACTGAACTCCATGCGTTCATTTAAATAGATGAATAAATAGTTGGAAAGACAGACAATGCTAGTTCATAATGAATTTAAGTATATAAATATAAATAATAAACGGCGGATTCAACGTGGTCATGGGTTTTGACCGCGATAAAAAATCAGCAAACTCTGCATGAACCCCGAACCCCAGTTTGCTGATTTTTTCTCGCGGTCAAAATCCCATGCCCACATTGAAACCGCACTTTATTTCTTATATGTTTCATTACTTCAATGCATATTTTTGGGTTACATAATGCTCATAGAAAGGTAGTTCAGATATTTATCGACCTATTTTAATACTGAGAAAAATTCAAAAGCGAATAATATGTGTATTTTGGAGCGCAAACCGCCATGTGGCATTAATCTGCCCAAATTAATGGCATTTTTAAATTCAAGTCTCCACTCTTTTGCTCGTTGTTAGCGACAGGCCCATGTGGTTCTGGTACATGTAGTCGAATCCGTATTGTCAAGCGTATATATTCTTGGCAAAAGATTCAGCTGTTAAAGGCACGGGCGGCGTTCTTTGCAGAAATATTCATATTTGTTCAAATCGCCACCAACAAAAGGAATATTAAAATATGTATAGTTTTATTCATATGCCAAACACAATCAGCGCGTAAGTATTATATTGTCGTCAGGACGTACGATAGTGTACGTAAACAAGAGCCTGCTCATGTTACAGAAGTTGTGCTTCTGTTTACATAACGCAGCGCAATTCTATTGGTTACTCCCACACAAATTATATAAACGCTCTTTATTATTTCCATATCAGGAAAACAGTAGCAAATAACGCTCTTTGTGTTTACCATATCCGGATCTAAACAAACGTCAGGAAACGTAACGTTTTTTGCTTTTGTTTACATAACATAGCAAACAAAATTGACAATAACATACTATTTATGCCATATTTTCTGATTCGTGTAAGGACAAAGTCTGTTTATATTTTACTATTATTTCTGTTTATGGCGGTTTTTGACGGAGGTGAATATTTTAACAGCATACCCACCACTAAGACCGCCCGTATCTTTAACTAGAACTTCGATATAAACTTTCGCAATTAGATAGGAATACTTCGCCATTTGAGTGTGATGTGAAGCCCAGTCATATTATTCGCGTTTTTCGTCCGTCCGAATGGATATACCAGCCAATGGGTATCGACTATCCTTGACATTTGGTAAGGTTGTTTGTCAGCATGGGGTATAACCCATTGATATGATTGAGTAAGTGATTGGTGCCTGAAATTATGCTCGCCTTTGTGACATTCCGTTTCAGTTCTGAGCAAATATGTCGATAAATGTTAACCCTTTCTGTACCAAATATTCAACATCGAAAATCCAATTCAAAAACCCAAATTGATTTTGTAACTGGAGCGATACGATAATCAAATTTATCGTATGATCATCTACTAATAAAGAGAGTAGTTGGGCGTGAAGCGCCCGGGATGGTCGAAAATATCGAGTGATCTTTTCCTTCACCCCACGATTTGTTTATTTGAGGATATAGAACATAGTAAATCGTCATGTCCAAACGCTGCACAAACTGAATTGAATATTGTATGGGGTAGAGCCCACGAGCTTTAATACGGGGTGTGGGGGGGGGGGGTGCTGGTAACTGATAATTACCTGTTGGGTCGCTGAAATATGCTTGCGATTACTGGAACAGTTTATCTGAAATGTACTTGTTAGTTTATCGTAGCCTAATAGACATCGCGTGTCAAGTATTTAGCGTTTGTTGAGGATTGTTTTCCTCAGATTGTGTTCTTGCATGAGACTGGAGTTACATATTCGGGTTAATGTCAGATCAGCGAGGTCTTGAAGCCTTTGTTTGATATATGGGATATTTGCAGATAAATGGAGGGCCCGAATGGGGGTGGGGCGTATTTCGAAAAGGGCTTTTCTGGGTGCTGTTTTGTGCCACTTGCATTTTGTATAGGGTGGTTTGTTTGCATTTTGAAGTAATTATTGCCCCATATTCCATGACTGGGCGGATGAATTGTTTGTATAATTTAATTAGCGTGAGTGGGTTTATCCCCCACCCTGCGCCCCGGAGTCTCGTTAGGAGTGCGGTCCTTTGTAAAGCTTTGGTTGAAATGTTTTTGTATGTGCTTATTTAGTGTGAGGCGTCCGTCCGTGTAAATCCTAATAGAGCTGTTTCATTATCTTGTTTTGGTGCTTCGTTAAAGAATGTAAGTTTTGGTTTTGAGAAGTGAGTTGTGTTCCCAAATATTACAAGTTGTGTTTTCTGAGGATTTAGTTTTATTCTCCATTTGGAACACATTTTTTCTAGTTCTGTAAGTTGTTTTTGGTAGTCTAATTTCAATCAGTTTGCCATTTTTGGTAATGTCCATAAGCATATGTCGTCTGCAAATTGGGAAGCTTGTACGCGTTGTGTTGATTCTAT
Organism: Siphonodentalium dalli; assembly: GCA_032622095.1. Classification (NCBI taxonomy): domain Eukaryota; kingdom Metazoa; phylum Mollusca; class Scaphopoda; order Gadilida; family Siphonodentaliidae; genus Siphonodentalium; species Siphonodentalium dalli. The sequence goes on along the minus strand of CP136067.1, from coordinate 138,865,641 downwards.
TGGGATATCTTTGACGAGGCTAAAAAAAAGGAGAGGGCTTAAGACTGACCCCTGGGGTGCTAGCCTTAATGTTGACTTTTTCTAAGATTTCGTCATTTATTTTTACGGCTATGTTTCTGTGTGTTAAGAACGATGAGAGAAGTCTAACTATTTTTTGTGGTAGTTCTGTGCGTGTTCTGAGTTTGTACCTAAGTCCATTGTGCCATACATAGTCGAAGGCTTTTTCTACATCGAGGAATATGGCCGCAGTTTCCCAGCCCCGACTCATTGCTGTTCTGATGTCTTCCGTTAGTCTATATACGTCTTCTATGCACTCTTTTCCACTTCTGTAAGCCCTTTGATATGTGTTGAACAAATTGATGCTCTCTATGTAAGTCTAATGATGCTTTCGAAAAGTTTTCCAGTGCATTTTAGTAAACTGATCGGTCTGTAATTGGTTGGTTGGAATTGAATGGTCTTTGCCGGGCTTAGGAATCATTGTCCCGATGGCAGTCTTTCATATTTTGGGAAAGTAACCCAGTCTCAGGCATTTGGTTATATAGACTCGTGAGTCTTAGGCATAACTCGTTCGGCGCTTGTCTGATTACGCCGTACGTGATATCGGCGTCGCCGGTTGCTTTGTTAGGTTTGCCGCCGGGTGCTTTGTTAGGTTTGGCCCGGCTCAGAATCCTTCTCACCTCTTGTAAATCGATTTCGGCCGTTAGGGGATCGTGGTCACCGGGTTCGACTTTGTCTTTCATTAGTGGTGCGAAGAGTTCTGAATTGTCTTCAATATAATCGTTGACGTAACGTTTAAAATGTTTGTTAAATATATCACCTTCGTGGGTGGTGTGGATTTTTCTTGGTCGTTTTCAGATTGTTTTCCATTTTGGTCACTTAGTGATTTTGAGTTGTCTGATTGTGCATTGTTGCTTTGTCCAGTGAGTGGTTTGAAGGTTTGCCAGCAATTCCTATCCATGTTTTGATCATTTAAGCTGGCTGTTACTTTTTTTCCAAGATTCGACTTTTGCCACTTTGATTTTTTGTTTTACTTTTCGATTAAGGTTGTTATATAGTGTTTTATATTCATAATTTCTTGGGCATGCTAAGTTTAGTGCGTTGTTAAGTGTTTCTGATATGTTAGTTGCTGCTGATTCTAGAGGTTTTGGTGACTTAATGTCAGATTTTGAGAGATTTGAAATGATTTCTTCCTTATATAGTTGCCAGTCGGCTTTGCTTATATTTCTGCGTAGTTTTACTTTCCCTTTGCTGATTTAAAATTTTGTAATCTTTAGTTCGAGCGGGAGGTGGTCGCTACCAACATCAGGTCCAATGGTGGTTTAAATGCTAAGTGTGGAAGCGTCCTCCGTAGCGAACGAGTGATCTATTATCTCCCATTTGTTTGTTGTATGGGCAATGGGTTGGTTCTCCAGAGTGGATGCGTTCTAGTTCCTCTTTGATGTCGAAGAGGATATCGCCGTGGTTATTTGTTTGTTTGCTATTGAAAATTTGATGTTTGACTTTGAAGTCGCCTAGAAATATACATTGCTTATTTCATTTTGTAAAGAATTTTTTAGTGTTTCTAGTTTTGGGGGGAGAGGTATCTTGTGGAGGGTAGTACAGGGAGATAATGGTGACATTTTTGTTGTTAATAGTGATATATATAGCAATAACTTCATCGTTAATAACAATACTATCATTATCAATAATTTCAACAAGTTTGTATTTAAGGCCGAGTTGAATTAAGAAAGCAACACCCCCGCCGTGGCAATTGCGGTCTGTTCTAATTAGGTTGTATCGTGGAAAGCGGATTTTTTATTTGTGATCCAATTTTGTTTCATTATATTTGGCTTGTAATCTTCGACATATTCAATTATTTCTTGTCTGTGGCCTCTGGGGCCATTAATATTAATACGAGTTATTTTTGGATCCTCCATGACTGGGCTGTTGTGAAGATATTTAGGCTTGGTACTTAAATTTTTCTTACAGATTAATGATTGATTTTGTTGATTTCTCTAGTGTAATCTGACACTATGGCTATTAATATTGGTTTTGAAGAATTAGTTTTTGCGTTAAGATTTGTAGGATGTTATTGTCGTCATTATGTGTTCTAAATTCTCTTAAGCATTCAACTATAGTAGCAGCGTATATGACGGCTTCGCTAGATTTCATAGGTTTTTATGCCACGGCAGCGTATGTCAGCTTTCTTTTTCTTCAAATTCCCCTCTATAGGCTCTGCATCATTTGAAGGAGGCCGGATAATCTCCATCGCAGTTGGTGCATCGTCTAATAGACGAGTCGCATGACTTGTAATTATGTTTTTCAGAACATATTTTTGCATATGTCGGTGTCTTCTGTGCATCTACTAATTATTATGCGATACAGTTTATGGGTAACAAAATGTACACATGGCATGATGTAGTAGTGGTATATTGTAAAATAACAACGGTGGGATTAAAGAAGTCTATACACCGTATTTGACAGTATGAACATGATTATATAGAATGTTTGATGTTAAATAAAACAAAATTATATATAAATTATGAGATAAGACAGTCTGTTCTCCTGAAAACACGCACATTATCTGCTTCTTGTTCTAGGTATATCTGCTTAGAATCGCCTCATTTTGAGTCGATAATGTACTGACAATTAGATCAATTTAGATCGCGCCCTTCTACTCTTCTGCTCAACATCACATGCCATTCAATACAGCAGTGTTCAAACAGGCTATTGGAATTAAAATCTCTCTAAGTGCAATACAATAGTCATCGCTGTTCAGATTTATTTCAGCTAATACAATCCTGAATTAACACTGTATATGAAATTGTCAAAATATGTTTTCACCTACGCCCGTGCTACTGTATGGGGAGGTAGGGTGGGTCATAAATACGTAACAACATACCATTACTTGTCGGGCTCTCTCTCTCATATGCGGGTGTCGCGCCCGCCCTCCCCTTGTATTCCTGACAAAAAAAACTGCTTGATTTTGTACACATGAGTTTATACATATATATATGTATATACATACTAACATCGGGGGCCCCGTTCTCCATTTCAGCGCACCACCCCAGGCTCGCTCAGCTCGCTGGTCGTTTATTGTTGAACTTATCAGAATCCATTTAGTATAGAAAGGGTTAATGCCTTATACACAATATGTATATACCCTTTGAGATGCGGAAAGACCAAATCAAGTTAAAAATATTCTTCAATGTGAATAATAAAGAGCGTTCAGTATTTGCTGTTCCTGATATTGTATGAATAAGAAGCGTTTGTCTCACTTCTGTATGAAAGTTGAAACATGCAGTGCAGCATACCCTCGCGCAAATACGCACACTACTATGGGGGGTTTGGGAAACTTTCCCGGGAAGATTTGAAAGGGGCGGAACCCCTCTCCTACAACCCACTTATGAATTTTAATTGAAACATGGTATGGTGTAACATAGGCATGAATCGGTGAGATGAAAATGAAAATGATCTTCTTTTTTTTTTTTAGTCTTGTTTGCTTTCCTTTTTCGTCGGTTTGGTGTTGTTGTTGTTGATGCTGTGGCTGTGTCTGAGTCGGAACTGGATTTTTCTTCTGATTTTTCCTGCTTTCCCCGTGGAGGAGGGCGTTTAGAACAGAGTATATTCTCTCCTTGAATTTTGATGATGCCTTGTGCAGGGTCCAGCTCGTCAGGTCCTCTGTAAACATGGTGATCCCTCAGCAGGAAGAATTCGCGATTGTTGATTGGATATTTCATTCCTGCTGCGTGGTGTTCACGAATCGCCTCTGCGAGGTCATCACGCTCTTGGTCGACCTGATCAGGTGTTGGCGACGCCGGCTTCACGTCATACCTCGGCGTCGGAGGGGCGGAGATGGTGCTATCCGCCCCTGGTGGAGAAAGGCTGGGTGGTGTTTCCATCTCCACGTCGAAACTGGCGGCAGGGACATCGGGGGTGGTATCCGCGTCCCTGTCTCCGCTCGTCTCTGTGCCGACAGCAGGGACCTCCGGCAGATCTACGGAGTCCCTGCTAGCTGGTCTGATGTCACCTGTCTCCATGCAGGCCGTGTCGTCTGGGCGTCTCTCATACAACTCCGGCCTACCGGCTGTGACACTGGATAGCTGAACCACACGGGGAGGGGTGACCGGTCGATCAACGGTCGCCCCCATCTTCTTCTTCCGTTTTGCCCGTCTGGCTGCGTCCCTTCTCCTTCGAGCTGGTGTCTTCTTCTTAGGAGGCTCCTCTTTCATGGTACGGCTGGTCTTGGTCTTGCTCCGGGTGGAAGATCTCTGGTTTCCAGCATCTCCCGTCCAGAATTCAACGCAGAGAGTCAAATAGCCTCTGTTAGACTGGAGATTCCAGCTAACAATATCCGCAATTTGAGAACTCTCTATCGCTGCTAACGCGGCGTCAGGGATTAACTCCATTGTCCGTCGCACTAAGCCTAATCCAAAACCGTCTCACTCGCCGGCATCAGCACGAGGGCGGTTGCTTCAAATTAAGGTTACAGACCGCTCAAATCACTCGTACCGACGCTCTGACAATGCAAGGAACTAATAGAGCCAAATAAAATCTGACTTGTTCGCTCCACTTGCTGCCAGAGGCAAATACGCACACAATCGACCTTTAATGTTAAATAGGTACATAGTGTGATTATTGTATTCTGAAATTTCGTTTTATGGCGCGGGCCGCAATGAAAACACACGTTAAAGAGCGTACACCTGAACAGTTGTGAGTTAGATTATTTGCGTGAAAGTCCACACATAATCTGCTTAGAATTTGCCAGTTGAGATTGTCGCTGTTCATCGTGACTGGGTCCGGATCGCATGTCAATTAAGTCTGTGTACTTAGCTTCGGAAGTCTCAGGACTAATTTAGCGAGTGCCATATATCCCCCAAAGACGACACCTGACAAACACGGCTGGACTACCATTACTAATCGGGATTATACTGACAATTTTCTCGAGACAAGGGAACGACATCACACAATCCTCGATTATAAGCGATAAGCGTGTATTAACAAATTAACACCAAATTGGGAGGTCCCGTTGATTAATATTATAATATGGTTATTTGTCAGTTTATAAGTATAAAAGACCTGTTATACTGTTATAGTAGGATAACTTTATTTCATTCGCCAGTTGAGATTGGAGCGGGCAAGTCGCATTAGTGCTTTATGGCTTGTCGCTGTTAATCGTGACTGGGACCGGATCGCGTGTGAGCTGTGTGGTCGTTCTGAACAGAACTTAGCGGCCAGAGCCGGCGTCAGTGATGTCGGACCTGGAAGAGGATTATGGAGCTAATCCCTTCTGCCTTGGTCGCCGCATTGGACAGATTGCACTTTGTGGATACCCTTAGCTGGACTCTACAGCAGGCTGAAGGAGGCTTAGTACATCTGTCTGTGGACTACGAGATTGCTACTAAATAACCTAGATCATTTCACCTTCACCATACCATACGTTATGTTATACCATCAAAAATTGGGTTGTAGGGGATGGATTCCGCCCCTTCCAAATCTTCCCGGATTCACAGCCAAATCCCCAATAAAAAAATAAGAAAAAAGATCGTTTTATTTACAATATACATATGCGATATACAAATATAAACAAATGCAATTCAATAATCATGTATATTGTTAGGGTGATATAGCTGACTCTCTTCCTACATCCCTGTGGATTTCGTGTATACTTATATCGACCTATCTTATCACACCTTTCAAATACTGTAGACTTTATTTGCAGGTTCAAAAGAGCCATGTCCGTTTAACCCTTTCTGTATTAAATACACATTGACGAGTAGTTATCCTTAATAAATGATCAGATAACAAGTTCAACAAACGAATATTTCCCTGCAATATATAGGACCTATTCGGCACTTGTATTGTATGTCGTACGCTTATTTTTCCTGAACTCCCCTATAAATGAATAATAGACGATTCCAAATATACTTTTATAACTGGGTGGGATAATTAATTTAGTATATACGATTGCAAACAAGACAACACAAACGTAACATGTCAGATTGTTGATTTCGCCAGATGCCTTGTGAGATGATACATGTACACACCTGTTCCATCAGGTGTTTTTCTCCCAAATTTTATATGGTACCCCGCCCCAGTGTGGGCTTTGTGTAGAATAGTCCTACCGTCCCACTACGAGGGGTAAGAACCCCCTACAATGGCACCCTGTTTGCAGTGGTGTGCATCCCGTGATGTGTGGTGTGGGAATCCCGGTTGTACTAGTGTGGCCATACCACGCGAGGCACCCACCCGCCGGTACGGCTGAGCTCATGGTTCACTTTGGTCCTACATCGCTTCAAGTCGGGTGGTTGCGTTGATCCGGCTCAATCAATCGGCTAGTCACCCCTCTCCGCAGTGTGTCAGATTAATTTTTTTGGTCTGTTTTATTGTTCGTCTGAGATACTGTTCTATGTTGTTTCACGTATGATGTTTCTGTTTTCTCTTGCCTCTTGTTTTCGTACTGATGATTGTTGAATGTTGAATCTTGTATTGTTCACGCCTGTCTCAATGTGGGGAGGTACCGAGAGGCTGCTATATGCGGTGGATAAACGGGTCACTTCTTCAGCTATGAACCAATCGTTGGCCCGACCAGAATTAGAAGGGTAGTCCGCGGCGGCTGCTTGGCTTGTCGATGTTTCGCATTTTATCTGGGACTCAAACCAAAAAACAATGACCCTATCGTAAGAATGATGACTCACTAAGTTCCAATGATGCCGGGGCATTCCTTCAGTACTTAGTTCTATGTTGAATCCGACTCTTAAGATACCTTCTTTATTTCTCATTGAAGTTTGCCACTTGAAAGTAATGCTGGAAAATTGAAATCTGTCAAACGGATCAGTGACTGGCTCTCTCCTGCTTGAATGTTCAAAGCATGTTCAATCTGATGCTTTGTTGAAGTTAACAGATATTGCACACCAGTCACGGTTGCTGTTCACAAAACTTTGAATAGTAGCAGAGCAGTTTTGAGAACGCGCGATATTTCCGACTCTTCTGAATCGGAGATATTGGCCGAGTTGGCACCACAGGGAGTTACCGACGTCATAAAGTTGATTGAATAGAAGCTACTTTGCATAGATATCTTTTGACTTTCAATCCATATGTACATCCATTGGCATTGAATGTTGGCTATATGAAGGTAGATTTGTCTACATATGTTCCATATCCCTTACGGTGTTTTAAATGTCAGAGGTATGGTCATAGCCATGAAGAATGTAAAAGTAAAAGGTAGTTGCATGCATCTATAAAGCATCATTGTGATCTATTCGCGTTCTGGAATATTGTTGCTATCTGTGTTGAAATGCCTGCAAAAAGAAATGCGGGGCAACATTTGCCGGTATGTGAGCGCGGCCCGAGAACGTGGGAGCAAATATGAAGCATTGACTGCTCGATCCCAGCCGAATATTTTATGGGGATTGATTCGAAGACATATTTCACACTTATCCTTTCAGAAGGGCACGGAAATGTTATACTAAGAATTGATTGAAAAATTTGTGAATTACTGTGCAGAATATGTTGTATTAATGCATTCATGGATGAATTAACCGGAATTGATTCCTACAACGGTTTCTGGACGCCTGTTGTTTCTCAATATCGGACATTGAGGTTACCGTGGACATGTCATTAATATTTGAGTAACAGCAGATGTCAATCCCATACTCAATACAGCCGTTTCATTTTTGTTTATTCCGGAAAGGTTAGAGCGAAGATTTACCGGTTATTATTAGTATTGCTATCTTATATATTATTAATTTACATCAATTGCAATACACCCACTCCGTTCGTCGATGATATATAACCGACGAGGCCAAACGTGTGCGGAGCCACGGGGGGGGGGCTGATACATTTTCAATACACAATATTTAGAATGTGATCCATTCAATATTAGCCAGGTTCAGTCACGCATTTGTGTGACTTATAACGCGTGTCGCATTGACAACGGAGGTCGTCTGACTCATGTGACCATTTCACTTACACGTACACGGTCAACCCATTAACAAAATTGAGTCCAACGTTTATGTAGCATAAGAAACTTGTAGGAAAACACGTTAAAGTGATATGAAACACTCAGGTAGGGTAATACATGTAAAATAGAAATTGATAATAATCTTGCTCAAAGTAGTTATTTTTTGCCAATATTAATTCGAATTGACAACACATTCCGTCATTCTTATATATTAATTAAATACAATGACTCGGAATGGCGAAATCATTTGTGTTAGTTTATCGTCCATAGTTGCGTCCCGAATCGAAATGTAACTATTTAAAATTGAGCGTAGATCAGACGATGTATTATATGGAGTGGCATGGTCGTTTTCTTTGAAATTTTCGGCGATGTCAGTAGAATGCTACATTCTCCAGGTTAGCATAGCGCCTGTGTACTAACTTATCTATTGCACACACACGAGAAAGTCCATACTATGTCTTTAAGAATATTCCGCGCAATCATATTCTCCCCCACACAGCGTTGTCGATCATTCTGTTGTCAGAAGATTTGTGTATTCCTCTCTGCTACAAGTTTCTTATTCTACGCGTTTGGATTTCCGGTATGAAAACTCGAATTTCAAGTCGAAAAAGGTCTGTCGCTTTTTTTAAAATGGGCGGACGGAACCGAAGATGGAACTTGACCTGTACTTGTATGGTTTTAAACATGCATACCACATTTAATTCCCAGTTAACATTAACTGAGTGATCAACCGGAAACAAAGAACACCCAAATTTCAAAGTCGAGAAAGGTCCGTAACTTAAAATGGAGGGTTGGAATAGAAATTTACCGGTATTTATTGGCTTCCTACATGAATGTATACCAAACTCCAGTCAACAGTAACTGTGTTATCACCCGGAAACCGCAGGGGCTTGTAACGCTGTTCGCTGCCCCTCTACCCACACTGCCCTTATGTGGCTTCCCAATAACGGCCTGTATATGTTCCTGCTATACGTCATGGTAGTATACAAGAAAAAAGAGGAACGATAGAACCCCCCTCCCCCACTTTACCATTGCTGTATATAGGTATAAACTACCAACTGGAGTCCCATTTATCCGAGAAATGGTATCGATGTCGATACGCCTATTATCTCCGAACTCAGTCATCTCTCATGGTTGATCTTACTCAACGAGCAATGTCGGATTATACACTAAATGTCACCGCTCGAGTCATTTCAAATCAATGATCCATAGAATAAATAACCAACTCATCGACTAACTCTGCAACATATCATCGCACTATATACGCACATAATCCACCTAAAAGTGAAATAGGTACATCGTGTGATTATCTGATTCTGAAATAAGCAGATAATGGACTCAGGCCCGTTATTCCGTTTTATAGCGCGGGCCATAGTGAAAACACGTGTTAAAGAGCGTACACCTGAAAAGTCGTGTTGGGTTATTTGTGTCATTGTCCGAACATAATCTGCTTAGAATCGCATTATTATGAGTCGATAATATGACTAAAACGGTCTAATTTTCAGCACATTATCGACTCAAACTGGGGCAATTCTAAGCCGATTATCTGCCTAAAGATGTTCCGAGTTTTCGGGTCAACATTCAACTCAACATTCAAAGTCGAAAATGGTCCGTCACTCTCGTAAAATGGGCGAACGGAACGCACTATCACACTTTGACCGTGTTTATATACATGCAGTTTTTGACATGCATACCAAATTTAATTCCAGTCAATTATCATTAACTACAGTTATAAACCGGAAACGAAAATTGAGCTCGAATTTCAACAAACTCTGGTAAAAAAAATTGTGATAGTAAACCTACATCTAAATTTAATTCTCTTTAGTTCAGAACGAAAGTCGTTATTTGGAAACGAAATATGAACAGACGAACGGACCGAAAAACACATAATAGGCCCCTGTTTAAACGTGCGTAACAGAAATGTGTTTGTTTCTTCTAAACATACTTATTAGTTTATAGCCAGAAATACATATTATACACATTTAAGGTTAGGAAGAAACCCTCAATGGAATGTTAAGCATTTCTTTACGCGTCGCTGTTAGTTGCATTAAACTGTAAAGGCACGGCCGGCGTTCGTTGCAGACATATTCATATTTGTTCAAATCGCCATCACCGGAAGGAATATTAAAATATATATAGTTTTGTTCATATGCCAAACATAATCAGCGCGTAAATAGTATATTGTCGCCAAGACGTACGACGGTGTATATACGTAAACAAGAACCTGCTCGTGTTACAGAAATTTTGCTTCTGTTTACGTAACGCTGCGCAATTATATTGGTTAATCACACATAAAGGATACAAACGTTCTTTATTAGGATACAAACGTTCTTTATTATTTCCATATCAGGAAAACAATAACAAAAACGCTCTTTATGTTTACCGTATCCGGATCTTAACAAAAGTCAGGTTCTGTAACGTTTTTTGCTTTTGTTTACATAACAAAGGAAAAACATTTGACAATAACATACTGATTATGCCATATTTCTGATTGGTATAAGAACACGGTCTGTCAATATTTTACTATTCTTTCCGTTTATGGCGGTTTTTTGACGGAGCTGAATATTTTAACAGCATACCCACCGACAACCCCTCCCGTATCTTAACATACCCACCGACAACACCGCCCGTATCTTAACATACCCACCGACAACCCCTCCCGTATCTTAACATACCCACCGACAACACCGCCCGTATCTTAACATACCCACCGACAACCCCTCCCGTATCTTAACATACCCACCGACAACACCGCCCGTATCTTAACATACCCACCGACAACACCGCCCGTATCTTAACATACCCACCGACAACATCCGCCCGTATCTTCAACCCTTCCATGACAGGAGCGTCCTGAAATTTTACGAGAACCCTGTGCCAACGTATTATCTTAGCTATGCGAGTCGGCCATAGGTCGCCTCGCATATATTTATAAAAGAATACATTGGCCTATCAATATTTACCTTGATCTTGTAAGCCAGTATATTATCTTATATATATATATATGCGGGACGACATATGGTCGACTCGCATATATAAGAGAAAGCATTGGCACAGGGTCTTTAATGTTGCGCCAGCGCAGCTCCCGTAATGAAACGGTTAAGTCGTATCTGCAATTGAATCCAATGGGGTTCTCAGACTCGCCTATTTATTATCTGAAAATACCTAACAGTGAACAGTTAGACACCTTTATAACTGTTTGGGAGAGTCCATTAATTATCACATGGTTGATTCTTTACAGATCTCGACCGTGAAGACTTGTTTGAGACATATGCTAAACGACTACTTGGAAGACCGAGATATCCCTGGAGCTCATCGTACAATCGAGTCATTCCTGGCACAAAGAGGGTGAATTGGAGGTACGTACATGTACACCTATTATGTTATTTGCGCCGGTGCATTCAGTATTAAAGATACGGGCGGCGTTGGCGGTGGGTATGCTGTTAAAATATTCACATCCGTCAAAAAACATCATAAACAGAAAGAATAGTAAAATATAGACAGACCAATGCATTCTCTTATACATGCGAGGCGACCTATGGTCGACTCGCATATATAAGAGAATGCATTGGCACAGGGTATATGGGTTGATACAAAAATTGGACTTGGCACTGAAAGGGTTAAAGATGCTGTGTATATACGTGAATGCATTGGCACAGGTTTTACGCCAAATTTCAGTCATGGAAGGATTAAACCCAGCCTGTTCTCCCGAAAACCAGCACATTATATCTGCTTATAATATAACAATTTTAGGTAGAAAATCTGCTTAGATCGCCTCATTTTGAGTCGATAATGTGCTGAAAATGAGAACATTTTAGTCGCAGTATCGTCTGTATCGACTCATAATGAGGCGAATGTAAGCAGATTATGCGCGGACAATGACACAAATGAGCCAACTCACGACTGTTCAGGTGTATGCTCTTTAACAGGTGTTTTCCATGTGGCCCGCGCCTTTAAACGAAATAACGGATAAGAGTCCACTATCTGCTTATTTTATAATTAAATAATCACGTTATGTACATATTTGATATTATAGGTCGAATATTTTACGTATCGTTACGTATTTCGGCGACGATATGTTGGTTAAACCACAACATAGCATTCGAAATTTCATATTTCGAAAGAGTGTTCAAAGTCAATAATGTTGTGATCTACATAAAGGTGTTACCCCACTGTAATAACTGGATGGGAGCGTTTAGAATGGGTTAATTTGTTCATATAACGCGTACCATCATGTTTCTATTGTTATTTTTATAATTATGTTTCGACCCAAAATAAAGATTTTTTCTTTTTAAAAAATAGGCCCCTATTTGCTTTCTCGACAAAAACAAAGTCTTTGGGAAAAGATCCTTTGGTATATCCATAACCTGCGGAACAATGCATGTCACACGTCCATAATATATAGGTGGAAACATACACTGACAAATCAGAACAAGTGTAACAAGCGGATTTAGATATAAGATGGCGTATAATATTGCTGGTATTGATAATCGACAACACATTTCTTTGGTGCAAAAATCAATCGGAAACCACACAGATCCACCCCACAATTAAACCACTCCGTATTTATCATCGGAGACGGGTCAGCAGATTCACGGTGACGCACGAACCGGTGCACACTATGGGGGTGTATGGTATTTAGTTCAAATATAGGCAAACATATCGCGTAGGCCTGCTCAGCTATCACCTACACGCGGTTAGTTCCTTTGTTGTAGACCCACGCGGTCGAACGCCTATAGTTGTTTTTGAACTGCTTTAGAAGATCACGGTTCAAAAATCGATCAAAATATCCGCTTGTTCTATAATTAATAAAGATACCTACTGGTGACACATGAATTCTCATAGTATGGGGGCATTTGAATTGTTTAAAACAAATAGCGGGTAATCACATAACAAAAGCTGTCAGTGTCAGACAACAACAAAATCCACGCATTATCTTCTCACTGCGTAGATCCGATCCGATCCGACGCCGCGATTTGGCTGACACTGACGTCAAATTCATTGGACAGACTATTTGTTCCCTACTGTTTTAGATTATCAAGGTTCACACAGACTTCTATGATAGATGCATAAATCTGCGGCGATGTGCTGGTATATAGCCGTATATAAATCTGCGGCGATGTGCTGGTATATAGCCGTACATAAATATGCGGCGAGGTGCTCGTATATAGTCCGTTGATTATATATACGCGTGTATTCTTAAAGTGATGTCAAACGCTCCGGTATAATCCGCCGATAACGTGCTGATCTTCGGGAGAACTGGGTGGATAAGCCCTATTTCTTAATATTATGTTCCACTTATACCAGTCGATTACAACATGAAACTTATATGCAAACAACGTTCCTCACAAGTTTCAACATATCCTTGCGCAAATACGCACATAATCGGCCTATAATGTGAAATAGGTACATAATGTGATTATTTGTTTCCGACATAAGCAGATAATGGACTCATATCCGTTATTCCGTTTTATGGTACGGCCACAGTGAAAACACATGTTAAAGAGCGTACACGTGAAAAGTTGTGAGTTGGCTTATTTGTGTAATTGTCCGCACATAATCTGCTTAGAATCGCATCATTACCAATCATTAATTTGACGAAAACGCACTAATTTTCAGCACATTATCGACTCAAAATGAGGCGATTCTAAGCAGATTATCTACCTAAAACTAATTATATATTTTTAGCAGATAATGTTCGGGTTTTCGGGAGAACAGGCTGAAAGTTTATTTGCGGAACGGTTTAACCCTTTACCCAACATACCGGCCAAAAACGCCCAAATAAAGCTTCAACAGCCTAAAATATCTTCGGTCTGTCTCAATAACACCATACAAATATGGATATCATTGGAACCGGCTCATTGACCACATTGTGATGGTTACAGTTATGCCCTGTGCCAATGCATTCTCTTATATATGCGAGTCGACCATAGGTCGCCTCGCATATATAAGAGAATGCAATGGCCTAATTTTTTTTTTTAATTTTTAATGTGTTAAGCCAATGCATTCTCTTATATATGCGAGGCGACCTATGGTCGACTCGCATATATAAGAGAATGCATTGGCACAGGGCCGTTCTGTTGGATAAAGGGTTATTAAACGTTAAGGATCAGGGGACCTCACGTAACTGATCATGCTAGACTTGAATGGGTCTTGAACTTTTATAAACTTTAGTCGGTTGATATCCTTTGCGTGTATACGGTGGGTATATTAAGTGTTATTTTTTTCATAAGTGGTTACCACTTAATTTGGACACTGTTCGTGTGTTCAGAAAGACGTAAAGTGGCATTTTGCAACTTGGACAGTCCAAAGCCAGTCTTTGACCACGGACAGTCAACTTGGAGTTAATTCCCTTGCATCAGTTGTATATTTTACATTCGTCTCGCATCGTTCATTTCCGTACCAGAAACGGAAAGATGTTCAAATAGTGCAAATGCGCGAATCGAGCACATTTTTTATATCCGCCAAAAGTTACACTTAAGTACTGCTGTTTTTCTTCAAATTTAACCATCCAAGAAGCAACCACTTGATTATAACCACCCAAGAAAAAATACACATTTATGTTCATATGTTAGAAGGGGCGACGTGCACACCTGCGGCGCTGCCAGAAACGCTGTATTCCCGAGAAAACTTCCAAACCTAACAACACTGCCCCTTCTAACAGTCTATATCTGATCATCAACATATGAGCTCATAGGTTCCATATCTTCATTTTCTGGTATCAAAACGAACATATAGTAGTTACATGGCATAAAGTCGTATGGGGAATCATTAATCTTGATACTTAATATACTCATTTAATTCTTGTTGGTAAATGTACAGCAAATATTCGTCTTGCAATCGAGACCGTTGTTCTGGAAGAAGTTTTGATCCACCGTTGATTCAAATGCGACTTATCTCACATTTCAGGTTGTGCAGCCCGATGTTCAGGAGGTGTTTAAAATGATTCTTGACGTTTATGGACAGATATTCCAGGCGGATTCATCCATGCAATAGGGAAATACACTTCAATCGACTAAGCTCATTTGTGCCGCGTAATTTACGGTTTGATCGTCGAGGGATTGTGAAGCGGCGACATTCAGCAAATTAATATTCCAACACAAAGAAAAGACTGCGGGGCGCGTATAACCGACGGCAATAACAAGATAACGCACGCAACGAAACTGTGCATTACCCAAATAAACGGGTGTTGTAATAGGAATAAATTGGTTTAGAACAAAATATGATCAATTCCGCGATCTCGTGGGATTTTCATTTTGTTTATGGCGCGAATTTCGGGCCGCAGGCCGTTCTTATCTAATTTAAGTTGAAGTCCCAACAGAAAGATACTATCGCAACCACTCGGTGAATTGATCAGTGTTACCACAACCCGGGAAGGGATCTGACCGATTTATCGTTCGGATATATACAGTGCTGTGTGGAATATCCTCCGAGCAGTTGCAATCCGTGCATATTTGCATGTTGATAAAGTAGCTACAAATACAAAGAGTACGTCAATTGCGGACCAATGGGAGAAGTTGTATCCAATTGTTTTGTGTTGTTTCGCTGGCAGATTCCACTGCTCCTTATGTATTCAGGACACTGATGCAGTGAGATATGGGCGACGTCTATGGTCACCTAATACGCGTCAGTCAACTCGTACCCTGACCAACTCGTACCCTGACCAACTCGTACCCTGCTGTTTTTCAGAAATCCATGGGGACAAAACGGTGGTATGTCAACTAAATAACGGACACACTATGATCATGCACCAAGACTATTACATCTTTAAAAAAAATTTAATCGCTTTAGTTAACTAAATAACGGGCATTTTATAGCAGGGTACGAGTTGGTCAGGGTACGAGTTGACTCGCTCCCACCTAATACATGTATATATACGCACACGTTTTAATATAGAAATATACTTAATCGGGGTTCATGATTAGATAGCGATTGGTGTACAATCGGGATCACCCGTGCCACGTCATGATATGATTATATTTCAAAATGATCATCAACAAATGGCTCATTCGAACCTCCAAATTATTTTCTATATAATTTGGAGCGACGAATACGATAGGTCGACAAATAAACGAACTATTGAGATACCGGTACCGGCTTCATTTCTGAAAAATATTTGCCAAAGTCACAGCTGTTTTTCCGCTGTTTTCAACTTTTCGCCAGAAGTCATATAAACGCTCTTTATTGCTACCATATCAGGAATACACTAACACATAACGCTCTTGTCTTTACCATGTCGTGCAAGTGGCTGTTTTTGTGTTTGGGTACCAGATACCGTATTCAGAGTTGTATTTTTATTACTTCAATGCATCTTTTTGGGTTACATAATGCTCGTAGAAAGGTAGTTAAGATATTTATCGACCTATTTCGATACTGAGAAAAATTCAAAAGGGAATAATATTATGTGTAATTTGGAACTCAAACCGCCATGTGGCTTTAATCGCAGAATGTATATATAGAACGTATTTTGTATTTGTATCATAGTTATTAGATGAGATGTGTTATGTTGGAGGCGCAAAATTCGCAAAGGCTATACCACAGAACAAAATACTGGCAGCAGCTTTAACATTTTGTATACTCTACTTTAAACATATTTTATTTGTAATAATACAAAGTGGATTGGGGCACAAGTTACATAACTTAATGAGCCCCTCTCCGGCATACATTGTTAAAAAATTACATAATTGACAAAGTGGCACAATAAGTAACTTATTTACAGCTGTGTGGGATGTGAGAGAATGGTGACTGGTGAAGGATGATCTTAGCGGATCGTTAGGAAAGGATGATGCAAGGTGGTGGGAGGTGCCAACGTCGATTGTGCTTATTTAAAACATTGTTATGGCCGAGCAAATACCAGGTCGAAAAAAGCAATAAACAACAATAAACATATTTATGTCCTATACTTATTAATTAAGTTAATGTCATTTGTCAAAACGTTTAGTTTCCGTAACAAAATGTTGGACTATTTTGAACAATTTCACATTTTGTATGCACTGTGTTGGTGTCTAAACTGAACAGCACACAATTGTGTAACACAGTTTTAAAGCTGCTGGCATATATATTTTTTAATATGGTAGCTTTTGCGACGTTTGTGTCTCAAATAGAGCATATCTCATTTACTAACTACAGTACGATATACTCACATATTTGCCCATATTCAATGTTGAGAAATTCCACCAACGCATATATGTCATGTGCTATTTCTACACAATTGGGTTGTTTAAGACCAAATTATATAGAATTTAACTCATTTGTTCTAAGAGTGTAAGGGTGGTATAGTCCTCAAGTTTATATTTGCTTGTTATTGGATAATTGAGTATATAATACATATAGTATCAAGGAAACACTGCCCCCCCCCCCCCCCCCCCCGGTATTCAAACTATTGTTTTACTAAATTGTGAATATTCCCCCAAATCGATTATACTGCACTATTCACAATTTAAATTTACAAGGTTTCGGGTGCTCCAAATCATATTTTTGAATACAAACACACATATACGTTTCATGTCACCATCATTTGAATCAAACGAGCATCGAGATAATTCACTAACTTATTGACGAGTAGTTTCCTTTAGGAATATGCAGATCATAAGTTCAACATGGCCGTTTGTTGAATCTAGTATCTAAACACTTCCCACAATTGAATATCGATTATTCTACATTTGTATCATCTGTCGTCTATACTTATATATTATCTGAATATCGATCCAGAGGAATAATATAGGGCATTCCAATGTATACTTTATAACTGAATTGGAGAATTCATTTAGTTAACCTTTCCATGACTGGAGCTTCCTGAAATTCTGCAAAAACCCTGTGCCAATGCATTTTCTTATATATATACGAGTCTCCCATAGGGGTAATCGTATAAGAGAATACGTTGCCCTTACAAAATTTGCCTTGACCTTGTAAGCCAGTGCATTCTCTTATATATGAGAGGCTTCATATGGGAGACTCGCATATATAAGAGAATGCACTGGCATATGATATTTAATGCTGCACCAGCGCAGCTCCCGCCGTGAAAGGGTTAAGAAAGGGATAATATCTACCGCTTCAAGAAAACGGAAGGATGCGATGTAATTTTTACTCGCCAGCCATGAAGTCAAACCGTGATACAACTGTCTCTTTTGAATGTCGATACCTGACCATGCACCAAAAACCTTACATGAGTTCGATCCAATTATTGTTCGGATACAGAAACATCAAAATACAGGTGAGTACCATTGTGGCATCAAATTGTTTGGGCACGTTTAACTCTTTCTATACTAAATACTCATCGACGAGGTGATGTTGCTATGGTTCCGTATTCTGAATAGGTCTCATTGTCACCAGTTTTTGTGTGATAAAGATACCCAGGTTCCCAAAATTTTAAAAAAGTTGCACATGTTGGGAAAGATATTGATAAAGTTACCAAGGTTTCCCAATTGTCACAATATGAAGGGATTTAAGAGGGAGTTAAAGATACGGTTGGCCTTGGCGGTGGGTATCCTGTGAAAATATCTCCACCCGTCAAAAACCGCCACAAACAGAAAGAACATCAAAATGTAGATAGACTTTGTCCGTATTCAAATAAGAAATATCGTATAAACAGTATGTTATTGTCATATGTTTGACCTTTGTTATGTAAACAAAAGCATAAAAAGTTACTTTTCTGGCGTTTGTTTATATTATGATGGTAAACATAAAGAGCGTTCTTTGTTGGTGAATACCTGATATGGAACTAATAAAGAGCGTTTATGCCATTTGTGTGTGATTAGCCAGTAGCATTGTGCTGTCTTCAGTAACACAATCAGGCTCTTGCTTAGGTAAAATATAGTAGGTCTTTATGATAACATGCTGTTTACGCGATGGTCATGGTATATATGAACGGAACTGTATGCGTTTTAATGTTTTTCTGTTTACGGTGCTTGGAACAAATATGAATATTTTCGACAATTAAGGCCGCACGTGCCTTTAAAGTGGCAACATTTGAATAGGGAATTCAGTGTTAATCTTTGAGAAAAGATTGACCAAACCTTACAAAGCGCAGGTGACCATATCATACTTGTTTTTGGAAAGTCTGAAGTCTTATCTAGAGACAACGCGAAGCGGAATTTAGATTTTCATCCCAGGTTGGATATTATTGGACATTATTAAAAATTAGTCACCATAGTTTATCATTGTTTATAATATTTCCATCAAATGTCACAAAACAAAACTTAAAATGAAAAATCTGCTCTGCGTTTTCGCTAGGTATCTGCTCAAACATTCCAACAAGACATGACGTATTATGACGTATTATTCTACGGTTTGTAAATATTGAGTGATCTTGTCTTGAAAATTAAAACTGAATTCCCAATTTAAATGTTGCCACTTAACCTCCGTCTTAATATGACTGAGAGAGAAATACTGTTCAGTTTTGCCGAGTAATTGTCCCCGTTGACCGCAAATTGTTTTTAACTATTAGTGTTGGCGTTGTCATTTTTATCACCAAAATTAATACCAAGTTGTTATAAACATATGTAACTGTATCACAATTCTCCCCAACCTGGGTAACTTTATTACAATTTTGAGAACCTGGGTAACTTTATCACTTAACGCAGGTGAGAATGACCACCTCAGCGTTCGTAAATGTAATCACTGTAACATGTTTGGAAGGCTGAATAAAACATCGTGGGCTGCCACATATAATTATGTATGTATCTTGTTGTTTTCACAATGGTCCCCTTGTATGGATCAGTTAACCTTTCATGACGGGAGTTGCTCTGGTGCAGCATTAAATATAATGAGCCAGCGCTTTCTCTTATATATGAGAGTCTCCCATAGGGAGCCTCACACATATAAGATAATGCACTGGCTTACAAGGTCACGGTAAATATAGTTAGGCCAATGTATTCTCTTATCTATGCTCCCTATGGGAGGTTCGCATATATAAGAAAATGTATTGGCACATGGTTTTCGCAAAATTTCAGGAAGCTCCAGTCATGAAACCATTAAGAACAAGCGTTTTGCCCATATTTCCTGGTATTTTAAAATGGATTTTCGCACAATCATTCTGAAATTTGGTACACGCGATTATTGTGACACAGTATTTACAGTTTGTCGAACTTTGACCGGTTTCATTGTAGTAACATATTTATTGTGCCATGAATATATAGTTTAAGGTATAATGATATAATTATACATGTGATATCGCAACAGGGGATTGGAGTACAAGTTATGCAACTTATTGATGATCCTATCCCCGTGTTGATTTGCTCTCATGAAAATAGAGTAAAGAGATGGCAGTGCTGATCAGAAATGGATATATCAGGTTTAAGTTGTTAAAGTAGTAAAAACTGTATTCATGGGTTCGGACCTCCAGATTAAAAAAAAATGTAATATCCATGTTAATGCGATGTTGCGTTCTTCTCGGGGGAAACGTTGTGGAATTTGTGAAATATGTTGCATGCCTTACGCTAGACATCAATTGTTATTAAGGTAGATTTCCTCACAATAGGTCCGGAGCCATGGATACACCCTTAAGTACATTATGGAGGTGTGTTGCTACAATGGCATCAGAAAGAGGAGTCGTATACGTATAGTTATAAAATGTATTGCGCTCGTGGTAGGCCTCAGTTCGGTCTCAACGCCGGTCGATAGAAGCTATCTTCATGCACTAGCTGCACATGGTTAACCCTTTCCATACTAAAGCACGATTATACATGGAAATATGTAACTACGTTGTATTCGCTCACTGCACACGGACCAGATGAGTATCTGAACATTTCCCTTAAATAAATATGACCCATTCTGCACTTTCATTATCTCTCGTCTGCTTATTTTTCACGAACACCTGACTGGAATGAGGCCACATTTGACAGATATAAGCCACACCATTAGACTCCTCATACCATGGGGATGATGTTGTATAAGTGTGGTGGCAATCGGCGACTAAACTAATTATTATCAAATTTAGTGCCCACCCCCTCCCAATCTCTCATCCAAAAGACAACAATTTGGCGTTGTTAAATCGCACAATTAGACTCCTTGTATCATGAATATATATCAATTTGGTGGAAATCGGCGCTAAAATTAGTTTTATCAATTTTGGTGCCCCTCTCCCATTCCGTGCATCCCTGACTCGAACAACGCCACTTTTGACATATTTAAACCACACCGTTGGATTCTTCATATCATGCGGATGATTATATGTAAGTTTCGTGGCAATCAGCGACAGAAATAAAATATGCCCCTCCCCTTCCGGGCACCCCTGTCGCTAACGGCGCGACTTTTGCCATATTTAAACCGCACCATTAGATTCCTCATATTATGGGGATGATTATATATAAGTTTGGTGGCAATCGGCGACAAATTTGTTTTCTACCCTCCCCCTTTTCTGCCCCTGACAACAACGGCGTCACTTTAGAAAATTCTAACCCCGACCATTATCTTTCTCGTAAAAAGCTACTCATAGTAGACCCCATTGGCATCATCTAGATGTTCCCCTGTGAATTTCTATAGAACACAGACAGACAGACATTAGCAAATATAGATATAAGTCTCAAAATATATAGGAGATATATATTCTGATACAAATTCGTGGTGATCCAGTGATCATGTGACGACACTATTACATGTATATTTACGTGTACAGATTAAAATGGCAAATATAGACCAGTATATCACTATATATCCCTCCAATAGCAGTTTGTCTCCTGTGGGTTCTCGCCGATACACAAATGAACCAACCTCTGATCAGGGAATATGTGTGTTGAGAAAATATCGATGATACACATTTAATCATACCCCCTTCGCAAAATTCGCAAGCTTACATGTATGTCAATGATGTGGACACACGGAATTTTCGAAAATATTCGAATTGTGGTTCCGATGCGGATTAACAACTTCGATTCTAGAATATTCGCAGGGCCCTTTCGTCAGGATTAGATTTTCGGCACAAGAATCATCCAGGCGAAGCGAAATTGTTTTTGCTGAAATCCCGATCATGAGGATATTATCTTACTTAAACGGAAATGGCTCATTCCAGCTTCCAAATTCTGTCTACTCTTTATTTCTACCATACCAGGAATAGACTAACACGAAAATCTCTTTTCTGCTCCATGCCGTGGAAATTGCTGCTTTTTTGAGGGGACCCAAAGTTGTATTTTGTTATGAATTCCAATGCGTCTTGCTGGGACACACAATGCTCGCAGAAAGTATAGTTCAAGTAGTGCACCTAAAATTCCAGTGCGTAAAACTTAAATAAGAACATATAAATGCACATCATATATAAGAGTGGCTGATGGATATTCTGACACTCTATTTGTGGTGAACATAGTGGGCTTTCGATTATTCAATTATTTAGAAGGTGCCACCCACATGTCCCATTATGCTGTTTTGTTGAACTATCATTGCAAGCGACAATCCAATTGGTTTGGTAATGTTGTTGATTTACATATATGTCACATGTCTTGTCACATGTTTGCGCTCCAAAATACTCATAATATTATTCGCTTTTTAATTTTCTCAGTATCGAAATAGGTGGATACATATCTGAATTACATTTCTACGAGCATTATGTAACACAAAAAGACGCATTGAAGTAATGAAAAATACAACTGTGAATACGGTGTATGGACCCCAGACACGAAATAGCTATTTTCACGACATGGAACAGAAAAGAGCGTTCTGTGGTAGTCTATTCATGATAGTAGCTTCGTGACTTCGGCAAGTGTTTTTCAGAGCATATGAAAACGGTATATCAATAGTTTGTTTATTTATCGACCTAACGTATCCGTCGCTCCAAATTAAGTTGAACAAATTTGGAGGTTCGCATGAGCCATGTCCGTTTAAGATCAAATGTAACACATATTGTGTAGAATTAATACAAATATTTCCTGAGATGCAGGTTTATCCGTTAATTTCCGGGGATCGGTAATTTCTACGTGTAGTGGAGTGATTTTCGGGTGAAAGTCAGAACTTCTGCGCCTCTGTTGAATTGAGGAAACGGACGTAAATCATATAACAGATTAGCTCAATGGGAATGCTGGACACAGTGGTGTTGTTTTCCAACATATCCTCGTGAAAATAGGTTGATATTAGACCTAAATAGGTTGATATTAGACCTAAATATTCACATAGGTTCATATAGGACTTATTTGATTCTGAAATAAACCCATAGTTGACTTATTCCCGTTATTCCGTTTTTTTTTTTGGTCGCGGGTCACAATGGAAACACAATACACAGAGCGTACAAGCGGTAAGTCGATTTAACCCTTTACCCAACAAACCGGCCAAATAAAGATTCAACAGCCTAAAATATCTTCGGTCTGTCTCGATAGAACCATACACATATGGATATCATTGGAACCGGCTCCTTGACGACATTGTGATAGTTACAGTTATGCCCTGTGCCAATGCATTCTCTTATATATGCGAGTCGACCATAGGTCGCCTCGCATATATAAGAGAATGCATTGGCCTAAAAAAAATGTGTTAAGCCAATGCATTCTCTTATATATGCGAGGCGACCTATATACTCGCATATATAAGAGAATGCATTGGCACAGGGCCCTTCTGTTGGGTAAAGGGTTAAGTTCATATAAAGAGTAATTTAGATTCAAACAATGGCGAAGTTGGCTTATTTGTATTTTAAGTTTAATATGAGCTTATGTTCAAGCTGCGTATTCGCATGGGTTCCATTATGTAGCTGTCTGTGGTGTTTTCTCCGTCCCAGACAGCTTAGCCCCCTAGTGTTATAAGATATATCAGAAAATTTGCCTCGAGCTTTATCCCAATTTAAATATACTATCGATGCTGTTTGAATACTAATTTCTACAATAATTCGTTTTTCTTCGCGAACGTAATGGATGTGGTGACAGTAGGTGACAAATACAAATTGCATAACAGCTAACTTTATTATGGTAAGATTTTAAAGATATATTATCCGATTTAACGCCCCTAAATTACCATTTCTTCGGCTTCGGGGGGTAAAAAATATTAGCTTTGAGTCGAGGAACCCACCCATCAAAGCCCAGAGTGATCAGATTTAGAGTTTTGAAATCTATTATATTATCGAACATTTGGCAGCCATGCAAATATTCGACGAATACCGACCGACATACTCTCGGTAAAAATGTTTATATATAACACTTTTTGTGCGA
Source organism: Siphonodentalium dalli (assembly GCA_032622095.1). Taxonomy (NCBI): domain Eukaryota; kingdom Metazoa; phylum Mollusca; class Scaphopoda; order Gadilida; family Siphonodentaliidae; genus Siphonodentalium; species Siphonodentalium dalli. The sequence continues at coordinate 138,841,575 of CP136067.1, read as the reverse complement.
TTTTATACTATAGTTGACATTAGTTGTTTGCCCGCGTAAAGAAATAGTCCCAGATAAATAAAGACTCTTTGCCGTGTTTAATGGCATATTATTTAATGACATAACTTATAAAACTCTTCATTCGTTATAGTTTGTCGGAAACATTTTGGAAGCCACAGTACGTTGAGACGTAGTGTACGGAATATAAACAAGACGACAAACTAGAAGTCAAAAGTCATCTGGCACTATTTCCTGTTATGCAACGAACGTTTCATATCACAATTTATAGAATGGGTTTATGGATTGGAATAATGAGAGGATCGTGTAATAAATAAATGGTTAAACTCAGTGTTGGAAATGTATATGCTATGTCACTGCGACATCCCACCAAGAACAACTGTTAAGTGGGTTTAGATTGATAATACTCTAACACTTATTTTAGGGAACTGATGAAACAAGATTATGTTTCAAAATATTTATTGACTATTCAATATTGGATAGATGATTTTACTTTGTGTTTCTAACCGATTTAAGCATTTTCGGAGATATGATTTCGTAAGGATGGGTGATATCAAAAGTAGGCCAACTGGAAATTGTTTTAGATATCCCTAACAGAACAAGAGAATATTACTAGTATACTGTGCATAATATATAGAGAATACGTACAGTTTTTGTTTGAATACCGAAATATCTCATGAGTGTCTGGAAAGAAATACCGAATTTTCACGAGCGACTTTCCAGACACGAATGAGATGTTTCAGGTATTCAAACAAATACTGTAGGTGTTCTTCTTAATATATGCAAGCCTTGAAATAGTGTGTCTGTCATTTGCAGAATGAGGTCCCCAGAGGGTGAATTTAGTGATGCTACCCCGCATAGCGGGCTAACATCACCAAATTCACCCTCTGGGGACCTCATTCTGCTGAGGTGTAAGCAGAATGAGGTCCACAGAGGGTGAATTTGGTGATGCTAGCCCGCTATGCGGGGTAGCATCACTAAATTCACCCTCTGGGGACCTCATTCTGCAAATGACAGACACCATATTTCAAGGCTTGATTATATGGGCCTTATTAATGCTTAAAGTTGCTAAATTATGCAGCATTTGCATGTGTAATAGCACATCAAATAAAAAAAACACGGAAAGCAACACCTGGTTGACATAAATTTCAGACACCGACCATGAGATAGGTAGCTAACCGTTTGCAAGTGATGACGTCATTCGGAAGTAATTTTCCGTTATTTTATAGGTAAGCATATAATAACATATTATTATCCATCCCTTAACTAACACCATTTCCGATTGGGCAAAAGCCGCCACGTGATAGTCCGGGAAAAAGTCATATTGTACTCCCGAAATGTCATATTGGACTCCCAAGTGTGCAATATAACTTTTTTTATTGGGACTCCGTGACGTCACGAATTAATTATTGCGAAATGAATCGGTGAAATTGTGATGCGCGCGCAACACTGGTGGATTTAGCAGATGTTTCACTTCCGCATTGAGTTTTTTTTCATTTCCGTGTTTACTGTTCCAAATCATGCTTTCTGATGATCAAATACAGGCTTTTATAGAGAATTAATTGCCGACAAATACCAAAAGTAACCACTAATTTTTTTCCACAAAATTTGGATAAACATACATACAGATTGATAATACAAATGTCATTATACAATGTTGTGTACAGTATGAGTTTTTCTTGTACTCGCCCAGGTTGTGGTGAAAAGTCATATTGGACACGACACTGCGTGTCCAATATGACTTTTCACCACAACCTGGACTCGTACAAGAAAAACACATACTGTACACAACATTGTATAATAACTTTATAATCTATCTAATTGTAACCTAATCATTCGTGTGGTACAAATCAAATCTTGAAATAAAACACATATCTGTGGTCGATTCGGATGGTCACCCTGTCCCCACCAAGGCCCTTCACTTGACATCATTATATGCCTAACTACTCAATGATGAGTAGTTCCCTTATGAAATGTGAAGACAATAAGTTCAACAAAAGACTAACCCGTTTGTTCAACTTAGTATCTGAATATCCCACCAATCCTAGGCTAGGAATCCTTTAGCACATATATACTCTGTTCATTTATCTATTGACTGCTTATAGTACCTGAACATCCCTCCAGATGAGCAGTAGACCATTCCAAGGTAGACGTTTATGATAGACAATGGGAGAATCTATTCAGTAAATAATGGGTAAAATAAATGTTACAAGTAGAGGAATTTGCTGTTTTATTCGGATTCGACATTATAAACGTCTACAAGCTTCATACCCAAATATATGTGTAATGCCCCAAATAATCGACTCCTTAACCACATCAGAATTATGGGTAATGTTTCAGGATTTAGTCGGAAATATGGCTTGTTGCCATTCATCGGAAAGCTCTCAGTGAGAGCTTTCCGATGAATGGCAACAAGCCATATTTCCGACTAAATCCTGAAAAATTACCCATAATTCTGCTGTGGTTAAGGAGTCGATTATTTAGGACATTACTGTATGTGCTACAGTGAAGCACCGATTAACACGAACATCATCGATGTTCTCTTCAATATATAATCTCTTTCATATATATAAGGCATCACAGAATACCACGTGACCTCCGATGAGTTCAAATGTACACCGCTAACCAAATATGGATCTATGTCATACAAATATATAGATAGTTAGATGCTATATAAGTGTGCAACTTATCAAATCTAACCAAACATTAATTTCTTATGTTAGAGTTCCAATATTCACATTTCTGCTGTTCCGACCGCACGAGTAAATTAGTAATTCCCCGCGTGGAATTTACGCCTGAGAACCCACAGTGGCTACCCATACCCGAAATGACGACTGGTTTTGCGACCCGAATCACACGCAGATGGACACGCTATGATGAGGATACATGTCACACGCAGATGGACGTGCTATGGTGTGTAGACATGGTGATGGGCACTCCTTCGATATGACGAGCCATGGGCTTTCAGGCAGTTCATTCCACGCTTATTATATAGTTTATTGCACGCCAAAACCACACCCACTATACAGCCTATTCCACACCAGAGTATACAAACGTCTGTACAGCGTTACTAAAGATCCAGGAAGTTGGAAAATCGGTCCTCCATTTTGGAACAGCGGTCCTACTGTCCCAAAGAACGGAACACCGATATATCTGGAGAAATAATGCATAGCTGCTAAACCAAAATGGCTGTTTTTCACCGATAGTTGTCAACCGGAAGTGGCGTTCTCAATGCGGCCCGTGTCGAAATGAATTCCATAAGATGAACAATCACACCAAGAGAAAGAACGAGATTACACACACATGTTCGTTTGTGATAAGGGACAAGGGGATTAACTCTCCTCTTCCGCTGCAACTTCTTCCACTGCAGGTGCGGATTCCTCATCAGCTGGTTGTGGCGATTTCTCTTTTGATTTTTCCTCCGTTGCTGGTTTCGTCTGAAAGGTTCAAAAATAATGTTAAAATATGATAACTCTAACTGAATCCACACGTAAAACGCCCAAGTCCAAGTCCTGATATACCAAGTGAAGTATACATGCGTACATTCGTGTATAAAACCCTTTAATATTAACCAGTTCTATAAATTATCGCTTCTCTGTTTAACACACACTTTATTTATAACATACATGTCTTTTTTGTGAAAAATGTCGCACACATAATGCGGAGGTACTTTTTATCAAGGTTATGTAGTACCTTTGATATTTTTGGAACCTTGTTGTTATCCCCATGTTTTTAATTAAGCAGCGAGTATTCTACCACCCCGTCTTTGAAGGTTTGCAATGCATAAATGAAGGTACATGTACATGCACATTTGAGAGTAAGTTGTCGAATTGGCGGTGAATAATGCTGTAGTATATATTGAGCTCAGATACACAATGTCTTATTGCACGTATATTCAGTTTCATCTAACGTTTTCTGAAATCAGAAATAAATTTAAGTACAAAGTAGCATTTAGCCAACGAATAACATTAAACGAAACGCCCAACTCATACACTCTATAATAGAAATAATTGTCTGCTGACTCGTGTTTATTGAAGGACGAGAAAGAATATTTATTCCGATCACGATCAGTTCTGTCTCTATAGTATAACGCACATTAGAGTACAGCAATGCTCTAAGTAATCGACTTCTTAACCACAGCAGAATTATGGGTAACTTTTCAGGATTTAGTCGGAAATATGGATTGTTGCCATTCACCGGAAAGCTCTCACCGAGAGCTTTCCGATGAATGGCAACAAGCCATATTTCCGACTAAATCCTGAAAAGTTACCCCTAATTCTGCTGTATTTAAGAAGTCGATTACTTAGAGCATTACTGTATATTTGAACCATTCATATGTTCTAATGGAGACGTTTGCATATACACCACTAATTCCAATTAGTACCCCCAATAATTTGTTCGGAGACCTAATTAAAAAAAATATCTGAACATATAATTAAATTCACATAGTATTTTCAATTTATTTATTCGTGAATGCATGGTGACAGAACTATTGAACTAGTTAATAATTTTTCATCACGAAAGAGAAACATATAATCTGCTAAATCTTACTGCGACTTTACTCAAAGCCATTTTTCTAATTTATGAATTGCCATGCAACCAAAGATCATCCCTTTAACATATATTCCTCAACACTATGCAATACTAAGTCAATCATATACTGACTGTCAAGATATCTACTGAACGTTGAGACTAACATATTCCTACACGATAGAAGAATAAGTTATGCAAATGCACCGTCATGTATCCTGTTCTATTTTTTTGCTGATACATAATAATTAGTGGATATTACTTGGTTGGTTTGATATTAGATCCGATATCAGCCCGATTTAACCACATATGAGGTTACCGAGGGCTGATAGCATGCCCACTATCGAACCAGCCAAGTACTATCCTATTTATTAATTAGATCGCCTCTTGATAACTGAGAACTCTTTCAAATGAGTGACATTATAAAAATCGGTTTCTACACATTAATAAACAGTGAGCTAGATTTAAGGCAAGTCGTAAAACCATATTACTCGAATTTATGATGTCGTAAAATGATACTACTTGGATTGTTGATGTCGTAAAATGATATTACTCGGTTTAAGTGCTAATTGAAGCGATATTCACCTAGTTCGATAAAGCTATATATAATGCTAGAAGTATATATCATATATCCGTAAATATGTTATACTGCGCAGAATAAGAAGCATGCCTATATTGGAATACATCTGTTAGATTACAGCCAGGTTTGGATCGCGGAATTTTTTCTCAACTCGTTCCTCATAATGGTTTGAAAAGTAACCCGATAGATAGCAGGACACCGTCGACGTTACAAGCATGTCCGTATTGATTAAACTATGATTAGAATGGCGTAAATAAGCAAGCCTTGAAATAGGGTGTCTGTCATTTGCAGAATGAGGTCCCCAGAGGGGGAATTTAGTGATGCTACCCCGCATAGCGGGCTAGCATCACCAAATTCACCCTATGGGGACCTCATTCTGCTTACACCTCAGCAGAATGAGGTTCCCAGAGGGTGAATTTGGTGATGCTAGCCCGCTATGCGGGGTATAATCACTCAATTCACCCTCTGGGGACCTCATTCTGCAAATGACAGACACCCTATTTCAAGGCTTGTATATAAGTATCAACTTATTAAGGAATAAGCCACTCACGAGTCAAAACGTGGTGTAAATAAACAACCAATAATACACTTGTGTTATATGTCAGTCCCCAAGCTAGTGTCACAAAAAGGATAATTTAAAAACCGGTATGTCGATTCGGAAATGACAGGTAACTTTCACATTATTTCTTTGTTACACAAAACAGACATGAACACTTGTGTGGGCTAACAGACTATAACCGCGAGCATACCACCATTATAGCTGTCCGACGTTACAAGTCGGGGGTATGGTCATCTAAACCTGGCTAGAATACTAGTTTAATTAACTAAAGGGTGCGTCCGGTTTGAATGCTTGAAAGTAGTCAACATTAGTAAACAAAATTCAGCGGAAAGCTTATTTGAAATGTAAGTGTCTGTGCAAAAACATATGTTATATAACGAAATTACACTGTGATTGTTGACGTGATACATGTATATGAAATGCATATACACATAGCTTTGTCCTCTACTGTATAGAACCACTATATATAGCCACACTTTATATATCCACTATATCGAACTACTGTATATAATCACTGTATAAAGTCACAAAAATAGAGCCACAATATATAGCCACTGCATAGAACCACTGTATAGAGCCACACTGAATAGAGCCACAATATATAGAACCACTGGCTAGAGCCACTTTATAGAGCCATGGTATAGACCCTTTATAGACCCACTGCATATACCTATTTTATAGTCTCACTGTTATGTCCCACTTTATAGACCCACTGTATAGACCCACCGTATAGGGCCATACTATATAGAGCCACACTGTATAGAGCCAGTATATAGAACCACTGTATAGAGCCACCGTAGGGCCATTTTATAGACCATTTATAGACCCACTGTATATATCTACTTTATAGACCCACTGTTTTGTCCCACTTTATAGACCCACTTTATGGACCCACCGTATAGAGACACTCTCCAGAGCCTCTTATAAACCCACTGTATAGAGAGAGCAACTGTACATGTATATGGCAACTGGTGTTTTAACGGAAGTTAATTTGTTCGAGTTTTTTTAACACACTTCTGTATATTGAAAATAAAAAAAACATAGGTAAATATTCAAAACGATTTTCCCGTAATATAATGACTTATTATATAGCATATATCCCGAATAAGCTGTCCGATGATCAGTGGTACTAATTTTGAACAAATTTCAAACTTTCAAACAACGCTCACCCTGTTAACCCTATCTTTACTAAATTCTGTTTTATGAGTTCTCATTGGAAATGTTCACATAAGATGTTCAACAAACGCGCGGTTTATTGAACATATTATCAGAACATTTCGCACCAAATGGAAAGGCGTCCTTCTGCATTTGTATTATATGTTCGTTTGTCTGCCATCTGCTTATGTTTTCCTGAACATCCCTACATGTGAATAATAGACTATTCTGATATATACTTTTTAAATGAATGTGAGAGTCCATTTAGTAAAGACAGGGTTAAAGCTGTGGTGTGCTGATATAATCGTCCTATATATTTCGACCGATAGGACATGAAGCGTTAGGAGACAAATTGTGCTGAAAACGAACGAATCATGGTTAACGTGGAAGTAAAATGCGTTGGTTATATACGGATAATTCCATAACGATGATGCATGAATAACGTTGTTTACACCTAAAAAGATCTCTGTTTCCGCTAACCCAACCGAGCATATTTTGAACCGCCCAGTATACACATTTTATTTTGAATTCGGAACTCGAATAAGTTTAACCCTTTACCCAACAAACCGGCCAAAACCGGCCAAATAAAGCTTCAACAGCCTAAAATATCTTCGGTCTGTCTCAATAGAACCATACAAATATGGATATCATTGGAACCGGCTCCTTGACCACATTGTGATAGTTACAGTTATGCCCTGTGCCAATGCATTCTCTTATATATGCGAGTCGACCATTGGCCTAAAAAAAATCTTTTTTAACACTTTTTACCATTTTTTCTTACATTCTTTAACAATTTTATAATTTTTAATTTGTTAAGCCAATGCATTCTCTTATATATGCGAGGCGACCTATGGTCGACTCGCATATATAAGAGAATGCATTGGCACAGGGCCCTTCTGTTGGGTAAAGGGTTAAAGACATATTATGGACTTGTTCGGGTGCGTGAAATTGATAAGTTAGTACACAGGCGCTATGCCAACCTGGGAATGTAGCATTCTACTAACATCGCTGAAAATTTCAACGAAATCGGTGATACAACTCCATAGAAAACATCGTCTGAACTGTACTCAATTGTAAATATTTACATCTCGATTCCGGACGCAACTATCGGCGATATAATAACACAAATGATTTCGCCATCGGGAGTCATTGCATTTAATTAATATATAAGAATCCTGGCGTGTGTTGTCAATATTGATTAATAATCGTAAAAAAATAACCACTTTGAGCAAGATTATTCTCACTTTCTATTTGATCACCCTACCGGTGTGTTTCACATCACTTTAAGTATATTACACACGTATTTTGAGGAAATAAACATGGAACTTGAATTATTGTTTCTATTCGTGTAACACTTAATTTTAAAGATAATTATATGACGTTAATCATGTTTGAAAATTTAATCTGATTTGTGGGAAATGCAACATTAATAGGATATGAATTCAATTTCCCCATGTGACTATGTCCCTACTTCATCTCACGACTGCATTATTCCAAATAAAGACAGAATAATTTGAAAAAGTGTTAACTGTTCTTCATACACTGTATTCACTGTATGTGTTTGGAGGTTAAACATTGGGGAGGAGGGTGGGCGTTATATTGTTGAAATAATTAGAATAATTGGAAGATATTGAAAAGATTTTCTTTTTACGTATATACCCAATTTTTTTCAGTTCGTTAGCGGAAACAACAGTCTTTTTAGGCCTTAGCATATAATAGCTCTGTCAGTTCTGTCCATTCCGTATGCATGGTGGATAAATCCGCGTATAGATAGCTGCGAATTATAATTATAATCTACACTCATTCCACAGATGTCATAATTATTTCGAACCAGTAGTTATAAAATGGTACGTTTCGGAATGCTGACACAGAACTTTTGCTGAATTGGTTATTGTGGCATGGTTTCGTGCAAAAATAAACCAATGATCTCCTAAACGTGAAAAATGACACCCATGATCTCCCAAAATGTGCAAAAAGTCACCTAGCCTCTTAAAGTCGAGTCAATGATACGGAACCGCGGTGTCAGTCAAGTCCAAAGCGAACAGAAAGCCCATTCAAGAATTGAACTTCGATCAAATACTTAATATAATAGTAATTAGCAGACGACTAATCTAAAATTACGTTGTTGATGAGATTTGGAGATGCTGTGTGACTTTCTGCACATTTTGAGATCCTGAGTGACTTTTTGCACGTTTGAAAGATCATGGGTGTCTCTTTGCACAATACCGTGCGACAATCATTATGCTGACCAACTCAGCATAGCTGTCGCGCGGACAATGGTTTAGAAGACACTGTTTTTGAAACAAAGTACATAGATAGCTACCCCACAATTGGATATTTCTCATGGACAAACATAAAGTGTTGCAGTCTGGTGATGATTAATCTATGACTTGGAAACTTATCCCCCATCCGGAGTTTGAAACGGACAGAACTATTCTCTAAGTCTATTGAAGTAACGACAACAGATGCCAACAAAAATTATGCCATTTTGTTCTATAAAGAAACATTTGAAATATCTTCGTCCATGAATGTTGGTCACATCAACAAGATAACTAACGTAAGGTTCGCAAACGAAAATGGAATTTGAATTCCTTTCAGTTTAACCCTTTGAGTGCCAGGGGCCGATATTATCGGCCCTAAACCTACACAATAAGTCTGTTAAAGAATATAATAAAATATATTAAAATTGTAAAAAATTGTAAAAAAAACAAAAAAACAACAACAAATGTTAAGCCAATGCATTCTCTTATATATGCGAGGCGACCAATGGTCGACTCGCATATATAAGAGAATGCATTGGCACATGGTATATGGGTTGATACAAAAATCGGACCTGGCACTCAAAGGGTTAAAACTGTTTTCGCCGATGAAATAAGCTCGACATTTGGCAAACTCCAAAATGCGTTTGATTTGGGACGTTTCCTCAATTCTACTTACTTCATTATAATTGTCAGCTAGAACACTATATCTACAGATAGTACGGTAGATAGTAGTGTTTCTTGTCATTACTTCAAACAGACCTTAAAGGTAGATTGTACCTACATCCAGCCATTTATGGCGTCACTTCCTACTATACTCAACAAAATATATCCATTAAAATGGTTAATATATGTCAAGAATGAGTGTTAAAGACACTCACGTACATGTATACAAAGAACCATGTATAACAACCTGATAATTATAACGAAAAAGAGTAAAATGCTTAAGCCATTTACTTATGTTCATTATAATTACCATGTTGATTTTAGATTGCATCGTGTATTTTGCATTCATCCTTGACTCAAATTCATTCATTTGTTGCATATTTTCTGTTGAATAGAATAGGATATGGCTTATACAATGGCCAGATTTAGGTACAGTATCCCTTTAAATTCGGTTATTTATCGGCGTAATGAATATGCTTACTCACGGTATTCAATGGCTGATGATTTACTGAAAACATGCGAGAATGATTATGGTTATATCATACACTCACTAAAAATCACTGCAATCGTATTACGTCACATCACGTCACGCACAACATCGGAGAAACATGACAGAGTATAAAATATATTAACCCTTTCTATACTAATTGTATTCCTCCATTCAATTATAAAAGTGTACAATAGAAAGGTCTGTCATTAATTTAGAGGGATGTTCAGTCGGCAGGCAACTGGCTAGAGTGTCTCAATGTGGAGGGGGACGTCTCCACCTTGGAATTTCCAAATTAACCCACCCCCCCCCCCTTGAACCAGACCAACCAAGTTTCCTTGGGTTTTGGTTTTGGATGGTAGCCTATTATGAATGAATCAGTAGTCTTGTGGTCACTAGCCATGGGGTGGGGCCATAATTCACTAGGCCTAGGCCGACCACGGTTCTGCCCAATATGATACAATTTTGAAATCTGAACATGAAAATCGCAAAATCTTAGCACGTAGACTGGCCTCAAGCTTTCCAAGTGTTGGATATTTCCCACCTGACACCACCACTAAGGTTAGAAAATTTCGAATTGATGACAATTTCGATCCACAATTTTTAACAGAATTAGGAAAATATTGTTTTCTTAAATTAATTAGCTGTTTTGACTGACACGGGGAGGAACCAGCACACATGCTTTTTACCTCCCCCATGTTGGAATATTCCAACTGATGGCCATTTCAGTTAAATTTTGACCAAAAGTATGCAAATAACTGTTGAAAATTTTGACCAAAATTGGGGAGTGAGACACCACCCTAACACCCCCTGTCGCCAGGTGCCTGTGAACAGGCAATAAAATCAGATGACAGACATAAACACTTATAATACAAGAGCAGAATGATTCATATTTACTGCTGGGAAATGTTCAGATAATAAGTTCAACAAACGTTTGTTGAACTTATTAACTGAACATTTCACACGCATCAATGTGTGTTTAGTAACTTTAGTATAGAAAAGGTTAATTGGGTTCAGATATGAAAATGGTATATGATAGTATCCTGCAGCTAAACAACGCTAAATTATACGGGTATTTATTTCACACCAATTATTCAACTTGAATTTTTAACGGAATAACCAACATTGAATAATGACTGAAGTGTTCAACTATGATATATAATTAGGAACTGATTGGCATTGGCGTAGATAACAATAGCCACGTCGTTATTTGTCATAATTAGCGTGCTAGACGGTTATCATTGATAAACAATATTTTCTAAAATTATTATATGGACGTGATGTATTAAAGGGGAACTCTACACTAAATATGGCCATTTATGGGACCATCTAATTTTATACTCAACATAATATATGCAACAAATGAATGGATTTGACCCATGGATTAGTGCAAAAAAAAATAAAACAGTTATGTGCTCTAAGAACAATGCAAACAACGTGGTAATTGTAATGAAAATGAATTTATAACTCCAGTCATAAATTCATTTTCATTGTAATTACCATGTTGTTTGCGTTATTCATAAAGCATGTGAGTGCATTTTGCACCAATCCATGGCTCAAATTCATTAATTTGGCTACATATATTCTGTTGAGATTAAAAGGAGATGGTCCCACAAATGGCTGTATTTAATGAAAAGTCACCTTTAACAGAACCAGTAGTCATGTAAGTAATTTATAAACGCGTTTTAGAATTTCGAATATGTTGTAGAAATCGCTGTGGACCACGTTGTTATTTGCAACGCATTTCAGAGGATATGCCATAAGGAAGGATGCACTCAAATGTACTACTAATATCCACACATATACACAAAGAATTATTAAAGACATTCTGACCGATTTAACGCCCCTAAATTACTATTTCTTCGGCTTCGGTGGTAAAAATAATTTATTTGAGTCGAGCAACCACCCTTCAAAGAGCTATTAAATTCCGATTTTTAAAATATATTTATTTTCTCCACCTCGAATTATTGTTAGCCCAGCAAAATTCCATCGGAAATATATACGGACATGCGCGGATGACGTAACAAGAGTTTGGGAGGTCACGCAAGGTAGTGGTTAGTCGTGTCTTTGGTGATATGAAATGGTTCTCGGATTAACAAACGAAAATTATCACCAGAAATAAAATCGACAGTATTTTGTGATAGTTGGCTACATAGGTTTATATATTCCCGATTCAGTAATAAGGTTTTATGCATGAAAATAGACAAGTTATAGTACCATGCCAATCATATGTCAAATAGGATGTTTGTTTACATGGGTTAATCCTTTACCCAACAGAACGGCCCTGTGCCAATGCATTCTCTTATATATGCGAGTCGACCATAGGTCGCCTCGCATATATAAGAGAATGCATTGGCTTAACACATTCAAAATTATAAAATTGTTAAAGAATGTAAGAAAAAATGGTAAAAAGTGCCAATGCATTCTCTTATATATGCGAGGCGACCTATGGTCGACTCGCATATATAAGAGAATGCATTGGCACAGGGCATAACTGTAACTATCACAATGTGGTCAAGGAGCCGGTTCCAATGATATCCATATTTGTATGGTTCTATTGAGACAGACCGAAGATATTTTAGGCTGTTGAAGCTTTATTTGGCCGGTTTTGGCCGGTTTGTTGGGTAAAGGGTTATGATGCGTGCTGGGCTGGGGAATTCCAATTCGAACCAGGCATAACATTATATGGAATTCAAGGTGGAGAGAATATATTGATTTCAAAAATCTAAATCTAATAGGTTTGAGCTTTGAAGGTTAGGTTCTTCGACTCAAACCAATTATTTCACCCCGACGCCGAAGAAAATAGTAATTTAGTAATGTTAACCCTTCCATGACTGGATCTTCATGTTTTTCCACTTTTCCGAATAGTTTTCGGTTCACATTTAAAGGTACGGTTGGCCTTGGCGGTGGGTATCCTGTGAAAATATTTCCACCCGTCAAAAACCGCCACAAACAGAAAGAACATCAAAATGTATACAGACTTTGTCCGTATACAAATAAGAAATGTCGCATAAACAGTATGTTATTGTCATATGTTTGACCATTGTTATGTAAACAAAAGCATAAAAAGTTACTTTTCTGGTGTTTGTTTATATTATGGTGGTAAGCATAAAGAGCGTTCTTTGTTGGTGAATTCCTGATATGGAACTAATAAAGAGCGTTTATGCCATTTGTGAGTGATTAGCCAGTAGCATTGTGCTGTCTTCTGTAACACAATCAGGCTCTTGCTTAGGTAAAATATATTAGGTCTTTATGATAACATGCTGTTTACGCGATGGTCATGGTATATATGAACGAAACTATGCGTTTTAATGTTTTTCTGTTTACGGTGATTGGAACAAATATGAATATTTTCGACAACTAAGGCCTCACGTGCCTTTAATGCTATAATGAGTAGAGCTTCTTGAAATTTTGCGAAAAACCCTGTGCCAAGGCATTCTCTCATATATGCGAGTCTCGCAAAGGTATCCTCGCATATATAAGAGAAAGCATTGGCCTAACAATATTTACCTTGACATTGTAAGCCAGTGCAATGTCTTATATATGCGAGGCTCCCTATGGGACTCGGAGACTCGCACATATACGAGAAAGCACTGGAACATGATAGTTAATAATGCACCAGCGCAGCTCCCGTCATGAAGTGAACGGTCAAGGCATCTTTAAAAGGATGTGCATGAATGTGTTAGTGGGCAAATAAATCAATTTCCGGGAAGGAAGGACTAATGAGTGAAGAATTGACAGAGACGCGACGGGGAATGTCGACCAGAATGAGTCCCAGAAGGTTGATTATTAGTGCGGATTAGACGTGTCCAGACGCCATGGGTTTGCATTAAGCTGACGGATGGTCGTGATCATTTCGGGCATACACCTTTCAATGACAATCAATATTGAAATTAGCCAACTGCGCCACATTAACGTAACGACTGTCAGTAACAGTCAGAATGGTCCAAGCTGCATGTAGCTGCGATTATACTGCATATTCATAGCGTTACGCAAAATTAGTCTCCGAATAGGCTGTCATTACTCGCACTGGTGAGATATGATTAGAGATATGACAGAGAGATAATATAGACGAAACAGAGTGCAATAGAAAAAGCGAAAAAGGTGAAGAGAGAGAAAGGAGGGCGACACAGACGAAAACCTAAGAGCTCGTGTTCACAAACTGTGTTTATATATAGTCCAGGTGGTTTACACAATACGAGGCTCAGCGCTAAGCTAGGTGTGGTCCTCCGTCTGATAGACATATCCGCGGAATGATCAAGGGAATTGGGCGGCGATAATAATAGATTGACAATTATTGTTGACCGCTTTCGCATATCAGTATAGATGCTTGGTTCGTTTCAATTATGAGCAATTTTTGTGTACTAATTGTCAACGGGAAGTATCAACCAGTCCAATCATATCTTCAACAGTCACACCGGACGAGGCTCAACACGAAGCCACATGTGGTCGTCGAGTGACGTCGATGGTCTAGACATCTCTGCGGTATAGGATTATCAAATCAAGGGAATTTGACGGCGATAACAGGTTGACTTATATTATTGATCGCCTTAGCTTAGAATGCTTGGTTCATTCCATTATGACGGGGCCTTGGTGTCTCAATCGGTGAGGGGTAAAACTCCAAGCCGTTTCGCCCTCCATCGCTGGCGATTAGGGTTCAAATCCACAAATTTCATCGTGGACTTTGTAACTCGAAATCGTTAGCCAATTACTCGCCGATGGCCGGTAGTTTGCCGCACATGGTCGACGCTAATTTATCCGGCGAGTGTTCGCGATTTAGTCGTGTCTATTGTCAAGTGGCATTGGATCGACCATATCGATTGTTTGAGTGATTGGAGTTTAATGTCGCTTTCAACATCAGAATATACCAAATAAACTACTCGGTTTATAACAAACACATTTGGTGAATACGAGCCCAGGATGTTTACTAGATAATAGAATGGTGATTACCAGAATAAGGATGCAGCGGGATCATTTGTGTCTATAAATTAAACCTGCTGCATGTGACATGGAAACTAAATGCTTATACATTCAGAATATACCAAATAAACTACCAGTTTTATAAAATAATCAGTTATTACAGAATACGAGCCCTATCTTGGAACCGATAATGAAATTAAGTCAATGCTGTAAATCGATAATGAAAGTGAAATTAAAATGGAATCTGGGATAATCAGGCTAACAGGTTTGAATAGCCACTATACCATACATGACATGTTATCTTGTAGACCCAGTTGCATCTATATGTATGAAAATCGTATCGAGTTGTTAAAACCATAGTATTTATTATTTATTGTTCAGCATACGTAAATTTGTTTAAAACATGTACGATACCAGTTATGCTGTGTTTTTTATTTTACATTCCGGATGGTATATCTGAAGATTATATATATAGATATGCCTACACGGGTCCATAAATGCACGATATGATTGTAGGTAGTTAAGTGTTAATGACATGATGTACGGATGGGCTGATAATAACCTGGGTTTGTTGCTCGGAAATTTTCTCCGGGAGTTGCCATTTAAAACTAATGACTTGGCAGAAGATAGAAAGAATCTAGATGAAAGAGTAAACAAGATACGTGTATCACACATGCTACTCACACGTGTCACACATAGTCACGTGACTTTTACTTACATCTTTCTTTTCGTCGTCATCCAACGCCCATTTGTTCTTTCCTGAAGACTTGAGATTGTCCCTGAAGTCTGAAGCGTGCCCACCCTCTCGCCTCTGTTCGAGCTTAGCCAATCTGTAACACAAACGCGCTAGGTGGAAAAATAACAACAGCGAAGCAGAGTAATGGTAATATTGATACATGCACATATACACATATACACGTAATGGTTGCGGAGGTGAAGCATCCTAACTTATCGGGTGAGGAGTGGAAGAAACGGGGCAATACTTTCGAATTCGAGCTACTAAACTTGTTTCATGTAGACATGTATATGCAGTATGACAAACTGGATGTAGAATCCAAAACGCACGTTCTACTAACAGGTCTACACGTACATGAAAACATATACTGTGCTCCCGAAGAAGAAAATAAACTAACATACTTTTTCGTGAACAAAGCTGCATTCCTCTGGATAGTATATGTTGATCGACTGACGCCAAGTCCTGACTAGATCTCCCAAACCTTCATATAAACTCGATCATAACATGCAGGTATAAGCGTGTTCGTAATTGTTCATATCACATGTATCTGTGTGTTGTTTTACCAGTAAGTACATTTGTCTGTATGTATGTTCGTCGTTTGTTTGTCTCGTATGCATGCTTGTCTGACTGCCGTCTGTATGTCTGTAAGTACGATATGGCTGTATATATATACATGAGTGGTGCTGGGGAAATGGTCGGCTCCGAGTCGGTAAGACTGCACAAAGGCATTGGCGTATGTGGGTCTTCCAGAGAGAGAGAGAGAGAGAGGGGGAGAGAGAGAGAGAGAGAGAGAGAGAGAGAGAGAGAGAGAGAGAGAGAGAGAGAGAGAGAGAGAGAGAGGCTTGGTCGTCTCGGAGTATGCTATTTCTCTGCTGTAAGTACGATATGGCCGTAGAATGGAATGTCTACCTTATGTAGTGCATGAATGTGTGTATATGTGAATGTGTAGTTGGTTCATATTGAGACATGTGTTGTAGATATGTTTGTAATCTTAAATTTCTTATACACTGTGTTATGTACCAAATTGTGTTTGCTCCCATAATATAAACATTTATATATGAATCTCCATATATGGAGAATAATAAAGATACTTAAGAAATAAATACACGGTGTAGAGGTGTGTATGGTCAAGTTGTACCACAAAAAACTGATTGTAGGACGACGCGTAGCGGAGTCCTACAATCAGTTTGTTGTGGTACAACTTGACCATACACACCGATACACCGTGTATTTATTTCTTTTGTAATACGACTGAAAGTTTATGGTCACAATTCGACTGAATAGTCAACGAAATACTGCGCTTTTTCGGTCTCAGGTGAGAAAACATTTCGTGGTGTAATTCGTATTGGGCGTACTCGATTTCTTTGCATGGAGTACTCCGGTAGTAATCTTGTCTTGTTATGAAATTCCCCCGTTGACTTTTCGAGACACCTCTTCTAGAAAATAATCGCTGTGATTGGCTAAAAAACGATGTGTTTTCAGCGGCGCCCGTGCCTTTCATTTAAATTGTACAGGAATACGATTGCGGTCATTTCTGTGTTGAACGTTGTTGGGACAACATGAATATGATCATCGACTATGGACCATTTTCCTTACACAAAGCGATCTAAATGATCTAGTTTACTAAACTAATCTTATCCCCCTTCTGTACTGGTGAACAAACGCTTTCATTTTCAACTTGATGCCGAAATATCGAATATGATCGAGATTCGAATCGACGAATGCAGCACAGCCCGGCCCCATGGATTTATTTTGTCATTTAATATACTTATTAAGTAACTTTCTTTGGTCGTAACATATATCAATATACCATAACATCATTTGGACCATATTCATTGGCAACCAAACTGGTTTCAAGAGACAAATCGCTAGAAAATTCGCAAGATTGTCAAGATGTGGCAAAATTCAAAGGGTTACGGGTGTGGGTGTACTCCGTTGATGCCCCGTTTGCGTGGAGTTAGAAAAGACGGGAAAAGTCGCGTGCGGCGATCTGAATAAACCGATTTTTTTCGTGGTACAATCGGAAAAAGTAGAATCGTACCACAAAACTGGAACGAGATAGCCATGGTAACTCGGGCCACTGTCCAATCAGAACATGGCTTTTAAGCATAGTTAGGCAGGGTCGTATTACAAATATATATAAACGTAATGGTTGCGGAGATGAAGCATCCTAACTTATCGGGTGAGGAGTGGAAGAAACGGGGCAAATGTTGGTGCTTATTACTTTGCAAGTTCAGTTCAAGGATATTGGTTGCCAGAAAGCCAAGTGCATCATACCTGAGTTCAACACCTGAAATGCTAGAAACTTATAAATAATAGCTACTAAATAAGTCTGCTTCTAGTATACATCTGAGCCCCATATTCTTACAATAGTACGCAGCGTAAAATCGGTTAAAATGTTAGGCCCTGGCAGCGATAACAAGGTCTGATCTTTATAGCTGCTGGCACGACTGTTAACATTTTTAAAGAGTGTTTTGTAAGTGTGATTTTTACTTCCGAAGAAGTTATCTTAAAGAGCGTTTCCCCCGTGAAGACATTATTTTAAAGATCGTTTTTTAAAGAGCGTTTTTTTTCTTGTTAAAAAGTAGTGATTTTAAAGAGCGACCATAAACATCACCCAAGCCAACACTAGGTGAATATGACTTATGTCAGACAGAAGATGTTCACTTGTGGTGTTGTAAAATGTATCAGACAAATCCGTTGTTTAGTCGAAATTACGTTATCAATCATATCATCATCATCATCATCATCATAATACGACTTTTCGTACAAATAATATTATTTGCAATGCTTGTTTACAAATATATGTATCGTCATTCGATATTTACTTGTTTACTTTAGTAAAAAGGGAAATAGTATTCAACCAACTGATAGCCTGAAAATAATTAATAACCCATTGGGAGCCCGTTGTGACAATTCGCAGTAGGTCCCTATTTGCGGAGCTCTATTTGCGGAGATCCCTGAATTCGCGGAGTTCCCCTAAAATGGTCGAAATATGTTGATTTTAATGATTTTAATGAGGGAACGGTGCGTATATGTCAATTGATACGTATTTTAAACAAATAATGACACGATTTATAGCAGGAACACAATGACTCCGATTTTTGATCCGCCTTTAGAGACTTCTGGTGTGGTGAATTAGAAACCTGCAGTAATAAGGCGTAGTTTTTTGTAATCATTTGAAGGATTAGTTGTTTTAACGGAATTCTGAGGCAGTGCATTCATGTAACCAATATATTTAACTTTTTTTTTTTTAATTTATATTTATGTGTAATAATATAATCTTGGGGCGTTACAATTTCTGATTATAGTTTTCTTGTATATAGCGTTGTATAGTTCGTTTTGTAAACAACGCTAGCGGTGCTAGCAGACGATGAGCGGGTCTGAAGCTAGAACGACCAGTTGTTATTAGCGCTATATACCAGGACATAACTTTTAAAACAGATTTCTAGTGGCAGCGTATAACACCGTGAGTATATACCAGGGCATAACTTTTAAAACAGATTTCCAGTGGCAGCGTATAACTCCGTGAGTATATACCAGGGCATAATTTTAAAACAGATTTCCAGTGGCAGCGTATAACTCCGTGAGTATATACCAGGGCATAACTTTTAAAACAGATTTCCAGTGGCAGCGTATAACTCCGTGAGTATATACCAGGGCATAACTTTTAAAACAGATTTCCAGTGGCAGCGTATAACACCGTGAGTATATAACAGGGCATAACTTTTAAAACATATTTCCAGTGGCAGTGTATAACACCGTGAGTATATAACAGGGCATAACTTTTAAAACATATTTCCAGTGGCAGTGTATAACACCGTGGGGATCGGGTGATCTGAGTGGGGAAACGAGGGGAGGGGATTGGTAAAAGCCAACGACGCACAAAATCAATCTACCATTTATTCTACAATTCCACGGGCAAGGGAATAGTAATAAATAATACACCAAATGATCCAACCAACCAGTGAGCCCTTCTAAGTTCCATAATGTGTAGTTGGTTTTGATCATGGATACATGTATACCTAACATTCAACGATTGATGAGGGGGAAATGCACATTAAACATTTTATCACATTCTCAAAACAATGGGAAATGCTCGCTACCCCCCCCCCCCCCCAAAACCATATCCACATGTCAGAATATATCACTTGGGTTTACGCCCAGATGCAACTAAATGTTCTTATGTTGTCATAGATGTACATTACACTGACGTTAACATATGCACGAGACAGTACAACATATAACATATAACACTGTATATGGATAATAATAATATATAGGCATTTACAAGTATACACGAGCATTGCAATAAATAAAGTTGAATAAATACGAATAAGAACATGACACATTAAAGGGCCACAGTCCAATCTGACACCGTATAACCGACATTGATTTTGTACTCTTTCTATGCCGAACAAAGTGAAATTTAGAAAACAATGAGCATATTAATGACGCATGTTTAAATACATTAAACGATAAATTATCTGGGGGGGGGGGCGACGCGCTTCCAGTACTGTATATATTAATATTGCTGATATGGAATACTTAACTGATTTGTCATTGTTTAAGCATCCTCTAAATTCTAATACAGCTTGGTATCGTATCGGGTATCATATTGGAGAGTGGGGTCTTTGAATACCCCCTGTCCGATTTGACACTAATTTATATACGATTTGTAATTTGTCAATAAGCGAGATCACTGAGTCGCGGCCATATTGGATTCATCCAGCCCTATTCCGCGGTTTAAGTGCTATAGGTCAAATGTATGGAGGTGTATTCCATATATGTAACTTTTGAATATTCATGATACAATAAATGGAGCTTTTGATTATTCATGAATTGCATACATGTATATGGACTCGTGAATATTCAAAGTTGCATATATGGAATGCACCTCCATAACTTTGACATGTCACACTTACACAGCAGAACGAGGGCTGGATGAATCCAATATGGCCGCGACTCTGTGATATCGCTTATACCAAAAAATAATTAGAGCGTACCAATGACACCAGTTTTGGTGGTCAGATGTCGACATTCAAAAAGGGAAGTTTAAAACGTTTTCTAATTTTGTCAGCCTCGCAAAATTCCCAACGATCGTCTATGATAAAGAGCGTCATTTGTTTCGTTTCACAAAACAGTGGAAAATAAAGAACGTTCTCAATTGTTATCTTTTGTTCTCGTTTTCTACGTAAAACGGATCGATACTTATATGTACACATGAGGGTGATTGCAAGTATTTTTTTTTCATGGTAAACAGAACATTATCTTTGCAAAGTTTGACTAATTAGGTGTCAAATCGGACCGTGAATCTGTAATAAAATAAAACATAAAAATCCTCGAGAAGGACAACACAGACGAGAGCCACGTGACATTAGTAAAACGAAGCGATTAACCCTTCCATGACTGGAGCTTCTTGACATTTTACGAAATCCTCCCGTGCCAATGCATTCTCTAATATATCCGAGTCTCCCACAGGGAGCCTCGCACATATAAGATAATACATTGGCTTAACAATATTTACCTTGACCTTGTAAGCCAGTCCATTTTATTATATATCCGAGTCTCCCATAGGGAGTCTCGCGTATATAAGAAAGTACATTGGCCTAACAATATTTACCTTGACATTGTAAGCAAGTGCATTCTCTTATGTGTGAGATACCACATATATAAAATAATACACTGGCACAGGGTCTTTATTTCTTCACCAGCGCAGCTACCGTCATGTAAGGGTCAATAGAAAGGTTTCGCACAAATACAATTAGTAGCGACAAACATATTGCGGTCCCTGACCATATCAAAATACACCACGTCCTTGCTAAATTGCGAGAAATGCATGCCACTACATTTCCATAAACTATGAAATTGATGAATGTTCGAGTTTGCGAGAAATCGAGAGGCAGACTTCATTAATTTTATATTTTAAGGAAGTAGTGACATACAAGTGTTTTATGTCTGGTGAGTGACATGGCCTAGTCGACGCAACATTTTTACAACTGTTAACTGTAATTTTGCGAAACCGAAATGACTCTATTGATAGCGCGATACAACTTCAACTGTGCTCTGCGCATTCGTCCATCAACATTAAAAGTATAAAAGTATGTCGTATTACGACGTGTATATATATGTGTATATATATGTATTTGCAAGGGCGTCCGCGAATGTGGCGCAGATATGAAATCGTCGCTACATCATGTCGCTTGCTTTAAAATGGAAAAAGCAAAAATGTTGGTTAGAACAAGGTAATTGAAATGAACACATGGGTGTTTAGCTTTTTGCGCGACAGAAGAAGCCATGCTGGCATATTTCCTAATTTGTCCACGTTAAATGCGAAGGGGAAACTATCACGTACTGCCCATTTAATGCACATATAACACAATTGTTTAGGTGGTCCTGCCATATTGCTATGATGTTTGGTGGGCCCTGCTAATTTAGCTATGCTGTTCGGTTGGCCCTGCTGATATAACAAAGATGTTTGGTGGACGCTGCCGATTTGGCCATGATATTTGGTGGGTCCTGCTGGTTTGGAGTTAATGTTTCGTGGACCCTGATGATTTAGCTACGATGTTGGTGGATCCTGCTGATTTAGAAATGACATTGCTGGGCCCTGCTGATTTAGCTATGATGTTGGTGGACCCTGCTGATTTAACTATGATATTGGTGGGCCATACTGATTTAGCTATGATGTTTGGTGGATCATGCTGATTTAGCTATGATGTTTGGTGGATCCTGCTGACTTAACTATGATGTTGCTGGGCCTTGCTGATTTAGATATGACATTGATGTGCCCTGCTGATATAGCTATGATGTTGGTGGATCCTTCTGATTAGTGGGCCCTGCTGTTTTAGCAATGGTGTTTCGTGGGCCCTGAAAATTTAACTATGGTCTTTGGTGGACCCTGCTGATTTAGCTATGATGTTTGGTTGGTCCTGCAGATTTAGCTATGACATTTTTGGCCCCTGCTGATTTATCTATGCTATAAGTGGGCCCTGCTGAGGTAGCTATGCTGTTTGTGGGCCCTGCTGATTTAGCTATGGTGTTTGGTGGGCGCTGTTGATATATCTATGGGGTTTGTGGTATGCGTTTGCATTTACTTGTTATTTACACATATAGAAGATTCATATTACTGACCCCAGGTACATGGGTAATAGACAGAGTTATCTGCCTTCTAAAAGAAGACATCTACAACATGTGATATTTAACATTGCATAGGTTACACCCAGTGAAAGTCACATGGTGTAATTGCGCGCTTTATTCAGCTACATGTGCTCGATCTACCGCTAGCGAATTATATCCCTATAGGACACCACAAAATATAAATCTATGATCTATGCTTAAATGCAAAAGGAAAAGTAATAATGTGGACATGGCAGGGCATTGAACTTGTGTCTATAAATATATGCAAACAAAAGTGTTTAGGATGCAAACACCGCTGTAAAACACTCAAACTACAGCAATGTGAACTCACTCTCGTTCTGTTTTGTTTATCTTGTTTAGTGTAGGCATGAGGCTGAAATAGAAATCGGTATATATGAAACACTTACTTTCTTTCTGTTTTATTGATCTTGTTTAGATTTGGCATCATGCTTAAAAAGAAATCGATAAAAGATGAGACGCCACAGTATAGTCAAAACCTGGAAAAAAGCTTGTTGAATATGCCGCATCAAAGTTCTATGATAGTCTTGGTGGTTATAAGCACTCCCTGGCTAGTTATAATCACTCCCTATTTAGTTATAAGCACACCCTGGCTAGTTTAAGATTCGATCAGGCACGCAGTGATACGTGGTTTGTCTCAACCAGCCGGCAATCACATATTAATGTTCTTCAGTTTCTTAACTCCATACCCTTCTCTGTGGAAAGCGAAGTGACTAGATGGAAATAATACTTTGTCTCTCCTAGGTGTGAACATCATATTTCTAGTATAATTATTTGGTTAAAATAGCATAGAAAATGGCGTGATTTGGGATTTGTGCACGTTTATATGATTGAAAAACCATAGCACGGATAAAACCAGAACATTTTACACAAATTGTTCTATCTCTAAAGTGTTTTTTGTGATTACACCCAATATATCATATAATTTGTCTCGAAACTCGTCATATAATAGTATTTTTACATCACATATCAATCCCGCTTTGTACTATCTTCCAAAACAGAATTAGAACATGTGAACGGCGGGGAGGGGGGGGGGTCAAAACTTTAAAATCGATTTCCCACAAAAATTAAAATATGGACATGGAACACTTAAGTTCTGACGCGAATTTTATTTTGCTAACAGTTATATGCTTGAAGATACCAGCCCGTGCATATCCAAATAATACTTCGTCTGTCGTAACTTCTTGTCGGTACCCAAAAGGCGTGGTTGGTAATTCGGAGATGAATCACAGTCTCGCAAACTATACAATGTAACCTCATATCACTGCATCTCTGGACGTCCCGTACTTTAACGATAAATTTAACTTACCTGCGCAAACTGTAATGTTTCTTCTGTGTATAATTAAAGTACTGCAGCTTATCACAAAAGAATCACAAGTGATCTCATATTTTCTCCACTCGAGATTCATTCATTTTACACCCGTTTCTGCAGCAGACTAGATGACTGTACGACAATATATTATATACGAGTTTTGTTGTATAACATCCAAGAAAGAACCTTTATATATATCTTAAGTTGCAAAATTTGTTCTCTCTGATGATTTGTGATTTCACATTAATCTAATCTTTATGAGAATCACACAAACAACCTGAAAGCTAAATTGTAAATTATTACAATCATTTACTTAAAATAGATTTAACTGGAAGGAAACATCAATCATGGCTTGGAACCAGAACGTGACGTCAGGAATTAACTATAATCAAATGACGATTGATTTGGATGGTATAATTTGTTCTTAAATACCAAAAAACGCTTGAGAGCCGATTACGTGTTTATAGCTATTGAATTGATTCTCTGAATTAACACTTAACGATGACTTAGATGTTAATTGATATAATATAAGCCATATATCGAGATGTTGACATTATAAATGCAATTGAGATTAAAAAAACATATGTTTATAATGCACCAGATATCGACGACATAAATATATCCGAATATATAAACATCTCACCCCTCCAAATGACCCTTTCGTGTCCTCTACATATGCTAAGTCCGTGTCCATATTCTTTATTTCTGTATATATGCATACTCCCCAACTTCCTGAACATTAAGACACCGTCGTTCTCTATTAGCTACCACTGTTATATACACGCATGATCTATATTATATACCCGTTATATCAAAGCCTGATATATTGTAACATTGCTATATTCTTGTGTTTATTATATCTTTTGTTGGGAGCGGAGGTCCACGTAAGTTTTTAGAAGTTGTCCTCTAATTCCTTGTGACACATTTAATGTATTCACGGTACATTATTTCAATTAAACTATTTCAATTAAACTATGTTATACCAATATAATATCTTCGAGTGATTGAATTGGAATTCCCATGCACATGTAACAGAATAGCGGGGAGATGGGAAGACAGAGAGATATTTGAAGATGCCACCCACTCTGGAAGAAACTCACGCCCTCGAAAAATAGACGCGATTGTCTTAACATGAAACCCATATATCACTCGGACAGAGCGATAGGGATTGGTATATACATTCGCAAGCTCGCTTGATTCATTGCAAAGAGCAGACGCACCGAACTCAAATCCCAAACATAGTTACTACATTTAGCATCCAAAACATCCACAGCCAACACACTGTTTGGTATTGCAAATCTCAACATATCTGGCACTAGCGAGAAGGTGTACTTCCCACACGCTGCTCATAACATTTCTCACTGGCGAACATCCAAATTGGTGGGCATGCTATAAACATTATCTGAAGTTTGATCCTGGGGTGGCATCTACCCGGGTATGTCGAAACTCGGGGATGAAAAGGCAGCAAACATATAGCATTATGATAACGCAGATCGCACCGTCGTTAATGAAACGGGTGTCTGTTTTCATAACAGGTATTTTTTTCTAAACAGTTGTTTATCTACTTACACATAATTAACTAACGTCTATAGGTGTACTATATCCCCACGTTCCAAAATATGATTATTCTCATATCTCAGAACATACAATGGCATTCACGGCAAATGAGTTGTATGGGCTGACGAATCCCCCTATGTTGAAGTTGGTCTATCTCTTTGTAAACATGTGCTATATAGTTACCGGGGTATAAAATACTGCATATGAATCGAAGACTCCTGTCCGGAAATGCTTCTATCGATTAATATTGATTATATTTTAAATATGTTCTGGTATAAAAAAAATTGTGGTTGTTTAGCTAACGAACAATAGTGGTTACTGTTAACAGAGACCAGAAACTTTGTTCTGTAATTTGTCACAAATAAACGTTAATTAGACCCATTATCACTTATAACTATGGAGTAAAACAATGCAAAAATCTGGGATATTTGACGTTCGGAAAGTAGCTATGGGAACAGCATAATGATCTCTATCGCTATATGATATCCCCTGAATGGTCTGCTCTAAAAATAGAACAATAAAGTGTCCCATTTAATCATCTCATTTCATAATAAAATATTCGAAATAAAATCAATATTAATTGATAGAAGCATTTCCGGATAGGGGTCTGCAATTAATATTTATTATTTTATACCTATTTCAAATTTGTTATTTAAAGAGATAATCCATCTTTAAGTCCAAGATAACTAAGTAAAGATTCCTAGTAATTTGCATCTATGAAAGTATAATGCGCACGAACTCAGAGCATGAACTCAGTACGAAAACAACAGTCAATCAATGATATCAGTTTGGCATAACTTATTTATTATGTTGTTTGTGTGCTTTTTGGACCAGAGTGTGTATATCGGGTGGTTTCAATAGCATGGCGTCATGTGACTTACTCAATATGTTATACATATACCACACAAGAGCTTGAATTTTCTAAACGAACTATTCGGTTGCTTAAACACACCGATAAGAGTTGACTTATTCAATAGGTTACATATACCCCACAAGAGCTTGAATTTTCTAAACGAACAATTCGGTTGCTTAAAACACACCGATAAGAGTCTCCCACGTCGAAAAGAAACCGATCCGCTGCAAACAATGTATTGGCAGTTAATAAAACTTACAATTTGCCTTCGTATTGTACTTGGAAAGTTAGTTCTTGAATCTGGAAAGAAATTGAAATCATTGTTGAACTAAAATTTAATCTTTACAACGCTCTTTTATCGTGTTGAAGAGGCCAAGTCAGGCTTACAGACAATCAATGACTTGTTATGCGAAATTAAGATACATGTACCAGAGGTGTCTAATCTAGAATATTGGCGTTTTTACTTCAATTTTGTACTAGATTGACATAATTTAGAAAAATTGTTAACAGACAGCGACTTGTATGAGGTTGACCAGTGTATTTCACATGGCCATAGTGCAAACAGATGTCAACTGAAATGCGCATTCCGACCATGTGTACCTTTGTCAAATAGCGCGGAAATTACTTCCCAACAATCGTTTAAAATTCACAACAAAGGGACAAGATTAATTGTTTATTTTTGTTCCCAATAGCCACCAATAATATAATAAAATTAATGTTACAATCTACATAACAGTATTCTCGAAAAGGATATTTCTACATCGTTATGTATGCGATAGCATTTGTTAGCTAGAATGGTGTATCGGGACATGTCGAGATAAAAGTTACAAAATGTACCTTTGTCAAATAGCGCGGAAATTACTTCCCAACAATCGTTTAAAATTCACAACAAAGGGACAAGATTAATTACTTATTTTTGTTCCCAATAGCCACCAATAATATAATAAAATTAATGTTACAATCTACATAACTGTATTCTCGAAAAGGATATTTCTACATCGTTATGTATGCGATAGCATTTGTTAGCTAGAATGGTGTATCGGGACATGTCGAGATAAAAGTTTCAAAATGTTTAGATCATGATATGAATCTCGACTCTGGATAACGCCCGTAGAGATCATATTCCGCCAGTACAAAACCTTGGAACTTTTTGAATTTTTTGACAGGGAACCATATATAGTTGAAAAAATAACGCGGGTAATATATTTCTTAGTTATTATCCGTTTCTAAATAGGTCCCAACTCCATATTTCACGATTTAAGTGAATTTGTGAGCGATTTTGCTTTGTGTCGCTTACAATTATGGAATATCTACTGGGTAATTAATTCGATGTTTGTTGCGATATCGGCTCACAATAGTCAGAGAAAAGATATGCAATTTTGAGTTGTGACATTCACCTACAGTGAAATACAATATTAAGGAACAGATAACAACTAAGAAATATATTCCCCGCGTTTTCAACTTTATAAGGTTCCCTGTCAAAACTTCAAAAAGTTCCAAGGTTTTGTACTGGTGGAATATGATCTGTGTTGGGGTTAGACAGAGTAGATATTCGTGGCATGATCTACAAAATGTTACGATCCAAAATGTTTTCCAACTGGTTCCAGAAGCAACCAATGTCAAACTTTAACACACTGTAACCATTAGGCATATTACATTTATATGCATAAACATCAGTGGAATGTACTAAAATGTTATTCGATTGTGACTTCATGTCCCTCAGATAAATACTTACCACCCAAGTACATACCAAACAGAGCGTATATAAGATATAGGACGATTGTAGTCATTGAAAATTCATAGAGGTCGTGTATAAGTTTAGGGGCCATTAATTATTAAATCCGACTAAGAACGGTTGGTTCCATCCCACGCATAATTTACTCATTGTGTCTTACACTCTATAGTTTAAGAGACAATTAAAACCCCAGTAATAGATCTGGTAATGGGCATTACAACTTATGGAATTCAATTCCATTGACACAATTCACCGATGGAACCGTCACTAATCGGACCGATTAGATAATTGATGTCCACGAGTTTATTTTTGGTTAATTGATATTCAGCGAAGCAGCATTATTCATATATTTATTAATGAAACTCCGATGTTCCTGTTCAATGACCAGTGACCAGAATGGAAGTCACTATTATCTTAAAGCGATCGTTAATATTCAAAGCCCAATTAAAGATGTCCTGTCCAATGATAAAGATAAAGAGCGTCCATGCGTGTACGCATATAAAGAGCGTCCATGCGTGTACGCGTATAAAGAGCGTCCATGCGTGTACGCATATAAAGAGCGTCCATGCGTGTACGCATATAAAGAGCGCCCATGCGTGTACGCATAAAAGCACTAGAGAAAAAACAGTGTCCCCAATGTGATAATTTCGATATGTTAATTATTGATGATTCTATATACTTTTGCGATGTTATTTTCATTTTCTTGCTAAGCGGAAACTTAACTTAGGAAATTCTGACCGCAGCCATTTCGAGATCGTTTTCCCTTGCTAAAATGTGATTGTGTGATAAAAATAAAAGTCAAATTCGTCGCAATTCTATGCTAATTTATTAACCTCATCTACTAAATTCTCTATATATTATGCTCATATTCGGACTTTATTTGCGGTCCTTCCGAGAGTGACAGAAGTGCAATCTCATTAACACGGGTCGAATTGGTATGTAAGACTGTAACAGGTAACAATATAGAGCATCCGTTGAATGGAGACATAATATGTCTTTAATGATAAATTATTTTTCCAAATAAATAGAGTCAAATATCAAGCATACACTAAAACAGACAATAAAACAATGGAATAGGATTATGTTTAGACAAGCCGGTTGTCTTGTATTAAGTCTACTCTATGAGGTGAATTCAATGTACCACATTGAATAAGTTAAGGTGGGATGGTTGAAGCAGGAAAGATTGGAAATTGTTGGTAATTAGCAAATATTCATCTGTATATATATTTGCGAATGTCTGTCTGCCTGCCTGTGTTCTATAAAAAGTCACGTGGGACAATCTGGATGGTACCAAAGGGGTCTAACATGGGTAACTTTTTACGAGGAAGATAATGGTGCGGGTTAGAATTTTATAAAGTTACGCTGTTGTTGTCAAAAGCAGAAAAGGGGAGGGGCAGAACAATTTTTGTCGCCGATTTCCACCAAAGTTATACACAATTATCTCCATGATATGAGGAATCTAAAGATGCGTGCGGTTTAAAGATGTCAAAAGTGGCACGGTTCGAGTAGGGTCCACTGAAGGGGAGAGCAGCACCAACATTTATACAAAGCATATCTTATTGCCGATTTCCACCAACTTGGTTCTTCTCCATGATACGATGATTCAAATCGTGTGATTTAAAGACGCCAAATTAGTGCCATCTGGCATTCATATAGTGAGTTAGCAAACCAGATATATAGACGAAAGCATTAAAAGTATATTTATCATTCTGTTTGAGAGATACAATATTCTTGAAAAATGAGGGACATTGAACCGTCAGAGAATGGCATGTTAGAATGGCTCATGTGCATGTAGTATAACACAATTGAGTCTGTCCCATTCAATATAATTTCCACACAAAAGATACCATTTGTCAAGAGAGTTAGAAAGTTACAGAAGGCCTGTTAAAATAGTGTACAGTCAAATACAGTTTCTTCCGAGATAACACATTCAGTTGCACATGACTTTTCAGGATCCTCAAATACTGCCATATATTGGGTATATCTGCCCAAATACTGTTGATTTCTTTCAATTGTTTTAGAACAGACTCATAGCTTAACATAAACAACTGAAAATTTAGAAATGTGTCGAGCACATGTAGCTGATATATAGCAACATTTTTTTTAAACTGATAATAATTAGCCATTATAGCACCATGAACATATGAGCACCTGGACATTTCTTTAACACATCTGTATCTTCGTGGTGATAACCTCAAAATCTTATACTTACCTACTAAATAGATTTATACATCTCTATGTAAAAACAAAACCCCAATTGTCGTCGTTGACTGTTGCGAAGTAATGTGTTTACGATGTTCATGTTTTTATCCCAATAAAGGATATTAAAAAACATAAACAAACGTCAATTCCAGCCACGTCGACTGTATACAATTTACAATTGCCCGTCATGCTAAAACATGTATTACTTCGTACATTTGTGTTTGAATTTATATTTGCTATCGGGAGCTGAGGTCCACCTAAGTTTTCAGAACTTGTCCTCCTACCCCTTAAATTTATGTATTAATGCATTTATTATACATGACAATAAATATTAACTACAATTTAAAAATGATAATGTCTGAAGTAAGCGCAGTTGTAAATATATAACTACTTCTTTATCGGTGGGATGAATTAATCGCGATAAATAAAATCACAATCACTCCGACACGGTGAGCATCTACTTATAATCCATGTATAAGAGTGACGTTGTTATGAGAATAGGTGTAACACGTTGAACAAGCGTATTCTCTATTCCAATAAAAGGCCATCCGGCCACAGTTTCCCCCGAAAAAGTGGCTTCATTGGGGGCATCAGCTTTTCTGAAAAAAAATAACAAGGACCCTAAATCCGAAGCAACCAGACAAAAATGGGTGGATCGTACCCATATTCGAACTTGATCGGTATTTCGAGCTGATAAACTCATATTCCAAATTTGATTCAGATATGATCACACAAACTAAAGAGCAAACCCATATTCGAACCTGACCTGTGTTTTGGGCTGATAAACTATCATATTAAATTTGATTCACATATGATCACACAAACTAAAGTTATCATCCGGAAACCAGAAATTGACAGGATTCTAAGTCGAAAAAGGGCCTTAACTCCAGAAAAATGGGCGGAGCAACCCCATATTCGAACTTGATAAACTCACATAACAAATTTGGTTCAGATATGATCACACAAACTGAAGTTATCATCCGGAAACCAGAAAATTACAAGACTCTAAGTAAAAAAGGGCCATAACTCTCGCAAAAATGGGCGGAGCAAACCCATATTCGAACTTGACCTGTATTTTGGTCTGATAAACTCACCTATGAAATTTGCTTTTGATCTAATAACCGAAACTAAAGTTATCACCCGGAAACCATTTCCGGACGCACGCACGGACGGACGGACGGACGGACACCGGCTATTTTAATAGTCCCCCGAAAAGACAAAAAATGTCCACAGCAGAGGGTTTCACATCCCTTTAACCTGTGCAACGCCGGGTAACCCTCCTAGTATTCCATATAGACAAAACACGGGAGTGAGAGAAAGGCATATGGAGGGAGGGACGGATAGAGGGGGTATTTACCTGGTATTCTTGTTTCTTTAGTTTTTGCTCCCAGTCGTATATATCTGAGTTTAATGCGGCGACTTTGTCGTGGTAATCTTCACACAATTTTTTGATCTCGCCTACAAAAGAAACCATGTTATTTGTTCAGATTCAAACAATCAAATGTGGTAATAGATCAATTCACGAATCTCTATTCTGGCTATACACGCTCGTAGAAATCACACCACAAGTTCAAAATCTGGGAAGGTTTGATACTCTGACAGGAAAGTTTATAACATTGAAAAATAATGCAGGTAACACATTTCTTAGTTAACCCTTTACCCAACAAACCGGCCAAAACCGGCCAAATAAAGCTTCAACAGCCTAAAATATCTTCGGTCTGTCTCAATAAAACCATACAAATATGGATATCATTGGAACCGGCTCATTGACCACATTGTGATGGTTATAGTTATGCCCTGTGCCAATGCATTCTCTTATATATGCGAGTCGACCATAGGTCGCCTCGCATATATAAGAGAATGCATTGGCCTAAAAAAAAACTTTTTTTAACACTTTTTACCATTTTTTCTTACATTCTTTAACAATTTTATAATTTTTAATGTGTTAAGCCAATGCATTCTCTTATATATGCGAGGCGACCTATGGTCGACTCGCATATATAAGAGAATGCATTGGCACAGGGCCCTTCTGTTGGGTAAAGGGTTAATACATGTCCCGTAACAATGTATTTTTTCACAAGAGCTGGTTTTGCTTTGCATAGCTTATAGTCATGGATTTCCTCCCGGGAAATAATTAAATGTTTATTGCGATATCGACTCACAAAAGTAAAACAAATAATGTTATTTCAAGCTAGGACCACCCCTACTGTGAAATGTATTGTCAAGTGACAAGTATTAACATGTATATATTCCATGCGTCGTCTGTTCAATACTATAAAGTTCCTCGTAGGAACATCCAAAGCTGCCCATATTTTGAACAGTTGGAATATGAGCTCTAACGGCGTAACCAGAGTATAGATTGATGGCATGATCTAACATAGTAAGGGAGTACTATACCGAAGTAGACACACTATACTAACAACCTATTTGATGACACTTACTATTGTTGGTATCTCTGAATCTAATGATAGATACAGAATTATGTTTACGTGGAAGTGGACGGCATACCTAGTACCAAATATCAAATAAGATCATACAACTATGTAAGGTGATATACAGCATGCCCGTATTCTCAAATACGTTCGACATTTAACAAATATTTAACTAATTCTATATCGAAAAAAGCCTTAAGTGGCACAACACATTTCCATTTCGGTTATCGCTTTGCCACCGAAGGGGTAGCTTGATGATCTTGGTAGCCTGGTAGGCTAAGTTGTCACCCTAATTGTCCGGTAAGGTTGTTAAAGCTACATCTACATATCAAGGAGAGATAATGTTATAATGTACACATAAAGTATACATCGAAACGGTGTATTATTCATTTGGAGAGCAGTTCAGTTAATAAAAGATCAGGATTCATATTTATTGTTCGGAAATGTTCAGATAATAAGTTCAACAAACGACCATTGAACTTATTATCTGAACATTTCCCACCAATGAATATGAATTCTTAAACACTTGTGTTATATTTTCGTCTGACTCGTATGCTGGTTTATCATCAACACCCCTTCGAATTAATACTATACCATTTCCAATGTATACTTGTATAACCGAGTTGGAAAATATATTTAATATAGAAAGGGATAAAACCTGTTTGTGTATATGTTTTATATGTATTTGTAAATATCATTAGACCAGGTGAGAATCTATCTCTACCGGGTAATGTATGAAGACACAAATTTTAAGACCAGGTATCTGCATTACTTTCTTGTGTACACTAACTAATATTTTCTATGAAGAAGCTCAGTATCCAGACTATCATAATGTTAGGTATGCACGGTCAACTAAAATATGTAGAAGTATTGAAGGAAACATAATTAACATGTCTAAAATGTCCAGAAAAGCTAAATTTATGGTGTCAACATTCGTTGAAATATATATTAGTTACGATACCTCGTACATCTATACTTTTGGTTCCTATTCTACCCTATAAACTAGCACATTGGCAAGCTACATGTAAATGCAAGATGCTCATTGTGTAAAACTATACGTGTGTCCAATAAATACAACTTTTTTTTATGATATTCGAGGAATTTGTTGATGGCAGTGTAAAACATCTTCCTCAATGTGGTTGTTTCCAAGAATGTATTATCCTCAAAAGGATAACACTACATAATTCAAACAACCAATGCGTACGAATTTAATTAGCAATACATTTCCTACAGCAATCAATCCTAGCACAATACTATATACATAAAAACGCTATAAAAAGTGCAGTATATGCCATTACAGTTTACACTACGAATATATAATATCTAACGCACAACATACTAACTTTCGATACAAGTAAGGAATTCTGCAATAAGCGCGGATGAATATTACTCTAATCACACACACATATATGTAACATATATTACAGTAAATAATAGAAACACATATTGATTGTAGTAATCATACATATGCATGCTGGTAGACACACGTATGGACACACATTATAGGGACTCAAAATCACACACGCCTATGGCATTTTCAAACAAACCGATGCAAGTTACAACTAGATTCGCGAATACATTGTGCATATCATGTCGTAGCATATCGGGATAGCATCCGGGATGTTGAGGTTCTAACATTGAAAGAATTTTGATGAGCAAAAAGGTGATTAGTATCCATTATTTGGTACATGTAGCTTTTTCGTGACAAAGCCGGAATTATTCGTGTTGGTTCTCATCCTAAAACGTGTATTAGTTTCGAAACAACTTCATCTGGACATCTACGTCCGTTGAAGATAATTATTTTACACAGTTCTTGCATAAATTAATGAAATAGACATACGAAGCTCTATTGTAAGTACTATTTATCAATTAAGAGAAAATCAAAAATGGCCACTGAGACTCCATTATTGTCATACGAATTTGAAACCTAAGATATGAGTTTTGAACCTCGGAGTTGAGGTGACAGTAACTGTCAGTCAAGACTCAATCAGTCAAGCGTCCGATATTGGTTACTTGAGTATCGTAGGATGACAATGAATCGTTAAATTATTCTAGATTCCAGTGTTTATCATAAAAAGTAAAACTAGTGCTTTATATTTAACGTTTTTTAATCCATACGGATTATGTAAATGACAATGCCATGAACAATTATTCAGACACCATCAGTCATATTCTCCATCCGAGTTTATTTGATAGACTAGGTGGTTTATGTCATAGAGGTATAGCGTCCACGCTATATGTGGTGTTCGCTGGCCATTGTCGCAATGCTCATGATCGCCGGTATTCTCATTTCAGCGTAAAGGGATAAGCTTCTCATTTCTTTTTTTTAAGGAGGCGCTCCATTCGTGAATTTTCAAACAAATCTCAATTTCTAACTAACAATTTGAAGGGGGAATTATTATCACCAATAACCACTGTGTGATATGGTATTAAAAAAACAACACATGTTCACCCTCACAATATAAGAGATACATGGTAAAGAATGTTGGTTAAACAAAATAAAAACAATTTACAAGTCAGCTCGTTTGAGAGTTTGACAGGAAATATTTGCAACGAACGAACCACATTATCTAGTTTATGAACCTAAATGAGTGTATGAACTCTGTTTACAATCTGAAAAGAATATCTGCTAGAAAATAAATAAAACATTTTCATTGCATATTTAAGTTTTTTGGTGGCCATTTGCTAAACTATTGTTTTGTTGTGTGAAGGACCAATACAACGTAAAACAACATAAATATTACTCAACCGCGTTTGCAATAATCGGACAGACATAAACTATACTTAATCTGTTCAGACATTATGTCGTTTTATGGTAACTTTTCCTTTTAAAAATAGTTCTGCAAACGGCCGCCGAGAAACTAAAATATGCAATGAAAAAATGTATTTATTTTCTCGGAGACTTTCATGATTTTAGATATAAAACTGAGCGCATACCGGGGCCATACCCACGTTGGGTTCATACGCTAGATAATGCAGTGCGTTTGGTGCAGATATTTCCTGTCAAACATTCAAATGACCAGCCTCGAAAAATTTAGTTTTTAGTTTGTTTAAACCAGTTTTTACATAATTAGAACGTATCTATCATATTGTGATGGCAAACAGGTGCTGAACAGGTGCTGCTCACGTGCTGCTACAATACTATAACATACATTGGTTTTTTTTAAACAATAAAGTTTTTGATAGTTTGATATCAATCGATAGTTTGATATTGAGGTGTTTTAACATTCATCAATAAGGTGCATTCTTAAAGCGAGCCATGGCCAGATACACTCGTCTGGTTGGCGAGATTCGCCCGGCATAGACCACCTGGAATATATTATAAACTCGCATATGAACACGACCCCATGTGTGCCTTAACAGTAAATCAGTGAACAGATCTTCGAAACTATAATTTTAACATGAGTTGTACACGTCAACACACTGGACAAAACTGAGAACGAGATATCACTAAAATTACCTTCGGGTTGAATGTTTAGTGGCAAGTCTGTGGTAGGCGTCCAGTCAACATATGGGTAATGTTGTCCGCCAATCCACGGTGCAGACACATTTATGGGTTGCGAAAGGATTGGGTAATTAAATGTGATAGAATGAAAGCCCAGTGGGTGTGTAGAAAGTGGGGAACATAACTGAAACCCGACAATGAATTCATCATGATTGGACACATCGCTCTATTCAAATCCCAACGAAAAACATCTTAATTTATAGGATGTGTTCATGATTACACATAGTACGACAAATGGATACTTCATGTAGTGACGCAGCTATGGTGTGTTGGAGTCATCTCAACATTACACAAGTTTTAAATTCTAGAAAAACGTCTAGAAAAACGTCAACCTGTATTTATTACTCGAGACTCAAAACGTTGAATGTTGGTCTTGCCAAACACATGGTAGTATTGCAGTTTATAACAATGATACACATCAGGTGAATAGCGCATGTAGGTGGATATGACATTTTCCAAAGTTAGAAAACCGGCTGCCGTATGAACGATTGTGTGGAAGTTTCCCGAAATTGGAAATTTATACAGGAGGACGCAGCTGGAAATTATGGTGTCGATATGATCTCACATTTGTCACTCCATTGATACGTCACTCACTCTGTGTTCCATATGATTAGCCTCGTCTATTTCTTCACTATAATGGCCTTCTGATTAAGAGGAACTAACTATTATGAAGATTCATCTTTTTTTTAAATCGTCCTATAAATTGTGTATAATTTGTATACTCAGAAACATAAACTATGGAAGTATAATGATTTCTGGAAACAGCGGTCTCTTTTCTCGCTCAAAATGGACTCGAAATTAAACAATTCTAGGAAATAAAAAATACAAATAAATATAACGATCATACCATTATTTCAGGCACGTGAAGTGAAAAAAAATCTACGAATTGAAAAACAAATATGTGAAAAGTAATTACCGACTTTGTCCTCAGAACATGGGTATTGTGATTCACAATAAGCGTTACTAAATGTTAAAGGCACGGGCGGCGTTCGTTGCAGCAATATTCATATTTGCTCAAATCGCCACCAACAGAAGGAATATTAAAATATGTATAATTTTGTTCATATGCCAAACATAATCAGCGCGTAAATAACATATTGTCGCCAAGACGTACGATAGTGTACGTAAACAAGAGCCTGCTCGTGTTACAGAAGTTGTGCTTCTGTTTACATAACACAGCGCAATTCTATTGGTTAATCACACACAAATGATATAAACGCTCTTCATTATTTCCATATCAGGAAAACAGTAACAAAGAACGCTCTTAATGTTTACCATATTCGGATCTAAACAAAAGCCAGGAAACGTAACGTTTTTTGCTTTTGTTTACATAACAAAGCAAACAAAATTGACAATAACATACTGTTTATTCCATATTTCGGATTGGTGTAAGAACAAAAGTTAGTCTATATTTTACTATTCTTTCTATTTATGGCGGTTTTTGACAGAGGTGAATATTTTAACAGCATACCCACCGCCAAGGCCGCCCGTATCTTTAAGACTGAGTTATGTGAAAATATTTAGTTCCTCTTAAATTGTACTGCCGGTCGATTTTGTTTGAACTACCTAGATCAAGTAACGGGTATCCCATAGCGTGTTCGAAATAAAAATTAAATTATGGCACATTGGCATTTTTTTGTCGTTTATGAACTTGTATGGCCATGTTTCGTAACCTTTGGTCACATTGAACCCCAAGAAAACCGAAACTAACATCAAGAACAAATGTACTAAAAAATTATCAAAAAGCAAGTCAAGAGATTAAAACTTGAAATTTGACCCAGCACATGTGCGCCAATGTGATTGGCAAACAGCAGCAAAATATGTCTAGCTGGTATTAGATGTGCACATATATGCTTATTGGAGACATCATCAGTAAAGTATTAACAAATGATTACAGGACATATAACGGCAGCTAAATAAATATTGTCTTGATAAGTAAGCTATTTGTTTTTGCCAAAATGTATGGCAAAATGTATGGCAAAATGTAACTTTCTTCGGCAATTTTCTAAAAAAAATGTCGAAATTGTCTAAATTGACCATGGACAGAGTAGCACCCTGCCCAAGGTATCTGTATGTTTGAGGCATAATCACTCGGTAGTTAAGGCGTTAGGTTGCCACCAGCTTTGTTATACAATTAATTTATGTCAATATACAGGTACCACACCTCACTGAGTTCAGTAACAACGACATTACTGTACAAGTGGGAATATTAGAACCCCAGAAAAATCGACAGGCGAAAATATGCACAATAATGAATAACTTTCGGTGACCATTGGCCATAATAGGTAAAAATGCGTGGGGCCGATTTGACGGGCACAGACATGTGGATGAAGCCATATGTATGCGAAGTTTTGATGGGCTTCGACAGGCTTGTTGTTGGCATATCTGACATAGACCATATGCTAGCACAGTACCTGTTGACACTGAAAAGATATGGAAGATCGGGAAGGAATTATAATTAGAGATAACCGCGTGTATAGTTGCCCTAACAAATGTGTCCACCCAGCAACACCGGGTCACGATCAGAAACGCCTTAACCCGCATGTAATTGAAGTCGGTCTACACATCAGACTCATCAAAGATTGAGACGAAATCGGAAAATAAAAAGCCAGTATCATGGATGCGCGAAGATAAGTAAAATTGAAATACCTATGTCCATTTCGACGTCGTTTACTTTGGGTTGTGCTAAATAATTAAACTTAAACTGAAACACTGCATTTCAACGGAAAAGCGCAACCAGACGATGTTTTCGGTAAACATACACAAGTATTATTCTTTGTTAAGTGAATTGGTGTTAAGTAACTTAAGTTAAACAACGCCTTTGTAATGAAAGTAAAAAGCTACCGTTGTGGACGAAAATAAAGCTACTGTTGTGAACGAAAATTATGCACCGAGTTATGGTTGGTTGGAATGGCATCTGCTGCTCGAGAATATAAATATGCTTTTACGGTACTGGTGGCTTGTATAAACGTTTAGCAGACAGCTTGTGGACGCCATTTTTATCATTCTTACACATCCCATCCTATTGCGGTCTCATATCCTCTGAGTTCTGCTCTACCTTATATGCAATGCAATATAGTATGTAATACAGTGTGCGAACTTCGAAACGAACAGAAACTTTGGACGAAAGTTGCAAGCCATTCAAGTAGGAAACACGGATATCTTCATTGTATTCAGTTCATGAAAAGTTTCCCCAGTTATGACAGTGTTGTCCCCTCCATCAATTGAAACTAACATCAGAATGGCTGTACCGTTTGCATACACCCTGTTAAAATATGATATATCCCGTGCCACCAAGGCCATACATCAGGACTGCTATGTCAATTGTAAACAACTGCAACCACAATTACGGTCAGATTTATTAGTGTACAAAACATGCCCCTTTATTGCATACGTGGTCACCGCAAAGTCGCGTGGTCACCGCAAAGTCAGATGCCCTGTCCAAATGTTAGAGGTACATTTACTCTGCCATGAATGGATGATGCCATCCCGGTAAAAGAACGTTAGAAAAATATTTCCAAGATTGTAAATAGGATCGGACTGCACTTTGGCTCAGAAGTTAGACTTAGTCCGATGGTAAGTTGGGCCATGCATAGGAAAATGCGAAAATGCGAAACTTACTGGTCAAGATAAGAGGGTATATCGATTTTAGCAGTCACACCATGCAAAGCTCGGAGGGGTCTCACTATTAAATC
The DNA here is from genome assembly GCA_032622095.1 of Siphonodentalium dalli. Classification (NCBI taxonomy): domain Eukaryota; kingdom Metazoa; phylum Mollusca; class Scaphopoda; order Gadilida; family Siphonodentaliidae; genus Siphonodentalium; species Siphonodentalium dalli. Next base: position 138,801,238 of record CP136067.1, on the reverse strand, counting down.
ACCCGTGCATATAGGACGTAGGGGGACACAGAGGACATTGCGCGCGAAACATAATCGTATTTGTGATGTCAACACATATATACTTCATAAAACTAAAATTGCTGACGTTTCTGTCGCGAAACCGGGTTGTGGAAGGAGCATATATTATGACAACTACATTAGACCAATCTAAAACGAATGGAAATATACTGTTAGACATGAATGATAAGAGCATGAATATGTTGGTTCGAAACGTATGAACATTAATACATTATAGTGCTTGGAACAAAGTGGACGTGCCGAATATATAGTTAAAGATGATATAGTTCTTATGTAAATCAAATCTCACCCAACGAACTTGTAGTGGAGAAGAAAAGAGTACATTCGATGTATGCATGATTTTAAAACTTGAGATACAGTTTGAAACAATACATATATGGAATAGGAATTTGCCGAAGGCTCTATTCCCGTCTGAACTATACGACGAAACACTTTTTAATTTTAGATATTTGCTTGCAAATTTGACATTGATGAACTTTATGGGGTTTTTTTTGTAAATAGGTTTATTGAAAATAAAATATGTAAAGGGACAGGCAACAGGTATGCATACCTATATATGTCCGTCCCTACAAAATATAATTTACAATGATAATTCACGTGATTAATAAAACAAAATAAGTTCATGTGGTGTTGATATATAGTTGATTCAGGAGTCATTGTGGTGTTAAAAAGCTGGCTATTAAGTAATTTTTCAAATTTTAATCGATTTTAGGCCATGTTGCATCGGTTAGGGAATTCGTCCAAATAGATCTTTAAGACACCATAATATAAACAGCATTATGCCTATTATCATTAAATATAAATATAGTAACTTTCAGCTCCAACAACTACTTGTTTGGTCAGGCACGCACAGTAATGCTCTAAGTAATCGACTTCTTAACCACAGCAGAATTATGGGTAACTTTTCAGGATTTAGTCGGAAATATGGTTTGTTGCCATTCATCGGAAAGCTCCCGGGGAGAGCTTTCCGGCGAATGGCAACAAGCCATATTTCCGACTAAATCCTGAAAAGTTACCCATAATTCTGCTGTGGTTAAGAAGTCGATTACTTAGAGCATTACTGTATAGCGTCAATCTACACACTACAAATATAGTTCAAATTCTTCGTGTTGCTCTTCTAGACACAACAATTTGGCAAAATGTTTTTTTCGAATTCAACACATCGAATCAACAATATAGACATAGCATTCCAGATGTGCTCAGAATTATTTGACGAGAGGACCGTAATAGCCACGATTTTAATCTCCTGCACGCACTATATAGTATTTATTCCATGATATATTACAATTTTTGAGATAAAGCAAACAATACAAAAAATATGTTGTCACGGAACGGATTCGACATAAAGCATTTTGCGTATCATAATAACCCCAGTTACTGGGTCAATTACAGTAATGCTCTAATTAATTGACCTCTTAACCAAAGCAGAATTATGGGTAACTTTTCAGGATTTACCCCGAGAGCTTTCCGATGAATGGCAATAAGCCATATTTCCGACTAAATCCTGAAAAGTTACCCATAATTCTGCTTTGGTTAAGAGGTCAATTAATTAGAGCATTACTGTAATTGACCCAGTAACTGGGGTTATTATGTTAGTCGTTTCCGAGAATATTATATGAGACCCCATCCCGCGGGAAAGTATAACGTGAAATCGACACTATATAGTTGATTTACATGTAAATATTTTGAGTGAATACAATTTTCAAATTATCAAATCTACGATGATGTTCATAGTGTAAATAGAATGAAGCGCTAATTGTCAAGATACTCTATAGTCATCATTGCAAAAAATAAACATAATTTCAAGACAATCTCTAGTCTCCATTGCAATAAACATAATGCACTCATTCTTCACATAGGAGAAAGCGTTTTGGAGTTATTATGTGCAAAATGAGAGTATGCGCGCCTGGTGCGTCTTACTGCCATGCAAATATATTGACACGGAAGGTAACAGAATGATGTTACCTCTCGAATTCAGTATTACACACCCTCAGAAAAATAAAGATATACACATATACAGATTTCGTGCATCGAACTAAAATTCGAAATGGCGGGTCAGTCTATAAATAGCATGCAATAAGTCTGGTGTTGTAATTCGGCATTGTTTATAAAATAAGATAGACGTTTCTGTCCGAAACGAAAACAGTTCCCACCTCACCTGTCCCAGATTAATGTTGGAACGTTATGCTAATGACAAGAGCCATATTGATTTAGGTGCATAAACTATTCCCACTATTAAAACGATTGTAGGAGTCAGAATGAAATATGGGTTGTAAGTTTTCTGACATGCCATAAAATCGGTACTGGTCATGTATCAATGTTATGCACAAGTTGATTTCTGCTTAAAGTGTAGAGTAATAGTTTTTTTTATTTGTTGTTAAATATAAATAGAGTAGTTACATCTGGTAATACATGTATGTTAAGATTTGTTATGGTGGGTGAAGTTTTGGGCTAGGTTTTTAAACGCTTATTTTTCAGATAAGAACCGTATATCCATCTAGTCATTCTATTGGTCGATTTCAGTAACACATTAAATATGTAACTTCAGTTGCTTAACAGGCAACGTGACATATGTGACCAAACATGAACATTTCAGAAGTTGTCAAAATGACGACCAGTCTTTAACTGTAGAAAAAAGAGTGGAGAAGACCTACATGTAGACATATTTAATTACTTTTCAGTTTAACTAGACATTCCACTCAAATTAAACTGTGTATTGGTAAAACATTTTTAATATCTGGATCATAACCATATGTAGCATCAATGATTATGTTAATGTTAGTTAAACCACGGGAAATGTTCAGATAATAAGTTCAACAAACTTTTAAAGGCGAAGCCTAAAAAATAAGTTCCAGTAGATTGTTAAAGATTTAAATCACGTGCATAATGTTGTGTGGTTCCACGATGTGTTTTAAATTGAAGACCAACAACACGCACATGATAGGACTTCAATCACTGTAATTGGAGTCAATGAGCTTCAAATCACTTGTGTATAACATCGTGAATATGAAATCTCGATATCTCACAAAAAAACGGGAGGTTTGAGGGCAATCGCACGCATAGGGTCGGTCGGGGGAAATTTAAAGTGCATATTCGACAGGGGATAGTTAGGCCCAAATGGTTCATGATATTACAAGCACGCATGCAACTTCACACTACTCAGTGACGTACTTTGTCCTAGGCTGGCGACATCGAATTTCGGGACGGATTTTTCTAAGTGTTCCGATCGTTCTTTCGCCCGCTTTTTGTCCTCAACTTCTTTCTCTTGTTGCTTCTTCTTTGCTCGTTCCTTTGCTATAGCGGCTTCCCTCTCTTGTTCTGCTTTTTTTTCCTCATCGTCCTGAAGAAAATAGACAATACGAATCGTTAGTATCAACTTTTAAAACAGCCTGTTCTCCCGAAAAGTCGCATATCTGCTTAGAATAGAACTTGTTTTGGTAGATAATCTGCTTATAATCCACATTATGAGTCGATAAATGTGTTGAAAATGAGAGCGTTTTAGTCACATTGTCGACTCAAAATGAGGCGATAGTAAGCAGATTATGTGCGAATATTGACACAAGTAAGCCAACTCACGACTGTTTAGGTGTACGCTCTTTGACATGTGTTTTCACTGTGGCCCGCGCCATAAAACGAAATAACGGGTATGAGTTCATTATATCCTTATTTCAAAATAAAATAATCACATTATGTACCTATTTCACATTATAGGTCGACTATGTGCGTATTTCCACGAGGATATGATGTTTAAAAACCTAAATTGTGATGTTTTTGTATCGAATATATGTATCCCATGTTGATTCTGTTACAAATTCAACAATGATGAACGCACTTTGAATTTACTGGGCGATTGCGCATCAGCTTGATCTCGTATAGTAAAATCAATTTATACATCTGGTCAATGTTCAAGTTAATCAAACAATTTATTACTTCACAACTTAGATTTAATCCTTTCTTTACCGAATGGATTATCACATTCAGTTATCAAAGTGTACATTCGAATGGTTTATTATTAATATGCGTGGATGTACGGGTAATATAAGCAGATAGATAATTAATGTACAGACGGACTCCTATTTATTGAGCGTAATGTTTAGATAGTAAATTCAACAAACGACATATGTTGATTGTTCAGCCTGTTCTCAAGAAAATCAGCACAGTATATGCTTATAATATAACTTGTTTTATGTAGATAATCTGCTTAGAATCGACTCATTTTGAGTCGATAATGTGCTGAAAATGAGAACATTTTAGACACATTATCGACTCATAAATAGATGATGCTAAGCATATTATGTGCGGACAATGACACAAATGAAACTCACGACTTCCTATTTCACATTAAAGGTCGATTATGGGCGTATTTCCGCGATGGTATGTTGCATTGTTTAATTTATTACCTGAACATTTCCTATGGGATAACTGCTCATAAATGCCGCTTTAGTATAGAAATAATGGTTAACCAATATATGAGACATCCTCATTTTGTGCACAAAGCTCTGACGAACTTTAAAAATTCTTATCCATAACCATCAGCACCATTTATATACTATCAGATATAAGTTTTAATGCCATCGGTAATGGTGCTTTCATACTGACTACTATAATGGAATTTCAATGGTACAAGATGAGTTCACCATTGAATTGTACATGTTCGTTCTGTGTGCTTATATTCTATTTCGACCCAATACAATAGGTTGGTCGAGAATGATGGGTCTAATTCAATTATGTTACGAATAAAATTTATTTAAAAAAAAATATATATATCTATATGGCACAAAAGGGGTCTAACAGGGGTAAATTTTTACGAGGAAGATCGTAATGTGGTTAAAATTTTCCAAAGTGACGCTCTTGGTGTCACTCAGGGGCAGAACATGGGGAGGGGTAACAACATTTTTTGTCGCCGATTTTCACCAAACTTATTCATAATCATCTCCATGATACAATGAGTCTACTTGCGTGGTTTAAAGATGTCAAATGTGGCACCGCTCGAGTCAGGGATGGGGAGGTTGCACCAAAACGGATAAAATATGTTTAGCGCTAAATTCCACCAAATTCATACACGTTCTTCCCCCAATGAACCGAGGAATCAAATCGCGTGGGTTAAAGACGCCACATTTGGTGCCTCTATTTGCGAAACTATGTCTGTCTGTGTTCGATGGAAATTTACGGGGGACCATCTAGGCACCAAAGGGGTATAAGGGGGGTAACGTTTTACGAGGAAAATAATGGTGCAGGTTAAATTCGAAAGAGACGCTCTTGGTGTCAGGGGCAGAAAACGGGAAGGGGCCACCAAAATGATGAAATATGTTGGTCGCCGATTTTCACTAAACTTATACATACTCATCTCCAAGATATGGCTCCGTTCGAGTCAGGGTGCACAGATTGGAGAGGGGCATCCAAATTGATAAAATAAAAAGAACTATGGTGACCGAATTAAGTCACTTGAACAATTATATATTCCGGACTCTCATATTATATGTGGACGAGGATCAGGAAATTCATATTGTGAGCTAGCAAAAACAGATATATAGAAGAAAGCATTAACAGTATGTATCATTCTATTTAAGAGATACACATAAGGCATATTAGAATGGATGAAGTATTATAAATCAACTGAGTATGTCCCATTAAAGAAAGTTTGATACAATTTGTCAAGTGAGTTGGGAATGAATAGAAGGCCTGTTCAAAATTAGTGGTCACAGTGTCCAGTAAAATATAGCTTCTACTCAGATAAAAGAAAACACAGTCAGTACCACATGACTTTCCAGGATCCTCCAGTACTGGCATCTGACAAGGGTACATCTGCCCGATACAGATGATTTCTTCCATTTTTTGTTCAGAACAGACCCATAGCCTAACACAAACAACATAAAATGTTAAAGGCACGTGAGGCCTTAGTTGTCGAAAATATTCATATTTGTTCCAATCACCGTAAACAGAAAAACATTAAAACGCATACAGTTTCGTCCATATGTACCATGACCATCGCGTAAACAGCATGTTATCATAAAGACCTACTATATTTTACCTAAGCAAAAGTCTGGTTGTGTTACAGAAGACAGCACAATGATACTGGCTAACCACACACAAATGGCATAAACGCTCTTTATTAGATCCATATCAGGAACTCACCAACACAGAACGCTCTTTATGTTTACCATCATAATATAAACAAACACTAGAAAAGTAACTGTTTAAGCTTTTGTTTACACAACACTGGTCAAACATATGACAATAACATACTGTTTATGCGATATTTCTTATTTGTGTACGGACAAAGTCTGTCTACATTTTGATGTTCTTTCTGCTTGTGGCGGTTTTTGACGGGTGGAAATATTTTCACAGCATACCCACCGCCAAGGCCAACCGTACCTTTAACGTTTGACGTACGCGCAATTGTAAATAAAATATACTTTATTGGTGGGTCGAATTGATCGCGATAAACAAGTGAGAATCAATCCGACAAGGAGTGCCATTACTTATAATACATGTATAAGAATGACGTTTTGTGATTCCCATTTGGGTATAGAATTTATGAGAATATATGTAATACTTTGAGCAAGATTACTATCTATTCACACCTAATGTCAACAGCATGTCAATAGCAGAGGGTTCCAAATCACTTTAACCTGCGGGTAACCCGGCTAGTTCCTGTTAATTATTTATGAACCGGCGATGAAACTATACTTAACAATAGAGAAGGAACTGATTGCTAGCTATCAGCGCGATCAAACTATTAGCAAAGTTCCGTTTTTTGACAGATTTATTTCATAGAAGGCAATTTGTTATTTGACTTGCACACAGAAATAGATATATTTATCAGCATCGCAGGATATATAACTCCGCGATGTCACACAGGCACGATCTACTAATCACGGGCAATTTTGATAACAGTTCTCTCAGCATTGCAAGGTTATCTATTAAGGTAGCGCAGGGACAGTTAATGACATTGACGTCTTGGGAATGTTTCAGAGACATAATCTTCCATAATTGAAACTACATCGTGAAATCTATGGTTCATTGAAAAGCTGGAGCACTTACAAGTGCAAATAGTAGTTTACTTTGCAGAAAAGATAGTATAAAAGCATTTTTCTTCCTTAAAAACAACACTTGCTGGTTTTCAAGAAAATTATGGTTTATACCAAAGTGAATCTAATTCAACTAATTAACTAGTGTACATGATCAATATTAGTTTTATGTGTTTGCGAATTTCACGAGGATTCAACTACAGTTGCCGAAAAAATAATTATTTCCCTTTGAATCTTAACAGCACCTTTAGTACTAAAACAATAACTAGTTTATAATTGATGCCTCCGATTACTCTACACACACACGCACACCCCCCTCTATCTCTCTCTCTCTCTCTCTCTCTCTCTCTCTCTCTCTCTCTCTCTCTCTCTCTCTCTCTCTCACACACACACACTCATACACCGCACACTGTCTTCGATCACTGAATATACTCGTATATATCCATATGATTCGACTCGAACATTTGCTGTAATGTACTGATCAGGGGGCAACTGCAATATCACGAAAATTTAAACACTACACAAATTACGTGGTGAGAGACATTAATTTTGTATGGATGTTCCTATTTGTAATAAAATAGACACAAGCACGTCGTGGCAGTTGTCAGACTAACGCAGCGAGGGGAAATAAATCTGTCTCGCAGTTTGAACAAAATAAGAACCTTAAAAACTACCTATTCGTTATCTAAAAAATAATCTAAACCAAAAGCGTATCTCACCTGGGATTTATACTGCTAATTTAATTTTTGGCATGTTTTCGATATCGATGCCCTTCCCTTTTAGCATTGCCAATGTGCATCTATTTGTGGATTCAATATATTCTCAATTTCTCAAAGGATGCCACAAACCTCAGGCCATTTGAAGAAGCGACTGTTACGCTACAGATGAAATTAAATTCATGCATTCGTTGCTATGATTTACACACAAAAACAGAATTCGTTAGGCAATAACCTTAATGTTGGAGGATAAATTCCTTTATCTGAGCCATAAATCACCGGTCTGGAATGCCCATATTATCTCTGACGAGTTCTCCATGTACATGATAGCATCCATTAAGTGTTTACATACGTATCTTTATATACACTCAATCCTAGCAGTATAGGCATGTACTCGCTATATCGCTTTCCAACTGAGAAAAAGAATTACAGTGATTTGGTCGAAAGCCAAGAAAACTTATATCCCCCGACGTCAAATTTCTAATTTTAGCAAGGCACCTTGTGTTCCATCGCAAACTCTGCCCAGTTATACATTCTTTAGTCGACATGCAACGCCATGATTACATAAACGCTTGGAATAACAGGCCGTAGCATTATCGCAGCATTCGCTAATATTATAAGACGGAAACAGCCATACCGTATGTCAATTCCAGTTTGTCTTATAACCTGAGTATGATTGCCCGTTATAACAGACGCTTATGAGTTTGCAGATCTGCTGTGTTGTCTGTATATTACTGCTGTGTTACCTATAAATTGCTGATTAGAATTGCAGGTGAATAAGCTAGTATCTTAACGTGTGGCTCGCGTACGTACTGTGGCACCTTCAAACTGCATACTTCCAGGCACATATACATGCAGAAGGTTTCCACTACAACTGTCCATTGCCAAAAGCATATGGCTAACTTTCAAAATTTGATTAGTGTACTGTTTTATTTGGCCCACGTTGGTGTATGGTATCGATATCTCATTGTAGCTAGCATCGTACAGAAGACAATCGTTATGTATTAAATATGGTAGTGATTTTGGCCGATTAAAACGTTTAAGAGACTAATAACGCAAGCCGAATATTAAACCTGTTGATATCTCGATTTCGTCACAATTATATACGGGCTGACGGGCTCTACGTACTCGCACAGTAAATGGTACTATTAAAAGCCACACATGGGTTCATTTGCAGTTTTTAATTGTCTTATAAACGCTCCTTATTGTTGTGTGACGTAGAACACATATTTTTGCCAGGTATTATCAATCTATTGTGACTCCGAGAACGCACACATGACAAAACCGATACTAAGTTTAAGTTGAGGCCTAAATATTATGAGCACCTGGTTCGTTATCTGAAAATCATCTAAACTAACAGGGTATCTCGTGTGGGATTTATACTGCTAATTTAATTTTGGCATGTTTTCGATCTCAAAGGATGCCTAAATATTATGAATGCCTAAAGTAATGGTGGGTTTGAAGGTCAACATAATTACATATCACCCAGAAGCTTATTCGCCGTTAAAGGCCCACTTAATTTTCGAATGACCAGATCACATTATTCCATTTGATATTCCAGTTGGAAGAGGAACCAAAACTATATATATATATATATATATATATTCTACCAGAATACAAACAGCTATAGCCTAGGAGTGTCCAACAAGAACATGACAGAGATTCTCAGATTCACACCAAGACTCCCTCCGTTACTTACTCCAGAATGCTTCATTATCCACAACTAAGAGATAGAGAATCATCTTGCATTGAGAATGATAGACTGGCAGTACATACCATATCTAAATTAAGCCTTGACAACACGCCGGTACCTTGACAAACACAACATGTTCGCAGTTTATTTGATCGGATAATACAATGAAAATACAAAGTTTTTGGAGATTCTTCTTCCAAGTGGTATATAATATGGAATATGTTGTATGTAATGTGATCTGGATATTCGAAAATTAAGTCGTCCTTTAAATCCTTATCTTAATCGACCATTTATCTCAGTATCTAAACTCCAAAGCAAATACAATGCGCAGGTAGGTGTCACTGGCGCTCAAGATGTGACACATATATATTGAAAAATTAGATGATTCTTCGCGCAGTAAAACAGTGGATAAATTTTAGGTCTAGACTATATACCTCATAAGTTACATTGTGGTGAAACCAAACCTTGCTAAATTATCACCATAATCGCTGGTGCTATTCGAGTAGCATACGTAAGATCACTAACTCGCGGTGAATCCGGCATTTGGTCTCCGGAGGTCAAAGTTCAGAAGTAGCATTTATTTTTAGCATATGGTCCAGTCTGGGAATTCCCAAAATAAGATGGCAACAGTTCGTTACCGAATCGCAGGTGCGACAACTTCATAAAACTAATTAAACAATCACCCTGAATACATACAATACGCAGCTTTCGCGCAGTAGATGGATTGAGTTTATCGCATATATGATTTTGCGTTATTTATTTTATCGCAAATACTCTGAAATACTCGCTATTTATCAGTAAATTATGAGAAGTTCGTTGACAAAAAGGGGGCGTCCATCGCTTAAACTTCTTGAATGTCCGCATCGTCACCAGATCCTAACTCTGTAGATGACATGGCCACAAAACAATTCTTAAACACCCGTAGTTGCACTCAGAATAACTGAAATTATGCAATCAAATGCTGATAAAAAAAAATGCTCGCACTGTCGAATGTTTACAAATGGATGCTAGCTACTTCTTAACTTTGACCTTTTACCGGTGGGTTGGGTAAAATTATAGGAATCGGACCATATGGAACCATCGGCCATCTTGAAATTCGCGAACCAGTGACAAGGCTTATTCGTACAACTTGTCAATTCCAGTCTAACTCATAAAGCACAAATGATATACACTGATGAGAACAACAGCAGACGTGTTCGTGACCCCGTGTTACCGACTCTGTGTATCGCTGTTAATGCGTTACCTGTAATTTCGCTTGATTGTTATCGCAGGTGAACCAGCCAGTGTCTCAACACGTAGGCATACCTCACCATACATACACGATGCATGGTTTTAGAACTACATACAGTTGGATTATTCCTTTGCTAGTGCGCGTATGTCACTAATCGTTAACTCGCCCACACACCGCTCGCCTCGCGAGAATTGAATGCCACACAAATCACGTAAAATGTAAAAAACACCAACGCGGATTTCTGAGTTGTTTCTGGTACCAAAATAACATTATATTAGTCCCAGGTCGTTTCCAATTCAATCAATTCAGTTTATTCTGGTCGCCAATAATAGACATTACAGATGTATACGTAAATACAATATATGGTCATTACAGTTATGTATACATGTTAATGTATGACGCGAGGTGAGTCGAACACGAGACTGTTTTATTTACATAAATGCCAATGGATATACCGAAAGAAATACCGATCTGCAAACTGATCTGCATGGAGGCTTATATTCTCGGCATAAACTTGCCAACAGTAGCAATATTTCAATAAAAAAAAAATCCGGACAAAAGTTAAACAAACGCTCTTTATTTGTACCATATCGGGAATATACAAAACAAAACAAAACCGAACGCATATTTATTACAACATGCTGAAAAAAGTTCTGACCCAATATTTTGTCTAAATTCTATTATTTGAATAAGACCTTCTGTGGCTTATAGAGTCAGAATAATCATTTTTCACGTATTTATCGACCTTCCCCAACTCTCGGTGAAAGGGGTTCCTTGTTATCCCTTTCATGACGGATCTTTAAGGATACAGATACAGATACAGATTTATTCACTCATGTGGTCAAAGTATGACATTGGAGCATTAACATATTATATATTTACATATAGTAATAAATAAATTGTACGCATATATAGAACCCTCCTGTCCGTAAAAATGCATGTCGTGAAAAGCGCGCAAGGCAGTAAATAGTAAGGAGTGTTCTTACAGATACACGCAGGGTTCCCGACCTCCAATTACAACAACAACATTACAAATCTAATTTAACATTGTTTTCTGCTTGTTCTGTTGAAAACAGGATATGACGTGTAAACTGGAGATATAAATACCAAAGAATAGATTTGTTATTGAAAAATTAATAAAACAATTTATGGTGTCCCTCTAAAACATTGAATCTGTATAAAATTAATGGATAGCAAATTAAAGGCCCACTTAATTTTCGAACCCCCAGATCACATTATATAAAATATATGCCATATTATATACCATTTGAAAGAGGAAGCTCCATAACATTGTATTTTCAACTTATTCGATGTAATAAACTGAACATGTTGTTTTTTGTTGAGAAACAGGCGTCTGTTCTGTGATAAAGTTTCTGCACAAAGTATATTATTTTCAATGGAAGGGGAATAACTCTATACTTATCCCTAGGGTTATTCCTCTTCAACTGAAAATAAACTATAGTTTGAATTATGGGAGCCATAACGGCGGAAACGATTTTATGATTTCAGCTATTTTCTATTACTCTATGGGCACCTTATGATTTCCAAATGGTGATGAGTTATAGTATTTTAATAATATGTTATGGCATATATTGTTTTTAAAACTGTATATTAAGGCACTATCAAAAATAATCGGTGACTCGAAATTAAATGGGCCTTTAAAGCCACATGGCGGTTTGCGCTCCAAAACACAAATAATATTAGTCGCTTTTGAATTTTTCTCATAATCGAAATAGGTCGATAAATATCTGAATTAACTTTCTACGAGCATTATGTGACCCAAAAAGTCGCATTGAAGTAATCAAAAATACAACTGTGATTACGGTGTTTGGGTCCCAAACACAAAACAGCCATGTGCACGACATGGAACAGAAAAGTCTATTCCTGATATGGTAGCAATAAAGAGCGTTATCTCACTTTTGGCGAAAAGTTGAAAACGGGTGAAAAATGGCTGTGACTCCGTAGAAAAAAATTTGGAGGTTCGAATGAGACATGTCCGTTTAAATATTAAACAAAATAGCGTCTTTCTCAGCTGTCTTTCTTGTTGCAAATATGTTATTTTATACAATATGACCTAAATACAAGGTAGAATAGGTTTTAGTAAAAATTGGCCTGGAAACCTGAATGCATCTTTAAGGACAAATGATTTATTCTTGCATCCAAGTTATAAACTTTAAATGATACTGAGATATATAGAAGTATATATACAATATTCATATTTCATGAATACAATTGAGATGCACATATGGCTGCATGCCGAACATTCAATGAAAGATAATTGAATGATTGTGAGTTTTATCCTGTTATTCCTACAGGTCTCAGCCGCCACCAGCGCATCATCGTTCGAAGTAAACATTAATCTTGGCGCAGCTTTTTGGTTGAACAAACTATCATTTAGAATCAACACATGCGTCGATTGGTTGACATGAAGATGCCCCGTGGTGGAAGAAGCATTAAATTATGCATGCTCAAATTAGTACACCCCTGCCCGGTTCCGGCGATCCAAATAGGCTGACAAAATACGGATTGCACACACCACATGCAGAAAGCCTTACTCTATATACATGTACGTAATTGGGAAGTATGTATAATATAGGTTGACAAATACACGAACCATTGATATACCGGCTTCATATACTCTGAAAAATCATTCCCATTATCACAGACATTTTCCAGCTTTTTTCATTTTTTCCCTCAGAACTGAAATAAACGCTCTTTATTTTTGCCATATTAGGAATAGACCAACACGGACCGCTCTTTTCTGTGCCATACCGTGCAAATGGCTGTTTTTGTTTGACCCAAACATCGTGTTTAAAGCTGACTTCAATGCGTCTTTCTGTGAAAAACGTAGTCCATGTATTTATCGACATATTTCGATACCGGGAAAAATTAAAAGCTAATAATATTAGGTGTATTTTGAGCTCATGCCACCAAGTGGCTTTAAATTACAGAAATAATAACTGACTGTTCGTCAGTGTGGAACAATAACGAGCATTCCCTATTTGTTTGTCGATTCCTGCTATGGTTATGGTTAAAGGTACTCAATCCGATTCGAAGGTCGCCATATAATCAGATTCCAACAACAACAATATTTTTTAGAATTGCCGCTTCAGTTATCAGAATCGATTAATTGCCCAAAATAATGCTAACCACTGACAACTATAGTATACAATTGCCCGAAACGTGTTATTTATCAACATGTTGAGCTGGTCTGGGTACGATATGACTTGTTCCCATATATACATCGTCGACAATGAAACAGGATACGTTTATATCCAATGCAATTCAATCCATTAACAAATTAAAAGAAACTGCACGAGAAGCCTTTTAATCTACATTACATGCTTTGGATTGAGATGTCCTTTTTGCGGATTACCAGTACATTTTTTGCGGATTACTAGTACATTTTTTGCGGATTACTAGTACATTTTTTTGCGGATTACTAGTACATGTAACAGCACCTGAACAACGACCGATGCTGGTAAATAAAAAAACTAAAGTTAACAGCTCTCGGCCAATCATAATGCCTGTATCGGCGACATATAGTCGACTTGAATTTCAATAGTTGATATTATCCGGTGAGCGTTCATACACTCGCAAATTTGCCAGACATTATTTTGCAGGCATTTCGGTAATAGAAAGTTACTATGAGCTAGAAACCGAATGCAAAAAGGCTTCTATAATGAATCTGTACCACAGCTAACTACATGAGAAGTAAAAACGATGTAGGTCCACCAATAGCGATGATATCGAAATTTGCAAGAAAATAACTGGCAATTATCTCGCAAAAGTTACCCCTTTGAGTGCCAGGGCCGATCTCATCGGCCCTAAACCTACAGAATAAGTCTGTTAAAGAATAAATTATTAAAATTGTAAAATATTGTTAAAAAAAAAAAAAATTGTTAGGCCAATGCATTCTCTTATATATGCGAGGCGACCTATGGTCGACTCGCATATATAAGAGAATGCATTGGCACAGGGTATATGGGTTGATACAAAACTCGACCTGGCACTCAAAGGGTTAAACACGCATGATTGTTAAGGCAATGTGCTAGTAGCACCGTTACAAGTTGAACTACAGAAATTTTAATTACCATGTCGTTAGCTTTGGTAAATATGCATGTTATATGTGTGTTATATGTGTGTTATATGCATGTTATATGTGTGTTATATGTGTGTTATATGTGTGTTGCCGTTCATGTTCCGGCACCATGTGGATTTCTATGAAATATGACAGATTGGATCAACCGTATCGACTATATTGTGTGTCTGTGTCATAAACATTACAGCGATGTCCAAGGTACCGCGCGCGTTCAGCCGCTACCAAATAAACTACCCGGCTAAACGCAAAAACACATTTGATGAATACGAGCCCATGGTGTTTACTAGATAATAGACTGGTGATTACGGGTGCAGCGGAAAACATTTGTGTCTCTAAACCTGCTGCATGTTACATCAATAATACTGCTTTGTGCTCTATGCCTCAATATTACCTTGATTGATATTTCGGGTTAATGATTGCAGCGTGCCCCAATATCATAACCGGGATGATAACCTAGCACATTTTATGTTCCACTGTTGTCTGAAGGATCGCTCTTTTTTCCATGGTTGCCATTCGGTAAGATAGTTGGCACATAATATATAACTCTCCACAAGTACATGCATATGACCTTGTGCTAAAATATGTGTGGTTTTGATTTCGGTACGCAACAAATTTGAGAGCTTGTAGATTAGTTATCAGGGTGAGAAATAGTGAAATTACGAACCGTGAGTAATAATAGTCTTCGTGTTTTCACCCAATACAAACGTTATCCTACTTTGGCAAATTCGGCCACAAAAAGCGTTTTGCTTACTTTGAGGTCCACCTCTATACTGGCAATATTTACGCATAGAAAAGACTATCACGTCAGTAAATGGGTTAGTTCCTTAGACATGTGAGAAATTAAAAAAAAATATTGAGTAGCCGTTTGGGTTACAATATATTAAAGATACGGCGGCATTGGCGGTGGGTATGCTGTTAAAATATTCACCTCCGTCAAAAACCGCCATAAACAGAAAGAATAGTAAAATATAGAGAGACCTTGTTCTTATACCTATCAGAAATAGGGCATAAACAGTATGTTATTGTCAAATGTTTTCCCTTTGTTATGTAAACAAAAATTACAATAAACGTTGCAGAACCTGGCTTTTGTTTAGATCCGGATATGGTAAACATAAAGAGCGTTCTTTGTTACTGTTTTCCTGATATGGAAATAATAAAGAGCGTTTATATCATGTGTGTGATTAACCAATAGATTTGCGCTGTGTTGTGTAAACACAACTTCTGTAACACGAACAGGTTCTTGTTTACGTACACCACCGTACGTCTTGACGACAATATACTATTTACGCGCAGATTATGTTTGGCATATGAACAAAAACTATATATATTTTAATATTCCTTCTGCTGATGGCGATTTGAACAAATATGAATATTTCTGCAACGAATGCCGCCCGTGCCTTTAAATATAAAGCATCAATGGCCGATTTAGTGAAATATAAAGTGGATATTGGCCTCCGATCAGTCTTACTTAAATTAGACCCAAGAAATGAGACGGCGTCTGGATATCTATCTGACTGGGAATTGATTGGTTAATTGATTTGGCTGGTTATGACTTAAATTAACAAATTAATTTTGGTGTCCCTCTAAACCATAAATAATATGAAATAGCTACATGGAAAATGTTATTTTATACGCAGGAATCATAATAAAAAGTAAAATAAGTTTCGCAATTTGGCCTGGATGCATCTTTAGTCTAGCAAACTTTTCGACTATTCAGGGCCTGGGCATTACGTTGAAACATCAAGTCAAGAGAGCTTTCCGATGAATGGCAACAAGCCATATTTCCGACTAAATCCTGAAAAGTTACCCATAATTCTGCTGTGGCTAAGGAGTCGATTACTTAGGGCATTGTTGTATATAGTACGATGGAGATTTAAAGGTACACAATCCGATGCGATGGTCCCGGTATCATCAGATTCCAACAGCACCAACATTTCTTCAAAAGACGCTTTATTTATCAGAATCGATTAATTACCAAAAAATAATTATAACCACTGTGTTATATATATCAACATTTTGATCAACGCAAGAGAGTATGTCGGTCGGCTCGTCGAATATTTTCTAGGCCGCCAAATATTCCAGGTGGTGAAAAACCAGAGATTTCAAAAATCGATATCTGATAACTCTGCGCTTTGATGGGTGGGTTCATCGATTCCATTCAAATATTGTTTACCCCCGAAGCCAAAGAAATAGTAATTTAGCAGCGTTAATGCGGATTGTGTATCTTTAACCTTATTATTAATGTCTATAGACACATCCTGTTGCACCCCTGCTAATTCGCTATGATGCTGGTGAGTACTAAAGATGCCATTTTAGCGATGTATCCCCCTGGCCTAACAGCACCATAGCAATTCAGCATGGCACACGACCATTATAGCAAATTAACAGGACTACTTAACCAGAGGTGTGATGAACTACCGTCTGTCTACATTAATTTCCATTAGAACCGATCGACAACGAGTGGGGATACATCCCTCGACACCTTCACAATGGCCTGCTGTTCTGTCGAATACCTGGAGCGTCTTTACGCACAAGCAATCAAATGTGATTACCCCATACTCATAACGACCTCTTTTATATATCATTCACGACAGCTACTTCCCTTTACCTCTAAACAATGAGTTCAGTGGGTTATAGTACACCAAATATTAAAAAGTTATCCCCTTTGGTGTGCTCAAGTCAGCATAAAATCACATCTGGCAGCTGAATGGTTGATCATGATTGGGATACAATTAATGCTAAAAAAAGAATAAAATCAAAGCCACCATGGAAATATTATACCTAGATGAATATTGATCCAGAGTGGGTGAAATAATTAACCTGGCATTTAATGGGGGTATGTTTGAAAATTTTATGATGATTTTTTGTGCGGAATTAGGGTAATATCAAAAGCGGTAAATTTAAAGACGGAATAGGCACACGGACCTATTCATTTTGTTGGGTCATATTGGGTCCGAAAGGCGATTCTTCAAAATTGACTAAATGTCTTATATACTCGCCAGTCATCGAAAGTTTTCTATTTTCCGCATAAACGTTCATTATTTGAACATCTAGATTATTCCCATGCAATGTGGGAGGCCAGATAAGATAGGTCGATAAATACCCAAAATATCGATCTAAATGCCTCATATACTCGCCAAAGTCATCGATTTTTTTTTTATTTTCCGCATAAACGTTTATTATTTGTACCATCTCAGGAACTCTATAAACGTTTTGTTGTTTTCTGCTTAAGTTAAGTCAGGACCCAATTTGTTCGATACTCGATGATTTGATCGATACTCGATGATTTGTTCGATACTCGATTATTTGAATATGTATTTAAGTGGCATACACAGTCCCTGTAAAATGTATTTAACGCATTTTTCAATATATTTTGATCACAGGCACCGGACCAGTATACGACAGGTGAGAGTATATGAGGCTTCAAACCACCACGTAAATTTAAAGTGAATATTTACTTAACTACTTGAGTGAACTGATTGAGTCAGAGAGTGGCTGAAAAGTTTCAGCACTGCATGATTATAACACTGCTTAATAATATTGTATGTTTGATTCAGCAATACTCCGGACATTGTTGTTGAAACTTTATTCTTATATCGACTGTTACTTGATTTCCCCATTTCTAGTCAAAGATCCTACATTTTGTGTGGCACAAACTAAAGCCAAATTCCATGGGCCAACTCTTTGCCCACAAAGCAAATGAAAATAACTTTCCGTCAGAATCATTCATACCATGATACAGATGTCTCAAAATTCCTTCCGCGGAAATATCACAAAATTGAATACAGTACATATAAGTACATCACATCTAAGATGTTTTGCTTTGTGGAAATTTAGATTGAATGTTACGTCAAGATGTGATACTACAAATTTGTTGTGAGAAATAGGCCGAAATGTATTGTCTAGAAACAATGTTTGTCGTCGCGGCAACCATATGGTTGGAACCACAAATAGACATTTTAGTGTTGTGTATTTAACTTATTTGCGATTCAACATTCTACGCTATTTAAAATCTCGAAATTTCTTCCTAAGAAAAGGGTTACGTATTTGTATCACAGACATTTTATAAATATTGCGAGTACTTGTGAAAAAATGCAGACAGCGTGAGGAGAATATGTATCAATGTAGTAGTAATATCTGTTATTTACGTGGGGACAATATGTATCAATGTAGTAGTAATATCTGTTATAATATGTATCAATGTAGTAGTAATATCTGTTATACAATATGTATCAATGTAGTAGTAATATCTGTTATTTACGTGAGGACAATATGTATCAATGTAGTAGTAATATCTGTTATAATATGTATCAATGTAGTAGTAATATCTGTTATACAATATGTATCAATGTAGTAGTAATATGTATCCATGTAGTAGTAATATGTATCAATGTAGTAGTAATATGTATCAATGTAGTAGTAATATCTGTTATTTACGACTGTCAATGTGAGACTGGAAGCTATAGCAATTCTTATCAAAGCATTTGTGATATGTTTCGAATGTTTCTGTTGCCCAGTTTACTATTTTAACCCTTTGGTGACGGGAGCTGCGCTGGTGAAGCATTAAATATAATGTGCCAGTGCATTATCTTATATATGCGAGTCTCCCAATGGGAGCCTCGCATATATAAGATAATGCAATGGTTTACAAGGCCAAGGTAAATATTGTTAGGCCAGTGCATTCCCTATGAGAGACTCGCATATATAAGAGAATGCATTGGCACAGGGTTTTTCGCAAAACATCAGGAAGCTCGAGTTATAGAAGGGTTAAGCGTCACACATCCAGGCCTTTAAATAAAACCTTTATTCCGCCCAGGTTCCACGAATCTCAGTTGGTCGATAAAGTTCACTATCAAGTTGACATGGGCTTAACTTCATTATATTATCGAAACATCACACGTTTTGATGCCATCTTTTTGTAAAAATTAAATGATCAGGCAACTGCTAACTGAAAACATGGGCACGTAAAATACTTATATGCGGACTTCATATACCACCTCATATTTCACATTATGACTTATTCAAATCATGGAATTTGAAAAGACGCTTCCTTGTTAGCGAATCCTGACATGGTGAAAATAAAGAAATTGTTCCCATTTTTATGCAAAACATTGAATGCAGTAACATTATTCCCAGTTTGTTTCAAACATCGGCAACTAATCGGACAGAAAACATGGCGTGAGAACTACATTGCATACCATAGAGAGTTGGTTAAATGTCTAAGATACGGAGTTCGTACACCTGACTAGACGATCTGATGAAGCTTAGAACGTATCAGGTAATACACTCTATGTGCAACCACATTCCAAAGACTATCCAATGTGGAATAATGAAATAATCGGAATGTAGATTGACATGCTGTTCTCTATGAGAATTCTAATTGTATTTGTTTGTTAACATGGGATATTTAAGTATCAAACGGTTAAAATTAGGAATCGGATCTGTTTAAAGAAAAGCAAAATGTGTATATAAATAATTTTTCATC
This sequence comes from Siphonodentalium dalli, assembly GCA_032622095.1. NCBI lineage: Eukaryota > Metazoa > Mollusca > Scaphopoda > Gadilida > Siphonodentaliidae > Siphonodentalium > Siphonodentalium dalli. The sequence goes on along the minus strand of CP136067.1, from coordinate 138,780,941 downwards.
GCGCACACTCCAGCCATAATACCGAATCAAATAACATATGAAACCATATTCCAATAATCAAACAGTCATAACAATTTTAACACTTTCTTTACTAAATACTCATTGACGAGTAGTTCCCTTAGGAAATTTTCAGGTAATAGGTTCTACAAACGGCAATTGTTGGTGCTTTTATCACATGAACACCCATCGGTATGAATAACAGACTGTTCAATGTGCATTTTAATAACTGAAAGGGAGAATCAATTTAACATAGACAGGGGTAACCAATTGCTGCTATTCCAACAGAGCACAATTGTAGGATGGCGCCAACATGGTTTTTCCCACCCTGGTATCACTTATATGTATTCACTGTAGACTGTATTCGATCTTAATTGGAAATCAACACATTGAGATACTCGAAATCATGTGAAATGATAAGCAAGAAAATAATTTTAAAATACCGGAGAGAATCGATCAGCGTTAACATTTTATGAATCATCAGAAATCAAAAACTGGTTGATAAAAGTGGGACCTTGTTTGGTTTATTGATGCAGTTATACTTGTCGTATAACAAAGGGCTACCTTCGTTTTAACAACACGATGATGTCACCACGCACTCTGCCAAGGTTAGGTTAGAGGAGTTTTTCTGTCAGAAATATACCGATGCTTGTCCTAAATCAGTAATGAAACAAATGTGTCTGGCATTTAACGTGCTATCTTCATGGCTATCAAGGATGAAATAAACCATATGTTTGAAAGTTTATGCACGCTGGTAACATTTGAACATTTGCCAGTTACTGATGTCTTATTAGATAAACTTTGACCCGCTTACTCTATAAAATAGACAGTTAGTAACAATTTCACTCAGCCAATCACAAATCTTAGAACATTTCATCAATTTTATTACTAATAGTTATATATGCGAGTGATATTAGTTTTAAGCAAAGGGAGCATTATGAACTAATTAATTTTGGTTCGGATTGAACGATTGCGGAGCCTGAGCGTGGGCTGAGCAACGACTCCGATCCCCAAGATTTCTTCAGCGCATATGTTCTGCAAGAAACTCAGTTTCCAAACGATTGTATGTCGGACAAAATTCAACATGTGGTATATACCTGCGATACATCAGCACTGATAATTAAGATAATTTGCCAATTAACGTCTCTCGCATATGTTTGCCTCGTTTTATTATTTCACACTAATACGTTCATAACAAAACTTGAGCAGATAGGCTTTTTTATATGCAACTCTATAAATTAATCGTACGCGAACGGTTAAATGTCAAACCATGTACATGTACAAGGGAACGCTTTTTCATGAAATATGAATATGGGGAGATAATATTTTCAGAAGTAATAATCAATATCTCTCACTCGAATAAAACCTTGACCATGTACATGCACACACTAAGTTTCCAGATTTCGCCGCTCCCGCCGAAATATATTTTTCACGTACATCTATTCCCAAATCTGGTGTGCACACATCTTTCGTGTAATCCTTTGATAAAAATGTATGAACCTAGGAGATACACCGCGTTAGGATCCATGTACACATTCATCTCCTAATTTCGACATATACCGGTATTTATATAATTGTATACCACATCTTGGTCGGGACATTGGATCGGTATTTATTGTTGCCATTGCAACATCTATTTCCATGATTGCTATGTTCCAGTTGACCAGAAAATAGTTGACCAGTACCCGGAAACACAGAAGTGTATGTGACCTCGAGCGCCAATTTCATCAAGGTCGAGTAACATTCACCGGAAATCAACAGGTGAAAATTCGAAATTACACGTAATATCCACTAAAGATGAAAACCAAACTTCCTGGAACCAATGTATAATCTGCGCCAATAATACCAGTCCACTTAGTCGACATGTGGATGATACACGAATGTTAAAACACAACAGCTCGCCGATTTTCGTGCAAAAATAAAACCCTTTACGCCATTTAAATTCGGCGATCGTTTTGTTAGTAATCGATAATTGAACACACACTCTTTAAATTTGCATACCTGAAGATGGTCTTCGTCACCCATTTTGAATGAAAAATTAAATCAGGAAGGAATCAGGAAGAGAAGTGTCGCTATTCACCAGTCGTCGTTGTGGTGGTGATATTATTCCTCTCCTTAGCTACGGGTACTACACATACATACACACAGCGGAACTCACATACACATACAGGTAATAGGGTTTTGTGTGTAACGCGATCTAAGAATACTGGGATGCCGCTGTACAAATGAGGAAGTATGGCGCGTTCTTATTATGTATCCAGGTGTGTCTTAGAGAGAATCTTATAGTCTATTCTCACGATCGAGCACGAGGCACACTTCTGGCAGACGAATTTTCACTCAGGCAAGTGCTTGCCAATTACCTGATATACTAACTACCAGGTGGAGGAATACACAACCCGCAGTTTCGCACAGGCCGCGCGAGCATCGGGGTGCCAGTATTATAACTATAAATATGTTATCTAAATGTCTATTCTTATACATCGACATCACTGATAAGCCTTCGTTTTCTACATTCAATGATATTAACCACTTGTGTTCCTATATCATTTACTCGTTATACTGTAATCTACACATGTAATTCTATCTAACGTGGCGGGTATAGCACAGCAACGTATGTATGCACCGCTGGAACATTCAAGGTTATAGGATATGGGTGGTATATATATTATACTCAGATATATTATACCAGATGAAGCTGGTGTCGTTTTATGTATTTACAGAAATGAAGTCAGAATGAAAAAGAAACTTGTATATTTTAATTCATATTTCTTTAAAGGGACACAAGGCACTCGCAGTTGGTAAATGTGTAAAAATATATATACGTTAGTAAAACATCACCACAACGTAGATCTCATTGTTGATAATTTTTCAATAACGAAATTTCACGTGTTGAAACCATTGTTACGTAAACAAAACTGTTACGGTGATTTATCAACAAATATCGCTAATCGTGTAGTAAGTTCAAATATTTTAAGATAATATTTTTCAATGCATTGACCTTTTGCAATGATTACTTTCAGATTTTGATTAAACTTTGGTACTTTTTGGACTGTTATAAGTAATTCGACTGTAACAGTAATGTTTACATAACAATGGTTTTGAGATGCGGAATCTCATTATTGAAGAGTTATTAATAATGAAAATAAGAACGAAGTAGGTATTGGATCCCTTTAAGTACAGTCGTGTCCGAGGAGAATATATATAGAAACTAATAACATTGATGTAACATATATATCCATCTGTCTACTATTACCATATATATTATACTAGCAGGTTAGCCCGCCACTGGCGGCATTCGTCCCATGGCTTTGTTTCAGAAACATGACATTTTTGTAATTATTTATTTTTTATTTATTTTTGTTTTTTTATTTTTTAATATGAATTTAATGTTTTTTAAATTTAATATATTTTGTTTCTGAATTGTTTTTTTATTGTTAATTTTTTTTAATTTTAAATTGTTTTAATTAAATTGTAAAATGTTTTAACTAATTTTTTTGTTTCTGGCGGAAAAATTTACCCGTAGAAATCCCCCCTTCCTATGAACGACAGACAACGCATTCTTTGTTTCGTGAAATCTCTCTACGATAACATTGCATTGAATTTAAAACAAACGCTTCCCGTCGGGAAATCTGTCTTCGGGTCGTTGTTGTTGGCATCACGGCTCCCCGAAAACTCTCACATTGCCGAAAACGTGTATTTAGTAATATCGTTGTTGTTGATATTTACGGCTTGGGGGCTATTTTCTTATTTAGCAAGTTTGAGCTCAATCGGTTCGAGTCTATAAAGGACACACTCATATATATGACACTTCCCGTAGGTAGCAAGTTTGAGCTCAATCGGCATTCCCTGGAATTTCCCGTAGATTGGCAGATTCCAGTAGCTTTATAACGGTATATCTGGGGAGAAATCTGATGCTATATTCGTGATTATCTGGGATGATTTCGGGAATGAATTTCGAGCGATAACGTTTGCGTAAATACGAAATTGTGAGTGTTGGTTTGTAACCGGGATTTATGAGAAGCATTATGCCTATAACTACCCCCCCCCCCCCTAAGCCCTGACCTAAGTGTCATACATACTATAACAATGATGTTGTAAGAGCTCCAATAAATCTCCCGCATAGGCAAGCACTCAATGTTCCCGTATAACTCTGCAGATGCCAATAACGTTGAATGGGAAACAGACGCTCTTTATAGAGATGCGTCAAAAACAAACGCTCATTAAATAATCACTTGATTAACACACGCCGTGCCTTTGCGGTGATTTGAGATTGGATAACGGGTGCTCTGAGCTTCTCTAAACCGCGACCACGGTCGTGTCGGTGTGATTTGACACTTACATAGGAAGTTTGAGCTCAATCTGTACACGCGTTTTGGATTCTATGAAGTACACACACACGGAAGTCTCAAAATATAGTACTAGCAGGTTAGCCCGCCACCGGCGGCGTTTGTTCGAAACATGACATTTTTAATTTTTTTGTTTTTATTTATATTTTTTAGAATATATTTTAATATTAATTTAATGTTTTTTAAATTTAATTTATGTTTTTAATATTAATTTAATGTTTTTTAAATTTAATTTATGTTTTTTTGAATTTTTTTATATTTATTTAATTATTAAATTAATTTAATTCTTTTTTATAATTTAATTGTTTTTTTTATTTGTTCGAAACATGACATTTTTAATTTTTTTGTTTTTATTTATATTTTTTAAAATATATTTTAATATTAATTTAATGTTTTTTAAATTTAATTTATGTTTTTAATATTAATTTAATGTTTTTTAAATTTAATTTATGTTTTTTTGAATTTTTTTATATTTATTTAATTATTAAATTAATTTAATGCTTTTTTATAATTTAATTGTTTTTTTTATGAAAAATCCCCCCTTCCTAGGAACGACAGACAACGCATTCTTTGTTTTTCAATGAGTTAATTCATGGTACCCGTCCTAAACTTCCCCGTTATTTAACTCCCCGTGGCCATTGAGCAGCCCCTGGCAGAGGTTGTCCACCCTTACGAGATGGTCAATAGAACTCGATGAAATCCCCCCCTTCCTAGGAACGACAGACAACGCATTCTTTGTTTTCCCTTTTTTTTAACACTGATTCCCGGAAACGACTCACATAAGCATTCACGCTTGATGTCGAATCCGGTATTGCATTGAAAACAAACGCGATAACATTGCATTGAATTGCCCGTCATACAGATAAGTAGATAGCGAAAACGACGCTCTTTATATAGACACTTCGGAAAACTGACGCTCTTTAACTATCAACGCGATTAACCCCCGCCGTGCCTTTGCGATGATTTTGAGAGTGGAGAACGCGTGCTCTGAGCTTCTTCAAAACGCCGCGACGACGATTCCCGTTGGATTTTACATTTAGATGGGAAGTTTGAACTCAATCGAGCGAACCGTTTTCGATTCTATGAAGTACACATATATATATATACGAAGTCTCAAAATATATAGTATAGACTAGCAGGTTAGCCCGCCACTGGCGGCATTCGTCCCATGGCTTTGTTCGAAAAAGCAATTGCAACAGGTTCCGAGACACTTGTGCTGCATTTGCAGCAATTTCGGCAATTTTTTGTTTTTCAATGAGTTAATTATTTTGTTTTACCCGATTTTTTTTGGTTTTTCAAGGAGTTAATTGTGCCTTTTTAATTTTGTTTTTCAATTTTACCCGATTTGTTTTTGTTTTTCAATGAACCCGTCCATGACACTTCCCGTATTTAGCAAGTTTGAGCTCAATCGGTTCGAGTCTATAAAGGACACACACATATATATGACACTTCCCGTAGGTAGCAACTTTGAGCTCAATCGGCATTCCCTGGAATTTCCCAGTAAATATTTAGCAAGTTTGAGCTCAATCGGTTCAAGTCTATAAAGGACACACTCATATATATGACACTTCCCGTAGGTAGCAAGTTTGAGCTCAATCGGCATTCCCTGGAATTTCCCAGTCACCAACGCGGCGTAATTTTGGTACATATATATAGAGACCAATTGTCCATCGGCTGTCATGTGTAGTAAAGATGTCTTATAAGCCGACATTGCCGTGGGGATGCCCGTTCCTACACGCGTTTTCGATTCTATGAAGTACCCACATATATACACACATACACACATATATCCGATCGGTCGAGGTGTTGGTATCTGATGCAAAAGACGAAATTGTGAGTGTTGGTCAATAGTCCCCGTGGTGAACCCCAACGCGACGTAAACATGTGTTGCGTTCTAAAAATAGGAAAGCACTTTCTCTCTGCTTTCGAGCGATAACGTTTGCGTAAATACGAAATTGTGAGTGTTGGTTTGTAACCGGGATTTCTGAGAAGCATTATGTCTATAACTACCCCCCCCCCCTAAGCCCTGACCTAAGTGTCATACATACTATAACAATGATGTTGTAAGAGTACTACATCCAATAAATCTCCCCGCATAGGAAATGCAGTCAATGTTACCGTATAACTCTGCAGATGCGAATAACGTTGAATGGGAAACAGACGCTCTTTATAGAGACGCGTCAAAAACAAACGCTCATTAAATAATCACTTGATTAACCCCCCGCCGTGCCTTTGCGGTGATTTGAGATTGGAGAACGGGTGCTCTGAGCTTCTCTAAACCGCGACCACGGTCGTGTCGGTGTGATTTGACACTTACATAGGAAGTTTGAGCTCAATCTTTACACGCGTTTTGGATTCTATGAAGTACACACATATATACACACATATATATATATACGAAGTCTCAAAATATATAGTATAGACTAGCAGGTTAGCCCGCCACTGGCGGCATTCGTCCCATGGCTTTGTTCGAAAAAGCAATTGCAACAGGTTCCGAGACACTTGTGCTGCATTTGCAGCAAATTTCGGCAATAGTCAGAAACATGACAATTTTAATTTAATTTTTTGTTTTTCAATGAGTTAATTATTTTGTTTTTCAATGAGTTAATTGTGCTTTTTTTAATTTTACCCGATTTTGTTTTGTTTTTCAATGAGTTAATTGTGCCTTTTTAATTTTGTTTTTCAATTTTACCCGATTTTTTTAGTTTTTCAATGAACCCGCCCATGACACTTGCCGTATTTAGCAAGTTTGAGCTCAATCGGTTCGAGTCTATAAAGGACACACAGATATATATGACACTTCCCGTAGGTAGCAATTTTGAGCTCAATCGGCATTCCCTGTAATTTCCCAGTCAATATTTAGCAAGTTTGAGCTCAATCGGTTCGAGTCTATAAAGGACACACTCATATATATGACACTTCCCGTAGGTAGCAAGTTTGAGCTCAATCGGCATTCCCTGGAATTTCCCAGTCACCAACGCGGCGTAATTTTGGTACATAATTAGAGACCAATTGTCCATCGGCTGTCATGTGTAGTAAAGATGTCTTATAAGCCGACATTGCCGTGGGGATGCCCGTTCCTACACGCGTTTTCGACCACATATTTAGGTTACACTGGTGTAAATAAGGTTCCGAGCGACATCTAGCGGATGCGGGAGGAATATATAGGAGAGAATAAAATAGACACTGGGCCATGATTGGTCAATAGCCTTGTGTGCTTTTCACATAAAAAAATCATCACACCTCTTCCCTATGATTTCCCATAGGTAAAATAACAATTGGCACAGGAATTAACCCTTTGTAGTGAAGTTTGAATTTTTTGGTGTGGTCTAAAATATGACTGTATTTTTTTATGCGGTTCTGACACTAGTTACGAAAACATAAGATTTAAAGGCGAATTCCCTGCTAGACAGACATGATTTTTTTGTGTAAAAAGTTTCCCAAAATGTCAATTTTTCAGATTTAAAGAAAAATTTGGACCCAACATTTATATTGCCAACACTATACGCTAAAACGTTAGCACTGAGGCCTATGGAAAACATTTACACCAGTGTAACCTAAAGGGAAAATATAGCTTTTTATCATTTTTGATTCCTGGGAGTCACTTTAACGCATTTTAATGCATTACAGAGCCTGGTCTTTCAGTCCAATGAATATCTCATGCTTGGTGTGGCTATTCTTGCTGCTGATGTCTTCTTTCACTAACATCAGCCAAAAAAATAGTAAGATTTTTCATAAAAAATGCCAATTTTTCAAGGTATTTTCAAATTTGTTCAAGGTGGTAATAGTCACATGATAATGCAAATGACCCATGACATGAGCATGTCAACGACACATATATCCATTGTTATAAGAACCTAATCTAACAAGTATTTTGGATTTTATAGCCAGTGATATACAGATATATATCATAAAAGTGTGTCATTTCCACTGGTGGGTATGGTCATTTGAAGGTTAATAGCACTAAAACTTGGATACATTTAAGAAAATGCTTCAGCAATTCAAAGAGAGCATATCTTTATTCAACTAATTCAATATACACCCACATCCAGTTATCTTGGATCACCCTTGCAGACCTGAAAATGTCATATTTTATTCTTCAATGTGCTGATAAAGTCATGCGCTTGATGCTCAGCTGATCAGATCTGGACTCAATGACCTCACATCACCAGAAGTTCTCTCATGGAAAGAATATTGTACAGTCTTCCATAGCTGATCCAAGTTTGCAACACCAGACCCCTAAAACTGAGTGAAAATGGGGCCTGAACATGACTGGTGGTGGAAAATTGTGCTTTTTTGATGAATAATTTGTTAAAGGGGGTGGGGTTAAATTGTTTGTGATAAATAAAGAACCACAGAAGTGATATTGTTTTTGAACACATTTTTTCCATTGACGGGCAATTCTGAAGAAATGTAGGGAGTTACAATTATTCCCCGAAAAAGCGGGCTATCGCTTTAGGTTACACTGGTGTAAATAAGGTTCCGAGCGACATCTAGCGGATGCGGGAGGAATATATAGGAGAGAATAAAATAGACACTGGGCCATGATTGGTCAATAGCCTTGTGTACTTTTCACATAAAAAAATCATCACACCTCTTCCCTATGATTTCCCATAGGTAAAATAACAATTGGCACAGGAATTAACCCTTTGTAGTGAAGTTTGAATTTTTTGGTGTGGTCTAAAATATGACTGTATTTTTTTATGCGGTTCTGACACTAGTTACGAAAACATAAGATTTAAAGGCGAATTCCCTGCTAGACAGACATGATTTTTGTGTGTAAAAAGTTTCCCAAAATGTCAATTTTTCAGATTTAAAGAAAATTTGGACCCAACATTTATATTGCCAACACTATACGCTAAAACGTTAGCACTGAGGCCTATGGGAAACATTTACACCAGTGTAACCTATACACACATATATCCGATCGGTCGAGGTGTTGGTATCTGATGCAAAAGACGAAATTGTGAGTGTTGGTCAATAGTCCCCGTGGTGAACCCCAACGCGACGTAAACATGTGTTGCGTTCTAAAAATAGGAAAGCACATTCTCTCTGCTTTCGAGCGATAACGTTTGCGTAAATACGAAATTGTGAGTGTTGGTTTGTAACCGGGATTTCTGAGAAGCATTATGCCTATAACTACCCCCCCCCCCCCCGACCTAAGTGTCATACATACTATAACAATGATGTTGTAAGAGTACTACATCCAATAAATCTCCCCGCATAGGAAATGCAGTCAATGTTACCGTATAACTCTGCAGATGAGAATAACGTTGAATGGGAAACAGACGCTCTTTATAGAGATGCGTCCAAAACAAACGCTCATTAAATAATCACTTGATTAACCCCCCGCCGTGCCTTTGCGGTGATTTGAGATTGGAGAACGGGTGCTCTGATCTTCTCTAAACCGCGACCACGGTCGTGTCGGTGGATTTGACACTTACATAGGAAGTTTGAGCTCAATATGTACACGCGTTTTGGATTCTATGAAGTACCCACACACATATATACACACATATATAATATACGAAGTCTCAAAATATATAGTATAGATAGATGAGTCATCCGATAGTGGCGTAAACGGACGCGACTCATTTAAACGTACGAATAGTATGCCTACGTAATTTGGACGTAGTAAATATAGATCAAAATATACTCGAAGCACCGACCTATATGCTTTATCGATTTCATGACTGGAGCTTCCTGAAATATTTGCGAAAACCCTATGCCAATGTATTCTCTTATATATGCGAGTCCCCCACATGGATACATTGGCTTAACAATATCTACTTTGACCGTGTAGGCCAGTGCATTCTCTTATATATGCCAGGCTGCCGATGGAAGACTCGCATATATAAGAGAATGCACTGGCACAGGGGTTTCAATTCTGCACCAGCGCAGCACCCGTCATGAAACGGTTAAATACCAATACTATGAAAAAAACTGACCAGCTGCATTCAATGTTTCACATAAAAATGAGAAAGCTCTCTTTATTTTCACCATATCAGGAATAACTAACAAGGAACCGACTTTTCAAATTCCATGATTTTATAATAAGTCATAATGTGATATATGAAGTGGTATATGAAGTCCGCATAGAAGTATTTCACGTGCCGATGTTTTCAGTTAGCAATTGCGTGATCAGCAGAAAATTTAGTGGTCCAATTTTACAAAAACTGGCATCAAAACGTGTGATGGTTCGATATTATATCGAAGTTACGCACATATCAACTTGATAATGAACTTTATCGACTAATGGAGATTCCTGGAACCTGGGTGGAATAAAGGTTTTGTTTCAAGGCCTGGATGTGTGACGCTTAACCCTTCCATGACTGGAGCTTCCTGAATTTTCCTGAAAACCCTGTGCCAATGCATTCTCTTATATATAGATCGCCTCGCATATATAAGATAATGCATTGGTCTAACAAATTTTATATTAATTTTTATAATTGTTTAAAATTGTAAGAAAAATGAAAAAAAATTGTTAAAGAATGTAAGATGTAATGATAAATAATGATAAAAAATTGTAAAAAATGTAAGAAACAATTATAAAAATTGATAAAGAATGTAAGAAAAATTTATTAATAATGACAAAAATTGTTAAAAAATGCAAGAAAAGTTGATAAAAAATTGTTAGGCCAATGCATTCTCTCATATATGCGAGGCGACCAATGGTCGATTCGCATATATAAGAGAATGCATTGACACGGGGTCTTTAATGTTGCGCCAGCGCAGCTCCCGTCATGACAGGCTTAAAAACCACATGTCGCTATAAAATATGTAATAGTACATGTTATGTGATGGATGACTGACACAAACATGTCCGGTGCCAATTCCAATATAGTGTGTAGCAGAACTACTGACAGTAGTGATATATCTATCGTCAGAGTCTGTTCCGAGTGCCATCGACTATAGTATCAATTACACCAGTAACCCTTTACCCAACAGAAGGGCCCTGTGCCAATGCATTCTCTTATATATGCGAGTCGACCATAGGTCGCCTCGCATATATAAGAGAATGCATTGGCTTAACACATTAAAAATTATAAAATTGTTAAAGAATGTAAGAAAAAATGGTAAAAAGTGTTAAAAAAAGATTTTTTTAAGGCCAATGCATTCTCTTATATATGCGAGGCGACCTATGGTCGACTCGCATATATAAGAGAATGCATTGGCACAGGGCATAACTGTAACTATCACAATGTGGTCAAGGAGCCGGTTCCAATGATATCCATATTTGTATGGTTCTATTGAGACAGACCGAAGATATTTTATAGGCTGTTGAAGCTTTTTATGGCCGGTTTTGGCCGGTTTGTTGGGTAAAGGGTTAACGTTAAAGTTACGATAAGAACAATAACCTGATGGAGAGAATTTCCACTTTCTCCTCAATTTTGTTGTCTGCATGTTGATAATTTGTTACGCACCGACCCCAACACGACGCCAAAGTTGTACACTATATTACCGATAGCAATTAAACACCCACGGTCGGGGTTGAATGTAGTTTCTGCTGCTTGGCCACAACCACGAGCAAACGAAATCAAGGAAACATGCAGCAAGTATATGTGACTGACGACTTTTGAATAAAACGAAACAAAATGTACATGAATGTATATACAAAGAAAATTATCAATTCAAAACAACAGTTGGACTGAGCTCCAATGTATATAGTGGTTATACCTTAGGCGCTGGTGAATGAAGTCTTTCAATATACATCAGCGATTTTTCAATGACCACGGGTATGGATTTTGGAGAAATGTTCACGTGACTTAGCAACTGTGAGGAGATTGCTAAAGTGCGGCATCGACAATGGACGGACGAGATGAAAATAAAATTGGCCACATCACAAATTCCGGAGAATTCACATGCTATTTAGGCCTATTAGTTAAATTTAGACCGATATCGTTGGTTAGCTGAATTAAAACAAGCAAAGCCGTCATGACACGGTTCATGGCGTCATTTACGTAATTTGGGCTTTGCGGGCCAGAATCCAGATAAGATTGCACAATCCATAACAAGTCTTAAAGTGATGTGAAACACTCCGGTAGGGTGATCAAATAGAAATGGAGAATAATCTTGTTCAAAGTAGTTATTTTTTCAAATATTATGTCTAAATTGACAACACACACCGTCGGCCTTATATATTAATTAAATGCAGTGACTGACGATAGCGAAATCGTTTAAGTTAGTTTATCGCCAATAGAAGCGTCCCGATTGAGCGTAGTTCAGATGATGTTTTCTGTGGAGTGGTACGGTCAGTTTGCTTGAAATTTTCTGTGATGTTGGTAGAATGCTACATTCCTCCAGTTGGCATATTACCTGAATACTAACTTATCAGTTCCACGCACCCGAACAAGTACGTAATATGTCTTTAACATGTCGTCTCCGCCGAGGCCACTGTATGATGTTACATAGATTATTCTTAGCGTTATGTCGCCGATAAAAAGCAAATTCGAGGCACAGCTACGTGTCGCGTACGATCCATATTAGTCATTGATGAATCTGTAGTGAGTCGCTGAGATATACAATTGACAGTAATTTGCTTAATTATGGAAATATTTTTTCAGCCAAGTGTTAGCGTCTACCAACATATCATATTTTTGTAATGTGATAATATGTGAAGCAAAAAAGAGCGGGTGCCAATGTGAATTAAAGGACAACAACCATTCGAATGATCAATACATTTAGCGTTTTACGTGCTCCATCGTCGGGGCACACTAGAGCGATATTGTAAAGAGAGTGTTTCCAGGAAATATAAAAAAAGTAAAACCCGGTAGTTTTGTTCAGTGACAAGACATTTTATCATCATGTCGCATTTTGGGCGATCGCTGTCGGTATCAGTTGATCACACAACCATCGTCTCAAAGGTCTGCACGAGATATAAATATTGTGAGTCGCTGAGAAATAAAAATTGACAGTAATTCGCTTAATTGTGGAACTATCTTATCAGCCAAGTGTTACCGTCCGCCAAAGATACTATTTTGTAATATGATAATATTTGCCAATTGTAATGTGATAATATGTGCCAATATGGATTATAATAAAAGAACCATTCGAATGATCAATCAATTTAGTATCTAAACGTGTTACTGGTCGGTGTTAACACACGAGCAAACGTTGAGTTGATATGTAAAAAAAAACACCACGTCTTTGTAACCCAATAACTGGTTACAAATGCGTCATTTTTTTCTGCATACAATTAGTATAGTATATTGCTTAATTGTGGAAATATCTTTTGGTGTAAACATTTATTTTCCAATCCTGATGTCATACATGTAGGTTAATAACAACAATTCAAACATAAGTAAATATACTAGTTCATACATACACGGAATGGTCGGAAAGGGGATTAAACAACAAACATCTTTTCAGCTAAGTGTTGGCGACCACCAACATAAATTTATAATATTTTGTAATGTGATAATATGTGAAGCAAAATGAGCGGGAACCAATATCGATTAAAGGACAAGAACCATTTGAATGATCAATCAATTTGACTTTTGAACGGAGTCCTCCGTCGGCGCGCCCTAGAGCGACACTGTCCCAATAGGAACTGGTTCCACTCTAACACGTTCGCCCTTCATAAAGTTCATTTCGATGACGTCGAACCATTTACACATTTGTTAGATACAGTTTTCCGAATAGCAACCATATCGCTAATTGTCGCCATTGTGCATGTTGTCAAAAGAGACACTACATTTGTCTGAGCTCTGGCGTCAACACATTTCCATGCGGACACAGCCGAAGAATGTTTTCCGCCTGGTTGATGGACGCGCTCCGCATATTTGTTTGGCATCTGGATATGATATGCTTTTCTCGGCAGGACATGATCAGTACATGAGGGCCACGGCGGTTTGAACATTAACCATGTTGTTTGCAGTCGTGACAGTTAATAATCAGTCTTAGTTAACTACAGACCCGTAGTGGGTCTGAGTATCTGTCGTAGACTTTCTATTCCCCCGAGTCGTTGGATTCCACACCAGTAGCGCCAATCAAAACTCCCTATTGTAGTAACCCCAAGATAAAAGTGTCCACAACGAAGCGATTAACGTAACGCGGTGTGACGTAATTTCTAGTCTACACACGTCCAGGAAATAACATTTCCACGATATTTCGATAGACTCAGTATGTCAGTATGACTCGACTGACAGAACATACACCATTTATTTTTTGCAATGTTCCTACCCTTGGCTATTTATTTGGAATTTAAAAGATCGCCGAGGTTGTGTAACAAGTGTATATCGTTTGGCACATTCACGTGTCAAACCTTCAACGGTCGGTGTTGGGAGTTGTTAAACGATAGGACATACCTGTTCGTGAACAAAAGGTCTATGAATCATTAAACTTTTGACAATATTTATATACGTGTCACAATTTGTTGTGTGGAACCATCTCGATTAAAAATCTCTGACTCTATAACCACCGCTGATTCTCAACACAACTCTACTGGAAATATTGTTCTTGTGAAGATGAAGCCGTTGGATTCCACATCAGTAGCACCAATCAGAACTCCCAATTATAGTAGCCCGAAGATAAAAGTGTCCAAACGAAGCGATTAACGTAACGCGGGTGGCGTAATTTGGGGGGAAGTCTACAAGCTTCCAGGAAATAACATTTCCACGATATTACGATAGACTCAGTATGTCAGTATGACTCAGACTGATAGAACATCTACTATTTATTTTTGCAATGTTCATACCCTTCAAGGCTTGGCCATTTATTTGGCATTTAAAAGATCGCCGCTGTTGTGTAACAAGTGTGTAGTGTGTGTCAGTCACGTGTCTAACCCTCATCGGTGGGTGTTGGCCCTTGTTAAAGGATATGACATACCTGTTCGTGAACAAAATGTCTATGTATCATTAAAATTTTGACAATAATTGTATATGTGTCACAATTTATTGTATGGAGACATCTCGATTAAAATATCTGACTCTATAACCACAGCTGATTCTCAACACAACTCTACTGGAAATAATGTTCTTGTGGAGATAACGCAGCACGGCTAGAAATGGCGTCAGTCTAAACCGTCCTCAAATATTATATCAGGAGATATCCGGATTGACGTCACTAATTTGAATTGGCCATAATGGCTTGTAATGGTTTGCTGATGACAAACGAGATGTCCGAAGCTTGTATACACAAGTAAACCCCTCCATCACTGGACTATATCACCGTATTAGTATTGTTTTGGTTGGGCGCCATTGGGTTGGGTTTTTCAACAACAGTCGCATCGAGTTACCCTTTACGTGTTCTCTGTCATAATGAATTTAGTATAACCCTTGAAAATTACTGAAGAAATATCCGATTCTGCCAAAAAGCGATAGTTAGAGCATAAATTTGGCGAACAAATGTCGAGAGGAGATACCCGCAAATTAGTGCTGAAACGATTCATCGTGATTTTGTCTGTGCATTGCGAATGTCTGATGTGATGTATCACGATTTACCAAAAACATCATACTTTTGCATCAAAAACTTGTTAAATGCTACAGAGCTGGCAACAATAAAGTATTGAGTTTGTCAACTTACAATTATTACCTGGAGGGACGTATCAATTTCATTATTAAATAAGAGACAGTGGATTAAATTACACTTAACACTTCCTAATTGAAGGAATCAGGTTGAAGTTGTCATGTGGGCAGTGAAAAACTTCATTCCTGCCACAAAGGTTGAATTAATCCATAGTGGCAACTAGCAATTCTCCATCGTGATGCGCATCGCATCGTCACATACACATCGTGATGCGTATCGTGAAATTCCGCATAGTTACAGCCCTACCGCCTGTTTTAGCGGATGTATCTTCGCGGATGTCTCATTGTTGCAGTATGTAACTTTTATGACCGCGTTAATAGCTTTCGATGTTTAGGTATGAACAATGGCTGGGCTACTCTTGAAGATGTTATTGCGGGAACACAATGCATAATATAACAACTAACTTCAAGTAATTAATCCGATTAGTATATTTTTTGTCCGCATTTAGAGACTGGTGTGGCGAATGAGAAATCTGTATTAATAAACATTAGAGCACAATCCCATTGTTGCAATCGTTCCCTGATTTTTGGTAAAGTACTCCAATTCCCAAGGCTGGCGAAGGAATAGTTCAATGATTATCCCATTGTTAGGCACCCGCAACTCATAACATACAAATCGCACGGGCGCTTCAAAGTGGGACCAGTCCGTGTTGTTTCGGACATATCTATTCACATTCCACGGCGATCAGTTCATGTGGGATCAATTGTGCTCTAAGTCGGTCAGAGCACGCGAATTGTTCTATACAAGAATAAATCTCGTCTTCGACTCGATTGATTCTGGTAAAGAACAATTCTCGTGCTCTAACCATTACGTAGTGTTTGTAATAATTTGAAGAATTAGTTGTTTTAACGGAATTATGAGGTGGTGCATTCATGAAACCAATACATTTTATATTATAATTTATATATATTCATAATAATATAATCTTGAGGGCGTTACCATGTCTGACTATGGTTTTCTTGTTGTTACTGTTAGGATGCTTCACAGCCAGGTAGGTATACATTCAATTTCAGATTGCAAAAACATGCATCCGCAGTTGGGTGGTATTGGACAACAATTCAATAATTCAGCATATCGGCCAAGACAAGCTAAACAGCAAGTTTGCATACACTGACGTACGTTATGACATACGACGTTTTTTCCTCAATAAAGAGGTTTTGCAATACTCTCGAATAGGGTTATGACTACGTTTAGGCACTACACGTCGTCAAATTAAGTGCACTTTCTCATCAAATTATGCACACGTTCTAACTGAGGCCGTGCTGTCCTAACCGACACAACGGACATGGTCCCGATGTCTTCGTTTTGTACCAAATAACTTCAGTTAGAGATACAGACACTCAGTCAATTAGTTGTTTTGTATCATACAGAAAGCACATATCATGCATAATACAACTATCTTCAATTGGCCGGTTGAAAAGATATTATTGTGTATGTTGTGCATAATCTGGTAGATCGTGCAAAGCGAAACTCTCACTGCATACGATTATCCATGCATTGTTGTATTCAGTAATTATTTGGCCCTACATTAATTTTACTACGAATAACTAAATGTAGTCGTAACTCTATCCGTGAGTCCCTACTTGTAAGTTAGCGTGATGTGAATCACTCCGGAAGTGATCAAATAGAAATGCAGAATAATCTTGCTCAAGTAGTTATTTTTGCAATTATTATATCGAAATTGACAACACATATCGTCATTCTTATAAATTAATTAAATACAGTGACTCTTGGTGGCGAAATCGTTTGCGTTAGTTTATCGCCAATATAGTTGCGTCCCGATTCGAGATGTAAATATTTACAATTGAGCGTTGTTCCGATGATGTTTTCTACAGAGTGGTACGGTCGATGTATTGGAAATGTTCGGCGATGTTAGTAGAATGCTAAATTCTTCCAGTTGGCATAGCGCCCGAGTATTAACTCTATAACAAGTCCATGATATGTCTTTAATAAACCGTTTACATTCAATTTCAGAGAGCAGCATCCGCAGACGGATAGTATAAACGAAATTACTCTGTGGCGACTACAAGATCGCCTATTCCGGGGAATCAATCTCAGTCGTATCGGGTCCTATTCCTAAATTATACCCAACCCATCGGCAAAGGTCAAAAGTTCAGAAGTAGCATTCGTGTGTAAACAGTCGACAATACGAGCAAATTTTGGTTAAAATTAATTATTTAAACGGACATGGCTCATTTGAGGAGGTATAAGATAGGTTGACATATACACGAAATATTGATATACCGGTTGCATATGCTCTGACAAATACATTCCACGGTCACGTCGATTTTCCAGCCGTTTTCAATTTTTCGCACATAAATTAAACAAACGCTCTTTATTTCTACCATATCAGGAAAAGACTAACACAAGACGCTCTATTTCGATCCATGCTGTGTAAGTTGCTGTTTTTTTTTTTTTGGAAAGGGGGTACCAAACATCGTGTTCAAATTTATATTTTGTACTACCCTAATGCGTCTTTCTTGGACATATTATGCTCTTAGAATGCTAAATCAAGTATTTATCGACCTATTTCGATGCCGGGAACAATTCACTAGCTAATAGTATGAGGTGTATGTTGGAGCGCAAATTGCGATATGGCTGTAATTGTAGTTTAGTTATTATGATTGTAAGTTTAAAGCCACATGACCATTTGTGCTCCAAAATACATATAACTAGAATGCACTCACTGGAGCTGCCTATACTTGCGCCCATCATACATTTGGCATGTGTTGCGGTGTCTTACCAACAGCAGTTTGAACCACGGGTGCTAGCTCCTCGTTTGAGAGAGATCGATAACAAAATTCTAGATATCAAATCTCAGTTCATCCATCGCTGAAATAGTTATGTGGACGGACAGAATATCTCTGTTATTTCAAGTTGATCTATTACACTAATGCTAGTCTTAGTAATACGTACGAGTTGTTTGACATATTTATAGAACAATATAGACATCGTTCATATAAAGGCAGTGAACACGATTGGTTGCCGATTATGCCATATTATATATACCAACTGGGTTAAATTACTATTTTGACTAGAATGACATCAAGTACGTATGCCATTTCACTCTAGTGGCAAAAACCATCAAAGTCAATTACAAATACCGACACAATTAAATAAACGGAGTGGCTAAAAAGTGGTATACCCCTCTTTAGCACTGAGGAATACAGAACGGTAAACCGCTATTTAGCCATGAGGGCTATACCGCTCTTTATAGCCGGACACTAAAGATCGCGCAGTACGGTGATAACGAAAGACCACTATTTATCGCGCCAGGACCATGCATGTATAGCTAAATAGCGGTATAGACCGGTGTACACCACTCTTGGGTGCATGACAGGTACACCGCTCTTATGCGTTTGTCACTAAATAGCAGTATACCGTTCTTTAGCACCAACCGCTAAAGAGTGGTATACCGTTCTTTAGCGTATCAGGCCCATATATCTAACATAGGCCTACCACTCTTTTATAGCGGTTGGTACTAAATCGCGGTATTACCGCTCTTTAGCCACAGCCTTAAATAAAAGACCCGCGACCATTGGCTAGCCTTTGATTAATAGTGTGTCAATGAGAACATTCCATTAGCGACTGATCTACAGTCGTCGGGAACTTATCATCAGAATGTCTATGAGAAAGCTTGTTTTCCCAGTTAATTAATAAGGCATTTTAATAATCTATGTTTCCACATTCACATTTTTCAGTGCAATTTTTTTTTTTACCAATTCAACCACGCGCTCGACTGTTTGGCCGGACATGATTTATATGCACCAGGATCTTTCGAAAATGTTTTTAACTTTCTAGAAATATGTTCGCACATCACTATATCTCCGAGAAAAAAAAACGATTGCGTACGCATCTTTTAGACTTGATCTCAACTCATTTCCTCGAGTTTCAAGTTACATAAAATATGCTTCAAATGGGCAGTACTATTGCCCACTTTGTTTTCAAGCAGTATATATATATTTATAATAATACAACACGAAGTTGTTGGCAGATGGAATGGTTTAGCCAGTCCGTGTAATACGAGTCTCAGCTGTCTGGACATCGACGCAATCATGTCTAGTGTTTTGCGCGCCCATGTAGCTCGTGACGTCCTGATGTGCGTCGTGACGTCATGGCGTCTTGATCGGTTTCCGGAAATAATTCATTCAAAATTGTTAATTTATGAACGATTTATTACCAAAATAAAACCAGATGATGATGCAAATTAAGTATATCTGGATTTAAATTACAATTGATGCAACCACTTCATATATCGCGTGTCCATTATTTACAGTATGTACTTCCGGTATGACGTAACATGTTCGCGGAAGGACAGACAGACAAAGATCCGAACCGAAAACATTACTTGCGTCCAGCATGGACTGGCGCAAGTAATAATATTTGCTTTTGAATTATTCCCGGAATCGAAATATGTCGATAAATACTTGAACTATAGTTTCTAAGAGCATTCTATGTCCGAGAAAGACGCATTGAAGTAATAAATCATACAATTTGGGTCCTAAAAAACAGCCATGTGCACGGTAAGTTCTAAACAGAAAAGAGCGTTACGTGTTAGTCTGTTCCTGATAACGTAGAAAGCGTCAGTTTCACTTAAATCTGAAAGATTGAAAATAGCTGGAAAATGGCTGTGACCATGAACAATATTTTTCAGAGAATATGAAGCCGATGTATCAATAATTCGTGAGTTTGTCCAACCTATCTTATAAATTCTTCCAAATTACGTACAACCTATCTTATACCTTCTTCCAAATTGCGTAGACATAATTTAGAAGCTCGAATGAGCCATGTCCGTTTAAATGATGTATACAATCTATATACTTCGCGCACGTCTTCACACCAGCTATTCGGCGCCGCATTGTTATTATAGGAATCAGGGAGCTAAATGTGTTCCAGAGTCGGGGAGCGAGTGCTAAAGGTGAAGGTAACTGAAGAGTGACCTTCACCTGATACATGTGACACGTTACTAAAGGATGACATCGTGTTTATTTGATTTGTACATCATATCTATATAATTTAAACTGGTGAATTAATGGGGGAATGGATTTTTGTGAGTGGGAATTTTATTTAACTGGCTGCTGTAGTTCTGGGTTTTTCCAGATCAAATTTGGCAGTGGGATAGCCCTGTCGTACACTTGGGGGATTTATTTTTTAAAAGTAAACACATGACTTATGATTTTCCTCGCATTTTCGTGATCAAATGGTGTCCATCTAGCTGGGTAATCATCACCGGAGAGGCATGTAGGCTTCAATTCAGTGAATTTGGCCTAAATGTTAACACTGTCACCTATGGAAAACCATTTAGTTCAGTGATTCCAATATTTATTTTTGGAATTCCTTAACTGGAGCTATATATTAAAAATAGATGCTATTTATCAACTTTGACCTCCGGGTGACCAAATAGATAATTCACAGCGAGCAATGTATTTGACTTATTGCCACAATTCGAACTAACAGTACAGCATGTTCTCACGAAAACAGCACATTATCTGCTAATAATAGAATTTGTTTCAGTTAGATAATCTTCTTAGAATCGCCTCATTTTGAGACGATAATCTGCTGAAAATATGAGCAGTTTAGTCACATTATCGACTCATAATGAGGCGCTTCTTAGCATATTATATGCGCATAAATAAGCAAACTTACGACTTTGCGGGTGTACGCTCTTTAACATGTGTTTTCGCTGTGATCCGAACCATAACACGAAATAACGGTTAAGAGATCATTATCCTCTTATTTCAGAATCTTATTTCACATTATAAATCGATTATGTGCGTATTTTTTGCGAGGTTATATTCAATAGTAAAGCACATTAGCCAAACAGGGAGCACGTTTACATTGAAGTTTTATTTATATGTAACATCACATTGTTATGCATGCATATATAAGGCAAATGAAGCGGTAAAGTTGGGGCTTTGTTTCCAGTTCAATCCCCGAATCCTGGCCAAACGTAAACAATTGACCAACTCAAATTAAAAAAAAAAAAGCGCTGATATTTGGTGCTCAAATTCCCTATTACTTTGAATCAACCTAACTGACACTATGTCACGAATACAATATGGTGTTCTGTCTAACACGGAACTGGGTCGTTCAAACTTTTAAATTTTGTCTGCGTAATATACAAGGAACTGTAATATATGTTGATATAATACACACAATAGTTATTTTCCAACTGTTATCAATTTTTCGCAAGGAATGAAATAAACGCTCTTTATATCTACCATATCGGGAACAGATTAACAAGGAACGCTCTTTATTGTTCCATGGCGAATACACTTCGATCACTTGAATTAAAGCTACATGTACATGGCGGTTTGCGCTCCAAATGCACCTAATGATATTCGCTTTTCAATTATAACAGGTATCGAAATAGGTCGTAACTACCTTTCCATGGGCATTATATGTCTCAAAAAGAAGCATTGAAGTAATAATAATACAACTTTGAATACGGTATATGGGGTCCGATACAAACAACAGCCATGTGCGCGATATGAAACAGAAAAGGGCGTTCCGTGCTAGACTATTCCTGATATGGTAGAAATAAAGAGCGTTTGTTTAACTTCTGTGCGAAAAATTAAAAATATCTAGGAAATGGCCGTGACCATGAGAAGTATTCTTGAAAGCATATGAAGTCGGTTTAACAATAGTTCGTGGTTCTTTCAACCTATCTTATACCTCCTTCCAAATTACGAAGGAAAAATCTGGAAGCTCGAATGAGCCATGTCCGTTTAAAGGCACGGTTGGCCTTAATTGTCGAAAATATTCATATTTGTTCCAAACACCGTAAACAGAAAAACATTAAAACGCATACAGTTTCGTTCATATACATCATGACCATCGCGTAAACAGCATGCTATCACAAAGACTTACTATATTTTACATAAGCAAGAGCCTGATTGTGTTACGAAGACAGCACAGTGTCACTGGCTAATCACACACAAATGATATAAACGCTCTTTATTAGTTCCATATCAGGAATTCAGCAACAAAGAACGCTCTTTATGTTTACCATCATAATATAAACAAACACCAGAAAAGTAACTTTTTATGCTTTTGTTTACATAACAATGGTCAAACAAATGACAATAACATACTGTTTATGTGATATTTCTTATTTGTATACGGACAAAGTCTGTCTACATTTTGATGTTCTTTCTGTTTGTGGCGGTTTTTGATGGGTGGAATATTTTCACAGGTACCCACCCCCAAGGCCAACCGTACCTTTAAATATACGGGCGGCGTTGGCGGTGGGTATGCTGTTAAAATATTCAGCTCCGTCAAAAACCCACATAAACAGAAAGAATAGTAAAATATAGACAGACTTTGTTCGTATACCAATCATAAATATGGCATAAACAGTATGTTATTGTCAAATGTTTTTCCTTTGTTATGTAAACAAATGCCCAAAAAAATGTTACAGAACCTGGCTTTTGTTTAGATCCGGATGTGGTAAACATAAAGAGCTTTATTTGTTACTGTTTTCCTGATATGGAAATAATAAAGAGCGTTTATATCATTTGTGTGTGATTAACCAATATAATTGCGCTGGGTTATGTAAGCATAAGCCAAACTTAATCATTTAATGTCGGAACGAGTCAAACCGACTCTTAGTTCCCGTAATTACATATACGGTATTTACATTTATAGACTTCACAAACATTAGTTTGTGTCTTACATTTCATAAATTTTTCCATGTTCAATTTAAAAACATTTCTCTGGGTTATCGCGCTGTATTGTCTTTAACTGTGATCTCAGTTCGTACAGTATTTCCATTTCATTTCTCGTTAGTTCTTTGTTAAAATATTTCTTTTTCTTTTTTCTTTCCGTTAACCTCCAGATGTTTCCTGTTGTACACAATGGCTCCCCTTATCATGCTGTTTCTAGCAGATTTGGTTTTCAGTATAAGTTTTACTGGTCGATTTTTGTCACATTTATTGCCAGTCTGTAGAAGGAAACAACGTCTAACTCTGGTTCATATGTAGTCATCTCCTTTATGGTTCGTGATGTTGTCTTCCAATCCTTTTCCTTTTCTACATGTACACCAGAATTTTCGGAAACTTCCAGCTGAAACTTCGGGTATATTACGTACTACTATGTTGTTACATCTCGTTGATTCAATCTCGCGAATATTCATTTCCGGCGTTGTTGTTGTCATCATATATTGTATTGCATTTTCCAGCTTCTGTTGTATTTCTTTAGTTTCCATGCTGATGTTATCAGTTTCATTTTCCTGTTTTTGTTTAAATTCCTTGATAATATGGTCGGTTTTTTCTTTTGTGTGCATCCAGTAAATTCCAGTTGTGTGTGCAATTCTCCCTTTCATATGGCTAGTTTGTCTTCACTTTTTGTTGATCTTTTCTCGAGCTTTACGATTGTTGTTCCCATCTTTTGAATTCTGCTGTTCATTTCTGTCATACATCTTTCCATTTTTGTGGTGTGCTTTTTCTAGTCGTTTCTCCAATCGGAGTTTAGTTCGATCTTCGAATGTATCCATGTTTGTAATAACCTTTCTATCTGATTCATCCACTTGCCGATTTCCTGATTATTTATATTTTCAGTTTAGTTTGCCTCTTTTCGATTATACATTGTACCTGCTACATCATTTTCACTTTTGCATCCATCTTTACCTTCTCCTTTTGCATTATCTAAGTTATTTACTGGATGATTAGTGTCTGCCTTCCGGCATCGTTTGCAGTGCCACCGTATAGCTGTTGACTGCAAATTGTTCACGTCTTTCGCATCTTCGCACTTAGTCCCTGACAGCTAAAGTGGTATTGATGTCTACAACGATCACATACTATCTTGTTAGCTGATAATCTGAATTTACCTTTACATGCAAAACAGCATGGGAGGCATATTTCCAGTCGGGTGCCTTGTCTTAAACTGCCACAGGATATGCAAAATTTCCGCCGTTGCTAAGCATCTTCCATTGCGTGTAAACTTTCTGAATTAAAACATCCATATATCCTCCAAGAATGAGTTCCAACTACTTTAAAATCTAACACATTGTCTTCTTCTATATATTTAGTACTTCATACTATACTTGTGTTTATAGTTTATACGTGTTTAGTTATTTTAAAACGTTACTTTTACAGAGCATTTATTTTTTCAATCCTGTCTTCTATTGTGACGTCACATGCATATGAACAAAAAAATGCATGTTTTAATATTCGTTGTGTTGATGGTGTTATTAACAAATATGAATATTTCTGCAGCTAATGCCTTTACTTCTTTCTGTGGATAAAAGAGGCATTATATACTGAGAATGTTTAGCATACTTATTCACATATATGTTGGTTCCTGGAATCGAACGCGATGTATCAATTTAAAAGCAAGCTTAATTGAGACCTTTAAACCACCAACTGGCTTTAAGGGAATTAGTTATACAAAAATTCTCTAAAGATGGCCCATCGCATATACAATTTGCATCACATTAGTCAAATGTTCGGATTACCAAGCGAATAAAACGTGATACTTAATTCCTGATATATACGCATGAAGGCTTCGCGGGAATATTCAAATACTTCCAGGAGATTAAACATAACAGCGAATTATGAATATAGGCATTAATGGGGAAAGAAGCCACTATAACTCTTTACCTTCGATCCCGTTATTAGCTAGCGTCAGAGACAACATTTTTAAAGGTGCAGGGTCAGATTTGTCACCAAATTAGTCAAATGTTCCAAAGTCAATTATCAGCTTACCAGGCTAAAGAAAACTGAAAAATACTTGAAATCACCACCATATAGCAGGCATCGCAAAACATCCACCAGTTATGCGTTGAAACGATCACAAAGTACCATAATTGAGAACGCTGATTCAGCCTGTTCCCACGAAAATGCGTTATGCTTATAAAGAACTTTTTTTTAGGTATAGTTAGTCTGCTTAGAATCGTCTGTTTTTGAGTTTATGATGTTCTGAAAATGAGAGCATGTTAGTCACATTATCGACTCATAATAAGGCAATTCTAAGCAGATTATATGCGGACAATGACACATATAAGCCAACCCATGACTTTTCATGTGTACACACTTTAAATGCACGGGCGGTGTTCGTTGCATAAATATTCACATTTGTTCAAATCGCCATCAACAGAAGGAATATTAAAATATGTATATAGTTTCGTTCATATGCCAAACATAACCAGCGCGTAAATATTATATTGTCGTCAATATGTACGATGGTGTGCGTAAACAAGAGCTTGCTCGTGTTACAGAAGTTGTGCTTATTATTTCCATATCAGAAAAATAGTAACAAATAACGCTCTTTATGTTTACCATATCCGGATCTAAACAAAAGCCAGGAAACGTAACGTTTTTGGCATTTGTTTATATAACAAAGCAATCAGAATTGACAATAACATACTGTTTATGCCATATTTCTGATTGGTATAAGAACAAAGTCTGTCTAGATTTAACTTTTCTATCTGTTTATGGCAGCTATTGACGGAGGTGAATATTTTAACAGCATATACCCACCACCAAGGCCGCCCGTATCTTTAACATGTGTTTTAATGTGGCCCGCCCCATAAAACGAAATAATGGCTATGACTCCATTATCTGCTTCAGAATCAAACAATCACATTATGTACATATTTCACATTATAGGTCGATTATGTGCGTATTTGCGGGAGGATATGCCTGCCGCTTTCTGTGAAACTAAAGCATGGGTTTTACTCTTTTATCAGATACGACCATTGGAATTTTAGCTCCGCTTTTGAAAGTCGATATACATTTGTATGTCTAGATTAGATTAGATTTTATTTGACGGAATATGTATACAAACACAGATACATTATTAAAGATACGGGCGGCGTTGGCGGTGGTTATGCTGTTAAAATATTCACCTCCGTCAAAAACCGCCATAATCAGAAAGAATAGTAAAATATAGACAGACTTTGTTATACCAATCAGAAATATGGCATAAACAGTATGTTATTGTTAAAAGAAAAAAACGTTACAGAACCTGGCTTGTTTAGATCCGGATATGGTAAAAATAAAGAGCGTTCTTTGTTACTGTTTTCCTGATATGGAAATAGTAAAGAGCGTTTATATCAGTTGTGTGTGTGATTAACCAATAGAATCGCGCTGTGTTTTGTAAACAGAAGCAAAACGAGCAGGTTCTTGTTTACGTACACCATCGTACGTCTTGACGACAATATACTGATTATGTTTGGCATATGAACAAAACTATATATATTTTAATATTCCTTCTGTTGATGGCGATTTGATCAAATATGAATATTTCTGCAACGAACGCCACCCGTGCCTTTAAATACATAATGTATTATGCTTAGAAAATAGTAATTGAATAAATAAGTAGGAATATGTGGCTACAGATGGAGAAAAAATATATAACATTGGAGTGGCAGCGTCTGTGAGAGCCATATATAGTCATATGTATGACAGCCATCGAGTATAACGCGAGAAAGCAATCGAAGCTTATTTCCACCGCGTCACCATGGTCTGCCAGTCACGAAGCGGATAGATATTAAATCGTAGTCGATTAAGTCAAATATTTAACTATATATATATATATATATACTAGCAGGTGGACCCGACTTCGTCCGGGCTGTTTCCCCTCTGCTTTTCGGCGAATTGCGCGATTTGACCTTGAATTGTCCATTTTGAAGGTCACGGTGAGGTGGAGTCACGATTTTACCCGTCCAAAACACTGCCCGGACAAAAGTACCCGACAAAAGTACCCGTCGAAATCCATCCGGTTTTACCCGATTTGACCTCGAATTGATCATTTTGAAGGTCAGGTCAGGTCGGGGTCACGACTCGATCCGTCCAAAACGCTCAGTGGACAATGGTAACCCCACGTATAAAATTTCGTCGAAATCCGATCAAAATTCGCGATTTGACCTTGAATTGACCCGATTTCAAGGTCAAGGTCACGTCATACGGGCAAACGAATAGGCTTACGACACTCCCCATACGAAAGTATCACCAGCCACTAATTTTCATCGAAATATCGTGATAGTCGGGCGTTCGACCTTGAAATGACCCGATTTAAAGGTCAAGGTCACGTCGCACGGGCAAATTAACAGGCCCATGCCACTCCACGGCCGAAAGTATCCCCACATACCAAGTTTCATCGAAATCGGTTCGGTCGTTTTCTAGTCCATCGCGAACACACAGACAGACAAACAGACACAGACAGACAGACAGATCTTCCAATATATATATATATATATATATATATATATATATATATATATATATATGCAAAATACATAAGCAATATGCCTTGGTTTGCAGAAGTTTCGGAAATGTCCAGAATCTGTATATTAGTAAAAAGTATAGCTAAATTCAGATTTAATTAAAATAAACATGACAGTTCGCAGATAAAATATATATCTACCAATCTATCTATTCCGGCCATGTTTGCGACCTACTGGTCATTATAAACAGCTTTTTGGGTAGATGTATGAGTATATGTATGGTATATAGTAAAGGTTGGTGTAGAAAGGGGAGTGAAAGAGAAGGCAGAGTGTTTCTTGGTCCATTGCTTACACAAAGCAATCATATATTTTGGTCCTCTGTTCTGTGAGGTTTCAGCCGCGTTATGAATGTGTTATGGTGAGCGTCAGCATATCGCTGTGCTTCATGCCTTATGTTACACTAGTGATCACTTACTCCATCACAGAAACCAAATACATCCCTAATGATAAAGGGAAACCCCCAAAGTCAAATAGTGTCAAAGAAACCCTCGGTTAGTAGAAAGGATGTCTTACTTTCTTAAAAATGGCGTCATACGTAATTTTTTTAACCAGATGATTCCATTTTTAGCATTAAATTTTGAATCATTCGAAGGGACGGCACCCGAGCAGTAAGCGCTTTTTACCGAATGACTTTACGGTGGGATCTGAAATTGTATGAAGAATGTGTATGAAAAGAAGTTTGGAGTTTGGGATGCTACCCGGGAAGATTTGAAAGGGCTGACAACCCTCACATACAACCCACTTTTGGATGCTATGATTCCACTGAATAGCGTTTGTAGGGTTTGTGAGTTTGTAAGTAGATTACTATGAAGAATGTGTATTTGCCTGTCACATTAATATATCTTAAATAATTTGGCGCCTTCCCGTTCGTAATCTGTTTAATCATGGAGGGATTTCTTTGGGCCACCCGTTGACCAATGGGGAGCATGCACGCCGGAACTGGCTGGCTCCAACATGCCAAGATATATTAAGACCGAGGGTGAATCTTACGTTTACTTTCTGTAAGTTCGTTTTTTATTCTACATTGTATTTATTTTTTTGTATCTACGCCTCTTCGTTCCTTGTATTTTATATCCTCGAGTTTCGTTTTCTTTTGTATTATGCATGTATATTACTAATCATAACCTTCATCAACATCCAAAATTCAAATCTGGACCGAAATCATGACTCAACCTAAACAAACTAAGCGTGGCAAAACTAACCACCAAGAGCGGCAAAAATACCAGGCCTATTTAGACCATTCCAATCTAGTCAAACCTGTGTATAAGATCCTCCAGTTGTGGCATCACTAATTATCTGGAGTACCGTTTGGAGAAGAAGTTCCTGCCGAAAAGCTTTGAAGCAATTATTGAGTAAGGGCGGAAGACATGTGAGGAAGTCTTCAATTCACCCAAAACGGACATTTGAGTGGGGCTTAAACTCCTTGAAAACGTTGGTAACTTATTACCTCAAAAAGTCAAGGTTCTTTTGGCATTCTCTTCCAAAACCCTTGACTTCGACCGAGTACAAGACATGGCTTTAAAATGGGGACTGAAGAATTTTGCCAACAAATTAAGGAAAGAAACCAAATACCAAATACAACCTTCAGTCCTCGCTAAAAGAGTTGGCGTCCAAACTCATACGAAACGTGCTCGGTCACCCTCCCCACCCCAAATAATTGCTCGTCAGCTTCAATTTCATGACAATCCAACCAGCGACCAGACAACGTCGCCGACGTCGGTTTCAACTTCAAAACCACACCACAGCCACAGCGACCTGCACCCAAAACAACTCACAAAGACACCTGACACTTACATCACGCAAATCCACTCCACCGACCAAGCCACTTCACAATTCATCAGCCAAGACAACGACCTCGAGAAGTCAAATCGCCAGCATCACCACCGTATGCCGGAAGTATTGTCATCACCACCAGTAAGAAAGGTAGCAAAGTTTTATAAATTTTGCCAAGCTTGCCATAAGAAACATTGTCCTTCCCTAAACAAATCAAAACTGCTGTTATTATTTTATGCTCTTCAGATATGTCCCGGATCGACGTCGATCCACCTAATAATGTATTTATTGCCTCGTCGGGGGCAATTTTGGTCATTTCAACAAAATCGCCCACAAACTGAAGTTGTAGCCGGATAGGACACATTAACACGTTATCCTCAGCAATGGCATCAAAAACAGGGAGGACTGGAAGGCAGACGTCGAAAAAGGTAAAACAACAGGTAATACGCATATGTACAGGTTTACCAACATGGTGTGTAATTTGTGCCAAATATTTCCTAGCGCTACTCTTCATTTTAAGGAAATAAATATCTCTTCCAGTTTATATTCTAGGGACCAGGAAGTTCTGCGTGCTATTAATATCCAGGCTCGTCGCACTCAGAACCTAAAGATAGTCCAGGCAATCTCCGATCGCAATTTCCACGTAGAAACAGATAACATCCACTGGTTACTACAGACAGCAGCGAAATTTATCACGTCTGGTCCAACATCTTCAACAAAGGTTGCTTAAAATAATTAGTCAGAAGGGCACCAGCGGAAAGAGTCCGTAATTCGACAGGTTTAAAAGATCAATTTAAAGAACCTTCAATGTGGCATATTGACATATTGGATTGTCAGATTGACAAATCAATTCCAGAGGATAACCTCACTAGGGATCAAAGAACTGCATTAAAAACTCTTCGCAGCAATAAAACATTATAATCAAACAATGTGACAAAGGCAGCTCGCTCGTTATCATGTCTAAGGAACGTACAGTTTAGAAGCGACGCGCCCATTAGGCAATACTACAAACCATTGGATGAGGCAATATGGAAATCAAATAATTCAAAATGAAATCAGATTTTCAAAAGCTTGCTGGACCAAGACCGTATGAAGCTATTGTAAAACATTTAAGTATCTTAATTGCAAAATCTTACTCCAATAATAGGACCTTTCATTTGCTACCCAAAGTACATAAAGCTTTGAGTTGTTGGACTAATGAATACAAACCACCAGGACGCCCAATCATCGATTGTGGATTCGGAGTTTATTGATTTCTATTTGAAACGGATTGCTACCCGCCATCCGAGCTATCTAAAAGACATGGCGGACTTCCTCATTAAATTGTCTAAAATTGAAGTTCCATCTTCTGCCTGCCTAATTAGTCTTGACGTGGAATATATTGGACTCGATGCCAGATTAAAGTTAATTAGGAATGCATTTGATTTATATTACGTTCATCATAGACCTGGAGAAGAAATGCATCAATTATTAGAACTTTCTCTTAAGGGGAATGACTTTGAATTTAATGGACGCTATTATTTACAGGTCTCTGGTTGTACTAAATAATAAAGAAGTAAATAATAAAGAAGTTTAGTCCAAATTTTGCCTCAATTTTTGTGTTGCAGAGTGGGAGAAAGGCGCCCTTATAGCCAAGTATGATAAACCGTTAGCCTATTATAGATTTTTGGACTCATAGTCTACATGATTTTAGTGTTTTCTTGTTCATCTTGAACAATCACGACGAATTTAAGGGCCCACAATTTACAACACGTAACATTTTATATACAAATTTGTTTACGAAACCAACGGATTCTCACATCATAAATCTTTCCATCCGCCAAAACTTTTCAATTGATTGATTAAATAAATCCAAAATCATTCAATACCAACGTAACTGCACGTACAGGAGCCACCTAAATCAAGTGTGTTCTGTGTTTTCCAGGATTTACGACCGCGCGGCTATTCTAATAGATTACTGCGCCAAGTAAAGTCCGAAACTATCAGAGAATTGGAATCGTTAAGCTATGACCCAACATCGACTGAGCCGACAATCGGCCGGTATTGGGCGATGGTTCAGTTTCATTTTGTCACAAAATCGGTTGTTACATCAATACAATGAGATATCTCAATATTGGTTACAAGTTCACCATACACAATGAACTTAATTGTGATTCCCAAAATATAATTTACTTGATCACATGCCAAAAATGGCATAATATAATGACAATATGTTGGACAAACAAAAAACGCTCTCACAGTTAGAATGTCTAATCATCTTTATACAATATCCGCCTACAACTTGACACCAATGTTCGGATCATTTCAACTCACATAACCCTGACATCAAATCTCACTTCAGGTTTCAGCCAATCGAACATACACCAAGACAAAACAAATTCAATACGCATAGAACACGAACATCATTTGATGTGCGTGCTTATAAGCCCATGACGTGCTGATTTTCGGGAGATCAGATTTGAAATACCACCTGTTTTCCAATCGCCTAAATAATAATTCACATACCAAACCGATGTAGTGGATGGGGTAATCGATAAAACGGATAGCAGGAAGACAGCCTAACCCGGATATACAACTCCCGCACAATAAATATGACTGACCTTTTTAATTGCATTATTACATTGTAATATTTATTGTGTCAATAAAACAACTAATGTAACTGGACACGCCGTGATCAGCAACGGATATGCTCGCAGTGTTTGTGGAGCGGACAATTCATTATTCGAGACCAAAACAAATCATAGTAATTGTTATTTTGTGGAAATGGCCACGAATAAGCCTGGTCTTAGTGTCAGATCATTTGATCTCTTTTGTCTTATTGTGTAGGTTATACATGAATATATATGCCTATCTAAGAAATAAACTTGTGTTTACGATAATCAATGGTCAGATGTTGCGTGTGGGCCCCGGGCAGAATGTGTGGATTTCAAAACAAATGCGAGGAGTAAAAATACCCTAATGTGACACCCTATTTACCATCAGATGCATCCCATGATGTGTTGTGTAGGATTCATGTAGGTACTAGGGCGGTCGTATCACATGAGGCATCGACATTCGGATACGGCTTAGCTCACGGTCCACCTTGGTCTAACATCTCTTCAAGGCGGGTGGTTGAGTTGACTGGGCTCAACCAATCGGCTAGTCACGCCTCTCCACACTGTTTCGGGTACAATTTTTGTTATATACATGTTGTATTGTTTGCTGTTTTTTAACGTGTGGTGTATCTATTCTCTACTTTCTCTTTTTTTGTTCGTCCTGATGATTGGTGAGTGCTGAATCCTGTATTGTTCATGCCTGTCTCACTGTGGAGAGATACCGGGTGGCTGCTATATGCAGTGGCTAAACGGGTCACCGCTTCAGCTATGTACCAGTCTTTGGCTCGACCAAAATTCGAAGGGTAGACCACGGCGGCTGCTGTGCTATTCCCTCAGTACTTGGTGTTGACCCAAATGTGAAAATACATTCTATCTTTGTCATTGACAAAACGCTACAAAGCATTGCTTGACAATTGAAAGCTGTTAAACCAATCAAGACTGGCCCCATACACTGTAAGTGGCTCTCTCTGTTTATTCTTACCACAGCCCTTGTTGCACTATTCGCAGCAGTTTATATGGATTGCATAACGCACACACTGAAGGTGAAAGCAGACCAGTCCAGTATCCAATATGGCATCCAGGAACATGTGTACCAAATGTTAAAATTGGAAAATAAAAAACCTCAGAAAAATCATAATTAGTAAATAACACTATACTTGCGGCAGGTTTTAAGACAATACATATATTTGACACTTACTTACCAACCAAAATCTGTCGTTACATGTGTTGTGCGCACGTACATACACCAGTCAGAGCATTCCGAAAGATATTTTGTTTTGAAATCCACACTTTATGGTTCCAAAACTTAATTTTAATTCCAATATTCGACAGTGAGGGTATGAGCAGAAAATAAACAGCTGTGTTTAACAATAACCCTGCTAACTGTTGTGTCTTTTTTAGACAATTAGGCCAGGCTCAATCTGCTAGTCGTGCAAGCAATTTAACATAGACCGACTGATCCAAATCCCTACCAGGATTAATATACCAGGATTAATAACGAGATCAGTTAAAGATGTATAATCAGAATTAACGCTTGCAAATTACTATTTCCTTTGCTTCGGGGGTAAAACATATTCTATTCAAGTGAAAGAACCCACCCATCAAAGCTCAGAGTGATTAGATATCGATTTTTGATTTTTTTCACCACCAATAATTTTGGTGGCCCAGCAAAAGTCGACGAGAAGACGGCCTCTCACCAAATTGCGGATGAAGAAGGATAACTCTAAAATCAAGTGGCCTTTTTGTGTCAGATATTTGACAAACCGGCAAAATTTCGTTGAACAAAATGTTGTTAAATAACAGATTTTGGGCAAATGTATACTATAGTTGACTGATAAAATTATTTTTGGGCATTTAGTCGATGCTGATAACTGAACCGTCATTTCAAAAAATATTGCTGTTGTTGGAATCTGATATGGGGACCACCAAATCGGATTGAGTACCTTTGATAACTGTCCACTGTCAACCTCACTCTGGATATCAGTCAAATTCCAGCTATGTGACATCTAGTTGTGTAATTTCAAAATTCCAGCACTGACTTAAAAAACGCGAGAATCAAATGATATTATGTTGTGTAATGTATGGATTTCTCAACAAAGCATTCTTTGATAGAGAACTCCACGATAAGGATTTACTTTTATTTATCGAAATATATCAACTACAAACCCGGTACGTGGGCACATATTTCAGTTGGGAAGAAAATATCACATATTTCCAATTTTTTCACAAATAAAGTATTATTTATTGTATGACTATGATGTATGTACAGTATGTTGTTGGTGGACATGGTTGTCATTCCTATCCAGTTTGTAGGAAGACTTTTATATATTTCAGAATGTACCGAACTTATTTCCGGAGTCCATATTGGAATATTTTGGTTGCACCTTTATGTCCCCTCAGCAATTCGATCTAATAATGGGTATTGGATGTTTACCATGAGCCGTATTAGAAGCAAGGCCCAATGGATAGATGGTCTACGGTACGGGGTATCATTTTCTCAGGATACGTTATTCCTCGTATTTATGTTGTATCTTTGCTCTGTCGAATGACAAAATATATTGCCATTATTCTGGATTAGTTTTATCATAGTCAACGACAATTAACCGTTTGAGTGCCAGGGGCCGATCTCATCGGCCCTAAACCTACAAAATAAGTCTGTTAAAGAATATAAGAATAAATTATAAAAATTGTAAAAAATTGTAAAAAAAATAAAATAATAATAATAATTGTTAGGCCAATGCATTCTCTTATATATGCGAGGCGACCTATGGTCGACTCGCATATATAAGAGAATGCATTGGCACAGGGTAAAATAATCCCGACTTACGACTGGATTTGATATGGCGGGTCACAAATGTCGACGGTAGCAGCGGTCATCGAATCATCAAGGGAGGTAGACCATGCATGGAGTTTGTCTTTTGTACGCTTGGTAACACAGAACGGAATAAATTTTGGTTCCACCTCACAGACCAAAATAGGTGATGTAGATATAATTCGGTCATATTTCTACACGACACTGATTTTAGTTGCCGCCAAGTTTCCAAATTGAAAATTGTGTGAGGACGGAAAACTTCGTAAGGAGAATCCCAGCTTTAGAATTGTCCTAATACATTTGACGATCTTCGTATGGTGCCAATTAACTGCCATTTGACAGCACGCTCTATTGCCCTTCTAAATCTCCTGTTATTATCATATTATATATTATTGAAACTATTTCCTCCCAAATGTTATATTAATTGATATATACCTTTTCGGAGATGATACCTGTCAGATTTCTTATCTTAAAATTAAGAATTCTTAATTTCCGGAAACTATAAAATATAATTAGACTTTAAACGATATTTTTAAACGATAAGTCTTAAGGACGTGCGTACCTCTTCTGCTGCTTGTCTTTTCTCTTCTTCTATTCGTCTCTCTTCGTCTTCCTAAAGGAAACGTCGTATTTTAGCAAAATTAGGCCAGTACCCGCCATATCAAATCCAGTCGTAAGTCGGGATTTTTTTTACCCTGTGCCAATGAATTCTCTTATATATGCGAGTCGACCATAGGTCGCCTCGCATATATAAGAGAATGCATTGGCCTAACAATTTTAATAATTTTTTCTTGTATTCTTTAACAATTTTATAATTTCACCCACACATAGCCTCAGACAAACATGAGCAGACGACACTCTTCTATATGCTTCTATATATATGTGTGGGGCTCCCTGCAGGGTAATGGATGACCATAGGTCGCCTCGCATATATAAGAGAATGCATTGGCACAGGGTATATGGGTTGATAAAAAATCGACCTGGCACTCAAAGGGTTAAGGCATGCATTATTTAGTATAATTTATCGAACATGGGTGTCAAATCTCACACAATTTCTCTGTGCTTCTGATTTTTTTATATTTTTATTTACCGTTGAATTTGGAAATGGGCCTCATATTTTACAGTTTAAGGAAATCTTATGGAAGTGGAGCATACCTATGTTATTAGTTACATCCTACAGCATCTCTTGCTGACGCATGCATTTATATCTATAAATACGTCATTAGAAAAGTTTGGCGAAATTTCAGAAGTAAACTTGTTTATCTTCAATGAAAACAGAAAAGGAAGTTATAAATAACGTTCACTGTCATTAAACAATTACGGCTGTCCGCTTGCCAACTAAACAGCAAAACGAATTATATACACTGGATAGCAATATATGATCGGGCAT
Organism: Siphonodentalium dalli; assembly: GCA_032622095.1. Taxonomy (NCBI): domain Eukaryota; kingdom Metazoa; phylum Mollusca; class Scaphopoda; order Gadilida; family Siphonodentaliidae; genus Siphonodentalium; species Siphonodentalium dalli. The sequence goes on along the minus strand of CP136067.1, from coordinate 138,744,277 downwards.
TGGTAAGATTCTTAAACTTCACCAATAAATCTAATGATATGCCGATACCGTGACTGCAACAAGTATCGTACAAGGTGTAGTTTCAGATTGCCGTGTCTTCGGGTGGCAATCCGATTGCGCGAAATGAGTGTTACTATAAGTAGAAACAATAATAGTCACCTGCGTGTAACGGAACAATACACACACTGGAATGTAGACAAAATTATATTCGGCTTTATGCGAATTAATGACACTTTACATTAACGCATATCAATGGAGAATTCGACAACAAATACAACTGAATACATAAACTTGATGATGCTTGGTTCGTATATATATTGGATTATCCGAGCGAAGTTACCAAATACAAAACATTAACAACCGCAGTAATATTATGACCACGTGTCGAACAATCCTCCAAATTGTCACTATAACTCGTTATGTTCATATCCACGCCGCTGTTTATATCGTTTGTGCCTACCAGCAATAATAGCACGTGTTCGCGTGACGTCATTGTTTGTATACAAAAATATCGCCTATATGATTCCTACTGGGGCACTATCGCAAGAGTATAGAACTGTGCAGTCAATCAAGCGGGAAAGTCATGTGCGATATAATATATATAAAATTGAGATGCATAGGTTTATAGGAAGATTCTACATGTTACATATATTTATAGACCTGGTATCCAAGATGTCCGGAACGTGAAAAGAGCGAGTAATTGCTACGCTCATGTTCTGTGATGGTTTGATTATGGTCCGTTTTGTCAAACCCCATAAGCATTAAACAGTCAAGTTCCCGGGTGTAAGATAGGTCGATAGATAGATACGTACAGCCTGTTATCCCGAAAAAACGCACATTATCTGCTTACAAAGAACTTGCTTTAGAATCGCTGCATTTTGAGTCGATAATGTGCCGAAAATGAGAGCTTTGTATTCACATTATCGACCCATAATCAGGCGATTCTAACCAGATTATGTGCGAACAATGACACAAATAAAATGACTTTTCAGGTGTGCGCTCTTTAACGTGTGTATTCACTGCGGCCCGCGCCATAAAACGAAAGAATGACTTCATTATCTGCTTACTTCAGAATCGTATACTCACATTTTCATATTATAGGTCGATTATGTGCGTATTTGAGCGAGGATTTGTTGATAGTTAAGTACTGATTGAGTACCAAAGAAAGACTTATATAAAACCGTAGAATGTAGCAACAATTAATTTGTTTGTCTTTAGTATGGACATAGGTGAAGGAAGGATAACGCACTCAGATTATGTCCGCCATTGCTAAAGGTAGTTCAACTCTGATTCTTCTAATCAAAACAGTGCTTTCTCATCGCAATAAAAAGAGGAAAATCTGGCAATCTATTGCAGCTGAATTAATTATGCACCAACTGTCATGAATTACCAGAATCTCACGTTTCAAAGGGTGTCCGTTGGGGAGTAAGAAAGGTGAGTTTTTATGCCGTTTGATGCAATTTTTGTAGTAAACAACACGACATTCTGCATTCTATTTTTGTAATTTTCACCTGGATGAAGTTATGTTATAAGGACTTTCAAAATTAAATTAATTTAATAGATCTGACCAATCCTGGTTGCATTGGTAATTTGAATATCATGTATATGGGGTACCGATCCAAACTTGTTTTAAGGAAGAAATATTTCAATGACAGCTGTCAGATGTCAAGAATTTCCATGCCACTGCCAGGTGTGATCAGGTGTACTACAGACTACAGTAATAAATAAATAATTTAGAAATGAATAGTCAAAACAATTCACAAATTGGGCAGTTTAGATGTCCTACTCCTAGATTCTAATTGTAGTGATCATACTATTCATAGTTTGAATTGTTTCATGCCCCCTTTATGTAATAGATAACATTTGTTGATAGCATATTTTTCATGCAGTATTTTGATCATTAATAGATGATATGATCACATTCATAATGCATAATGTTAATAAATGACATTGAGACTTGAGTGGGCATTAATTATAATTTATACACACACTAGTCAGCTGTGTTGAAATATAATATCATTAGCCTTATTTATTATTATATTATAGCACTAGTATTATTTTTGTAAGATAATTTATTACTGCTATCACAAAGATGTGTGAACAATTGAATATTACATGGGTTGTCAATGTAGGCACTGGTGAGTGGTGTGGTACTGTACTGCATGGGAAATATCCCAATATAAAATATTTTATACAAGTAACCTGTAAATTATTTATAAATTAAAATTAAATGCTTCAAATTCTATATCATTTCAGGAAGTGGGCAGATAATGGCAACGCCTTCATAACATTGGTGGGTCCGAAAGTTACGTGTGCAACATGCGTGAGCCGAAAATAATCCAGAGAGACAGAATGAGATGCACAATGCAATGATGTGTTCAAGATAAAGAAGGAATTGAACTATACTTGTGCGAAAATCCTGGATAAAAAACTAGCTGATGTCTCATTGACTATCAAGGAAAGAGCCACAAATGATTAATATTTATAAGTTCATCATTAAATTAATTAAATTACAAACAATGTCTCTCTATCACATTGTACTTATCCACACTAAGGCAACCCCCATGTTCATATGCACATTGTGTGTGCCCGGGACTGTCCCATCCAGTCTGAAAAAGTATCCTCTAGCTCCCAATAGCATTTCAAGGTCCCATTCAGCTTCAGTAACTGTAATTCTCTAATGTAAATGGACTATAAGTATGTTATCCTACTAGTATATTTTACAAATTGTACCATAATCATTAACTATTTTATTACTATATGCATGGATTATATCGCTCAGTTTCAAAATAGCCTATACAATTAACTATTATTCGTTTATTTGTATTTTAATATCATAGTGGACAGAGATACCCTTTACATTCATGTGTAGGTTAATTCATATAATAAGACCACAAACACAGGTCTGTTTGTTGAACTTATTAGATGAAACCCCCCTACTGTGACCCAAATATATATATATACAAATGGATCATGGAACTCAAATAACTACTAAATGATTATTAGTTTATATAAATAGACATGATATGTCTGGCATGTCTGTTTCCAGGATGAAATTGTAATATATAATATATCCATTGATTAGCAGCAACGTATATGTGTACGTTTATAAGAAAAATCACTCTGCATTCTGTGAAGCAATATCCCTCCAATATTTGCACCAGCTGATCGAGGAAAATTACAAAACTAAATCCCCACTACACGTAAGAAATCAGATCCCTCCAATACTTGCACTAGCTGATCGAGAAAATTACAGGACGAAATCCACACTACACGTAAGAAATCGGAGTAAATAAACATCAACGCAAAATTCACAAGATATCACAAGACAGTTTGTTAGTTTTTCAATATGCCGGCGTAAACAACATCGAATTGCGGGCACTTTCTATTTCAGGAAAACCTATCTTGAACAAAATCGCATTCTTAGGCATTCGGTTAATGGCACCTAAAATGCATAATGTTACAAAGTTAGTATAAAGTACATTTATTACGGATATCTCTCGACAACCTACGCGAACTCGATGTAAATATAACGTAAAATTATCTCCCCCTAGTTTTCTGAACTACCTTAACGCTTGAGGGCCAACGCAATGGCGACGTCCAATAGCGTTAGTTTGATAACCATGAGTGCGACGTCTATCCTATTTTTAGCCTATGGTATGGAATAAAGAGCCTTCTTCGTTAGCACATTCCATATATGGGAGTAATAAAGAACGATCACCACACTCCTGTCGGGATAGGGGTATTAAAGTCACATGGCGGTTTGCGCTCCAAAATACACATAATATTATTCGCTTTTGATTTTTTCTCAGTATCGAAATAGATCGATAAATATCTGAACTACCTTTCTACGAGAATTATGTTAGTGTAAAGTAATGAAAAATACAACTGCGTGTGAATACGGTGTTTGGGTCGCAAACACAAAACAGCCATTTGCGCCACATGGAACAGAAAAGAGCGTTTCGTGGTAGTCTATTCCTGATATGGTAGCAATAAAGAGCGTTTATCTGACTTCTGGTGAAAAGTTGAAAACGGCTGAATAATGGCTGTGACTTTGGCAAGTGTTTTTCAGAGCATATGAAGCCGGTATATTAATAGTTCGTTTATTTATCGACCTATCGTATCCGCCGCTCCAAATTACGTACATGTAGAAATAAATTTGGAGGTTCGAATGAGCCTTGTCCGTTCAAATCAGCTGGAACCTTGCTATACAGGTAACATTAGCTTGTTTTTTTCCTTCTTTATATCTAAAGGGCTACTTTTCGGAATTTTCTGTATACATACGTATTTATTTACGTATACATAATTGAAATTAAACGGACATGGCTCATTCGAACCTAAAAAATTGCAGATTTTTTCAGAGAATATAAAGTCTTTACATAGGGAATTCGGATATGTATCAACCTATTACCAAACTACGTATACATATTTTAGTTTCAACCGAACCACGCGTGCAGTTAATCTCATTTCGTGCGGAAATTTGAAAGTCGTTAAAAACAGATACCAATTCGGAGAGATACTTTTGCAAAAACTTTTCAACTGGGAGAGAAAATTTTTGCAAAAACTAAAATAAAATAATAAATTTGCTTATACCAAAACGTATTTTTTGACACAAAAGATATATGATATTTATCCACCTATAATGTCCCTACTACCAAACTACGTATACATATTTTAGTTTCAAATGAGCCACGCGTGCGGTTAATCTCATTTCGTGCGGAAATTTGAAAGTCGTTAAAAACATATCAATTCGGAGACACTTTTGCAAAAACTTTTCAATTGGGAGAGATAATTTTTGCAACAAAAAAAAAAAAAAAAATCCATTTTCATTAAAAAAAGAATATAATTAAAATTTGCTCATACCAAAATGTATTTTTTGACACACAAGATATATGATCATTCCAATATACTTCTTTTGTGACTTCCACAAAGAATGAGCTGTTCTGGGAATAGTATTTCCTGCTAAACGTGTTAAATATTTATTTATGCTCATTAAACCCCACGCACCCTTTGAAATCCAGCAGTACATATTGTAAAGCAAATACGTCCAGTTGAAAAAATGTTCGCATGACGTTCATCGCCTTTTCTTTCATTGCGTAACAAGAATGTACACCGTAGGTGTGAGCTTGTGAGATTGGCTGTTTAAGTGGCTGTATGATTGTGTCTGAGTAATCACATCGCAGATACCTCGTAAATGCCAACACAGCCCATTCAGCATTCGTTGCCAGATAAATACCTTGCAAGTCATGGGCCAATTTTGTTTGCCTGTGTGCTACGTTCTATCACCATGGGCACCAGAGCGGTATCCTGACAACACCGAAGTGCGCGGCATATCAGAACTCCGCAAAACTCAATGGGGAGTAACTCTAAAGGTTACAGTGAATTATTTCCCATAGGCCTCAGTGTTAACATATAATGGCCTGCAGTCCTGACTATCCATGAATTGTGATAAATGAGTACATGATCACCAGGATTGGCATCTGCACAAAGTTTCTGCATGAAAAAAAAAATCATATCGCCAAGCATGGAATATACCTTTAAATTTGGGAGTTATAATCTAGAGTCAGAATTGCATGAAAAAAATATTGACGTATTTTACCTCACACCAAAAAAATTCAATATTCGAACCACGTGCTTTACAATGTGCCAATGTTTTGTTTGGAGTCTGAAATTTCAAGAGGAGTGATTGCATGTATTTTGTATGTTTAAATATCGAAACTACTATTAACCAACCAGAGCCCAGAAGTTTTTTAATTCTCTCCTGCATCTTGAGATACTGAGCTCGAGAAACTCCCGAAGCATAAGTGAGGGATGCTCACAACTTACAATTTCGCAGTAAATCAAAGGTATGAACAGACATGGCTCGCTTGCCCCTCCAAATTGTTAGCGTATTTTGGATGGAGAAATAATATAGATCGATAAATAAATATAGGTAATATAATTATAAATACTTTTTTTTTATTTCTTGGTCGCTTACGGTATTATCGGGGTAGTTTGACGACAGGGAATAAAATAAATATTTATCGCGGAATCAGGAGTCAACAGTCACGTAAATAATGTAATCTCGAGCTGGGAACTTCACTTACCGATGAATAAATTATTAAGCAACAGGTATTAACAAAGAAATACATTCCCCGCGTTATTTTTTCGACTTTATAAGGTTCCCTGTCAAAACTTTAAAAAGTTCCCGGTTTTTGTACTGGTGGAATAGACAGAGTAGATATTCATGGCATGATCTAGGCACAGACCTGTCGAAAATAAACACAATTGTTCATAAGCAATACGTGGAAAACGATTGCAAATCTCACAATTGAGAACGCTCTTTATTACCTACCGGGTTTAGGTTAAACGGACATGGCTCATTCGAACCTCCAAAATGTGGTTCTACGTAATTTGGAGCGACGGATACGATAGGTCGATAATAAACGAACTATTTATATACCGGCTTCATTTGCTGTGAAAAAGACTTGCGAAAGTCACAGCAATTTTTCAGCCATTTTCAACTTTTCGTCAAAGTCATTTAAACGCACTTTATTGCTACCATATCAGGAATATACTACCACAGAACGCTCTTTTCGGGTCCATGTCGTGCACATGGCTGTTTTGTGTTTGGGACCCAAACACCGTATTCACAACTGTATTTTCCATTACTTCAATGCGTCCATATGGGTTACTTAATGCTCGTAGAAAGGCAGTTCATGTAGTTATCGACATCTTTAGATACAGAGACAAATTCAAAAGCAAATAATATTATTCGTATTTTGGAGCGCAATCCGCCATGTGGCTTTAAATATATAAGAGGCGATCATTGGAATTTTTTTTCAAAACGTGTTAACACCTCTTTTTAATGTCCATACAATGTATCTGGCTTTACAAACATCTTATTAATGGGCTCATGGATCGGATCTAATTATTTTCTTGTATGGAACACGTACAAATTGGGTTTTATGGTGTTAAATAGGCGATGGCATCTTTATCAATTAGAATGTTCGGCGAATGAGTTGAAATTTGGAGAAAAGTTTAATTTATTTTGACTAGTTCGGGTGCGTGAAACTGATAAGTTAGTATTCAGGCATTATGTCAACCTGATGATTGTATCATTATACTAACATCGCCGAAAACCTCAAGCAAATCGACCCTACCACTCCATAGAAAACATCGTCCAATTATCAATATTTACTTATCGATTCGGGACGCAACTATTGTCGATAAACGAAACGAAAATGATTTCGCTACGTGATTCGCTGCATTTATTGAATATACAAAAATTACAGTGTGCTGTCAATTTGGATATAATATCTGTAAAAATATAGCTACTTTGAGCAAAAATATTCTCCATATATATTTGATCACCCTACCGGAGTGTTTCATGTCACATTATGGTATTTTCTCACACATCTTCCTCTATATAACCAATATTTCGACATCTGAATTCCAAAGGTTGTCTTGTCTTGTGGTTCAATTCATTGCTCTCCTTATTGGACGTGGACGCTTTCTTTACGCATATGACAATTTAAGACCCTTTGGTCGACCTGGTATTTTATTGAGACATGATCCAAGAATGTAACATGCATTAATTTCACGGTTTATATACTGCACGAATAGAACGAGGGTCTTGAAGATAATAGAAGTCATTACCAGTAACATTCGCACATTCTCTGGCACTGTGAAATCGATTTGGCGAGGATATACTTTTCAATTCCAACTTCAAACGGATATAGCTCATTTGAACCTGCACACCAATATGCTTAAAGGTACGGTTGGCCTTGGCGGTGGGTATCCTGTGAAAATATATCCACCCGTCAAAAACCGCCACAAACAGAAAGAACATCAAAATGTAGATAGACTTTGTCCGTATACAAATAAGAAATATCGCATAAACAGTATGTTATGGTCATATGTTTGACCATTGTTATGTAAACAAAAGCGTAAAAAGTTACTTTTCTGGTGTTTGTTTATATTATGACGGTAAACATAAAGAGCGTTCTTTGTTGGGGAATACCTGATATGGAACTAATAAAGAGCGTTTATGCCATTTGTGTGTGATTAGCCAGTAGCATTGTGCTGTCTTCTGTAACACAATCAGGCTCTTGCTTAGGTAAAATATAGTAGGTCTTTATAACATGCTGTTTACGCGATGGTCATGGTATATATGAACGGAACTGTATGCGTCTTACTGTTTTTCTGTTTACTGTGTTTGGAACAAATATGAATATTTTCGATAATTAAGGCCGCACGTGCCTTTGACGATTTTATACTCTCTGATAAACGTTGCAAAGTCAGCAAATCTCCAGCTGTTTTCAGTTTTGGAAACAACGATCTCTTATTTTACCATATCATGCAGGTAACGTTTTAGAATGTTCAATGCCGATACTCTATTACTTGAATAAACATTTCGATGGCATATGAAGTTCGTATATAGATGATGTACAACTAGTCCCCAGTTTAGGCGAGGTCCAGACATAATTTACTGGACGAGTTTTGAAAATTCCGCTATAAACTGGGGACAAGTTGTAGATTCTAATTATTATATTATCAAAAACCTTGACAAACATACTTAAATCCGAAACTGAGATGCGAAACTAACACCGTCTTCTATATGGCATGCGATGACGTTTGACATAACTATGCGTTGTTTGTTCACGTAAAGAAATAGTCCAAAATAAATACTCTTTGGCGTATTTAAAGGCGTATATTTAATGACATAACTTTTCAAACTCTTCATTCATTGTAGTTTGTTGGAAAACATATTGGAAGCCATTGTATTTTGCGATTATTTATCTTTTACCTAAGAACTTCCAAGTGTCCACCGAAGGTAACAAACCTATCATCCCATGCGTGTCATGCTGTCGTCGTGATTCTAATTGCAATTACACCGAACTTGCTATGTTCAAAGTGCAAATGTGCCACTGCAGATTTGGATCATCACTTGAAAAGTCTGATGAGTGTTTGATTCAAATAAACTATTCGGAGAGGAGTTTAAGTCAACTATCTGAAATGTGGCATCGTTGTTCTCTGATAGTCAGAACTAGTTTAGTGACTGTTCCAATCACAAATATCCCAAATGTCATATGACGTAATATTTTGGCATATACAGCATCAGATTTACTTCGAGTGTGTAGAGAAAACTTTATATTTTCCTCTTTATTCCGAACGATTTTCGATTAAAAACACGGCCACTGGCAGCCATCTTGGTTTTTCTCTTTGAATGACTGACTCCGTCGGCACGCCTTGCAACCAGCATTTTGCATCTGATCCATCCCAAACTTCATATTAATCTTCTGTGTGAGAACTAGATTGGAGCTATCAAATTGTTTCGAAAGTTGTCGGTGGTATTCATAAGTTAAAATGAACCTTCGTGTCTGCATTAATACTTGAGACCATTAGAATTATTATTTACAACCTGCTTCGTACGTTTATTTTTAAAGAGTTGCTGCTCTTTTAGGACTTGGACATTTGGGAATTTTGCGTGCGTATGAACATATCACCTAGTAACTCGTGTGTTCGTGCTTTGGTACAACATATCCTCGCGCAAATACGCACATAGTCGACCTATAATGTGAAATATGTACATAGTGTGATTATTTTATTCTGAAATAAGCAGATTATGGAGTCAAAGCCGTTATTTCGTTTTATGGTGCCGGCTACAGTGAAGACACATGATAAAGAGCGGACACCTGAACAGTCGTGAGTTGGCTTATTTGTCATTTTTCAAACAGTATCTGCTTAGAATCGCCTCATGACTCGATATAATGCGACGAAAACGATCTCGTTGTCGCACATTATCGACTCAAAATGAGGCGATTCTAAGCAGATTATCTACCTAAAACAAGTTATATTATAAGCAGATAACTTACTACACAGGTCGTCCATTCATTCTTACCGGGGTTACGACCGTTATTGGAATTCACGATATTTACTCAGTAGAGCCCAAGTTGCAATGTTAACTCCAGTATCAATGATCAGACTTTACAAATGCTAGTTAGTTACATGTCCGAGTTATTGTTGAACATACATGTAGCAGCCGCTGATTTTTCCCATTTGTGCAGAACATTTATATTTGATTTGAATATCATTTGGTATAGTGACAGAACTATACGCCGATACAATGTGTTTGATTCATTGATCTTTAACAGAGTTGGTGGAAACAGTATTTATTCCATATTAATCATTATATATTACAACACAAATATTAACATTGATGATATGAAAGGGATTCGACAACAAGCTGTAAGCTTTTGGGAGTCGTTTCCGGTTGACTTGTGACAAGGCCCATATGTGAGAGATTTAAAACACGTCAACTTGTTAAAAATAAATGGGGAGTTCAGGTTTAAATTTTTTGACGTTTTATCGCGTGTACTAGTATACTCACAGGGTGGACCGGTTCGATAGGTTTTTATACGCCCGTTTGAAAAAACGGTCGTATTATGTAAATGGGTTGTCCGTCCGTCTCCGTCCGTCCGCTTTTGGTTTCCGGATAATAACTTTAGATTGAATCAAGTGAACTGAACCAAATTTGGTATGCTAGTTTACCACACCAAAATACAGATCAAGTTCGAATATGGGCTTCGTCCGCATGATTTTGACTGAGTTATGGCCCTTTTTCGACCTGATTTGCGGTTTCCAGATGATAACTTTAAATTGAATCCAGTGAACTGAACCAAATTTGGCATACAGATCAAATATGTGTTCTGTCTACATGCCCCAATCGACTCCAGAAACGGGCGTATTTTGCCACGCCCCGACGGTGTGCTCTTGTTCAAAATAAAGTAGTTTAATATGGAATGGTTTGGGTTATGTGGGAGGATGTTGGTTGTCAGATGAAAATAAAGTAGTTTTGTATGGATTTAGTTTGGTTATGTGATAATAGTTTAGCCGATTAAGATGGTTGTCGGACATGATAAATGGGCAATGAGATTATGATATATCTTGTTGGCAGTATATGGGATTTTGATTAGTGTGGATAATCTGCTGTGTGAGATTATTATTATACTATTGTGTGAGAACCTGACCTTGCTTCTGATCAAATGACACATCATAAGAGGTCGTACTTCCTGTGTTTTCGCAACAGTGTCCAATTTGTAATCCATTATCGTTTCTTGTAGCTGACAAACATTAATGCGTTCGATATTAATGAGTGTCGCTCAGTGGAGAATCGTTTGGTGGTATCATTTAAAACGTTTGGTTCTGATGATAAATTTGTGGACTTCTATGAAAATTTTTACGTTGTCTTGCAATGAAATTTCAGTGGATTCCCCAGAGTTACGCACCTGCTCGAACTCACACATTGAACATTTCACATACTCCAAACTGTACGTCGGGGGCATATAAGACCACCAGGCGCTTTGTGTAGACAAACCAGAGTTGAGCAAAATGTAATAAAAGCGTTAATTTTGGGCACACATGTGCCTTATCAACTACTGAACATTTTCAGATATGGAGGCATTAGCGGCCGGTCCTTCCTGAGCAATATATAACTGTTTGAGTATGCATAATATATGTTGCAAATATGACCGCATTTCAGTTTATTGGAGTTGACAGCGTTGCTATGGAACGAACCACAAGTCATTGAAAAGAGTTGATTGACATGACAGGTTATTTAGCTTATCTTCATCAGAATGACATATAATGCATTTGATGATTCATTTTGTGATTTGGTGTATTATAATGAGCGACAAGGCATGCAGTAACAATTGATCCACGTTTATATATATATTGGGAGTGGTTAAAGATTTCCACGCTCTTTGATACCACGAGATAAGATCCAAGTAACGCATAGTTAGGAACCTTCATTTTTAGCCAATGAAAACATTGGGAAATTCCAAGATTGAGTTCAATTTCTTCTACTGGTCGGTTAACATTAACCCTTTCAGTGCCAAGTCCGATTTTTGTATCAACCCATATACCCTGTACCAATGCATTATCTTATATATGCGAGTCGACCATAGGTCGCCTCGCATATATAAGAGAATGCATTGGCCTAACAATTTTTCATCATTTGTTATTATTTTTTTACAATTTTTATATTGTTCTCTTATATTCTTTAACAGACTTATTTTGTATGTTAAGTGCCAGGGAATATTACGTTTTTCATGGGCATCAAACTTATTATTATTATTTTTTTTTTTAGGGCCGATTTTACAGACCATAACTTAGGGCCGATGAGATCGGCCCCTGGCACTGAAAGGGTTAATTAATAGCATTGTGTAATTGTTCATCTAATTGGGTGTTATCATTAACCAATGTCCGAGACAGTCCCCCATTAGACATTATCGCAACCAGCTTTGCAAGTACATCTCGCCCGAGAGCATAGACAGTCTGAACAAAACATCCCATATCTGCACTTGGTCAGCTCGGGGCACTCTTCATTTGCTGTTGTTTGCTGTGTCCAAATTAGCTCCCGAGTGTCTGGGTTTGTCCAACCACAACTGTTGGGAAGAAAAGCTGTCGATTTCTCTCAGGACATATCCAGTGTAACCCAACCTGGGATGTCGAACGCCACATATGTTTTTCAATGCATCATGTATCGGTGGGACATAGGTCTTCCCTTCCGTGTATATACAAGCCTTCTGGTATCATTTTCACATAGATATCCACTCGTCATGTCATACAACAGGACAACAAATATAATAAATATATCTTATATATCGCTTGTCACCAAGATGGACCGGACCCTAAGCGCTGAACAGGAAAAATATACATATACAGACATCAAATACACAACAAATATGGTGATTCGCCGGACGTCGATGGATATATATACATCCATAAATATATTTTTAGTCGATAATTTTCCAGCAATATTGTATGGATCACAGTGGGTTGTCTTAAACGCATCACTGAACTCTTCGTTTTTACTATCCCAGATTGTCCGTGCTATTTTATCTCCGATGTCATCCAGTCATTGTCACTGATCTTTACGGACCAAGACTTTTGTGTCTTGTCGTACACCGAAAGCAACTCATATATCACAACAAATCCTCGCGCAAATGCGCACATAATCTACCTATACGGTGAAATAGGTAGAGACTAAATAACCAGATAATGGAGTCATAGCCGTTATTTAGTTTTATGGCGTACACCTGAAAAGTCGTGGGTTGGCTTATTTTGACATTGTCCGCACAAAATCTGCCTAGAATAGCCTCATTGTGAGTCGATAATATGATTAAAATGCCCTAATTTTCAGCACATTATTGACTCAAAGTGAGGCTATTCTAAGCAGATAATACATAAAAAAAAATCTTTATAAGCAGATAATGTGTGGTATTTCGGGAGAACAGACTGTATATCAAGTCTCCCAACGTTTGCATAACTGTTCAAGCCAATACAACAACATCCATATCAACATTTTGGCATATCCTGTATGAATCTGCAACATGAACCATGATTCTGCATGGGGTCGGCATCTTCGTGGTTGTATGGAGCCAAACCATTTCATCTCTGATCTGATTACATAACACGCGATCGCCCAATGTAACAACAAATCCCCTATCACCGATGTCCGCAAATGCCTGCAAATAATGTTTGTCAAACTAGCAAACAACTCTTCCATGTTCTCCGATGCGCGTAGATATTGTTGTCCATTCTTGGCGATGGAGCTCGTAATCTCCACTTTCCTTCGCTGAACAAATCCGATGATTGGTCTGGGCTCCCTTGTGCAGGTTGTTATCTAGATAAGAGTCCAATAGAGCGTCCACACGACAGTCTTGTTCATATTGTGATCAGATGTACGGGGTGGACACTTGAATTGCAGAATTTCCGGAGTACTTGCATTCTCTTGGTTGAAGTAGTTGACTAGTGCAGCACCATCAATTTTCGTAACATTGGTTGTCATCAACACACAGCTCAACTCTTTCTTCCAGACAAAGCAGGAGATCGGATTTCTTCCCGAATCTCAAGGTACCATCTTCACAAATGTGAAAGCGGAAACGACTGGTGCTCGCGTTCGTCGGTTTTATCGTAAAGATAGCTAGCATATGCGGTATGTATTTTATACACTAGAGAGTTATATTAATTAAATTACCAGCATTTCAGAACTACACGTATATAGTACTTGTTCAGAGGGTTGGGCTTTCCCTAGCAACTGTTACTACCCACATAAGAACTGTAGTTTTCTATAGTTTGGTCACGATTACCATAGCAACACCTATTATGGATTCTCCATAGATACACGAGTCAGTTTAGTTGGTTACCGATCAGATTTCCCTATCTCGATTGGCATGCTATGTATAGTTTAGAATAGAGACACCTTTGATTTAAGTGATAACATACTCGATTTATCAGTCTTCGATTTCGATTTTGCTGCCGAGTGAACAAAATGTTTACATTATTCCGACTGATGACGACTGAGAGTGGTTTGGCAGCTCTTCATAAATGTGTTATACTGCATATCGCTTTTAGAAGGAAAATCAGAGAGCCACTCCACACTTGAGTTTGGCATTATGTCTCTCGAGTGCAGCCTTACCAACTCATTGTTAGATTCACAGAATGGATTTCCAAAAGAATCAAACACATCTGTCAAATATTTTACTTATTTCGAGAAATTATTTTGAGATGGTGTCTATGCTCATGATGACTAAATTTCATTCCTTGTGTTCTAGTCGCTAGCGATTCCTCAACTTCTGAGACAACTCTTCAGTACAGTAAGTTGAGTAAGTTCAGTACATGTTACAGCCCATATGGAAATGGCATCTGAGTCTTGGATTAGGCCGATTATACCAAAAGTCAAATTGTAGACTGTCCTTCCTTCGCCGGGAACACCAGTCCAGGGAGGAGGTTCCTCTAAGTTTTGAGAAATTGTCCTCCAATCCTCCAGTCTCTTTAATGATATAATGATAATGAAATATATCTGTATATGTATATTTTTATATCCATATTCACCTCAAACTGCTAAACCCGTTGAGCCAAAACTTGCTAATACCTCGCAAAATATAGAATTTACATTTTCTCATATATACAATTCTTGTTACGGCTGAAAATCTTAGTCTATTTTCAATACATTCATATAAACAAGCTCTAAACTTACACCCCTCGATTCCTGCTAACTGACGCAGCTATATGGCCACTGCCCCAAATCGTGAACGCCAACGACATTGTTTGCGAGAAAATAGCCCCCAAGCCGTAAATATCAACAACAACGACATCATTGTTGGCGAGAAAATAGCACCCAAGCCGTAAATATCAACAACAACGACATTGTTGGCGAGAAAATAATTAGTTAAAATTACTAAATACACGCAATCCTATTTTCCCTTTCGTGATGCCAACAACAACAACAAGCCCTGAATGCCAACAACAACAGCATCATCGGCTCAGTTTTATAGCGTTGATATTAAAGAGCGTTCGTTTTCCGCAGTGTCTACATAAAGAGCGTCGTTTTCGCTATCTACTTATCTGTATGACGGGAGTCTGTAGCCTGTCGCTCGAAATATTATGCAGAGACAACGGGAAGCGTTTGTTTTCAATTCAATGCAATGTTATCGCTCGAGCGTTGTCTGTCGTTCCTAGGAAGGGGGATTTCTACGGGTAAATCTGTATCACGGGAGTCTGTAGCCTGTCGCTCGAAATATTCTGCAGAGACATTTCACGACGGGAAGCGTTTGTTTTCAATTCAATGCAATGTTATCGCTCGAGCGTTGTCTGTCGTTCATAGGAAGGGGGGATTTCTACGGGTAAATATTTCCGCCAGAAACAAAAAAATTAATTAAAACAATTTAAAATTTAAAAAATTAAAAAATTAAAAAACAATTCAGAAAATAAATATATTAAATTTAAAAACAATTAAATTCATATTCAAAAATACAAAACAAAAATAAATAAAAACAAAATAATTTAAAAAATGTCATGTTTCTGACGGAAGTGTCTCGGAACTTAAAAAACATTAAATTCATATTCAAAAATAAAAAACAAAAATAAATAAAAACAAAATAATTTTAAAAATGTCATGATTCTGACGGAAGTGTCTCGGAACCTGTTGCAATTGCTTTTTCAAACAAAGCCATGGGACGAATGCCGCCAGTGGCGGGCTAACCTGCTAGTATTGTATATATGAAAGAGTTATTTACCAGCATTTCAGAAATACACGTATCAAGTACTTCAAAGGGTGTGGCTTTCCCCAGCAACCGTTACTACCCACATACGCACTATATAGTTGGCTGTATTTTGGTCATGATTATCATAGCAACAACTGTTGTGGATAGATGCTACACGAATCAGTTTAGTTAGTTACAACTGTCATAATATCAGTCCTATGTGCATTTCTGCGATGTCAGGTATTCAATAGCAACCGTTGTTACCCACATAATAACTAAATTGTGCTATATTCCAGTCAGGCTTACCATAATAACTATTATGGATTTGTTCCCCATATATATTCTACATGAGTCCAGTTGGGTAAAATTGTCATAATAGCAGCCATATATGCGTTTCTTCAATGTCAGGTAGTTGCCTGGCAACCGTTGCTAAGGAATGTCATGTCGCGAACGCCCCCACAAGGAACATATGTGCCCAGTTTCAACTATCAATCTTTTATCACCTTTTGCACACTTGTTACACCATGGTGCCTGGACAATATGACTCTCTTAGCGTTGCACTTGTCAGAGTTGACAAAATATATGACACACTTGATAGCAGGGATCCACATATTGTAAGGTTCAACAACTATTCGTCGTTGGATAGTTCTTTGGGCTGCAAATAAAGGTATTATCACATTGTTTGCGCTTTGGTGTCAGCAACTAGTAGCTTCCTTATGTGATTTTCCAGTAGAGTAGTGCAATAACTGTTCTAGCAAATAATAACATGAACACCCAATAATATAGTATTGGAATGTTAAATAGGAAAAAAACAAAAATAACTTAAATACAAATTGACGTGTGCGAGCTGTGCAATTCACGTGAATTCAGATCGTATAGAGATTCATTCTGCCGGCTTGTGTGGTTATCTGTGTAACTGCGTAATTTGTTTGTGTTCCCTTCTCACCGAATATATTTGTCAATCAACTGTCCACCAACGTCCCCAAACGACTCGGGTTAACTGGAAAGTAACTGTTGATTGGGGTTTAAATCCGGCTAAACTCAAGGTTTAATATGGTGATGCGAATCAGACAACGGATATTATTCGAAGAGACGTGAGTAGAACACGGTCCGGTAAAAAAACTTCTCACCTATTCAAAGAAGAATAACTCCACATAATGTTTAACCCTTTTATTGTGGGAACTGCGGTGGCCCAACATTGTGCTAATGCATTCTCTTATATATATGTGAGTCATGTTTAGTTTACGAATTAACCCTGGCTGAATGGGCTCCCCCCCCCCCCCCAATGCAGTGGATGGTCCAAAATGGCATGAGTTGATTATATTAGTGGGGTGACTTAGCAACTTTTTTGTGCATTTTTTGTTAAAAGCATGAAACTTCACACATATGTAGGCTAAGGTGTTGTGATCAAAATAAGAGTTGGACCCCAGCCAGAAAATGACCCAGTTCCGAGTTATGACGTCATCATCTCGTAGAGAGCGTTTAGTGATCCGAGATTCCACTTACTAATTTCAATCTCTTGTGGGCAGATGGATATTAATATATGGGAGGTAATGATTGATGTATTATATCCAGGAGATGTCTGTCTTTCATTTAAGATGACTGATGGCCATAAAAATCCAAGATGGCTGCCAAAATGACTGCCAAAATGGAAAAAAATCTATGATTTTTTGCGAAATATTGAAAATCTTCTATTTTTTTTCCTGAGATTGCTTAGCATATTGGATATATTTTACTGTCTATCATAAGAACAGTCATATAAGAACAATTTGAAACCAATTGTAAGAAATAAGAGTTGGAAAGAGCCGTATATTTGGAGATGGAATCAACAGGTATGAAAATTGACATATTTCATTAATAATTCTCGATGATGACTTTTGTATCCACTCAGTAATTTCAATCTCTTGTGAACAGGTGAATATAAGCACATGATCAGTAATAATTGATACATTCTATCCAGGGAATATGTATCTTTGATTTAAGATTATTATTGGCCAAAAATAAACAAAATGCCTGCCAAAATGGCTGACATATTGGAAATAAATTAAGGATTTTTGTTTGCGATTTATATTTTTTTCCTCTCTAAATGTTCTCAGTGTATGAAGCATATTGTCACTTTCTGATCAGTAGTCAACAGTTACACTTGCGCAATGGAGAGCACTGGAGTCCAGCCTTCAAACAAGAACATAACTTCTTTTGCAGACTTTGGTGCAGCCGCATCTGATAAGCTCATAGAGAGCAAGGTTAACGGGTGGAAGTTCTCACCAAAAGGGCATTCATCTGCCATCTATTTTCTGCCATCCACATAAGTCAGGCGAATGTAGTTCCACGTATTTAGAGAACACTTGCGATAAACAACTTTCATATCGTGAAGCACGTCTCGTATGTTGGACAAGTGAATCCCTTGTCGGTGGAATCCCATCCACAGGACGACTGGGGTGGAGTGGGACATTTTTTCTTCCAAGGCTCACAACTCAATTTGTGCCACATATCCAAGTGTTGTATTTTTGTACGATTTATACATAGTTGACTACAGCAACTAATAGGACTGTGTATACCATTGTCAACTTTATATATTTCCCATGCTGGCAACTTTTAATAAGGTACCCAAATGTCCCACACTTCCCCGGGTCATGGGGTACAGTGGGTCACCCATTGGAATTCAATAACATACCCCATAACAACAACTGAAACAGTTATTCATTCAAATAGGGAAATTCGTTCTGTGGTAACACACATTTATATAGTTGAAACACAAGGCTTTATTGATACTTCCACTCAATCGGGGAGGAGTGGGACACAGTTTCAATCCACAGGGCCCAATCTAATCTGACAAACTAATTAAAAAACGTTCTGTTGGGTGTCTACATGTAGAAGATAAAATCAACCAGGAATGGTATTTTCCAAAGATCTGCTCAACTCTACATTACTGTAACTAACCGTCCCAATGTACATCAAGCCACATGTCCCACTCTACCCTGACATGGTCATGTATCGATTGAGTCAATATTCCAGCAACATGCCTATGCTAAGGTATTGAAACAGATATGCAATTTGAAGCCCAAACACAGTTGTTTCAGAGCTCAGAGTCGGTAAGAAAATATCTCTCATATGTACTTTGACAATTTCAAAATGTTGTGTTCGGAAAAAAATTGCTCAGATTCCATAAAAATCCTTTTTTCACATACAAAATTTAGTATGCTTGCTACACGTTTGATTCATGTCATATGTGCTGGGGACATCTTATGAGCACCAAATGAATCCATACAGATGAGGCAACTCATCGATGGTGTGGAGTTATCTCCACTGTCACACAGTACCCACTCCACCCCAGTTTCCCCTATCTCCATTTACATCGTTTGTCAACTGGGTGAATATGTCAGAAATTTCCGGGAAATTCGACCAGGTTGTAAATGCCTTTTTTTTTCAATAGTAGAAAAGAATGACGTAAAGTCACTTTCCGTGAATGAATGGAACATCAGTATGGCCATCGAACGCACATATCCCAATGTGCAGGCTATGGTGTTAATATCAATAAATTTAAAATTATTTCCGGTCCCGAATGCAATGGTTATTTTCATATCTATAACTTTTGTTACAAAACATAGATAGCGATCACGATGATGTCAGTGTCAACTGTTCTGATTAAAATAGAGTTAAGTCCATTAGCCAAAAACTATCATATGCATGGAGAAAGATGCGAGTATCTGTTTCTTCGTGGTTGGTCTTTTCCAGCTATTTTGGAATCCTTTTGTGGATAGCAAAGGACGGACTCGTTGCAAGTGACAATGATTGATGTGTTTTCTGTTCGTAGTGTATTATGCACGGTGGTAGCTATGAACGAAAATAGGTCGCGTTTGTTGTTGTCGCTCCGCAGGAAGGATGACCACATTTTGCCTGTGAGAGCTATGCTCTCTTCTCTTACCTGTCGTTCTATTCCCGCCCCGCGACCAGACCTTGTACACTGCTTCAGCGAATCATATCGATCCTGTCAGCACCATTGGCAAAGTTTTGTACATATGGAATAAATTTCTCCTTGACATAGCCGACAAAAGTCATTCGATGAGAAGGCTTCAATATGTTAACCAGCACCGCCCCATCAAAGAGTACTGTGGTTATACCAGGTGGTTTAAAACATCGGGATTCTTCGTCTAAAAGTCCAGCCACTTCCACATAAAAAGTCTCCGAGTGCGTCTTGTGTAGGTCTTTTCAATTG
Organism: Siphonodentalium dalli; assembly: GCA_032622095.1. Classification (NCBI taxonomy): domain Eukaryota; kingdom Metazoa; phylum Mollusca; class Scaphopoda; order Gadilida; family Siphonodentaliidae; genus Siphonodentalium; species Siphonodentalium dalli. The sequence continues at coordinate 138,724,030 of CP136067.1, read as the reverse complement.
GACGAGTTCTTTGAACACGAGAACCAGCAGAATCAACCATCGATGTCAACAGGTGATGTTCTGCGGCAAGGTCACAAGTCGGATCTTATTAGCAAATGCTTTTTAGACGAAGAATCCCGATGTTTAAAACCACCTGGTATAACCACAGTACTCTTTGATGTGGCAACGCTGGTTAACATATTGAAGCCTTCTCCTCGAATGACTTTGCCGGGTTTGTCAAGGAGAAATTTATTCCATATGTACAAAACTTTGCCAAGGGTGCTGAAAGGATCGATATATTTTTGATATCTATCTCCCGGATTCGCTGAAGCAGTGTACAAGGTCTGATCACGGGGCGGGAATAGAACGACAGGTAAGAGAAGAGAGCATAGCTCCCACAGGCAAAACGTGGTCATCCTTTCTGCGGAGCGACAACAACAAACGCGACCTATTTTCGTTCATAGCTACCACCGTGCATAATACACTACGACCAGAAAACACATCAATCATTGTCACTTGCAACGAGTCCGTCCTTTGCTATCCGCAAAATGATTCCACAAAGCTGGAAAAGACCAACCACGAAAAAGCAGATACGCGCATCTTTCTCCATGCATATCATAGTTTGGCTGATGGACTTAACTCTATTTTAATCAGAACAGTTGACACTGACATCATCGTGATCGCTATCTATGTTTTGTAACAAAAGTTATAGATATGAAAATAACCATTGCATTCGGGACCGGAAATGATTTTAAATTTATTGATATTAACACCATAGCCTGATGGTCATACTAACACCATAGCCCGATGCATGGTCATACTGATGTTCCATTCGTTCACGGGAAGTGACTTTACGTCATTCTTTTCTACTATTGGAAAAAAAGGCATTTACAACCTGGTCGAATTTTCCAGAAATTTCTGACATATTCACCCAGTTGACATGATGTAAATGGAGATATTGAGATATGCATGCCGACTTTGGAGCGTTTCGTTGTATTGGTGTATCACAGAGTGAGCGACCAACTTACTGTCAACGGGGCCAGGAGGGAACTATTCTGCAAACATATTCGTCCTGTGGAACGGATTCCACCGACAAGGGATTCACTTGTCCAACATACGAGACGTGCTTCATGATATGCAAGTTGTTTATCGCAGGTGTTCTCTAAATACATGGAACTACCTTCGCCTGACTTATGTGGATTGCAGAAATTAGATGGCAGATGAATGCCCTTTTGGGGAGAACTTCTACCCGTTAACCTTGCTCTCTGTGAGCTTATCAGATGCGGCTGCACCAAAGTCTGCAAAAAGAAGTTATGTTCTTGTTTGAAGGCTGGACTCCAGTGCTCTCCAGTGTGCAAGTGTAACTGTTGACTACTGATCAGAAAGTGACAATATGCTTCATAAACTGAGAACATTTAGAGAGAAAAAAATATAAATCGCAAAAAAAATCCTTAATTTTTTTCCAATATGTCAGCCATTTTGCAATTGTCAGGCATTTTGTTTATTTTTGGCCAATAATCATCTTAAATCAAAGATACAAATTCCCTGGATAGAATGATTGTATCAATTATTACTGATCATGTGTTTATATTCACCTGATCACAAGAGATTGAAATTACTGAGTGGATACAAAAGTCATCATCGAGAATTATTAATGAAATATGTCAATTTTCATACCTGTTAATTCCATCTCCAAACGTACGGCTCTTTCCAACTCTTATTTCTTACAAATGGCTCCAAATTGTTCTTATATGATTGTTCTTTTGATAGACAGTAAAATATCTCCAATATGCTGAGCAATCTCAGAAAAAAATTAGAAGATTTTCAATATTTCGCAAATAATCTTAGATTTTTTCCATTTTGGCAGTCATTATGGTCCTCATTTTGGCAGCCATCTTGGATTGTTATGGCCATCAGTCCAGATCAGTCGTCTTAAATGAAAGACAGACATCTCCTGGATAGAATACATCAATCATTGCCTCCCATATATTAATATCCATCTGCCCACAAGAGATTGAAATTAGTAAGTGGAATCTCGGATCACTAAACGCTCTCTACGAGATGATGACGTCATAACTCAGAACTGGGTCATTTTCTGGCTGGGGTCCAACTCTTATTTTGATCACAACACCTTAGCCTACATATGTGTGAAGTTTCATGCTTTTAACAAAAAATGCACAAAACTATTTTTTTTTGTCCCGAAGGCCCCCCACTATATATGATGGATTGGCTGACAGTATATAGTTAAGAATAGTTCTGGAATTATTGTAGTATCTAATGCATGCACAATCATATAAGCTATTAATGATCGAAGGTGTTAGATCAGATCCATAATTAGTAGTGTACTCATTAATGTGGAAGCTAGTGAAATTATTGGGGGTGGTCCGTTTGAAGTAGTAAAACTAATACATTTCTGGGACAAGTATGCATATAATGTAGCATTGTATTTGATGCATCTGCCTGAAAATAGCTATTCATTGCATTCCGGTTGTGCTGCCATCCGCAAACTACTCGTAATCCTTCTCTGGATCCCGTCGTACTCAGTACACAGCGAAAGTGGTTAGAATTTAAAATACGATAAGGATTAGAAAGTACACAAATGTTGGTGACGAATTAACCTATCCGTAATAGTAAACGTGAGTTTAGCGAAAGGTCTCTAATACGTTCAACAAATGGTCGTCTGTTGAACTTATCATCTGAACACGTCCTAATGGAACTACTTGTCAATGCGTATTTAATATTGAAAAGGTTGATTATTTGCACTCCAAAGGCTGCTTTGTTTCGTGGGTAATTTCAATTGTTTCCTTCCTGGGCGCGGAAACTCTCTTAAAATTAAGAATTTCATATAATAGCTCTTCCTTAAACAGCGAACGTAACCAGGAGATTTGAAAGGTTTCGTGAGAAAAACAAATTATTCACAACGTCACGCGAATCAATGGAGAATAACTCTAGAGAATATTTAATTATCTTTGAACGGAGCTGTGGTAATGGGGGTTCAACGACCCTTTTACTATATCATCAGCGTTATGGATGCAAGACGAAATAATTTAACATTTTTTAACATGCCTGAAAATGTCCGAATGTCCGTATCAAGCCAAATGAATGAAACGTCAACTTATTATTTGTATAACAGCCCGGGGCCATTGCGGACCACTCTTGTCGGCTGGGCATTCCCACTTTCAGGGATGATTCCCACCCTTACGAGGTGGTCAAAGTGCCCGTCGGGGGTCGTCCCCACTAGAAGCGTCTTCCGTCAGTAAATGTCAGGACCACTCGTCCTCCTCAGGCTACAAACCCATACCGTGGAAGTCCCGTCTGGTAGAGCGACCAACATCAGAGACGTATCTCACAGTATGGACTCGACCAAAGAGTATCGACCCTGTTCACCACCAGCGGGGAACAGATACTACACTTTGATCTTAGCCAAAAAACAGAGAAGCGATCTTAATACCTATGTATTATGTATGGGTCGACAAGATTAAACGAATTGAATTGGTGACATTCAACGGATGTCTATTTTCAGCGTATCCCCCAACATAAACAGAAACTGTCTCAAAGTTTTACTATTCATCCCTAACCAAGACAAATACTTGCGAGTATAGTATGGTGCTTCAGCTAGGAAAGATAGAAAAGCCCAAACAAACCATAACCAACCATATATTTTCCTTTGCCTTTGGTGATTGATTTCCCGAATGTTCAGTGACGCTGTAGCATTCAGGGTCAAAAACACCATTAAATGGAATAATATGTTCAATTTGAACAAGGTCACTTTGATGAAAGCGGGTGATTTGGTGTTCGTGCATGGTGTATTTACAGCGTTTCATCGCTCGTGATGGGAACAGCTTCGAACTTAATGCAGATATGGGATTGTATGTCAATATTTGGGTATACATATATTTTGGTTGGATATGTATTTGTATTGGGTGTTTTTCAATGACCCTCTCCCTCTATACCATTTAATAATAAATGTAAGCTTTTTTTATTAAAAAAAAAAATACAGTGAACTTGTTGAATTATCAAACCAAAATGGTCGCTTCTAAAGAACGAACATACTTGACAGGTCTTACCAGTAATATCCACATCTCTGAATGTCGTCCGACCCGCTTAAACGCACAATTTAAAATACACACTTATATATCGGCACATATATCGGGAGTCTCTATTCGGCGTCGGACGGGCCTGCGTTTAGGGCCTGCCGCACCTGTGTGCCCGAAAAAACAGCTTTTGTTCAGCGGCGGCCCCTTTATATATAAATTTGTGACTTACATGTCTTATATAATACACTCAATGGTTGACACTTCGATAAGAACAATTCTTTTTCATCTGAACATCACATTTGATTTTTCCCCAAAACACTTTTTGATTAGTCCATTTGGTTTAATGGGACACAAGGCACTTGCAGTGCATGGGTAAAACTATACTGTTATGTAAACATAACCACTAAGAAAAACATAGAGAAGTAGATAAACTTTGTTCTTTAATTTAATTTTTGATAGTTCTCCAATAACGAAATTACGCGCGTTAGAGCCATTGTTATGTAAATATAAAAATGTTACACTAATTTGTCAACAAACATCGGTAATTGTGTAGTAAGTGGTTCATATATGTAGTCTGAATATGATTTTCAGAATATTTTTAAATTTGACATTCTACCAATTTTTACCGTCAAGTTTGATACAAAATCTTATTGGACTAATTCCATTGTAACAGTAATGTTTGCAGAACAATGGTTTCAACATGCGAAATATCGTCATTGGACAGTTATAAACAATAAATACAAATATATAAGAACAAAGTCGATCTATTTTCCATGTCATTACTTATGATGGTTTTACAAACCTGTTAAAAACATTCAAATGTACCCACTGCCTTCTGTCCCTTTAAGATGTAAATTCATTTATGTAAGAATTAGTCCTTGGAAACGATGCCATGACTGTGTTAATAGACGACACATTACAGGCACGAGCGGCGTTCGTTGCAGAAATATTCATATTTGTTAATAAACAGAAATAATAAACATAATCAGCTCGTAAATAGTATATTGTCGTCAAGCCGTACGGTAGTGTACGTAAACAAGAACATGCTCGTGTTACATAAGTTTTGCCTCTGTTACATAACACAGCGCAATTATGTTGGTTATTCACATACAAATGATATAAACGCTCTTTATTATTTCCATATCAGGAAAACAGTAACAAACAACGCTCTTTATGTTTACCATATGCGGATCTAAACAAAAGCCAGATTCTGTAATGTTTTTTGCTTTTGTTTACATAAAAAAGGAAAAACATTTGACAATAACATACTGTTTATGCCATATTCTGATTAGTATAAGAACAAAGTCTGTCTATATTTACGTGCGCTCGCGCAACAGTATGGCGATCAGACAGATTCGTAGGTTGGTGTCACCCTACTCCGTTTCACTCCATGACGTCACCAAAAACGACGTAAAACCTCGTGGCGTTCTGACATTTTTACTGTGCCGCGTTTTTGCTATGTTTATTTTATGTGTTGTTTTCGATTATTTGTTTGTCGCCGATATCGCCATTTGTCGGGATTCCCTGTTTCTATATTTAAAACTGGCATGCTCGTAGTGAGCCTCGATTTCGATTTTTTCTCCCAGGTCAAAAACGTCAGAGTTATGACAAAAATAGATCGACCTACATTTTCTCCATCAGAACTCTACACCAAAGAGTCTATAGACTCCGTCGGGACCTACATCTAGACTCCTTCATTTGGGTATTTTTACTTATAATTGGGAAATTTTATCATTTTTGGTTCGTGCGAAGACCTCTTTTTATCGTGCGGGGAAAGAGAGACATTCAAAACGCGATTTCGTAATTCGACGCAATAGGCTGAATAGCCCAACCTTCAGCCGAGTTCCGGGTCAAATACGACGAATGACGTAACACAAAACAAAACGCATTTGTTGACACAAACACCGTTTAAAGAGTTTATTATTACATAAAATAATCGTTATTGATTAATTATTGATTAATTATTGATATTTATTGTTGCATATTGGCTGCTATCAATATTTACACAAATAGTATTAATTATTTCTTATAATTACTCCTTTGGTAAACTTTGACTATCGGAAAATGAAAATGAAAATATGCCGCTGAAAAAAATATAATCGATATTAAAGTATCATCCTTTCGGCAACATGGAATTGGTTTTAATTACTTAAATGATTAATATAGTAATTTGCATTTATCTGTGATGAAATGAGAAATGGTAATTTTTCTAACATTAAATAAAATAAAATAAATTAAGTAAAATACAGTGAAATTATTTTTTTAATTATTGTTTATTACATTTTTGCGCACGTTGGCATCTCTCTGAGTGCATTCTAGTTTACTATTCTTTCTGTTTATGGCGGTTTTTGACGGAGCTGAATATTTTAACAGCATACCCACCGCCAACACCGCCCGTATCTTTAACGGAAGACTGTTGCCCATAGACCGTTTTGTTACAAGGCGTACAATGGTTTAAATAATCCGATGAGATGTTTACATGTTATATTGAAGGCGCGGGAAGTTAACATGATTATTTCAGTGAATAATGTAGCCACACGTGATCAAACTACAACAGTGTGTTATTGGCGCGAGATGGGTAGTTATCCGTCAGCTATTTTCTTATCGCTTCCTGGTTCTCCCACCTTGACGATACAAGAAAACTAAGATGCATGCATCAGGTCGCCCGTGAACTATCTACCATAGAATTGTTGTAGCTATCGATTATACATTTTGGAATATCTGTACGTATGTATGTGTGTATGTATAAATGCATGTGTGTTATAGACTCTAACACTGCTCGACCGATCCGACTCGGATTTGGTATTTAACGTGTCAACTTGACCTCGCTCATAGGCATGTTTCTGGACCTTGACCGATCCGACTAAAATTTTGTGTGTAGGACTACTTCGATCCCGGGAGCAATATGGACGGGTCCAATTTCACGTGCGACCATGTCATCGAACGTGCTGATATAGGCATACTTCTGGACCAATTGAAAAATAGTTTGTCCAGATGCTGTATATACCGGGTACTGCCCAGATGAAGGCGATCACAAATAAATCCCTAAATAGCCCGAACGAATCGAGTACATCAGCTAGTATTATATATTTCTTGATTTAGTTACAAACTTTATACCTGTATATTGTACAAACAAATGTTTGACAAATGTAGCTATATCAATATTACCATAGGGGTCATTACAAATTAGATACGACGAAACAAAATTTTGAAGGGTGCATGTGATTGTGAGGAATAATAGTATCATAGGTTAATTTAATTTATGGACGCTTGTTAATTTTCACTGGACTACATCTATCAGGTAAATTTTTATATTTCAAATGATGACAAGAATGTGGAAAGTTGAACTACCCAAGTAATACTGGCTATCCGCACGAAGAGATATACATGTATATAAAAACCAAAATAGAAGATAGCTGCTGGCGACCATGTTTTCCAAAGAAATTCAAATCATTCGATAGCTCCCATCTAATGGTCACCCCGAAGATCAATATGAAGTTTGGTGACTATCAGATGAGGGATGTGGTCTGTAGTTGTGCTAAAGAATTCAGTCATACAAAGAGTAAGATACAAAATTGCTGTCGGTGGTCATGTTTTAACGAAATTCGGAAAACAATAGATTACTCTCATCCTGGTTATCCAGAAGATCATTGTGGAATCTGGTGACGATCGGACAAGGGATTAATTTTATTATTTAGCCATCAAAATAGTAAAACTCAAGATCCCCGCTGGCAGTGATATTTTCACAAAGAAATTTTGAGAAAAAAATATGGCTCCCATCTAGTGGTGACCCAAAATATCCACATGAGAAACAGTTCTACAATAAATGCTGGCTGCAGGGTGCGCCAATTGATTCAAATTTGAAATTTGGCAGGGTGTACTGCTGGTGGCCATGTTTTCCCCGCAAATTTGATAGACTAATGAACAAAACCACTGAATCCGTTGAATCAATATACATATACACATATATGTATGCATTGTTATCCACACTACTGGTACTGAAAATAACTATATTATACTAGTATACACAAAATAAACTATATATTATGGCTATGGGTTCTAATATCCGAACATGACAGCTGAAAACTTGGTGTGAATTGAAGAGTAGTGGGGTCTCAAGAATATCTACCCCTCCATGTTAGAAACATGCCATTAAATAGCATAAGTATAATCTAGCTCGAAGACAGAAGTGATCCAGCAAACCGCTCTTAATTCAACCAGGTCATCACACCCCATGTATGGTCGATCACATGATGATCTAGGTGGACTCGGGCTTCTCAAAGTACCGCCTGTACCACACATGCCGGTATTGGTATCGATACTTTGCTACTACCGCGGTTCCGGTACCGGTACTGGCAAGCCATTTTATAGTTCTAGGTATATCTGGAGGTAACACAGTACTGAAAATCACAAGCCACGAACTATATTATTAACTTGAACTAATGATAATTTGATATCAGAATAAAGAAACTATTTCGGGATATTAGATACCATTTTGGAATATACTAACAAACTTTCCCTTAGAGTTTAGTGATGCGCAAATCACAACATAGACAATTCAATCAACCAAAATCGAACTATTCGTTGCACACGTTTTGTGGTTTTAACTTATTGTTCTTCTGTGTGTGATAAACTGATAGAAAGTAACGCGAAAGTAGGCAGCAATTTCTCTCCACGAGTTCCTATACCAAATATGAACTATCATGTCTATTCAGCAAATTACATGTACATTGTGCACGGTTCGTGGATATTCGTTCCCGATTTTATTATATAACTGGAGGTTCCATGAGTCCCATTTAAATTCAAAATGGTCTACCTTATATATGCAAACTGATACGACATGTGAACGGGTACGTGTGTATGTGATTAATCAAAACGTGTGGCCCATACTTGTGGGTGGGGTCGTTGGTGAATAAATGATAAGAAATTGTAACTGGGTTTAGTGTATAATTGCCACAACTGGGCAAAAACATAAGTTGCAATCACAAGTTCCCAACACAAAATAATCTTTGAAAATTAGAACAATATCACAAGGCCGTGCTTTCAAATAATTGGAAATCAACCATTGAAGAGTTATAATAGACACATAAAACCCAGGAACCACCCTTCCGTGACCGACCTCTCGCGCCATGAATACAATCACGATCGATGTGCATCGCGTGTAGTTTAAAGAGCGAAACTTGATACTACTGTATTTTGCCAAACAGCCTGCTGATCTACGAACGTGCTTATATGCAACCACAGTACCGAGTACCGGCGGATCTGCACACCAGTACCGATACCGCAAAAAAAAATGCCAGAGTACGCGGTACCGGTACTGCGTACCGTTGAGAAGCCTGCTGTTCAGCTGGATGTTATTCGGGGATCGAGGTTGAAAACAGTTTTCAGCCGCCGAGTTCACAATGTTTTCATGCTCGTATCCCCGATTATCCAACGAAACAGTTCACATGTCAATCTCCGTTGTAATTCAATCCACAAAAACAAAATTAAAGAAAGTGTATGAAAGGCTCTTTTTATTGGCATTACATAACCATCGGTGTGAGATAATCGATTTTCGGTGATCAAATCTCTGGGTGCGTTCTATTGGTTTACTGTGAACAGCGTCCGAACAGCTTCCTGCGAACGGTATCTATAGTAAACATATGTGGGCGACTGACACGATTACGTCACTCTTGTCTGCACGATGACGTATTTTACGCTCTTTGTCATGACGCAGATTAAAGTTTAACTGACACGAATTAATAAATCTAAACAATATACAATGTAAATGATGCATCTATCATCCCTCAATGACAATACAATCGTTGCCAGTCGTGACTACATCCGAATCGACTACCCGAGACCGATAACTGTAAAGCGCTATGTTTTTGTTATGATTTTGCACGAAACACGTGGCCTTATTGCGTGACGTCATAGGCAGGGAACCGGCGTGTCATTTACATAATACATTAGTTCATGACGCAATTCTCTAATTAAATATACTGATATTCTGGTCTTCAGATTTTCGCAATCTTTCTAATTTGTGATGTGTTTTAAGTTATCTGACTGATATAGTATTCACTGTCAGACATTAACCAAATAAATATGTTTATGTCGTGCTTAGACTAAGGAATTTGGAAATTCACGCAAATTTGTCACCATGGAAAATCTCGCTGGATAATTAGCTGCGGATTAGTTTTATTAATATTTTAATATATGACAGATATGCATAGAATAAATCAAATTCTGGTGGTCTGATTGACACTTTCACTTAGAGAAACATTCCTTTCTGAATAATAGCTATATTTCTTCTGGTCACGTCTTCACAAACAATGTCATGATTCTGGGTGAAAAATAAAAACAATAACGATTCACCGGCCGGGAATGACGAATCTTGAATGACAATTGTTTCTCTTACAAGAGTGGGGAAGCCGATCGCTCGGAATCGTAGTACTGTTATAACTTTACACATAAGTGCATGGTTACCGATACTAAATACACCAAACTTTTATATATACGGACAACTTTAGGCCTATACCGGTATGTGCACTTTTAAGAATACCGGTACCAATTTCTCATCAACTATCACAATTTTTGCTAATCTAATATATAAAAGGCTATCATAAACGCAGGTAATATGACTATTAATTTGTTATATGACCTCAAATATGGTATTTCATCACGTGATTTCTGTTTCATCGACAAATTTGTCCATACACTGGGACGTACACATTTTGTTCGAGAATATTTTTGTCATATTTTTGTGTATAAGCTAGTGGAAAATAATACTATTTTAATAAGAAATTTCAACACATACTTTAATAAGGAAATATATCACTTGAAGTTGATTATAACATATATTTATTCCTTTGTTAGGAACTCTTTGTAGATAACATATATTAAACCTGAGGACCATTGTGGAAATAAGTCTGCCCAGTCATTAAAAATAGATATTTTATTTTCTGTTTCAATAACTGCTGTATACAATCTAAACTGCATGTCACATCATTCAAACTGTAGGACCTTTTGTAATATGTTTTTACATCGCACCAAATGGCCGGATTCGTCATCTCAGGTTTAAACCTGGTCTACGTAAACCTCTAGGTTTAAACCGCCGTGAGTCAACAAAATCCGAGGTTTAAACCTGAGACCGCAGGTCTAAGTGACGCATTCGTCATCTCTGGTTTAAACCTGGTCCAGCCAGACCAGTGGTTTAGCAGTAGTGTCTCTGTATCGTCGAGATAAATAATCCCACGTTCCCAATGCGAACCGCCTCGTTTTATTGATTGCGAAAATCAATAATTACGTCAGCGAGCATATTTTGATTGGAAATGTATAAGCGAGAAGCATTAACACCTATACAGCGTGTGGGGATAAGTTTTTGTCAATTTCGTTAATTTTTTTGCGTTTTATAAGCTTAAACCGGCAACTAAACCATCTAATTCGATGGTCCAGCTAAACCAGCTTTACCGAGGCTAAACTTGAGATGACGAATCCGTCTTTTCTTCGTCGCGGTTTAGAATTGTCAAACAATCAGTCAAAGGGTGGAGCTGTAAATAATCTCGAGTGAGGGCGTGTCTAAGTGACGACTGCTGTCTGGACCAGGTGTTATCATGTCACAGTTGTTTCATTCGCACGCGAGCTTTGCTCAGATATGGACATCTTCCTTCAATATGATTTTTCCAACTATCTTTTGTTTTTATTGGCTTGTGGCAATCACAATCTACGAATTCATTTGAAGGGTTCAACGTTTTAATTTTGATACCGAGACGATGCTACTGCATGACCAGATATGCTATACACATAGTTTGCAATCCTAAACTTATATTGCTATATGTGTCAAATTTGATAACTTATTTTGATGTAGATCATGCCACAAAGCTCTACTCTGGCTACGCCCATAACTGTCCATAATATTCCACAGTTCAAAATCTGGGAACTTTTTGATTTTCTGCATGACGGGAAATTTATGACATTGAAAAAAGCAACGCATGTAATATATTTCTTTATAAAAAGCTGTCCTTCTTCGTGCTTGCCCACTTCCAACAGTTCAGATGCCGCTTCTGGTGTGCAATCATAAGCAAATTGCCTTTACTTGACTGACTTTTGGTCCAGGGTTGATTCGATTTTGGAGCCTTTATTCTGCGTCAGAGGGCAGGCCCATTTGTGCGACAGGGGCCTGCGACACCTTTGGGCACATTATGATCATTTGAACATTTTAATTTAAAACAAAAATTTATTTATATTTAAAACAAACAAATATTAATTTAAATTCAAAATTTTATTTCTTGTTAGATTCAACTCCTTACTCAATTTAACAACACAATTTGTTCATTTTTTTCTATATAAAATTATTATTATTTTTAAATAATTTGTTTTTAAACCTAACGCCGTTATACCATCCGAGTCACAACACCTAATTTGGTTGAAATCGGTCCAGGGGTATGGGAGAACAGTTGCGAACAGACAAACGGACATAGACAATTCGTAAATACCTGACGGAAAGAGGCATTGTTCCAAGTTTTCTCAAACTGATGCCAAGTGCCCGCGTGGGAACTGTGTGTGCTCGACTTAACGTGATTAAAGATCAAAGCTACCCACTATTGGACTCTGGATTTTGGCCTATTGGGGCCTACTGCCGTCCATGGCACGCGTAAAATTGTTAATCATGGATCGTAGAATCACGTTCTTGTCATGGAATGCGACTGCCATAAAAAGTAGTGCCACATACCTACATGAAATATTGGAACAAGATATATACCACATCGTTGGAGTTTCAGAACACTGGTTAAATTCAGAAAACCTGAGCTTCTTAAAATCACTAAGCGATAAATATGTATGTCTGTCAAAAGCTGGAACAATTATTAAAACAAAATCAGGTGGAGAATTCACGAGAGACGGCGTAGCCCTTTTTATTCATAAATCGCTACAACGCAACTGCATTGAAATAAGCCTAGATGAGAACCGATTTGTCGGCGTGCAATTAGTGTTCAAAAATACTGTTATAACCGTCGTCCAAGTTTATCTTCCCAGTACTAATCACGGGGATGACTACTTCAGCGACTGTCTGGAATCACTAGATATCGTATGTGCATCCTACTCAACAGAAGGCCCTATGGTACTAATGGGTGACTTTAATGCCCACTTGCCTAAGGGTTATTCGAACGGCGTCATAACTCCTTTGAACGATAGGTCCGACCTATTTCTGAGATTTCTCGATGACTGTGAACTTATTTCAATAACAGCAAGCGATATGTGTGGAGGCAGTGAACATTCGTGCATACCATACTGTCAATTGAATCAACCATCGCTTATTGATCATATCCTCGTACTATCTCGTGACAGAGACCTGGTATCTGACTGTGCGATTTTATCTGACCAGGCTATGAATACCTCAAACCACCTGCCAATCGCAGGTACCTTGACGCTGCTGATGCGCCCCGATCTACATAGGCCGATACGAAATAAACGAACATACGCTTGGGACAAATTGAATAGAATTGTATATAACGACCATTTGGATGTGACATGCATCGTACTTGCTAACCGCGAAATCACCTCTAAAAATCATATTGATTCCTACTACTCCGACATTGTTGACGTCCTACACTCCGCATCTTTAAGTGCTATACCACCAAAACCCACCAAGCGTCATACCAAACCATATTGGAACGTGGAACTCAACAACATTAAGAAGCATCTGAAATCACTGCACTTAACTTGGATTCAGGACGGAAGGCCACGCAGCACAGACTATCAAACATATGTGAATTATAAACATGAGAAACGAGTATTTCGACGCGCTCACAGGCATGCTGTTAATAACTTCTCGGCTGCACAGAACAGCAAACTTGACACATATGCAAGAAACAACCACAAACTTTTCTGGCGCTCTTTACGGCCTCGTCGTGGGGTTTCATCTGGTATAGGTTCTGTGATGGAATTCGATGGTCATGTGCTCCGCGATCACAACGACGTTCTTTCTGGTTGGGCCGCATACTTTCAAGATTTGTATTCCCAAAATAAACATGAAGATCCAACATTCGAAGAATATGTTAATAATCAAGTTTCTTCATTTATTAACAGTGACAACACTGAATGTTCTATTCTTGGACACCCAATAGCTGTACAAGAGGTGACATCCATTACGCAGAAGCTTAAGCGCGGAAAAGCAAGCGGGTGTGATGACATAGTCAACGAACACCTTCTCTTCGGATCGGAATTGCTGCATGTTTGTCTGTGCAAATTATTCAACTCCTTTCTCGAATACGAGTGGATTCCCCCGTCTCTAAAATCAGGAATTATTGTCCCTCTTTACAAGGGAGAACCGAAGCCATCCACACTTCCCGATAGTTACAGAGCTATATCTCTTCTTCCAGTTATTTACAAAGTATTTGAAGGTATACTCCTAAAGCGATTGATGAATAGCCCTATGCTTGCGACACTCCCTAGTTCTTTACAAAATGGATTTCAAGCAGGGATTGGATGTAACATGACATCTTTCATTCTACAGGAGGCTATCTCATATGCTCAAGATAACAATTCCAAATTGTTTGTGGCGTTTTTGGATTCAAAAAAGGCCTTTGATAAAGTATGGCACACTGGCCTCTTGTATAAGTTTATTCACCTCGGCTTTTCTAGAAAGGCCGTACGCATGCTCAGTTGTATTTACAGTGATATTACGAGCCGGGTCCGGTATAATAACTGCTTATCAAACTCCTTCAATATAGTACAAGGAACCCGACAAGGAAGTGTTATCTCGCCATTTTGCTACCTGATCTATATTAATGAACTTCTGGAAACGTTATCGACCACTCGGATGGGACTAACAATAAACAGTACTTCGTGTGTCGCGCCAACAACTGCCGATGATATCACTTTAATATCTCTTTCTAAAGGTGGTCTGGATAAACTTTTAGACATTTGTCACCAGTATAGCAACAAATGGCGTTTCTCTTTCTCGTGTACCAAGAGCAATGTCGTAGTCTTCAACGAATCAAAGTCCAGCTACTCTAAGTCAAGCAGAAAATGGAATTTAGGACCAGACAGTATACCCGAACAAACAGAATGTACTCATCTTGGTATAGTTCAAAACAAGTTCGCCAATGGACGAACCCAAGGACACATCGTCTCTTCAAAACTAAGGAAAACGTTCTTCTCCATAGCACGGAACGCTAACACTTCTTCACTGACTCCTTCCTCGTTGCGAGAAATCCTACGATGTGTAGTTCTGCCCAAGGCTCTGTACGGATGCGAACTGTTCCCATTAGAATACGCATCGAGCCTCCCCATTATGGAGAGATCACTTCGGACTTGTGTGAAAAGTATTCAAACACTTCCGAGGAGAGCCAGCACACGATTATCACTTGGGTTACTCGGCCTCATGCCATTCGAACAGCAAATACATATAAGAAAACTCTGCTTCCTTGGAAATCTGATCCACCTGCCAATGCACCACCAAACTCCACTCCGACTATTTCTTATAAAAGCTCACCAACAACGTCTGTTCAACAGATCCAATTCTGGCTTTTCTCATGACATATTCCAGATACTTTATAAATATAGCCTCATTAACTATTTGTTCACGTTTTTGGACGATGGTGTCTTTCCCACAACTGGTGCATGGAAGACCATAGCAAAAGAATCCGAGATGCGCGATTACTCCAACGGATGGCTCTCAGCTGTGACGACTGATCCACATTTGAATATTCTATCCTTGTCTCATCGAAACCCACTTAACGTATGGTCGGTATGGGACAGGTTGCAACTAATTGGTACACATCACTCCTCGAAGTACACAAATATGGCACGACTTTTGAACAGAACTACATTTGTGAACAACTCCCCGTGTGCACTGTGTTCTACGCGGTACGAAAACGAACTGGTGCACATAATGTTTTCCTGCCAATCTAGTTTATTAATATCTGCCAGGAACCAATACTGGGATTTCATTCTCAACTGCTTCGGAATTCAAACATTTCTATCCATGTTTGAATTATCACCGGTGAATTTATGTGCTCTGTTCTTCGGATCTAGACTTCATCAGGTGACATCCAACTTTTCTATGAACCAACAGAACCAAATAATACACTCTACAGCCACATTCCTTCTATGTGCAAGCGATTCATTAAGAGGAAATCAGGAATGGCAAACATGTTAAAACAAGTGGCAAAAACATGTAGTGTAAATTCCCACAACAAAGCCAATGACGGTGGCCACCAAATTCAAAAACATGCCACTCTTATATTGGTTTAACAGTTTATTGCGTGGGCCATTTCCATGTGACATTATATGCGTTTATTACATTACCTGTGTATAATAATTGACACATTATCCTTGACCGCACATTAACACAAGTCTGAATTCATAACACTGCGCGTTGTATAGTATATAGACCACACGCAGGAGATATTAATATATTCCGTATATCTTGTAACAGTTACACTATACTGATCGTGGTACATATATCTAGACCACATGTACGCATGTGATATATTTAAAATCGGACAAGAAATTATTAATTAATGGATGGGCCATTTCCATGTGATATTACATGTGTATATAAAATTATACATTGTCCATGATCGCACAATATGGCGACACAAGTCTAATTTCATGTAACAAATATAAACACTACGGTCCGAATCGGCATCTCCAGTTTAGACCTAGTTTAAACTACCAGTTTAAACTGGGTTTTAGTAGTAAAACCAAGTTTTTCTCCACCGCTGGGACGACATAGATTTGGTCGATTGCGTTACCTCTGGGCCTCACTTGTCCATTTGCAAGAATAGGAGGCGTGGTCTGTCTGTTTATTATCGCTACTAAGTCTTGTCAATTCATTGTCCGGTCACGCGACCTGTTGTCGCTATATAATCTCCTAATCAGGGGAATAACCCGTGCGCTTTGAGAAATCACGACGAATGCACGGTCTGTTGTATAACGGTTAGATATTATCTAATATCATGGACGAACGTGACTTTTGGAACTCAAAAATATCTCTTGATGCCCGCCACAAATACCCCATAGAAACACCACCACCCCGGGGGTACCATCCGGACGGGTGAAAATGGGGTATGGACATTTTTTTGAGAACGGGAAGGATTTCGGCGAATTTGACGGCATGAATGGGTGGCTCGCCCATAATACCCGATAGAAACATCACCCTCACCACGGGATAACAGGGGTATGGACGGTAAGGTTTTAGGCTAATTAATTTGGCAGCAGGAGTGGGTGACACGATCAAAATACACCATAGAACCAACCCTACCCACCCCTCACCGGGGGGAGGGGTCCCACCAGAGGAGGTGGAAATTGGGTACGCCCAAATACCGAATAGAAACACCCGAGGGGAAGGGTACCTCAAATAACGCATATAACCACCCCACCCCTCACATCCGGGCGGGGTGGGATGGATTACCACCCGAGGGGTGAATATGGGATATGAACCATGTTCGAGAACGGTAAAGATATCGGCCAATTTGACGACAGGGGTGTGGCCCGCTCCAAATATCCCATATAGACACCATACCCTCATCCCTGGAGGGTACCACCCTGCTGGGGTGAAAATGGGGTATGGAGCATTTTATTCATTATTCGCAAAAACATGCATCTGTTGGTCAATATTACGGCATGTGTAGGTGGCCCGCCCCAAATACCCCATATAATGGGGTATGGACCGTTATCGAGAACGGTAAGGATTTCGGCCAATATGACGTCATTGGTGGGCGGCCCGCCCTCAAATATAGTCATAGAAACACCCCCAGCCTGACCGCGGGTGAAAATGGGGTCCGGGTGGGGGTGGGGTGTTTCTATGGGGGGCATTTGGGATGTGCCACCCACCGTTCTCGAAAATGGTCCATACCCCATTTCACCCCCTCGGGGTGGTACCTCCGGGTGAGGGTGTTTCTATGGGGTAGTTGGAGCGGGCTACCCACACTGCTGACGTCCAATTGACCGAAATTCTTACCGTTCTCGAAAATGGTCCATACCCCATTTTCACCTCCTGGGGTGGTTCCCCCAGCGTTCAGGGGTGTGCTGTTTCTATGGGACATTTGAGCGGGCCATCCATCCATGCCGTCAATTGGCCGAAATCCTTACCAGTCTCGAAAATGGTCCATATTCCACGTTCACCCCCTCGGGTGGTAGCCCCCCCCCCCGGATGTGAGGGGTGGGGTGTTTCTATGGTTTATTTGGGGCGAGCCACCCACCCATACTATCAAATTGGCCGAAATTCTTACAGTTCTCCAAAATAGTCCATACTCCACCCCCTCAGTGTGGCCGTTACCCTCCCCCGGGTGAAGGCTGGGGTGTCTCTGATAGGTATTTGGCCGGGCCACCAACCCATGCGTCAAATTGACCGAAAGAGACCTTTTTGTGAATAATGAATCAGTTTCAAAAGTCATGTTCGTGTCTAACGTGTCAATATAATCAGTCCGATCCCGCCATGCTCTCAGCCGCCAAATCGACATCCGAACGAGCGAATTGCAAACAGACATATATAGCAAGAAATCATCCATCACACTGGCACATATTTTGTTAGAATTTATCTCATAAGTACCGACATCGCCTCCCCGAATTCCACTAAGACTCTCCTGCATCTACATTGAGTGACAAACGCCCGCACACAAACGCCTCCCCCAATTCAAAATAAACACTCCCATATTCACGAAGAAACAACATCAATATTGGGCGAAAAATATCCACCGAATAATTAAACCCAAAAAACTAGGTTTTAGTCAAACCTGGGGTAGGGTGGTTTAACTTTGAATTTTTTTCAAAGTATATTTAAAGGTGTATGTTCGAGGCGAGACGTATGGTACGTGTAAATCATATATACCTAAGCTTATACTGATGATTATATAGCCAATTCACCACAAACAATTAGTAATATTACCATAACTTTATCACGTTAATAAAACCTAGTTTCAACTTAAACTGAGTTTATCACAAAACTTGGTTTAAGTACGCTAAAACCCAGTTTTACTCCCATAAACCTGGTTTAACTACTGTAAAACCAAGTTTAAACCCTACTTAAACCTAGTTTAAACTGGAGTTAAACCTGGTCTAGAATAAAACCTAGTCTAAACCAGAGATGCCGATTCGGACCTACGAGTTGTATATATACCAAGTACACGCAGGAGATGTTTATCTATTTCGTATATCTGTAACAATTATACTGTAACGAATGTGGTACATACATCTAGACCGGACGCATGTGATATAGATACATTTGCAAAACACTTACGATATTGGACACTGAAATTATTAAATTTCATAACATAACCATATGTGTGTGACATGGCATCGTCAATGCAATGCAAGTGCCATCGCACACAAATATAACATATAACTTACTATATAATTGTACTTGTCTTACAATGTCTAATTCAATAGTGTTCTGTGCACACAAGTTGTTTTGTGTTCACATATTGTCATGCATACTAATATATGTACATTTGTCTTTTGTATATCTGCTCTCCAAATTTGATGGAGGTGAACAATAAACATATTACATGTAAATACACCAATTTTTTTTTTTTGCGGGTAAAGCATCTTGCAAAAAAATCAATCACAAACAAAGTGATGAACAGCGCGTGAAACTCGTGTTGAGAGATATGGCCTTTGTCAGATTGATTTAAACCCAGAATATTATCAGATCAATGGCCCATGAGCGATACTTGGATGAATAAATCCATTGAGCGTGCACGCGTTCGTGATAATTTATGACGTGTCAATAACTATTGCATCGGCCTGTTTTTTGGTCCGATTGGTAAGAGTGTAGTTTGACTGCATGCTCATATCACCGAATCGAGTTGTCAGTTAGCTGGCAACTGAATGTCAAAAACGCCTACTTAGACCAGGTTTGGCTGGACCGCCAATATAGGTTTAAACCAGGTTTAAACTCGGAGGTTTAAACCGGAGATGACGAATCCGGCCAATAAATCTATCTATATATCTATCTATCTATACACAACAATGAAAAAGCTCTTAAGTTTTCTCTACTTTTTAAACTACTTGACAATAAAATATGGAAATGAGACAGGCAATCTTATGTCACAATATAATGTTTATAAATAACTCGCCAGATAACCACGCCCAAAATAGTATATACTTCAGTGTCAGTGACAGCCGATGTGCATTCGGAACAAACGCAACACAATACAGATCCTGTGTCAGACATGAACTACGTATCTATGTCGGTCTTATTTTTCCACAATGCGCAAAAATAAAACAACAAGAACACACGAGTGTTCTTAAGATAAAATATGTTCCACTGTTAAAAAAAACAAACGTGAAACCATTTTGTTGGGTATCGGTACCTTTGGCGGAGTGATACAAATTACAAGGCCAGTACACGTGGGTGCTTTGTTGTGTGAAGTTTATTGCAACACGAGTTTCAAAATATCATGTATTCGTTGTACTGCATCGCCAGTTTTGCAGAAATTTATAGAACTTCGTGATTCGACTGTACATCTCAGTCAATATCGGGAGGAATTTTCAGATACAACTTCATAGAGGAAAAGTGTTTTAAGTGTATGTTTTGGAAGGAATATTTTCATTTCGACACGTCGTGTTGGCTATTGTATCGCCAGTGTTTCGTGTGACCTCATTATATTTTATATACAGAATCGCTTGTTTCATGCTCGGTTTATCTGGATATACATTGTGGCAAATAATTACAATACATTATGAAACTTCGAGGAATCTTCGTATGGTGATAGAGTTGATGGTGATACTACAAGTTGATAATTAATATGTAGTTCAAAATAAACGTAAATATTTACTGCGTAAATGTCGTCAACTTGAACGAGGGCTTGAACCAGTTAATATGCTGGTGACGTGAGTACAACACTTTTCTAATTTGTATTCAATTTCGCACATATCTTATTTTAAGTCATTTGTCTACGATGAACAGTGTCCCCATCCATAACGTATGCACAATATTATAGTTAAGACTATATAATTTGGTAGAGTTATACAGAAATTATAAAAAAATGAAACAATTTTAATACTAACATGGCTGGACTATATATGTATATATACCAGTCACATTATTAACCCAACATATCAAGGCCGCCAAGTCTAAACATCTTGTTTGGTATATATAAGTGGACGTGGGCACACATTTAGCCCATGTTTGACCACCCTCTCATTTATTTTGTGTATGTAATTTGTTTCTTTTTTGCACATTCGCTCACAATAGTATAGGATCACGTTTTATTTGTAATTGTCATTATTTTGTACTTTCATTAAAATAATCAGTGTTCAGCCCACATGCCTACTGTTTCACAGCTAGATAATTAACGCAATTAAAACACCAATGTATATTGCTACAAGTACGAGTTCTCAACCCGGGTGGGGGGGGGGGGGTCACCGCTCGATCAGAAAACCCCTTCGAACTTCGTATAGTTCTCGAAATAGCCAGCTAATTTAGCTAAATGTTTATGGCATGATAGACTTGCCAGTTTAAAATATTTTCGTTTTGTGGACACAAATCTTCTCCACTGTCGGGCAGTGCTTGCATCTCTTTGGCCACTTGAAGAGAAGGTTCTTCTCTTGCTCACAATTTTGGGCAACCCACGTCGCTAGCATATCACAGATAACAATAAAAACAACAAATTTGCCAAATGAAAACTTCGAAACAAGCCGTGGGCCAAGCACTCGGCCGATGTGTTTACGTCCGCATTCTCTGTCTATGACGTCGTTTGTCATGTGACCGCCGCCATGAGACTTTCTAAAGTCTCTCGAAAATGAAAAAAACTAAAAAAAAATTCAGAGGCGTATATCTCACTAATTAGGCGGTTTCGTGTCGGATTTTTAACTGATTATGATAGAATAGCTAATAGTGGTTTAAATAATCGTATTTTCTGCCCGGTTTGAGCTACTTTTTATCTCTGACAGCTTCACTTTAAGGAAAACTAAAGATGGCAACTCTCGACCAATCAGAATGCGTGTTTGAGAGACAAATATTCAACAAGAATTACAATCACGCTTTGCTTCATATTGTGCGCTTATGGTGACATAATTAAGACGTCGTCTTATCCATATTTTGACGTGTTGTACTACGCAATCCAATGGGAGCAAAGGGACATAGCACACATATTACGGATAACTAACATTTCGGCGTTATTAGCATTCAGTGTGTGCACGAGGGAGACGGCGTATATGGATAATATACGAGCAATCGGAATGCTCTAGTGATATCTTTACGCAAGCCACATGTCGAATTATTTTGCTTAAACATATTTTTATTGTAATATAATATTACAAGAGGGATCGGGGCACAAGTTTTTACAAATTACATCCACCCCTCTCCCATTAACATTTTAACAAATACAACGCAGATGACGAACTTAACATATATACCAGATGATTAAATCGTTTAGTTGGTGAAATGTATGAATAAACAAAATGGAAAAAAATTCATTGCGTCAATTCGATTCTGATGATATCCCTGTGAGTAAGGAGGAAATGTTAGATATTATACATTGGTGGGCTGAAATCTTGTTGAAAAGTTCACATCTTTCGGTTGCAGACAAGGGGCACGCAAAGAAATAACGAAAGGCATCTTCGGCTTCGTATCCACATATGCATTTAGAGGTATCAGAGATAAAATTGTTGTACATATCTGATTTGAGTTCACAACAATAGTTGCGAATTCTTCAGTGTAAGATACTTAGTTTTCGTGGACCATTAATAAATAATTTGGGAGGTTTCGTGGGTGGGTCAATTAATTTCAAATTCGTCTTAAATTCAGGAAGAGTACTAACATTTGTAATAGGCTTTGGTAGTTTATTCCAAGATAACGTACATTCAGGTAAATAAGAGTTCTGTTTGCGAACGGTATGAATGGAATTTGTCAGGTTCGCGTATATCATATCGATTACTGGCAACTAGCAACTGCCGAATGTCGAACATGTCGAATAAATTGTCGGCCAGAGCACGTGTTCGATTCTATATCCATAGCACTTCATAAACAAGGTGCCCGCTGGACACGTGTATGTTGACTTCACAAGCCAGTGATACACATTACATGCACCTCTCCAATCAATACAATACTCGATTGGAATACATGCACTTATTTAAGGAATAATTTCTGTTTCCTAATGTAATTACACAGTTTAAAGTCATCCGGCGAATCGCGAAGCGATTTATAAACGTTTGTGCTTAGGCGAATGTCTTTAACTTGAACTTTGTAATTATACATGTATTTGGAAACAGAGATTATTCCCTAAATTAGAGCTAAACAGAATATATAAAGTCAAAAGTGCAATTTAAGTTGCGTAATGCATATCGTTAAAGATACGGTGGTGGGTATGCTGTTAAAATATTCACCTCCGTCAAAAACCGCCATAAACTGAAAGAATAGTAAAATATAGACATACTTTGTTCTTACACCAATCAGAAATATGGCATAACAGTATGTTATTGTCAATTTTGTTTGCTTTGTTATGTAAACAAAAGCAAAAAACGTTACGTTTCCTGGCTTTTGTTTAGATCCGGATATGGTAAACATAAAGAGCGTTATTTGTTACTGTTTTCCTGATATGGAAATAATAAAGAGCGTTTATATCATCTGTGTGTGATTAACCAATATAATTGCGCTGTGCTATATAAACAGAAGCACAATTTCTTTAACACGAACAGGCTCTTGTTTACGTACACCATCGTACGTCTTGACGACAATATACTATTTACGCGCTGATTATGTTTGGCATATGAACAAAACCATATATTTTTTAATATTCCTTCTGTTGATGGCGATTTGAGCAAATGTGAATATTTCTGCAACGAACGCCGTCCGTGCCTTTAAGAAGAGGGCACTTTATCATGGTGACGTTGCCGCGACATCGCATGTCTCGTGACAAAATTCATACGCTCAACTGTCAGTACTAAGTGATCCGCCTCTAATGTAATTATCCTATTTAAATATATTTGCTCATTCTAAGGTAATGGCACCACTGAACTAAATGGTTTCCCATAGGCGACAGTGTTAACGTTTCGGCCAAATCCACTGAATTGAAGCCTACAGGCCACTCCAGTGATGTTTACCCAGCTATTTTGACACCAGATGATCACGAAAATGCAAGAAAAATCATAGGTCATGTGTTTACTTTTTAAAATAAATCCCCAAGTGTACGACAGGTCTATCCCACAGCCAAATGTGATCTGGAAAAACCCAGAACTACACCATCTAGTTAAAAAAAATTCCCACTCCCAAAAATCCATTCCCCCATTAATTCACCAGTTTTAATTATTTAGATATTATGTACAAATAAAATAAACACGATGTCATCCGTTAATAACGTGTCACATGTATCAAGTGAGGGTCATTCTTCAGTTACCTTCACCTCTAGCGTTCGACGGTGTACTCGCTCCCCGACTCTGGAACACATTTAGCTCCCTGATTACTAATGGCAGAATACAAAAGAAAATTGAGTGGGCGTAATAATTTGCTAAGTGTAGCCCGGACATTTACATAGTTATTTTTCGAAAGAAAAACAATATTCGACCCTGCACGCCAACGTGAATTTTCTTTGTAATTTATATTTTGTTGAGTCGGACTTATATAGGTCTTCGTACGTGATGTCTGGCTCATTGCTTATTATTATTTTTTGTGTGCAATAAACCTATTTATAAAAAAAAACAAATTCTGAACAGATTCGGTGAATGATGTACATGAAAATACCAGAAGCCACATCTGAACAACCTATATATCATGTGTACAGCTGCACTACATATACTCCGCATGCCTATACTCGTTATGCACACAACGCACACCACTGTTTATTTTTCTGCCCCACGTTAAACAGAGTTGCATTTCCACACCAGAACTAAAACTCTACCTACTGACTAATATAATGATACAATATGAATGTGAGCATATGTATGTATAGTCTGGCTCGACACAATGAGTGAAAATTAATCAATATTTTTCAGCAATTATGCATCAGATGTGATACGAGAGATAATTAAAGGTCATGGCATACTCACATAGCCATCATTTAGCTTCAGGCTAATATACTATTTTAATAATGATCTTAACCGGATAGGTTTAATGAAAAATGCCAGTCTTCATTCGTGTTGTGACAAAATTATTAGATAAATTATATCAATTAACCCTTTACCCAACAAACCGGCCAAAACCGGCCAAATAAAGCTTCAACAGCCTAAAATATCTTCGGTCTGTCTCAATAAAACCATACAAATATGGATATCATTGGAACCGGCTCATTGACCACATTGTGATGGTTACAGTTATACCCTGTGCCAATGCATTCTCTTATATATGCGAGTCGACCATAGGTCGCCTCGCATATATAAGAGAATGCATTGGCCTAAAAAAAAGTATTTTTTTAACACTTTTAACCATTTTTTCTTACATTCTTTAACAATTTTATAATTTTTAATGTGTTAAGCCAATGCATTCTCTTATATATGCGAGGCGACCTATGGTCGACTCGCATATATAAGAGAATGCATTGGCACAGGGCCCTTCTGTTGGGTAAAGGGTTAACCTGACCAAATGTCCGCATATTCGTATGCGCATATTAAGTCTTTTGTTGTTGGGGTCTGATTACCGTTTTTCGAAAGAAAGAAACTCTCACTCCTGATATACATGTAGGGGGAGTCATTGTGTGTAAAGTATTCATGACGTACATGTAAATGTTACAATTTAGAGAAATGCACGTGGTAGGCGAAACAAAATCGCGCGAACTGGCACGTATACATCAAATATATAATATAATAATAATAATAAATGTAGTATATAGTTCAAAGCCAATTAGCGCGCGGTGCCGGTGACGATTGCATTTATAGTAGCTAATAATGGTGTTTTATATATAATGACTGCACAAATCACGCTGGGTCTTTCTACAGCGTTTGTGAAATTCAAAGGTATTGCTTAAGTGCTACCACTTCTATGTGCCCATTTACATATACCGACCGTTCCGTTCTGGTGTCGGTATGTTTGCGCGACTAGTCGAAGATATCAGATCAAACTCGTCTTTAGACTTCCTTGGCACGCCAAGACAGATATGAGCCAAGGAGCCAAGATGGCAAGCAACAACAGCACGAGTGATATAGGAATGCACGGGACTCATGTTGGCCCATGGCTTCCGAAGATGATAGCGATTGGATATCCGTGTCTTTTGTTCATTGGGTACACGGGACGCGTTCTTTCAGTGATTGTCTTCAGCCAAGAATCCATGCGACACAGCAACATATCGCGATATTTCATTTACCTCGCCGTGCTAAATGCACTCTGCCTTTCGTGCGAGGTGTTATTCCGCTGGTTCCATTACGTAATATGTATAAACTTGACCAGTCTGAATCTCTACAGCTGCAAGATAATGGTGTCGCTTTTCTATATCACAGAAGTCTCATCATCGTGGATACTGGTGTGTTCAACATTGGACAGGACAATAACGATAACTCTACCTCGGTCCGAGACAATTCGCTGCACTCCAAGAAAAACATATGTGAACATCGTCATTGTTATTGTGCTCTCATTCGTGCACGCTGGACACATTCTTTTTGCCATGACTCTGAAGTCTGTATCTAATCGCAAGGTATGCACATACGACGAAAGTGCGTCATATATGTACTACATGGACCATATTTTCGAATGGCAAAATGTTTTGGTCTATTCCGGTATTCCGGCAATAGTGATATCCTTCTGTAACGTCGTACTTTTCAAAACAATTGTTGGAAATTAACGTATATTGTCATCAGTGTTGAGTAGAGAAGGACGCCTGCAGCGCATTGAGAATCGGAGCACTACGTCATCAATCCTTGTGATGTTGTTGCTTACTAATATTCAGTTTATTGTTACCACAACGGCAATCTCCATCGTATTTATCGTTAGTAAATCCACAGCGGTTGGCGGTCCGATTATTATCAGCAACATGGCATCAACATTTATTGTCAGTTCATTCATATAGGATCAAGTGATAACGCTCAATTTTTTTACACATACTGCATTGCTGGCAAACGTTTCAGACAGGAGCTGCGTAATGTGTTCAGCAAATGTCTCTACGCAGCAAATGTTGCAAGCGATAGCGGAGAGTTGACCCACAGAACTGGTTACTATTCAGACACTCAGATAGTCAGGTTTGAAATGGAATAAAAGTGAAAGGTGCGGGCATTTTTCTTTCAGAAGCTTTTGAGAATTGTTTCTAATGGTATTTTTTATGCTGATTTCAAAAACCAATGTTGGCAAGTCGACAAATAATTATTTCTGACCTAAAATGACAATTCAAAATGGCCGCCATCAGAACAAAGTCTAGATTTTCGTTTACTGTTATATGTTGTTCTAAGACGTTTAAATATTATGCATTTCCGTACGTTCGAACGAATTGTGACAAGAGGCACTATACACATAAAACATGTGGTAATTTAAAGTGAACATGATTGACATTTAACCCAATTTATGCCCAAAAATGACAAAAAACACGAATTTTATAAATTATTGCGGTCTTAAATGGCAGAAAGTGAAGTATGCCGGAAATATATCCTTCAAATGGTTTAGACAGTTGTGTCTAAATCTAATTTGTGATCTGATTTAAAAAAAAAACAATGTTGGCAACTCGACCAATAATTATTTCTGGACTAAAATGACAATTCAAAATGGCCGATATAATATAATCAGTTAAAAATTCGAAAATCATCAGTAATATTATGAAACTGGTTCATCAACACCCAATGCGACTCAACTTGCCATCATATAGCCAAAAATGGTCACAAAAAAACCCTTATTTATTATTGTCAGTTCCACAATTGTAGAGTGGTGTGCATGGTAACTCTGATTTTCTGCATGTACATCTTGCTGTTACACACCCCTTCTTGCACCCACATTTGATTATTTCGAGACATGATTTTGGAATGGGTTCTAGTGACATTATAGTTGGATCTAATTGACCATGTTCTTCTTTCCATCCCATTGTCGAAGGATCCGGTAATGTTTGCACATGATATTGTACTATGGCTACCGGTATATATACTAAAATGCCATAGTAAAATTTATTTTGCCCCAATGTGTTAGTTTGAGTATGACAACACGCATGTACTCTATTGTTGTACACTGATTAATTAACATAACAAGTTTGTTTCGCGCAAAAAAGCGCTGTGGATTGTTTATAAGATGAGTCACGATATTGCGCCATTTCCTTATTTAGATTCGCGCGCATTACGTCGGTTGTAAAACTTCTAATTCGGTGCTCTTACAACTCACAATACGCTTCAACGAAATATTCTGTATTACCTGCGCCAGTCTATGCTGTACGCAAGTAATGTTTTCGGTCAGGATCTCTGTTTATTTGTCTGTTTATCTGTCCTTCCGCGAATATGTTACGTCATACCGGAAGTACATACTGTAAAGAATGCACATGCGCTAATATGAAATGGTTGCATCAATTGTAATTTAAATCCACATATATACTTAATTTGCTTTGTTATCTGGTTTTATTTTGGTAATAAATCGTTCAAAATGAAACATATTGAATGATTTCTTTCTGGAAACCGATAAAGACGCCATGACGTCACGACGCACATCAGGACGCCACAAGCTACGGTAGAGGATAGCTGCTATCCGTGATTAGGTGTTGTGACGTCACGGGAAGTTTGATCTGTATTTTGTCAATAGGTCGAACTTCCTTCTAACAGTCCGAACTCCCACCGGCTTTTCTGTTTACGTTTCGCGCATGCGCTATATGCAATTTTCTGAACTTAATAAAATGACGCGAACAAAGTTTTTCATTTGGCTGAATTCGAACTTAATTGATTAGAACACGCATTTGAATACGATTATCGGAGTTTACCGAAATTTAATGTGGTATTGAGTGGGAACGTTACATCCTTCCATATGATTTCAACGACTATTGGCTGATAAACTGGTTAAAAACTCGACTTAAATTGAAGTTCGGGTGACAGTGACGATGACCGTGAATCGTGATGTTGACATTCACATTGTTGTTGACATTTTTTATTGAATTTTGTTAGCGGCAACACTCGGGTCTCAACGAGAGAAACTGAGCAACCTCGGAGAGTAAACACTGTGACACCTTAGACACAGACTGATTATACACCAGCGAACATTCTCACAAGAAAAAACCACAACACAAGTGTCTGAAGTGATCTAATAATGACATATGATTATAATTTATATTATAATATTATAATGTTGTCAAATTTATGCAAATGACTACTGGAACACAACAACAACACTCAAGTCTCAACACTGACAACATTGTGTACTGTATAGCAACAGAATGAAAATGTACCAACTACAACTGTGGAATTTACAGTTACTACCCCTACTGCCTATTAGTAGTACTGGCACTAGTAAATTTAAAATGACTGTTTCCAAGTAGTATGTCATGTGGTATAAAATAAACAACCTAACGTGGAAGGTGTATTCAAGTATTTTATTAACACATAGCTCTAGGCTGTTATTAGCCAAATATTCTACAATAAATCTAGTTCAGTCTGACATGAACATAGTCATAGTGCCTATCCTTCTAGTTTGACTACAGCAATCTGGGAGAGCGGTCATAATGACTCATATTGACCTACATGTACAATAAATCCTGCTAGAAGCTAAGGTTTGGCACAGCGATATATACATTGGCAATTAAGTTGCCAGTTATAATATATGAGTTCATTCCAATTGCCTGACATAAAAATTGCTATTGAAATTTGAGAATAGGTGCGATTGACTTCAGACTCATTTTCACTTCTCATCCCTATGATTTGCATCATAGTAGTCTCAAATTCTCAATCCAGGATTAAATTTCAAGTCTGCCACAGCTAGTGCGAGTCAATTGTTGTGATCAGTTATTCACAATTGACAGATCGTGTATTTATATTTTATTTAATTACTTAATACTTGATAAGTTGCTCAAAAGTATGTAATACTACTTAACTACGGTACATATTGATTCATTTGGTGCAAATTCATAGCAAGTACCATAATAAATCAAATTTGAAAGTCAGTGTTCTTGAATCAATCTCTCCATGAGGTCATCAGTGGTGCCATCCATGCCTCTCCCTCACCTGATCTTAGACTCCAACTGATGCTGAATACTAGTACTAATTATAACAGATAGAGGTGATTTCTGTGTACCAGATATTCTGGAACTGTAAGATATATCTAATTGAGAATGATTGTCTGGGAGCCAAATTCAATACTTGACGTTTAAGAATTCCAAAAACTAGATAGAATGAAGCTCTAATTCATTGTTTTTAGTAATTTTCTGACTAGATTGTGCAAAAACATTCTTTCTTAATAATCTATGATTAAGAAGACAAAATGTGTTTTCCATTGTATGGACATAGCCCAATTTGCCCATGAAACAAAACTTGTGTGACGAAATGCCATATTTGAGATCATGTAACTCAATAAATTTATATTCATATGCCCTGCTTTTCTTGTAACATTTTGAGAATACTAGATTAAACTAACTGAATTTCCATTGTTGATGATATTTTTTTCAAACTAAAGTGTTTAAAATAAGAGGAAAGTTAAACATGAAACATTAAACACCAGCAGTCAGATGCTCGTAGTCCGTTTATATATAACCATGGGTATATGTCAGATATAACCGTACACAAAAAAACGCCGTTCTTTTCACCGTGTATTTATCCATGGTGTGCGTGCCTGAGGTTGTCCGTAACATGGTGCCCGGTGTTATTGCTTTGAAAGGTAATCATGTTCGACTGGTGTTGTCAGATTGGTAATATGAGATTAGCGGTTTCTATGTCTTGTCTGGTCACATTTACTGTTTGAACTTTGTCTGAAATAGACGCACTTTTTATACTAGAATTTGCGCAACAGGAGCGCAGGGAAATCGCACGTCGAGTTGGTTTAAGTCGAAACAAGTCATCCGTCAGGTTTGAAATGTCCAACTCTAGGAAGGTTTGAGGCTAGTCTAGATGCTAGGATTTTGAGATTTTCTTGTTCAGATTAAAAAAAAATTGCCGACTATCGTTGTCATTGTCCATTCCCCCGTGGCCAATACAAAACTGCAAAACAATATTTTACTTCATTTGGTCAAACTTGTGGACTGAAATAGTCATCAGTTGGAGAGTTTTTCAACCTGAGGGGGAGTATGAGGTTTGAAATTTCCAACACCAGGAAAGGTTCAATTGAGGTCAGTCTGGATGCATGCTAGGATTTAATATTTTCTTTTATAGTTTAAAAAAAATTCTCACACCGGGCCGAAGAACCATAGTCAACCCGGTGTGTCCCCGCCTCTTGCCCGTAGCCGTGGGAATTTGTCTGGAGTTAGACCATTAGATGTTATGATTTATGCAATTGTTCAGGTTAAACTATCTGAATTTTCAAACCTGGAATATAGGTTTTAAAAAAAATATATATAGGATATTAGGCGTGAGCACTGATGTAAGGGGGATGGTGCAAATGGAATTTGTGTTTGGGGTGATTCTGATTCAAAGGGGTGCAGTTGGAATTTCCCATGGTGGACACCCCCTAACGGAAACCATATAGCCACGTCCCTGGATATAGAGAGGCAAACAGAACGATACCATATATATACAATATGCGGTTGCATCTAATTTGGATTTATTGGGATGTCTTTAGTGCACTTTTGTGGTTACGAGAGCTCATTTCCCCCTGATTTCTGTTCAATATGTGGTCTTCTTCTTTAAAAGTTTTATATGATTTCAAACAGGGGTGGCACCAGGATATCCCCGACAGGGGGGCGGGCTTTAGCTGGCGGGTTGACAATTACATAACTCACCGACGGGGGATGGTTATGACTCCCCGACAGGGCTGGGATGTAGCCCCTGACCCCCCCCCCCCCGTGCCACCCAACATAACTTAGTATCGATTATTTAGAATAGGGTGTCAAGTAGGGACTTGTCGACAGGGGTGGTTATGCAGGGGTCTTACCCCCAATTGTAGTCATACCTAATACCCCGAGCAAAATTAATTGGAAAATTCACATCAAAATTAGGTTGAAATTGTTCTCGTAGTTTGATTTTCCAACACTTTCTTAGTGACGAATTCGTTGTTGTTAGACCAACATTTGCATATTTCCCTTTCATTTGCAAAATTATGGACTCAAATGGCCATCAGTTGGCAATTTTGAAACCTATGGGTGAGTGTCTGGTTAATAATTTCCCAGAATTGGAAAACTTGAGGCCGGTCTATGCTATAGGATTGTCAAATGTTCATGTTCATATTTCAAAAATGTTCTCACATCGGGCCTAACCATCGGCCGACCCGTGTGTTCTATGTCCTTGCCAGTAGTTACTCGCTAATTAATTTAAGAAAAAATAGATCGGTGTGTAAATTTGTGTGGTGTTATACCACTAGATGTTAAGATGTTTTAATCTCATACTGGGCCGAACAATCTTTTTCACCCCCCCCCCGCACGACAAGTGGCCACAGTATCAGTATCATTTATTTCGAAACAAGTCATCCGACTTTTTGTTCCGATTTGAAACATGGATATAAATTATAACGTAATCATAAACACAATATGTTAAAATCACTCATCGTACTCATATTTCTGGCTATAGAAATATGAGTCAAACAGTTCTTTGAACTGCGTCAGGTTGACGGATGAAACAATCATCTCTGGTAAATTGTTCCATGGTATAACAACTCTCTGTTTCATTTGGAATAGTCTACCATCTGGTAGTCTGTGAGGGAACATTTGGGAAAAATCAAGGGGGGTGCAAATTGATTTACGCAAACTTATGAGTTTGGTGTGGTTCAATGGGGTGGGGTGCAGTTGGAAATTCCAAGGTGGAGACCACCCCAACGAAAACCCTCTAACCAAGTCTCGAGTGCCAAATATCCCACACCCAACCAGGGGCGCCTCTCGCAACTTTAGTTTCTGCCCTCGGCATAGGCTTATTTGTTTCTTATCCGATAATACACTTCACCGGCGGCAATGTATTAACCATACTCTGAAATAAAACGCTTCCGTGACGATCACACGATAAAGTCGTGCAGCAAGTAAGACGATAATTGTGTTGTAGAAATGATACGGAAGACCGATTGTCAAAAAATTCAACATCAAAATACACAGGGCAAGACTTATTGATCCAAACTGTGGAGTGTGTTTTCGTTGTGTATTTTCGCATATACCCATGGTTATATATAAACGGACTACGAGCATCTGACTGCTGTTGTTTTTTCTATTTCATTTGCACCAAAACTTTTAAAATAGACAAAAACACCAAAAATGATTTTTTTTGGAAAAGAGTCAAGACTAAACATTCATAGGGCCATATTTTAATTTTCTTCAATTTTTTTGTAATTCTTTAATAGTTTGTTCAATCTAGTATACTTAATGTTAATATGAGAAAAGTAGAGCATATGGATATCAATTATTTAATTTTGCTCTAGCTTTTAAAATACTTTTCCAGAAAATGTGGAATTTGGCACATTCCCACAGTTTCTTTCTTTAAGTTGATAATAAACGCTCTTTATTTGTAATTATTAGTGCCTCTTTAAGTCATCTGAGGTCAATATCAACTATCCCATGACACTCCCTGTGTCAATTTATCTCTGTGTGCACAAATTATCCCACATATCTTCTGAGCTGATAACAAGCGCTCTTCGTTGATCATCTACAGTACCGGTACATGTATGTGTTTTTACTAAGTTAAAACGAGAGGCCGATCACGATCGGCAGATGTTTAACCCATACCTTGGCGATAGCGACTAGCCATAACTGATTATTTGTCAAAGATATGATCACAGGAATTAATCCATATATCAGTACCCAACTTGAAATCAAAAGCTCCAATAATTTGTCTTAAGAAAGGGTTAAAGTATTTGGGTTGGGGAGGAGTAGTTTTAAATCTCATAACTCTGTCCCTATTCATACAAGGACCTCTCACTATGAGATCCAATGGTTTAGTGATTTCGGAGGACATGTTTAGGAGTTTAAGTTAACTCATTGGAAGCAAAAGTGATAAATCCCTATCTTTGCCACTTTTGACATGCCAGATATTCAAAATTGATTATTCACTTCTAAAGAGAAATTATAATTGCTCAGAACGACATATATGTAGGGGATTCCATCTCGTATTTAAATGGTACTTTAATTACCCCCCCCCTTCCCCCATTCTCCCCAGTTATTTGTTTATCAAACATGGACAGATATAAAATCAGATCTGACCTGTGTATTAAATAAGATTAAGTGTTTCATAACAGGGGTGTATGGTTTTCAAAAATATATGTAGTTTATACAATTCAAAAGTATTATCTATATAATGTTATACAGACATAATATGATGGGGATGCTGGCCCCTATGACCACTAAATCGTTAATATAAAAGAAAGTAAGTTAGCCCTCATTTGAATGGTTTCACACATTACAATGTTTTACAAGTAGCTTGGGCACTAAATCCACAACCTTCAATGTTAATCTTCTAAGTGCTCTGTGGCCCCTAAAATTCAATCAACCATGAAAATGTGAACAAATGGGAAAATAAGGTTCTTGGAAATACTAACATCTACCATATTGATTTTCAAAACAAGTCATCACTTACAATAGTCATGTATATTTATCTGCCTGTTTCCCATTGGATAGATAAATCATATTGGCTATCAGCTGTTGTTTTAATTTCAAATTGAAAGCACGTGTCTGAAGGGGTAATATATTTTTCAAAAATCAATTTATCAGTCAATACCAAAATTGATAGAAGTGAATAGTGTGCAAAGATACCCAATAGATATTAAGAGATATGAGAAAGAGTCCATGTACATTATAGCATGTGTCTATGGAAACTTGGAAAGGGTTAATTATTTTTGAAGCAAATTAATGGAATTTAGAAGACACTTATATAGGTGAGGGGGGGCCCTTATCTCACCCTGTAATGAAATTTCAAGAATAGGAGAAACACCAGTCTTGTGCTGCCATTAATCAATTTGACAGTTAGAATAAACAAACAGCCAGCCACCAGTGTTGTTTATCTTGCTTGATCCACCAGAGCTCTGTATCATATGTCATCACTCATTTCATAACAGATTTCACTTGGAATGACAACATCTATAAAAATCCTCTCATATACTCTGGATGTTGGATGATCACATGGTAATTTATTGATATCATTATATTACATGAAACTATTGCAATAAAATCTTCATATTTTCAAAACAGGATATCACACCTAATTAATCGTATAAAACTAAAATAAATGAAAGTGTAAATTTTTTTTTATTATTTAATTTTTTTTTATTGTTATTTAAAGTTCAAACAAAATTTAATATTTGTATATGCTAAATTTAGCAAGGAGCTAAATCTAAAAAAAATTAAATTTTTTTTTTAATTTTTTTTTCCTCGAAAAAGGGTCATAACTCTTTTAAAATTAACCAGATCAAACCCATATTCGGACTCGATCTGTATTTTGGGCTGTGAAACTCACATACCAAATTTGGTTTGAGTTATGGCAGAATGCGTGAATTATAAGTTGAAAAAGGGCCATAACTCTGTAACAAAAACTCGGATCAAATTCGAACTCGATCTGTATTTTGGACTGAGAAACCCATATACAAAATTTGGTTTCGATCGGATAGAAAATGTTTGAGTTATCGCATTACTCGTAAAGTGTCTACGGACAGACAGACGGACAGACGGACGAACGACGAGTGGTCAATCCGGGCAACGACACTATGTTTACCATACTATGGTATGGGTAAACATAAAAACGCATTTAGTCCCTTTAAATGCAAACAATAAATATCAGAAAATGTTCGACTTATAGCCTAGTTAGTTTGAAATATACCAGGTATGAAATTCCAAAAAAAAAGGGTGTCTGGTGGATAAACCCCACCCCTATCACCAATTCACCACAATGTTTAGTTATAAAAGAGTTAATTCCAATGGAGTATTTAGTATTATTTACTGAAAATGAACAAGTCATTCACATTATTTACCCAAAACTCAGTCTAGTTTGGACACAAGTGAAACAGATACATGTATGTACAATACTACAATATTGCAATTTAAATTTGTTATTATATTCCCAATATTGAGCCAATATGGTCATTTATAATTAACCCTTCCATGACTGGGGCTTCTTGAAATTTTGTGTAAACCTTGTGCCAATGCATTCTCTTACTTATATAAAGATCATAAGCCAGTGCATTCTCTTATATATGAGTCTCCCATAGGGATCCTCACATATATGAGAGAATACATTGGCCTAACAATATTTACCTCGACCTTGTAAACAAGTGTATTCTCTTATATATGCAGGGCTCCCTATGGGAGACTCATATATAAGAGAATGCACTGTCACAGGATCTTTAATTCTACAAACGGGTTAATATAATTTATCTTGGCAGAATATGGACAAACTGATTATAAGTCTTCAACAAAGATGCCTCCTTCTGACATTCTCTGTACGCGGTTACATATTATACAAAGTTTGAAAGCTTTGTGCAATTAATTTGCCAGTCAATTACTAATATTATGGAGTCACACATTCGTAGCTCCATTCCTTCATCAATTCAATATTTATTTAATA
The DNA here is from genome assembly GCA_032622095.1 of Siphonodentalium dalli. Classification (NCBI taxonomy): domain Eukaryota; kingdom Metazoa; phylum Mollusca; class Scaphopoda; order Gadilida; family Siphonodentaliidae; genus Siphonodentalium; species Siphonodentalium dalli. The sequence continues at coordinate 138,687,527 of CP136067.1, read as the reverse complement.
CTTAAAAATAGTATGAAACTATAATCGATGTAAACAATGTTTCATTGTGTTGACATTTGGCTCTTCAAGTTTGAAAATCTTCTGGCTTGTGGAACAGTTTGTTACGGGCGCTTAAGCGCAAATAAATAATAAATGTGAAAGGGCCTCCCATATGAAACAACCATTGTTGAGCCATCTAACTGATATTGGAGAATAAATACCAGCAACTATGGGAGGCCCTTTTCACATTTATTATTTATTTTTACGCTTAAGCTCAAATCATTTGCACTTAAGCGCAAATAGATCATATTTGCGCTTAAGCGGAAATCATTTGCGCTTAAGCAGAAATCATTTGCGCTTAAACCCAAATAAAAATTAATATGCATTGATCCCCCTGAATTAATTTTAAATGGCACAGGCCTAAACACATCACTAAAGTTTATATAGCCCCACCATATGAGGGAAACAATCCCCAGTAACCTCAAGATATGTTGTATGACCATGGAAATGGTATAGATCTGTGCAGGATATGTCTCTTTTATAAAATATACTATATCTCTTGGATGGAGACACACATTCTTGGGGACAGGGATGCTGATATTATGAAAATAGGGGTTTTTCCCCTATTTCAAGTAAATAAGTACACCATATGAGGGAAGCAAACCCCCAGTAACCCCTAATTCCCTATTTATGGCCATGGAAATGGTATATATCTGTGCAGGAGATGTCCCTTTAATAAAATATACTTGAGCTCTGGTAGTGAGGCACCAATTTTTGGGACACCAGGGACAGAGATGCTGATATGCATATGGATTGTTTTTTCTTCAACTTTCCAGTCTCTATGGGGCTACTACTATGGGCCATTATAATATAATATGAGATGGACTCAATCATTCACATCAGAGGGATGTAAGGGAGTGTTAGGTATATGCGCTTAAGCGCAAATAAATTGATAGCCACATATTTGCGCTTAAGCGTAAATGATTTGCGCATTTATGATTTACGCTTAAGCACAAATATTTGCGCTTAAGCGCAAATAAATAATAAATGTGAAAAGGGCCTCCCATAAGCAACAAGTAAAATTAATAAACAATTATTTATTAATATATTAAATAATAATCAAAATTAAATAGCTCAGCAATATCCCCTTGCTAGCCAGATATCGCCAACTGATTTTGACTTGTGAACTGCTCGTCTCATTCGCTTAATTCACGTCACTAGTCCAGACTCCAGTGCATTTATGAGAAAATATTTCAAGCCCGTAACTAATTGCAACATAATTTGTTTTTGCTGAAATAAGTACCGGCACATAAATATGGGAGGCCCTTTTCACATTTATTATTTATTTGCGCTTAAGCGCAAATATTTGTGCTTAAGCGTAGTAAATCATTTACGCTTAAGCACAAATCGTTTGCGCTTAAGCGCAAATATGTGTCTATCAATTTATTTGCGCTTAAGCGCAAATACCTAGCACTCCCTTACATCCCTCTGATGTGAATGATTGAGTCCATCTCATATTATATTATCATGGGCCCATATAGTAGTAGCCCCATACAGACTGGAAAGTTGAAGAAAAAAAAAATCCATATGCATATCAGCATCTCTGTCCCTGGTGTCCCAAGAATTGGTGCCTCACTCCCAGAGCTCAAGTATGTTTTATTAAAGGGACATATCCTGCACAGATCTATACCATTTCCATGGTCATAAAACAGATCTTGGGGTTACTTGGGGATTGTTTCCCTCATATGGTGGGGAAATATAAACTTTAGTGATGTGTTTAGGCCTGTGCCATTTAAAATTAATCCAGGGGGGATCAATGCATATTAATTTTTATTTGCGCTTTAGCGCAAATGTTAGAGGTTATTTGCGTTTAACCGCAAATATTTGTGCTTAAGCGCAAATATTTGAGCTTGAGCGTAAATAAATAATAAATGTGAAAAGGGCCTCCAATACAGAAACCCTCCATAAACAACAAACTCAATATCAGCAAAAATCGAAAAAAAAAAAAATAGGTGAATTTTGTGATAAAAATTTGGGAAAATTTGCTGAAATCATCAATTTATGGATTTTCATGGATGTGTATAAAAAAATTAAATTCATATGTCATACAAATATCATGCCTATTTTGTCAAACTCAATTTGCTGAATCCAGAACTGAAAACCGTTCCCAGATTCGTTAAGTATTTTTCGAACTGTATGCCTTCAAATACGTGTTTGCCTCAATTTTGCAGAATTAATTATTAATGATTCAATGACTCGAATGAGCCAAATACCATATCTTATGGTTAATTATTTAAAATACTACAGCAACTTGAAACTGGGCGGTTTTTTCAGTGTTTTAGTAATGTAATTACAACATTAGATGGAACAAAATATATTAATATGCGCATCTGTGATTAAGAAGAAAATTATATTCTAATATAAAATTATAACAATGGTAATTGGTATGGACTTGGCCAAAATTGCCTCCGACTCCGAGTCTGACACAGAAGTTCGAACTGTGTGATGAAAACGTTCAGAATCGACAATCGAATCATGATTCATATATCTCGAAACAGCGCACAACTCTATGATATTATATACTTTTTCATTTAAGTGCAATAATGCCGTTTTAGCGTTTCTAAATTTCCAAAACTGTCGAAAATGTAAATTTGTAAAACGCAAGGTAACGTAACAAAAATGTACGCAAAGTAGTCAAGTACGTATATTGAGCATGACGCTTTCCCGTTTCTATGGTGTTATAACTTCCGGCGAGTCATGCGCAGAAGTATCGCCTAATCACGGATAGCAGCTATCCTCTACCACAAGCTACATGGGCGCGCAAAACACCAGGCATGATTGCGTCGATGTCAAGACAGCGGAGACTCGTAGTACATGGGCAGGCGAAACCATTCTATCTGCCAACAACTTCGTGTTTTATTATTATAAATATATATATATACTGCATGAAAAATAAAACTGGGCAATAGTACTGCACATTAGAAGCCTATTTTATGTTACTTGAAACTCGGGAAATGTGTTGAGATCATGTCTAAAAGATGCGTGCGGAATCGTTTTTTTTTCGCAGAGACAGTGAGGTGCGAACATATTTCTGGAAATTTTCTTTGAAGTTCAAAACATTTTCGAAAGATCCTGGTGCATATAAATCATGTCCGGCCAAACAGTCGAGGGCGTGGTTCAAATGTAATTTACTTTGATGGTTTTTGCCGCTGAAGTGCAATGGAATACACACTTGATATCATTCTAGTCAAACTAGTAATTTAACCCAATTGGTATATAATATATATATTAGCATCATCGGCAACCAATCGTCTTCACACCCTTCATATGAGCGATGTCTATATTGTTCTATAAATATGCCAAACAACTCCTACGTATTACTAAGACTATCATTAGTGTAATAGATCAACTTGAGATATTCTGTTCGTATACACAAATAGTTCGGCGATGGATGAACTGAGATTTGATATCTAGATATGTTTTTATCGATCTCTCAAACGAGGGGCCAGCACCCGTGGTTCAAACTGTTGTTGGTAAGACACACAAAACATGCCAGCTGTGTGATGGCCGCAAGTATAGGCAGCTCCAGTGAGTGCATTCTAGTTTGGTATGTATTACCATATATAGGTTAGGATAAAATACTAACTGGTTAGAAAAATATTCATCTCTTTGGGAAAACAATTATATTATGTACATGTTTTCTGTCTGATCATTTCCCAATCATGGAATAACGTGGATTAGCTTCATTTTGAACTGACAGCGGGTAGAATGGGTCGATTAAAATAACATTTGGTGTAATTTGAATGTGATTATTGATTGCGCCAATAATTTTATCTGCGCATTCCACAGCGCAACGGAACATTTTCATTGGACGGTATACGGTAGTTTGTCTATAAACAATCGTAACCTAACTTTTTTTTTATGTTTGCTTACATAACCAAGGGTACAAACATGACAATAACATGCACTCTACGCGATATTTATGATTTGAATAAGACCAACATCATTCTGTCTATTATATAATATTCTTTCTGTTTATGGCGGTTTTAGTGGATGTGACTATTTAAAAACCTGTATCCACAGCGAAGGCCGTCGGTGTCTTTAAAGAAGAAGGGTGACCTTTCTTATCCCGGAAAATATAGGCCAATCTCTCTGTTTTTATAGCTGTCTAGGAAAAGTGTAAAACATTTATAACAAAAATCTGTGCTAACGAACTTTAAATCGGGTTTCCTTCCGGGCGATTATATGTCAAACCAGATCACTGAGATTTATCACATACTTCGTGAATGATTGGGTAACGGCCTTGATGCTAAACTTCTCTTCTTCGATATACGTATAGCATTTGATGTTAAGACTTCTCTTCTTCGATATACGTATATCATTTGATGTTAATACTTCTCTTCGATATACGTATAGCATTTGACAAAGATTGGCACGTCGGCCTTGTGCAAAAGTAGAACGAAATAGGCATACGCGGTGACTTACTTTGTTGGATGATAAATTACCTTACTGACAGAGAACAACGAGTTGTGTTGGGATCTGAATCGTCGGAATGGAATACCTTAAATGCAGAGTCCCCCAAGGCTACGTCCTTGTTCCTGTTCTATTTTTAATCTATACTTGTACATTAATGATATTGTCCACGAACATCATGTAATATCCGTCTATTTGCTAATGGTAACCAGTGCCCTACATACAGATATGGAAACGATTGAAGCGTGGTCAGAACGATAGTTAGTAAATTTCAATGCACATGAATGTAGATGAAAGTATGTGTATATATCGAGAAACGTAATCGTGCACGACGCCCTTCAGATATAGGCAGCCAACACAAGCATCTCGATGTAACATTTAATGAAAACGGAGCATGGAGTACCCACATTAACCCTTTACCCAACAAACCGGCCAAAACCGGCCAAATAAAGCTTCAACAGCCTAAAATATCTTCGGTCTGTCTCAATATAACCATACAAATATGGATATCATTGGAACCGGCTCCTTGACCACATTGTGATAGTTACAGTTATACCATGTGCCAATGCATTCTCTTATATATGCGAGTCGACCATAGGTCGCCTCGCATATATAAGAGAATGCATTGGCCTAAAAAAAATCTTTTTTTAACACTTTTTACCATTTTTTCTTACATTCTTTAACAATTTTATAATTTTTAATGTGTTAAGCCAATGCATTCTCTTATATATGCGAGGCGACATATGGTCGACTCGCATATATAAGAGAATGCATTGGCACAGGGCTCTTCTGTTGGGTAAAGGGTTAATACAGCATGTGCCAATTCACGACAGAATCTGTCCGTACTTATATATAGCTAGTCAGCACAAATTCGTTCCCGATAGAGCTACTTTGGTAAAAAGTTATTTCACTACGTTTAGACCTATCCTTGAATATGCCACTCCTGTATACTGGGGAAACTGTAATATCACCGATTCAAAATGTATTTGTGGGAACATATATGAAGATACAGAAAATTATTTTATGTACTGTCCGCTATATGCATGCACTGGATCGATTTGAACGCTTTAATGCATTGGGATTACTGGATGTTGATATCAAAACACACCTATTACTCTATGGAGATAATCGCTTGAGTATCATTATACATTCAGAAATTGTAAAAGCAGTTCATATTTATGTTGAAGCAACATCCAGAATATGAAGCGCAATATTTATGCATTTTTGAATCTGGATTCCAGAATTCAAAAATGCATAAATATTGCGCTTCATATACAGAAATTGATAGTTACGAATTGAACTATTAATCTTTCGTTCTCTTTTTTTTGGCAAGGGACGCAATTAGATAATGTTATATAAAGCTTAATCCTATAAACATTTTCTGGTGTCAAAAAAGATCTATTTGGCCAATTACCACAAATCGATTAAAATTTAGAAAGTTATTGAATATCTAGCTTCTTAACATCCCAAGGACTCCTGAATCAACTACACATTATCAGCATATGCACTTATTTTTGTTATTTCTTTTTGTTTTGTTAAAGACATATTATGGACATGTTAGGGTGCATGAGACTGATAAGTTAGTACTCAGGCGCTATGCCAACTGGAGGAATGTAGAATTCTACTAACATCGCCGAAAATCTCAACGAAATCGACCACACCATGCACTCCATAGAAAACATCGCCTGAACAAGGCGCAATTGTAAATGTTTACATCTCGAGACGCAATAAAGGGCGATAAACCAACGCAAATGATTTCGCTATCGAGAGTCTATTTAATTTAATTGATATATAAGAATGACGGTGTGTCTTGTAAATTTGGATTTGTATTCGTAAAAATTACTACTTTGAGCAAGATTATTCTACAGTTCTATTTGATCACCCTACCGGAGTGTTTCACATCACTTTAAACCCTCAAGATGTCTTGCTGATTTCTTATACAATGACCACCATAGGACACACCTTGCGAGTGTGACAGTTTTTATTGTGGGATGGCCCGGTCCTGGAAAATCGGTTTTTGTGTTTTAATTCGTTGAACTTGTATTGGGAAAATTACTCTTTCTGGCAGTATCAAAACTATGCACAAATATTCAAAAGAAATGACTCCGCCTAGTTCACACACTGCGACAATTTGCCCGCCAAATTTCCACACAATTCGTTAAACAGAAGCTAATTTATGCACATATGAATGATAAATCTTTAATTCTTAATGTATATTCGTTTAACATTAGAACATACGATTTTAGACTCTAAACATAAATACCGATTACACGGGTTGACTCTTAAAATTGTTTTACATTGCATGCCTAAAATCTCGAAAATTCCATGAGCACACATATATTTCCAGCCTTCGGAATTGCCCAATATATTTGGAAATCATACGCGTAGTTCATACTCCATATTTAGCAAAAAATGCGTAATTTCCTGACAGTGCATGTACACCGGTTTGTGAACGTGGCCTCAGTCGGGATTGTATGTAAGTCATGTATTGAAGCTGGTATGTCTGTAGAGAGTGCAAGGCAGCGAAATGAATGTGTATGCTTACTAATACATTGTTTTTATGTAACATGCATTCGAATATATATGCTGTGTTCGTATGTTCAATTGTTATTCAATAAAAGTATTTATTTTTTTTAAACGCAAAAACAAAATGACTCCGCCACCGCCGGGCATCAGGGAAATTTGGTGCTAGACCAACAACATCGCACCATTATATACATGACCATATGATCAGTAGTCAGTATATTTACATGTATGTGTGATGTGGCAAGGTGAACTTAAATTATACTATGATTATTTATAGTATGCAACTACATGTACATGTACTTTTTGTATCATAAATTGTGGCCATCTGATCATCGAGTTGGGAAAAGGGAATCAGGAAACGGAAGTTGATTGCGAAATGTGTTTAAAATATAAATTTAATATGCCTTATAAGGAGAGAGAAAACACATTAAGGTAAGATGACTGACGTAAAATTTATCGATAACCAGGACCATACATAAATAAGATGTATATACACAGTTAAATAAAATAAATTAAATGGGAGTGCCGCTATGGACACGTGCGAATAATAGTTCATTTCAAGAACGGAATCATTCAGACCGTAACGTTAAAGTGGCAGGCCGAGTTTGAATATAAGGAATGGGTTAACATTTATTCTGCACATATTGTTATACCGAGGCCACTGAAAGCTTATACGAAAACATTATTTTCATGGCGAATTAAGTCAGTTATCATTCGGTTATTTCCAAGTGGGATACAGTTCTTCTAATTGTATAGATTCACTTTCACTTTCAGTGACTTTCATATAGAATTCATCTTTGTTGAATTCGGCTTTCCACAACCGAGAAACTTGTTCTAAATATACAAATTACCGTGAATGACGGTCTGGTTATGGAAATAAAAATGACATAAAAATTCAGTCGAGTCGCTGAACTACACTGCCAAAAATAAGTTTTTCTTAAGTAGAAAATATATCTTAAAACAAGAAAATATATCTTATATCAAGAAACATTTTCTTAATTTCTTATTATAAGGAAATATTTCTAAAATATGAGTATAAGTATTCCCAGTATATCCTGGGTATATTGACTTTACTCTCTCAATTGGATTGACAATGCATGGTTCATAGTATTGAAAGTCGAATACGCATGGTTCACAGTAGTGAACGTCACTTGACTATACAATTTGGCAACATGTATGTGACTTGAAAATAATCGGGCTATGTATTTAACTTTTAGTCAAATGACATTACTTAAATGTGCAATAAGTTTAGCCCATTCCGGATATTTACAGGAGACCTGTCACTTTAACGGGTTTGTTGAACGTCGTGTGGGTGCATAGTTCCTCAACCCAAAGGAAATGGTAATTATAAGGAGATCAAATTTGCATGTTTGATCGAGGATCTAGTATAGGTGATCTTTACTGGGGAAACTTTACGCCTATTACGTTATTGTATGCTCGCTTGAACATAATGCATCGCCTAAAAGTGTGGCCCAATTCATGGAATGGCCATGGAATAACAAAGTGTATGGCGGGCATAACTTGTTTGAACTATGCTGAATATTATCTTTGTGGTGGCATTCGAAGATTTCCATTACTCGCTAATTTGATGTAAAATTTTAAAACACGTATAACATTTCACAAGATGAACATTTCTTGACGAATATCGAGTGTATTGGCACTTCGTAGGACAAACATACACAGGTCGGTGATAAATTTGTAAACTTGACGATCCTAACGTAACTGCGCTGTGCTTAATGGTCGTTTAGCATCCGGCCGTCACTTCAAATGGTATCACGTGACATGCATATTGACTTTGGAAGTTTCCACACTCTTGTAAATCCGCATTTGGAAAACGTTCGCAACTTATAAATATAGGAACATATTGGTAACATACTTCCAGTATTTCTAGGAGAATGACTATTTCCAGGCAATCGTGAGCAGCATCAACCGAGGGATCGTCTGGTTTACAAATTAGTTGGTGAGCAATTATACAGGTAGCCCCAATCATTCCGACGGCTTCTCATTCTGACAAATCGTTCTCTTGACAATCCAGGACATTATGAGTAATTCACACAAGACAAGATGACAAAACCGAAATAATTAGGATCCGGAACGCTTGACGCCGAAACGAAACACCAAAATGGGACGGCGAAGACGACATGTGAACGGATAGAGGTGAGCATCCTCTCTCGTTGAAAATATAAAGTGGAAAGAGTTGAACATCCCCTCTAGTTGAAAACATCCAGCTTATCCTTGACTTCGAAGACACTGCACTATTCCCATATTGCGCAGGTAATCTAGCACGAGACAATCACCATGGTAACCGTGCAGAGCGAGCACGTCAGTAAGGCGAAAGTTCCTCTATCCCTTAAGAGATAACAATTGATGAAGCGTATTGAGGTGTGGTGTGGTTTCTACTCATCGTCCGCCGCAACTTCTTCTGCTTCTGGCTCGTCTTGTTTTGATTTGGTGTCCTGTAAGCGAAAATATAATGGTTGATGCCACAACGAATTATATAATTGGAGGAGCATAACGGTTGCTATGAGACAATCGTATATTTACTAGATATGCTTATGCTCGCTTACACACATGAACATAGCATATATGTGAGGTAAAACATAGGTATATTTGAAGTATTACTTGCTTTAAAAAAGGTATATATGAAGTATCTAATATGGCGTAAGTAATATAGAAGCGCTATGTACAAATAGCGGCAGACCGGCCCGAATATCAGAATAGCGATGTCTTCGATATAGAGGCTCAGATGTGGAACAGAGTAAGCATAATTAGTAAGTGGAATTGTAGCTACTTATATAATATTTTGGTGGATACTTAATGAGGTGTTTGGTAATACACATCAGGATTGGTCCCGCTGTTATTGTCATATTCTAAAGCTAGAATGTGCCAAAAAACGAAGGCAAAAGTGCTTTATAAAATGCATCGGTATCAAAGATATCTACGTGATAAATAAACACTTTGTTTTTTCCACATGTTGCGATGCTACCGAACTTTACCTGTAAATATCTTACAATTATCTCACAAGAAGCAATCATACAGTTATTTGAAGGCAAATATCAGTAGCACCAGCTACATGTGGAACTACAGACATCTTACACCATTGTCGTTTTGTTGAACTTATTATGTCAACATTTCCCTCAACAAATAGAATGCCTTCTGTACTTGTACTCGTCTGCTTATATTACATGTAAATCCCTCCATGTCGTTAATAGACCATTCAGATGTACATTTTTTGAAACGTAATGAGAGAATCCATTTGGTATAGAAAGGATTAGAATTAGTTTGTTGTACATATCCAAACACACTACTTCGAATTGTCTGCAAAATGTTTGCAAAGTTGCAGAAATTGACGCATCCTGACCAATTCAGCGCCACAACGCCCTTATTGGTGTGAAGACAGTAATCATACTTTGGCGAACGTGATACCAACGGTTGTGTTGTGCGAGAAGGTCGGCGAACTCGTGAGTAAATGACGGATATACATAAGCTTCGGGCTATCCGGATACGGACACAATCACCGGATTTTCTCGGACAGCGTAATTATCCTACGAGTAATTATCATTGAAATACGAGTATGCCTAAAGCTACATGCATGGCTCGAACCGCCTCCACCCAAGGACCATCCATGTTAATTATAAAATAAATTGACCTGATAGTTCTTGTGAAGAAGACGTTTTAAGAATATCTTAGAGGGAAAGAGTTATGTCCATGGCTCCGCCCCAATTCGACCTCGTAACCCCATTTTAACCAATCTGTATCTCAGTCGTCCAAGGACTCTCCATACCAAATACAAGCTGAATAAGCCTGATGGCTCTTGGGGAGAAGCCATTTAAGAATTACTATGGAGGAAAAGAATTATGGCCTCGTCCCTATTTGACATAGTAACCGTATATATGAACGAATCCTAATCCCAGTCATCCAATGACCCTCCACACCAAATATAATCTAAATAGGCCTCATGGTTCTTGTGAAAAAAGACATTTTAATTGTTTGTATGGTGGGAGATAGTTAAGTTCCTGGCTCCGCCACTATTTAACCCGGTGACGCCATTTCAACAAATATGAATCCCGGTCATCAAAGGACCATCCATACCAAGTATAAGCTAAATAGCCGTAATGGTTCTAAGAACAAATATGAATCCCTGTCACATAGCGAACATCACACCAAGTGTGACCCCATTCGGTTGTAATTAAGGGTATTGAGAAGAAGTATACATATTGTTTACGGATGGACGGACAGACAACAGACGGTGAGTGACGACAAAAGATCCACCGTATATTTCGTCTCATGTGAGCTAAAATGGATGGTTATATATCATCCATATATAATAATTTCAAACAACAGTTACTTTGAAATTAAAGGTACTCAATCCGATTCGATGGTCCCCATGTAATTAGATTCCAACAACAAAACAATTTTTAGAAATGCTAACCTCTGTCATCTATAGTATAAAATTGCCCGAGATGTTGCTAAGCGAAATTTGGCCTTATTATGAACAGAACGCCTCTTGATTTTAGAGTTATCCATCTTCATCCGCAATTAGGTCCGAGAATGTCGGCTCATCGACTGTTTACTGGGCCACTATTAATTCTCGAGGGTGAAAAATAATAGATTTCAAACATCGATAGCTAATAACCCTGAGCTTTGATAAGTGGGTTCCTCGACTCGAATCAAATATGTTTTACCCCCGAATCCAAATAAATAATAATTGAGGGGTGCTTAATCGGATTATGCATCTTTAAAGTTTGACTTACCTCTTCATCTTCTGGCTCATCTAGAGCGTATTTACTTTTGCCTGTTGATTTGAGCGTTGATCGGAAATCACTCTTGTCGCCTCCTCGCTTCAATTTTGATAACCTGCACCAAAGAAAAACGGTGATTAGTCGTGAATGGATTATGTCATCCATTTCCAAGTGTATACACTGTGACTATGACTATGACTATTTGTTTATAACTCGATACATGCACACAACAATGAAAACATAATTTGACAATAATGCGTTATCGGGAACACCATAACCAAGAAGGCTGTCTTCCTGTCGCCAAAGCCTGAGGTTAGTGTCATTTGCAGAATGAGGTATTCAGAGTGTGAATTTAGTGGCGCTATCCTGCATAGCGGCCTAGCATCACTAAATTCACCTTCTGTGGACCTCATTCTGCTTAGGCCTCATCTTTTCTGGAAAGTTTCTTTATTATCAAATTTATATAGAAACTTCTTCCCATAGATTATATATCTTTTTAGTATAGTTTCTCTGTATCCCCAACTTGACAGACGACACATTGTATAATCGAGGTTCTCAAATGGGTATACATCACAATATTCACCATTTGGGATAATCAATCTGAGCCTATGTTTCATAGCAGATTTCCAGAGGTTGAATTTGGTTAGGTTAACCCGCTATGTGGGATAGCGTCACTAAGTTCAAACTCTGGAGACCCCATTCTGCAAATGACAGACACACTAAACGCACGATTGCTGCCGTCCCCTAGTATATGAATATAAATTCACCCACGTTCGGTCAAATAAAGTAGATATTAACCCTTTACCCAACAAAACGGCCAAAACCGGCCAAATAAAGCTTCAACAGCCTAAAATATCTTCGGTCTGTCTCAATAGAACCATACAAATATGGATATCATTGGAACCGGCTCCTTGACCACATTGTGATAGTTACAGTTATACCCTGTGCCAATGCATTCTCTTATATATGCGAGTCGACCATAGGTCGCCTCGCATATATAAGAGAATGCATTGGCCTAAACAAAATCTTTTTTAAACACTTTTTACCATTTTTTCTTACATTCTTTAACAATTTTATAATTTGTAATGTGTTAAGCCAATGCATTCTCTTATATATGCGAGGCGACCTATGGTCGACTCGCATATATAAGAGAATGCATTGGCACAGGGCCGTTCTGTTGGGTAAAAGGTTAAATATGATGAATTGATCGTTTGTCTCAAGAGGAATAGTAATGATTCATCCATCGCTCAGTTTGTAATAAAAATCATGTAAATATATTAAGAGAGTTCAGTCCCCTGCTATACAGGACTAGCGCTGCCAGCAACTACACGTAATGTCAAGAAATGACTCATTTATTTATTTGATACTTGTGAAGGTTACATTCATCCTGCATTATTCTGAGAAACTGAACTGTCCATATTCTTTTGAAAATTGTCCAGATCGAGCCACAATTAATAGTATAGCTGACAAAACACTTCAATAAAAAAATGTTAGATTTAATTTTTTTTAAACACATGCCGGCAGCATAGCACAGCGAGGGGACTGAACTCTGTTTTGCAGCTTGCCCTTTCCGCATTATTGGTCGTCGATTATTTAGTAATTAAAGGGATACGTTGACGCCCATATAGGGCCTTTTAGTATTTAGTATAAAATAATTTGCGGATCCTACAGTATATATGGGCGTCGTACCAAGCATGTATTCACATTACCTTTGCTTATGCCTTGAATATGGATTATCTCTTCCTAAATACGTTTTGTATAGTTTCCAGTGTATAAAATAATAAATATGGGTCGAAGACATCTTCCGGAAAGGCTTCTACCAATTAATATTGATTTTATATCGATATTTTCGTATATAACGCGATAATCAATTGGGACCTTTTTTGTTGCTATTTTATAACAGACCGTCATGAAACGTTCAAGCGATCTCAGATAGAGATAAATTCCTCCCGCTTGCTGCGCTCTGTACATTTTCTCGATCGTGAAATGTCCCAATTGATCGTATGTATTATACCAGATAATTCGAGATAAAATCAATATTGATTGCTAGAAGCAAGTAATGCGTTTTTTTGTTGATCACATGTCATGTGCGTGAAAGGCATGGGGTGACCGAGCGAGTGTGGATGATAGTGAAAGTGTAGTATTAACTAGAGGGGGGGGGGGGGGGTAAATTAATATTGATAGTGTTACATGAAGTAATTTTATACCAATATTTTAAAACCCAATTCCTGTCATAGAGTCGTCTCATACTATTTTTAATTAACACAAAACACAACTGACCAATTGGCAACAGTGGAATTATTTCAAAATCTCGTATCACTGGGAGCTTCCTAAGGACCACAATGGAAATAAGTCCCTTCTGGTACATTTTTTGTCATCCTTGATATCCTTCAGCATTTATCTTCCTATTTTCGATTAGTTGGCCCACCTACTCTCCTCTCTAACATTACTACCTTTACAGCCTCGTATAAGCCAATCAAAAATACCTTCTCATTCAAATTTTCAGCTCTGTCAACTTTATTTATCACTATTATCAAATGTATGTATTCTGTAATTTATTGTAAAATGCTGATTGAATGTATCAAAATAAAAATCACTCAATCAATCAATCAATCAATTGAGATAACTCTTCATTATGAATGTGTGTCATACTTACTTGCTCTCTGTTTTGTTAACTTTTCTTAATACTGGTTTAATACTGCAAAAAGAGTGAGAAAAATAATTATATTAGCTTTATGTACATGAAATTTACCAAGTGGCCATAAAAGGCTAAAGTATTTAAAAAGAACAATTACAACAAGAAGTCAGTATATACGTCTAGTGCATGCAAATTATCTTTACCTTTAGCTATCTCGAATTGGCCACTTCAGTATCGAGTCCTATATAGCTCGCACAGTACGGTTCAACGCCGAATTGGAAACATAGCTTTAAATGGGGCTGTACACTAAATCCGGCCATTTATGGGACCATCTCCTTTTATACTCAACAGAATGTATGCAACAGATAAATGAATTGGAGCCATGTATTAGTGAAAAATACAATCATGTGCTCTACGAACGATACAAACAACATGACACGTATAATGAAAATTATTTTAAGGCTCCAGTCATAAAATCATTTTAATTATAATTACCATGTTGTTTGCATCATTCATAGAGCAAATGAGTGTATTTTGCACTAATCGATGGCTCAAATTCATTCATTCGTTGCATATATTATGGTCCCAAAAATGGATATATTTAGTGTACAGTACCCCTTTAAGCAGAAACATAATATGTGATATTCATGTCACCATTGCGTTTATAGGTGTCATCGGGATTAGTAGTCAGGGACAGTGAACGCGCAATACAATATCTGACGGTGTGTGATAAAACATTCAAGCAATAACTGTCAGAACTAATACTAATTGGCATTTTGCAGGAGGTAGAACAGTTAGAACAAAGAGATAAAATGCAATGGTCGAATATATATCCAATATTATACTGGTAGAATCGAAAGTCGAAATATTCCGAGTCATTTATTGATTGTTCGTAATTATAACGAATTATTTAGTTGGCAATGAATTACTTTCACATTAGAACAAAGGGTAACAACTCTATTAATATAAGTCCCCCCTGGCACCGAGGCTGTATTATCCCACCATGCCACCCATAGAAATATGAAAAAGATTCTATAATTACAATCATGGGTATATAATATATGATCTTGAGCGTGTTACCTTTTCTGACTATGGTTTTCTTGTTAATAACATGATATACGCCCACGGCACCTTAGATGGTGACATCAGGTACGAAAGAAGAGTGTGTGTGCTTGCGACTGTGAGTTAGTTTTCCCCTCCGGCCCTTGAACTATATGATGTTAATGTATGTGTGTGATATTCCGTGTATGTTTTGGTATTCAGTAAACAAAATGCAAGGATATTATAATGCGAGCGGCATCATTGGTCACTTATATAAAGAATCCCCCTGATGGCCAATCCCCTTATCACATTTAATCGAGATCCGATAAACTAGGGCTGAGATATTTGTTCGGACAGACACAAAATCGACATTTCCAGATGAACAAAGAGGAATTATTCTGGAACGGAAAATGCGTGTACTTCCTTGAACGTCCCCCCTGATGGCTGTATCCGTACCAAATGTTACTGAGATTCGTTAACCAATGGTTGAGATATATTCTCGGACCGACGGCATGCACGACGGACAGACATTTCGTTCGTGGGGTGTAACACTGATGGAACAGTAGACACCTTTCGCATAATGAACGACGACAAATAATTATTACGAATAGGGTACTACGTCACTAGAATTTGTGTTCTTTCTACTAGTTGTCGCTTTCCCCTACCCGTTATTACGATTACGGTATTGGATTTCCATTAAAACTCACAAATACAACATATAGTAATGAGTTCGCTATCTTTTCTCAGCTCCTCAACTTGGGAGATGACTCTGAGATTATGTCCTTTAAGTTGTGTTCGCCATGTGACCTTAAATTTTATCTATTAGTGGAAATAAAAACATTCGTCGTCGTGAATCACGAGAATCTCGCGAAACACTAAGCGCTAAGCTATGACCTGATATAATTCATTACCAAATAATCACGGAACGCAAAATCATAATCCACTTGCTACGAGTGGCAAGCACGATTGTCTCCCTTACTGCGAGTGGCAAGCACGAATGTCTCACAAACGGACTCGTAGTCGTCAATTCTGCGAAAAGGATTCTGGACCACGCAAAAATAAATACGACTATAAATAGCTATTTGTAATAATTATATGTCGCCGTTCATTATGCGAAAAGTGTCTATTATTATTATACTTACAATTTTCCCTTAGCATCGTTTACTTTCAGAGTTAGTTCGTTGATCTGAAACAAAGACAACACTATAATCACATTTTGCAACACTTGATACGTGGTAACTTAATGCAGTTTCACTTTGAATTTCGGAATATGATATATACGAACGAAAGCGCAAGATTATCACGTGAATATAATTAATTTCACATCTGTAGCCGTATGGGTTTGAGTAATAGAAATTTTCTTTAACTCTTTGAGTGCCAGGGGCCGATCTCATCGGCCCTAATTTACGCTCTGTAAAATCGGCCCTAATTAAAAAATAAAAAAAAATGTATTTTTTTGGTTGAATTTTTTTTGGGTATGCTTAAGCATGCCATAGCGAATTTAAAAACAAACTGGATAAAACCATAGGGGCGTGTTATAAGTCAAAACTATCACCAAGTATTCATAGTAATAAGTGTGATGCCCATGAAAAACGTAAGATTCCCTGGCACTAAACCTACAAAATAAGTCAGTTAAAGAATATAAGAAAAAATTATTAAAATTGTAAAAATTGTAAAAAATAATAACAAATGATGAAAAATTGTTAGGCCAATGCATTCCCTTATATATGCGAGGCGACCTATGGTCGACTCGCATATATAAGAGAATGCATTGGCACAGGGTATATGGGTTGATACAAAAATCGGACCTGGCACTCAAAGGGTTAAACACCTTTTTACTGTCGTATTTTCATCGTTGATTAGTTCTTGTACCTGACGAAGACGTTATAGCCGAATATTGTATAATTAACGGTTAACCCTCTCTATATACTAAATACTCATTGATGAGTAGTTATCCCTTAGGAAATGTTCAGGTAATAACATATGGTCGTTTGTTGAACTTATTATCTGAATGTTTCCCTTCAATAAATAAGACTCCTTCTTCTCTTTTATTATCAGTCGTCCGCTTAGTTATCCTAAACACCCCTCTATAATAGACAATGCCATTGTATACTTTTATAACCGAGTGGGAGATTCCATTCAGTACATACATGATTAAACATATTTGGGTCTCAAATTCAAAAGGTGTTAATTTAAAGAAAATATCTAAACCATATCATCTTTGATATTGTGAAATCCATGTGCGGGCATCTCGAGTTCGAGTTTTCCGACTGATACTTTACGATTTCCAAGTGTCCGTTAGTTGTTTCCTGACAAAATGCAGACATTGTTATTTGGGCCGTTTGAATGTACATGTTGATCCACAATAAAACAAAAGAAAAAAATCTTGGTCTAAATCGCCAACACATAACAGGCTTATTTGAATGAGCGAAATATATATAAACGCTATATATATTATATGGACCTACAGCGTGGCTTATATTTTTCTCAGTCTGAAAAGTTCCAACTGGTGTTGTATCGCGTCGAACTTTTTTTTACTACTGACAACTATGCAAATTATAACACACCCTCGTGCAAATAGGTTCATATTGGACCTAAATATTACAGCCTGTTGTCATGAAAATAAGCATTTTATAATTGCGCAAAATATTTGAAAACTAAAATACGCTTTATATGGGCGTAAACGCTGATTATCAAAACAACTCTATATTGGACTATTTCAATATGAAATAAGCCTGTTATTTGAGGTTTGTGAAGTTAGTTCGACGTCCGTGTCCATGCCCCGTGGGATCTCACACAAATTCACTCACCTCAAAATCTTGGTTGCGTATTTTTTGTTCCCAGTCGTATACTTCTTCCTCGAGGGAGGAAATTTTCTTGTGTAGTTTCTCAACTAGACCTTTCAATTCGCCTGAAAATTAGAAAAAATATATGAGAACACATCACATTGTATACCTGATGTTTCGTTGTCTTTGTCAACCAGTGACGTTGACGTAATCTGTTTTCAAAGTAATGGGATTATCAAAGGTATATAGTTACCCCAGATATTCTGGCGGACCCAAATTTGGTCAAAATTATTATTATTTTTTACACACAGAGAAACACAAACACGGCGCTATAAGGAATATGATGAAGTTTACAAAATAGGTGTTATACACACAATAAATAAACAATTATAGTATACATACATAGACATTTAGCCGGGTGATCGCGCCACAATGCCAGGTACTACAGTGCGTGCTATGTTATATTCGTTGGTTCTAATCGGGTGCAAAACTATCATGTGGCTAGGAAATGGCGATCAACAGTATGTTAGAGTAATAAACGCACCTGCACCAAGCATATCCATTGACGGTAGAGGTTCGCACTGTTCTGAGATTGTCCTATCTCTCTCTTCTGCCTTTCTCTTTGCTTCGTTTCTGAGGTCCTCTGCCGCCTTTTGCATGATAAGTTTCTGAAGAGAGACGAATTTGAAAACCATTGAGGAAACACCGACAACAGCGAACTGAATAGACATGTAACTACGTCTTTGCAGGCTTTAGATAACACGCACCAATATTGCCAGTCAGATGTGTATTTTTTCCGCAACCCAAAAAACAGCAACGAACGTTGCCTTTAAATGGTATATTAAAGAGTCAACGATTATCGTAATTGTATTAGTCTCTGTGAGGAGAAGAGAAATGAGACTCATATGTTACATGGTATGAGCCACAGACATATTTTCCTGCATTTACTGTTCTTGAAATTATTGTATGCGATATTGTGACAAAATGCACGTGTTATTCCACTATTTGTCAGAGCATGGACAGTGCACTATACCACATGAACCAGATGTATATATACATATCATTAATGATTTCTCTAAGTAGTGATGTTCAAAATGAACCACATGAGAGCTTGTTCACAGTGCAAACTGCAAACCCGCATGCCGTACTTATGATATCTACAAATCTACTTCATACAGCAAATCCGTGAAGGCATTTCAACACAAACGTGCAGTCTCCTCTGCTAAGGTATATTACGATACGCAGTATGCCGATACCGTATAAGTTCTTATCACCTACATGTCCGCAGAATCAAAATAACGATTTTCAGCTTCATCGGTAACTCATGCATATGGAATAACTGTCGCCGAATGGTACGGAACAGAGGTGCGGGAAATGTTTGTTAACTTATTTGTTCGCGACCGAAACCCATTACCACATCGTACGTCATTGGTGTTATACATATTTATTTAAATTTGACTAAATCGGAAGAGACTCGTCTCCATGACACTCTGTCAGTCGCTATTAATCCCAAGCCAAAGTGGTTAATTTCCACAACTTATGTGACTGTTATCATAGTTGGAATACGACTGTAACATTTCTCTACCATGATTGTGCTAAAAATTTGTGAACACGTTCACTCAGTGAACGGCGTGACTATGATAACGCTATCATTTTAAAACAATACCTAACGACTAATCCAGTTCTTGCGCCACCAAACTATTTCAATTTCGCGATAAACATAATTTATTGCAAACTTCGAAATTACGGTAGCGACTTATACGCTGCCAATTTTTCTAACTTCATATCGGACAAACCAAGCTGTCGTTGTGGTCACCAGACAGAAGAAGCAAATAATTATTTGTTTGTTTGTCAATTTTATACAGATCAACGATGTTTGTTGTTTCGCCAACTTGCTACCCTGTGTGTTTACAATATTGAACTCAAGAAACGCCTCCTTGGAGATACTACTCTGAATAGTACACAAAACCGGAACATATTTAGGGTATATGGCAAGTTTACACGATATGTTTTTGCGGGCATTTCGTCATAGAAAACCACATGGTGCCAGAATATGAACGGAACCGTGCACAGAACATGCATCTTTACCACAGTGAAAGACATGAGAAGTAACATTTATCTAATTCCACTTGTATACAATGCTATTGGAATTTGCCTTCAAATACCTGTATGATTTATTCTTGCGAGATAATTGCATGATATTTACAGGCAAATTCCGGTAGCATCGTTCCTAGTGGAGATTTTACTTCGCACGTAGTTAGCTGTGGCACAGATGCACTTTGTGTGCTTGTTTCCGTTCATATTATGGCACCATGTCGTTTTCTACGACAAAATGCCTGCAAACCATACCGTGCAAACTTGCCAGTGTATGAACGTACCCTTATAGGGCTGTCCAATTATACATAACCTCGACATCGCGGTTTAAACTTTAATTAAAGACCTTAATGTGCACATAGATCTCTGCCGCAAAACGAACGTAACTACATGTTGTATTATCACTACATAGAGGGCGACAATTCTCCTGAACAACCGACCCACGCGATGAACCACCCCCCAATAATTGAAATAACTACCGCTATGGTCACACTCAAGATTATATAATTTATCGATATAAGTGAAACGATGTTATACATCCTTTATACATACCCTTTGTAAGTTGTAAAACTTGTGTCTCAACTGATTCCGTTGCTTTATTATGCAATAACACGTGTTTACACTAATGCTATGTGAAAAGCTGATGCAATATTTGTTGTAGAGGTATGTGAATACAATGTTCCGCATGCATGTATTGCGCGCATCGGCATCGGATTTTGCTTTGTCAGATATACATACATGCCGCTATCCGGCGAATCCACGATTTAGGTAAGATTTAGGTAACATGGATGTCTCTCTGCCGACAGGGAAATCTATCACATCGGGTCGGATTTGTAGTGATGCTACTGGCTACTTTTATATGGATGAAAACATGGATGAGATGTGATTCCCGGGATGTTCTGCCCCCTCCCCTATATGCTACTCAAGACAATCTAGGATATACGGTCTACGGGGTTGAAACAGGTCGGACATTCTCTCGTTCCCTCAACCCGCAAGTACGAATCGGATTATTCATATCTTGGACGGTGAACCAGACATTCTAGACATATTAAATGCTGGTTGCTAACTCGACGCCAATTAACCAGAATGCGCGCAGACTTCTCGCAGCGCCATGATCAGCGTAGCAAGGGGGCTAACTCTATCTGGCAGTCTAAATAAAATGCTTGTCGTTGACGGAGGAAACCAGAAAACATCCGATCTGAATCTCATGCACTACATGTAGATCACTTCTACCGACAGCCGGGATGCACAACTTACCAATACAATGTTAGATGATACGCCGTTCCGAATTGTTCATCCAAAATAACACGAGAAAGAAATGCGAAAGAGTCCGGGTGACCCGCATCTGACGCGTGAAGTTTTTCTCTGTGTCTCGAAGAGAATCATTTGACACGCCACGAGTTAAACTGGTGTCAAACGTTTTGTTATAGGGCGTTCGATGCATAAAGACAATAACCATATCTGTTGACCCAATCAATACCAAGAAAAGAGAAAAGACGAACACGAACCAGTATTCAATGAAGGAAGAAGGACGTTGCACAGTTTTGTACTATATTCCTCAGACTTCGTCTCAACAGTCAGAACTGTGTGGTCAGATCTGATTATGTTGCGCTACAGGGGACCGGTTTATACAAGGCCAGGAACCAAACTACATGTACGTCACTAACATAATCTCTTAACCGTTACTTGGGACATTCGGATAGCTGCTGCCTGGAACTCTTGCAATGGACGAGCTATATATGTATTGCATGAGTTATTGTACTTGCGAGTGAAAGTGATTAGGCCAAAACAAAAAAATTCTCTGTTTCCGATAACAATGGGATAATCTTCCAGACGGCAGGCAGGAATGTTTTTTTTTTTTACAATTATTTTTTTAAAACCTTTCAGCCGTAAGTGATATAATAGTGTAGTTACAGCCCCGTGGAATATGGTAGATCAATGTGCATTGAAAATGAGGCAAGCATTGAGTAAAAACATGCTGTCCTAGAATTCATTCACTCTGCAGTATGATCTCTACCAACAACTGACTTATTTTTGCTTTCGGGATTGGGGAAAAAAACAATAAATATTCACATTGACACTCTAACAGGTAACTTTTGACTAGCCTTCTGGAGAAAATTGAAAAAAAAAATGGGCCAGGCAAGAAAATCTCAGCCAGGCAGGGTATCGGAAACAAAGAGGTTTTTTTTTGGCCTTATGTGAATTTGGCGAACATCTATTAAATGGATGACGTGTGTTTGGTGTTCAACATCGGAGAACAATCTATACCTATTTTGTTTTGCGAATTTCAGTTTTAGATATCAGTTTTTAACGATTACTGAAATTATGAATATGCGTTGTGAATTTCCACAGCTCTTTTTTGAGTCTATCCTGTCAGACAACCGTTTATATATGTGACCCGCCATATCAAATCCAGTCGGAAGTCGGGATTTTTTTTACCCTGTGCCAATGCATTCTCTTAGGTCGCCTCGCATATATAAGAGAATGCATTGGCCTAACAATTTTTTACAATTTTAATAATTTTTTCTTGTATTCTTTAACAATTTTATAATTTCACCCATACAGAGCCCCAGACAAACATGAGCAGACGACACTCTTCTATATGCTTCTATATATGTGTGGGGCTCACTGCAGGGTAATGGATGTTTTTTATTTTATGTCCTAAAAATTGTCAGAAACATTTATTTTTAAAAAATGATAAAAAATTGTTAGGCCAATGCATTCTCTTATATACGCGAGGCGACCTATGGTCGACTCGCATATATAAGAGAATGCATTGGCACAGGGTAAAAAAATCCCGACTTACGATTGGATTTGATATGGCGGGTCACATGTCATATGCTTCAAACATATTTAAAATCAAAACTCAGAGACTTCCTGGCCCTGTGATATAGTGATTTTGGGAACTCCGATTTAAGTGGGGACCACAAGGGAAATAAGCCTGCTTATAGTGTTTGCTTTGTCATCCCTGATGGCTGGCCTGTGCATGTGCAATTTTTTATCAGTGACCTCAATCAAATTTTCCAACCGGATCCCTATCTGCAGCCTCAAAACACTTCAAATATTATTCAATACTGCTATTTATATTACTGTTAAACTCTTTTTGTCTCAAATGTGTCTACATGTATTGCTGGTCAATAAATACAACATAATGTAATCTAATGTCACAGAACGGGTAGCGTTCTTCATCTGTCTCTCATATTTCTCAAATGGCAGGATAAGTCGTTTCACACACGATTCTGTCTAGATATGGTATGCAGAGTAATCTTACCTTAAGCATCTTTTTCTTTTCTGGAGAAAGTCCTCCCAAACCCTTCTTCTTCTTTTTTGATGATTCTGCCATCTTTGCTTTTTCCTGAAGTGAAATAGGCGTGTAATCGACTTGGGTGGATGTTGTGTGTATGTGGATGCGACAGTAGACTGATTTAGCATTAGCCATATAAACCAATCATATCAAGTAAAATTGTGATCTTTTAGAAACATAACGAATTGGAGGAGACAAATATACCCTCCATCGCAACACTTTCTAGTTGATGTACATGTATTTCCAGAAGATTCGAAGCCATGTGTCTGCAATAAAACTATTTGTAACCAACAAATGACAACTATTATAGATGCATAATCGAATTAACGCTCCGAAATTGCTATTTCTTTGGCTTCGGGGGTAAACATATTTAATTCGAGTCGAGGAACCCACCCATCAAAGCTCAGAGTTATCAGATATCGATTTTTGATTTGTGTTACCACCTGGAATATTTGGCGGCCTGGCAAATATTCGAGGAATGTCGACCAACATACTCTCGATGCCAAATTGCGTTGAACAAAATGTTGATATATAAAACGTTTTGGGGAATTGTAGTATATTATATATTGAAGTTGACAGTGGTTAACATTATATTGTGTGTGCCTAACAAGGGCAGCACTTTGCTCTGCTCGCTTAATATATATCTCTTAAAGACATGTTGTGTACTTGTTCGGATGCGTGAAACCGATAAGTTAGTATTCAGACGCAATGCCAACTGGTGGAATGTAGCATTCTACTAACATCACCGAAAATTTCAAGCAAATCTACCGTAACACTCCATAGAAAACATCGTCTGAACTACGCTCAATTGTAAATATTTACCTCTCGATTCGGGACGCAACTATCGGCGATAAACTAAAGAAAACAATTTCACCATCGTGAGTCACTACATTTAATTAATATATAAGAATGACGACGTGTGTTGTCAATTTGGATATAATATTTGTAAAATATAACTACTTTGAGCAAGATTATTCTCCAATTTCTATTTGATCACCCTACCGGAGTGTTTAACATCACTTTAATATCGCAGAAGTCAACCAAATGTGGGTAAACTGTCGCCGTTAGCAGCTGTCATCGAATCATCAAGGGGGTAGACCCTGCATGGAGTTTGTCTTGTTTACGCTTGGTAACACAGAACAGACTAAATTTTGGTTCCACCTCACAGACCAAAATAGGTGATGTAGATATAATTCGGTCATATTTCTACACGACACTGATTTTAGTTGCCGCCAAGTTTCCAAATTGAAAATTGTGTGAATACGGAAAACTTCGTAAGGAGAATCCACGCTTTAGAATTGTCCTAATACATTTGACGATCTTCGTATGGTGCCAACAGACTGCCATTTAACAGCACGCTCTATCGCCCTTCTAAATCTCCTGTTATTATCATATTATATATTATTGAAACTATTTCCTCCCAAATGTTATATTAATTGATATATACCTTTTCGGAGATGATACCTGTCAGATTTCTTATCTTAAAATTATAAATTATTAATTTCCGGAAACTATAAAATATAATTAGACTTTAAACGATAAGTCTTAAGGACATGCGTACCTCTTCTGCTGCTTGTCTTTCCTTCTCGAGTTTCTCTTCTTCTATTCGTCTCTCTTCGTCTTCCTAAAGGAAACATCGTATTTTAGCAAAATACCATGGTAGACTGAACATGTTATAATTGATTGCGTGACTTAATTTCAAACGATTAAGATTACCCAGTAGGCCAGTACCATCGATTTTCTAAAAATGCTGACAGATTTCAACCCAACATCCCCATATGTGACCCGCCATATCAAATCCAGTCGTAAGTCGGGATTTTTTTACCCTGTGCCAATGCATTCTCTTATATATGCGAGTCGACCATAGGTCGCCTCGCATATATAAGAGAATACATTGGCCTAACAATTTTTTTAAATTTTAATAGTTTTTTCTTGTATTCTTTAACAATTTTATAATTTCACCCATACAGAGCCCCAGACAAACATGAGCAGACGACACTATTCTATATGATTATATATATGTGTGGGGCTCCCTGCAGGGTAATGGATGTTTTTTATTTTATGTCCTAAAAATTGTAAGAAACATTTTTTTTTTTTTAAATGATAAAAAATTGTTAGGCCAATGCATTCTCTTATATATGCGAGGCGACCTATGGTCGACTCGCATATATAAGAGAATGCATTGGCACAGGGTAAAAAAATCCCGACTTACGACTGGATTTGATATGGCGGGTCACATATCTGTTGATATGTCTGTAAAACTTGACTAAAGTTAGAAATACTTAGTGTCAGGAAGCTTAATATTCAGTAACTATTGGTTGGTAGATTAGGCTATCAGAATAAACTTAACCAATTTCCCAGTTCAAAATATCCAAATTTCATTTGTTTCATGCATGAGAATATACTGACTGTCCAAAGTGCTAGTTGTGCAGGGTATTGTCACTATTGTGACACCTCAACTGTCACCACTACCACCACTTTGCAAAGGCATTGGCCCTATAGTTGGGGTCCCGTGTTCTTAGTTATACAATGTACGACGAGGTAGTGTTAACTGAAAATGACCATTGAAACGACAACAGGCAATACTGCAAACACCAGTTCTCCAGATATGCACCGGATGACTTTTTATTAATATAAACAAGATTCGGTGTTAATACGCGCACCAGCGAAAGAAGTAAATATACTAGTCAGTTGAAAAAGTTGATGACTGGAACATATTAAGCCTGCAGATATATCTAAATAATGGAAGTAGTTTCACCTGCGGGATCCGGACTTCAGTCACCGCCTGTGTGGTATCAGGACTTCGTCGTGGGATATAAGACTGAATGGCCTGTAATATCATGCAACATGCTGGGTAAGTATCAGCAACAATATTAATGGTTAGTAAACATGAATATATAATAATAGCACAAACATTGAAAGAGTCTTTAAAACACGACATTATACTACCCAACCTACTATTATTCATGACGAAGGTAAGCGTTGCATGCGATAAGACTTGATACCAGCAGTAAATGCATGGTGTTGGTATTTTTGGCTAACTAACTGCCTGTTTATTTTTAGATCACACAAGAAAATTATCGTTTCTGCTGATAAATATGTTAAGTATGGATGTACACACATTTATATATGCTTCAATATGTCTGTCTCCGTGAAATAATAGAACAACAACAGTCTGCGGTCTGGACACAATCACATTACTGATTAGAGAGGTTTTGCAAATACACAATTGACGATCACATGGGAACAAGACTACAGGTCGCAGAGCGAGCAACTCGAAAACACTAACTTTTAAAGTGATGTGAAACACTCTAGTAGGGTGATCAAATAGGAATGGAGAAATCTTGCTCAAAGTAGTTATTTTTTACAATGATCATATCCAAGTTGACAAGACACACCGCCATTCTTGTATATTAATTAAATGCAGTGACTCTTGGTGGCGAAATCGTTTCCGTCAGTTTATCACCAAAAGTTGCGTCCAGAATAGAGAAGGAAATATTTACAATTGAGCGTAGTTCAGACGATGTTTTTTATGGAGTGGAACTCTCGATTTGCTTGAAATATCGGCGATGTTAGTATAATGCTACATTCCTTCAGTTAACATAGCCCCTGAATACTAACTGATCAATGTCACGCACTCGAATAAGTCCACAATATGTCTTTAATCACACAATATTAACAATAATTTGAAGTTTAAACTGAATATATATTGCATCAACGTATCCGTAACCGCAATTCGAGATTTACGCACAAGAGCAGTGTAATGTAACCGCCAAAAGCGAGCTTGCAAAACCTCTTTATTATTTGTGATAATCTTACGTCTCCGCGAGCGATAATGGACTTCGGAGCGAGGCTTGTTACGTTGGCGCCATTCAATTGGTCCAGAGATTTCCATTTACTCAGTACTGACCACGTCGTTTCGCTGGATCCTTTTGTTTCCCGCTTTGAATTTGATTTAGAGTTGTCATTCCTGCTATATGTAGACTCGTTCCTCGTCTTGTTGATTTTTGCTTGAAACTTATCATGGACGGCGATGATCTTTTGACTACATGGTTTAACGATAGCGGGAGTCACAAGTTCGTCCCGATCGGACTCCACGCGGTCATCTTCCGCGGGAGTGACGTCGTTTGTTACAGAATCGCGGACATCATCCGCAAGTCTTGATGCAGAACCAGTTCGTTTCGGGTTATTTGATTTACTCGGAACACCATTATCTGTTTTCTCATGTGTTGTCTGGTGTGAATGTTTAGTCTCACATACCTCGTAACCGCATGATTGTAAAGTCATTGGGTCTTCACCCACCTCAGTGTTTTGACTAGCCACGCGCATGCGCGCGGAATGATTTGGCGTACTTGTCATGCGCATTCCGTCAGGGATATCTGAGAACATAGAATCACTTGGCGACTCCAAATCAGTTATACCACCATTAACTGTCGACACACTACATACATCAAGTTTTCCGGAACCCGGATGATTGATACAAGGTTTCTGACAGAATGTCAAATCGAGGGGTGGAATAGTCTTGTCAGCACGTACCGATATTGGTCGCGAATGGGCTACGGTCTTCGCACAACTTTCGAACATACTAGCTCGATCTTTGACTCTATTCAGTGATGATATTGTCTTTTGGAAAGAATTAGCCTTGGGTTCGGAGGTCATGCGCTCGGTAGATCTCAGTCTATCTCTGTGTGCATTTCTTTCCCATTCTGTCATGCCACCCAACTCAGACAATCTCCTATCCGATTTGACAGATGGCCGCCTCGTGGAAACCGTTCCACTGTCGAATACATCGTCTCCAACGTCAGTGTTGTCTTGTACACCGCATATACTTGCGCGTTTCTGTGAAACATTAGATGAGACATCATTCTTAATCCTGATTCCCTGGCGTACCACATCAGAAGAGACTTCACGCGTCGCTTCGGTATTCCGTGAGGCCGCAATGGACTTTTCATAAATATCTTTTTTCGAATTCGTAACTGAGTTTACATCCCTGCCACCTGAGTTCGTACGTGACTTTGTTTCACTATGTCGTGAGTTCTTAACTGACTTTACACTGGTGTCCTGTGAGTTCGTGTGTAAATTCTCTGTACTGTTCCGCGAGTTCATACCCAATGTCGTACGGCTATCGCGCGAGTCCGTAACCGGCTTTAAACCATTGCTTCGCGAGTTCGTAACCGAGGTACTGTCCCGCGAATTTGTAATTGATTTTGTACTGGCTGTTTCTTTTCTAATTTGTTTTGTGTTGTCTTTTTCTTGTCCAATCAGCCTTTCCTTTTCTTTCCATGTTTCCATTGGAGACTTGTAATTTAAGCATGCACCCGAAAATTTGTTGACAATATTTTCCACAGTTTTATCAACATGCTTCATCGCTCTAGTTTCATTTGGGTTTCCAGAACTAGAATCGACATGTTCATCAATGGTTACTTGAGGACAGAGAGTTTTCTTGCTTGTTCGCAGAATGCTCTTAGGGCTGCGAACTCTACTTTCACGTTCGTTCGTATTAATAGTCATATTTTCATGCGAGCAATGTTCCTGTGTTGGAGCACACGATTCGGCATCCGGTGTTTCCTTTAACTATAATATACAAACAGGACAACATGCAAACAATCGTAATATGCAAAACTATAGTCACTCGATTAATTTCTACGATACTATTCAGGTGGAGCAGTATTCAGTTATAGGTAGAAGATGATAGTCATGCCAGTAAAATGTATCCATGCGAATTACAGTATTAGTAAAATCAGAAGTGCTGTTAGAAGATTATTCGGCACAGTGATGCCCATGCAGTTAAATATATTTCGCCAAAAAACCTTGGTATACAAGTTAACTCCTTGTAGATTAGAGAGCATGCAAGCATCGTTTTCATCCATAGATATACACTGTACATACATGCATATGCAGCTGAGCGCACAAACATGGCGGCAACTCTCTATAGGGTGCGTACTGAAAGACATCACGAAATGACATACATGCCACTGCAAATACTGGTCTAGATCTTAAATATTATGAGCTATATTCCAACATGCATATATTAATCATTAAATCTGGGTACCACGTGACTTACCCGCCTTTTCTCTTCAGCTTCTGCCCTCAGTCGTTCTTCCTCTTCTTCCTGTGCTCGTCTCCTTCTCTTTTCCTCCTCCCTTTGTCTACTTGCCTCTTCTTGTCTTTCTCTATCTTCTTCTTCCTCTTGCTCTCGTCTACGTCTATCTTCTGCTTCGCGTTCCTGACGTTCCTGCTAAATAGGCATAAATATACAATGTATGTCATCGTCGACTGACATGATACATGATGTGGAGAACTAATGACTCATCATGGTACACCAGAACATCGAGGTTTGCGAGTTATCTCCATGTAACAAGTGCTTGAGATACATAAAATACTGATGAACAGAATTATGTAAGAAATGATTACGTTAGTTTATATTTCTTCTCAAAAGGGGTCAATCGTGGACTCATTCACCTGAATAATATCGTTAAATGACAACACCCATATCCGTGAAAACAAGTGGACACCTTTCGGATAATGAACTACTACTGAAAAGAGTTACGAATAACTTATAGTAATTGTACATTTATCGGACGGTCCAAAAACCTTTTTCGCAGAATTGACGATTACACGCACAAGTCTGTTTGTGATAACATAATGCTGTTCAAACGTCTTGACACTCGCAGTAAGGTGGCAGTGTTCTCTTTGCCGTCATTATTGTGAAATTAATTACGTAGTTGTAGGTCATAGTCAGTTCGATGATTGCATTTAAAACTGACGTGCCCCATGCTCAGTGCTTACTTTATCGAAATCGTAATTACGGATGTGGCAAAACGGCAACTGATAGAAAGAACACAAATGCTAGCGACGTAGTACCCTGTTCGTAATTCTTGTCATTAATAGTTCATTACGTGAAAGGTGCCGATTATGCATGTAAACGTTGCGTTCGTGTTGTGTTGCGATTTTGATTTTCAGAGTTCCGCGAATACTACTCTTCCAACATAGACATACATTTTCCAGCAGAACAACACATGGCTTTCTATTAAACTCCAATCGAGAAAACAGTCGCCATACTGGATGTTCCTTATTGTATGTACGATTGTGGTTGCACAGTGGTATTCAGTCGTTTAAACTACGTGAATAAACATAGAGTTACCACTCTTACAATCTGATATTGCATCGACATGGCAACGCGTGTATAAGGTAACCAGTCGTATATCAATACGTTATCATCTTTTAAAGATACGGGCGGTCTTAGCGTTGGGTATGCTGTTAAAATATTCACCTCCGTCAAAAATCGCCATAAACAGAAAGAATAGTAAAATATAGACAGACTTTGTTCTTACACAAATCATAAATATGGCATAAAGAGTATGTTATTGTCAATTTTGTTTGCTTTGTTATGTAAACAAAAGCAAAAAACGTTACGTGTCCTGGCTTTTATTTAGATCCGGATATGGTAAACATAAAGAGCGTTCTTTGTTACTGTTTTCCTGATATGGAAATGATAAAGAGCGTTTATATCATTTGTGTGTGATTAACCAATAGAATTGCGCTGTCTTATGTAAACAGAAGCACAACTTCTGTAACACGAGCATGCTCTTGTTTACGTACACATCGTACGTCTTGACGACAATATACTATTTACGCGCTGATCATGTTTGGCATATAAACAAAACTATACATATTTTAACATTTCTTCTGTTGATGGCGATTTGAACAAATATGAATATTTCTGCAACGAACGCCGCCCGTGCCTTTAACTTTCCTGTTGCATGCAATTTCCTTAGGTGGTCACTACATTTAGCTCCATGTGCACCTCTAAAAGAAAATTAATTTTAAAGATGCTTCGCAGTATCGAGGACGAAGATTAGTCTGGGCATCTAAAGATCGCAAATCAATCTGGATCGTAATAATCCAAAATATAAATGCAATCGTTATAGAACCAAGTGTCACAGTTTTAGCATTTCAGACAGTTTAATCCTATCATGACGGGAGCTGCACTGATGCAGCATTAAATATCCTGTGACAGTGCATTCTCTTATATATGCGAGTCTCCCATATGGAGTCTCGCATATATAAGAGAATGCACTGCCTCACAAGGTCAAGGCAATTATTGTCAGGCCAATGTATTCTATTGTATGGGAGACTCGCAAAATATAACATAATGTATTGACACAGGGCTCTCGTAAAATGAATGAAAGATCCAGTCGTGGAAGGGTAAACATCTGGTCCGCATACATGTAGTTTGGTATATGCTTGTATACGTTCACACGCTGAAAGTTTGTCGGGCAAATATCCAAGCAGATTGTGGCAGATTGTCAGATCTTATATTGTTATGAGTTATAACATGGAATGACATGATATGCATGCGTGTCCTGTTGTTATTATATATGTAATAGAACAGGATGGTCCCATTTCTACGGGTGAGTACATGATTGATTCTTGTCACACCTTCCAGCAATTTTAATTGCACAATAACTTATAATATTATACAGTCGTCCACGCAATATATTATAAACGGTGTGCGTAGTGCGTGTACGTAGTTCATACAAATACAACTGATCTGTAATTATATGATTATAACTGAAAAAGTACAAGCTATGAAGGCGTCTAAGCGTATATATATATAATGCCAGACAAATTTGACAGTGTCTAAACGTGTATGAAATAACGTGCCAAACCTAACAACACAAACTCGCTCATAATGTTCTATAATATATGTTTGTAGCTTTTCGCAGCAAATACAACGTCCCTATAACTACTTGCTTGAACTAAGGAAAAACTCTAATGCTATAAATGTTACATGCAATATGTGAAATCAGGAAAAATGTACTAATTCTAGGGCATATGTACGATTACAAAATGTCAGGGATACGATCATATAATGGCTTTATAATGTAAACTCATACGCACGGGTTCCACGATCGTATTAACTAAATGAATGCGTTTCAAGTTTTAAAAATGAAATCAAAAGATAAGTGATCTAAGTTAATGACTCATCTAACGCACGAATAAACCACTACATTTGTGTAGTGTGAATTTGAAGTGCCTTTTGATTGCAAACGTTCTTGTGTTGCACAACAATTTGTAGAGATACCCTGCTGAACAAAACAAGTGTCCATTGCCACCACGGTGTATTTGCCGTTCGGCCGCGGCGTCAGAGTTTCTAACTGCAGTTGAGCACCGCGGCAGAACGGCAAGTATACCACGGGCGAACGGCAACTACACCGCGGCCGGACCGCATGTACACCATGGTTAGATTTCTGGTTTGTATAATCTTTTATCAGTTTAATAAACGTACACAGCGGCAACTACACCATGGCCAAACGGCAAGTACACGGCGGCCCAACTGTAGTTAGCCGGTGGAGCCGCGGTGTAGTTGCATTTCAGCCGCGGTGGCAACGCTAACTGCACCGCGGTTAAGTGGACACTTGTTTTGTCCAGCAGGGTATGTAATTTGTTGGGAAACTTTTTACATTGTGTTGTTCCCTCTAAATAAAACGACAATCCATATTTCATGATATCACTTACTGTCGGTAACATAAAACATTCTCTGTAAATGCATACAGGGACGTGCCGGGCGTAACTTGGAGGGTATTCAGTCACAGACAGTGCAAAAGGTGATTACCCAAGCTACTAGAACTTGGATAAGAACAATTTCAACTTATTGTAACTTTAAAAAAAATTGTAAGGACATTACTAGGTTTCGAAAACTGTGAGCGGATGTGACGCATGTCGGTCTCGACTTGAAATACCCTCTTCGTCACATCACTGAAACCAAATTGCAAGGCAGAGTTCTGTCCCCTCATCACACTGGTCTTAGCACTGACATAACATACCTAATGTAAGCGTTTCTCACGCTTTATTAAAGGACTTGTGTCAGTTACAATTCATCCTGCATTATTATGAGATAATAAACTGTCCGTATTCTAATGGAAATTGACCAGATCATATTAGTAGGAATTTGTCCGATATAGCAGTAGCGTAAGATCATCCGTCATATAAATATGTTTCTGAAACCAGCTTGATAAATATTCTGCTAAATCGCCTAAACGACTTCAATTTGTAGGAAATGTTCTCTTTGTCGTGCATGTACTTATGTTTTATGTACCTTTTGTGTTTTATGTATTGTGGGAACTGCGCTGGTGCAGCATTAAAGATCATGTTGCAGTGCATTTCCTTATATATGCGAGTCTCCCATAGGGAGCCTCGCATATATAACATAATGCACTGACTTACAAGATCAAGGTAAACATTGTTGGGCCAATGTATTCTTTTAAGTATGCGAGGCTCCCTATGGGAGACTCGAATATATAATATAGTGGATTATCACAGGGTTTTCGTAACATTACAGGAAATCCCAGTCATGGAAGGGTTAAGCTTGAATTAACTACATTTGTCATAAGGTAGACAAGGGACACCTTTGGCATAATAAACTACAACTGATAAGAATATCGAATAGCTGAATCGACGGTTATCCGAGTCCGTTTGTGACAAAATAGTGCCGTTAAAACTTCTTGCCACTGACAACCAAAAATGTGACATGGTTCTGTTTGTCGTGATTATTTTGTTATCAGGTCAAAGTCAGAGGTTGGCTCCTTGATGCAAAGCTCGCGTGCCCATGCTTGACTTCTTGAAACCGTAATCGCAATTGACCCTCCTTAGATTCAGAACTAGAAAACACAAATTGCCAGTGCAAACTGGTTCGTGGATAAATACCCCGTATTCCGATATGAAATGCACCTTATGTATGGAAGCGCTAAGTGACGAATACCACACCATTCTCGTCTGCCCGCAGTTAAGAGATCTAAGATTGAAATATATCAAACTGTACTACTACAGTCGACCTATATAACGTAATAAAACTTCATGAACTATTTAACTCTAGCGGTACGAAAGCTATGAAAAAACTATCAATATTTATCAAAAAGGCCCAGCGTGAGATAAACCACTCCTGAGGCTTAACATCGTGTTACCCGCCCCCCATCCACCCCATCCCCTGACGAAATATATACACATGGCTGCCAAATTACGCCAACCTTTCTTATGAATACAAAAATACCCCGTTTAATTCCCAATTTATACATATATTCACACACATCATTGTGAATTGCATGCATTATAACACATTTCTGTTCAATATGTATTGTTATACGATGAGAGTATCTAATAAATTGAATTGAAATTGAATTGATAATACGACTCTGGTAGAAAGAACGCAAATTATAGTAACATAGTACCTTGTTCGTAATTCTTATCAGTAGTAGTTCATTATTCGAAAAGTGTCCATTAAACAATTAATAGAATCGACACGTGACACGTGGTGGTAGTGGTCAGACCAGTGTAAGGGACAGAATTCTGCCTCGCAAGTTTTCACTGAAATTTACAGAGCTATCAAAATCTACTCAAAGTCACGCGTACAAACCTGTTCCTCTTGTTGACTCTGCTCCTCTGATTCCTGAGAAACGATGATACCTCAGTTAGATATTAGACAGAATTTAGACCAAAACTGTTGCATATGTTGTTTATTCTATATTGTGCATTGTATCGTTTTTTACCCATTGGTAAATGAATATATTCCACGACCAATACTATGCAATCTACTAGGGGCATGTTCAGATATGTTACTATGTAATCTACTAGGGGCATGTTCCGATATGTTACTATGTAATCTACTAGGGGCATGTTCCGATATGTTACTATGTAATCTACTGGGGGCATGTTCCGATATGTTACTATGTAATCTACTAGGGGCATGTTCCGATATGCTACTATGTAATCTACTAGGGGCATGTTCCGATATGTTACTATGTAATCTACTATATAGGGGCATGTTCCCATATGTTACTATGTAATCTACTAGGGGCATGTTCCCATATGTTACTATGTAATCTACTAGGGGCATGTTCCGATATGTTACTATGTAATCTACTATATAGGGGCATGTTCCCATATGTTACTATGTAATCTACTAGGGGCATGTTCCCATATGTTACTATGTAATCTACTGGGGGCATGTTCCGATATGTTACTATGTAATCTACTAGGGGCATGTTCCGATATGCTACTATGTAATCTACTAGGGGCATGTTCCGATATATTACTATGTAATCTACTAGGGGCATGTTCCGATATGTTACTATGTAATCTACTAGGGGCATGTTCCGATATGTTACTATGTAATCTACTATATAGGGGCATGTTCCCATATGTTACTATGTAATCTACTAGGGGCATGTTCCCATATGTTACTATGTAATCTACTGGGGGCATGTTCCCATATGTTACTATGTAATCTACTAGGGGCATGTTCCCATATGTTACTATGTAATCTACTAGGGGCATGTTCCGATATATTACTATGTAATCTAATAGGGGCATGTTCCGATATGTTACTATGTAATCTACTAGGGGCATGTTCCGATATGTTACTATGTAATCTACTAGGGGCATGTTCCGATATGTTACTATGTAATCTACTATATAGGGGCATGTTCCCATATGTTACTATGTAATCTACTAGGGGCATGTTCCCATATGTTACTATGTAATCTACTGGGGGCATGTTCCGATATGTTACTATGTAATCTACTAGGGGCATGTTCCGATATGTTACTATGTAATCTGCTAGGGGCATGTTCCGATATATTACTATGTAATCTAATAGGGGCATGTTCCGATATGTTACTATGTAATCTACTAGGGGCATGTTCCGATATGTTACTATGTAATCTACTAGGGGCATGTTCCGATATGTTACTATGTAATCTACTATATAGGGGCATGTTCCCATATGTTACTATGTAATCTACTAGGGGCATGTTCCCATATGTTACTATGTAATCTACTGGGGGCATGTTCCGATATGTTACTATGTAATCTACTAGGGGCATGTTCCGATATGTTACTATGTAATCTACTAGGGGCATGTTCCGATATGTTACTATGTAATCTACCAGCGGCATGTTCCGATATGTTCAACATACGGCATCAACCGTTTTGTTGAACTTAACCTGACTATTCCATACTGATGAATGGATGAGAATATTTTGACATTAGCATAGCAACCATCAGAATGCACAGTAGATCGTTATGTGTTAATGTTATACATGTATGACTGATCGAGGGAGGCTATCCATTGAATAAATGGTTCAAATAAAGCCTACATTCCTGGATATCGTTTTACAAACAGCATCTGTATTCCCCCACCAACACCTCTCGGTAAGAATCTAACACGACAATGGTCTTCAGCACGAATTCAAAACTTGATACAATATTGAGAAAAAGTTATGTAAATGAAATTTATCGTTTCAAGTGACTGTCCTTTATTTGAACATACAAATTGCATTTTAATAGCAAACAATGCCTTACCTTTTCGGCCTGTTTAGCCGAATCGTCCTCTTCTGTTACTGGTGGTGTTGTTTCCTGAAGAACGAAAGGAGAAAAGGTGAAATGCAAATTTAAATATGCTGATCCCCACCGGGTCTACCCCGTCCACTGTGTTATCCGAAAACTAATTAAACCAAGTGATTTATGG
Organism: Siphonodentalium dalli; assembly: GCA_032622095.1. Taxonomy (NCBI): domain Eukaryota; kingdom Metazoa; phylum Mollusca; class Scaphopoda; order Gadilida; family Siphonodentaliidae; genus Siphonodentalium; species Siphonodentalium dalli. Next base: position 138,650,416 of record CP136067.1, on the reverse strand, counting down.
TGTATTTTGAAACACCACGCGGAATTTGCGGTTTCCCATGATCGTCGTAATATAGCCTAACGGCTAAACCAACGTTAAACCCTAACTAAACCAAAACAAGATGCGCTATATTTACTGCACCTTTATGTTTTGCATTCATGCGAGAATCGCGTTCGTGCTATAGCGAATTACACAGTAATGCCCTGAATAACGACTCCTTAACCACAGCAGAATTATGGGTAATTTTTCAGGATTTAGTCGGAAATATGACTTGTTGCCATTCATCGGAAAGCTCTGTGAGAGCTTTCCGATGAATGGCAACAAGCCATATTTCCGACTAAATCCTGAAAAATTACCCATAATTCTGCTGTGGTTAAGGAGTCGATTATTTGGAGCATTACTATATACAATGCTGATAATGTAGGTCGAATGTATTACCATCGTTTGTCAATAGAGAGGATTTCCAAAACAACGAGTATGATTATCGAACACGGCAACGCACGGTTAATCGTGCGCACTGAAGTTTTCGCTTTAGTGTGATTATTTGATTGTGAAATAAGCAGATAATGGACTCTTATCCGTTATTTCGTTTTATGGCTCTACTCGGGCCATAGTTAAAACACATGTTAAAGAGCGTGTACATGAAAATTCCTGAATTGGCTTATTTGTGTCATTGTCCGCATATAATCTGCTTAGAATCGCCTCATTTTGGGACGATAATCTGACTAAAATGTTCTCACTTTCAGCACAATGTCGACTCAAACTTAGGCTATTCTAAGCAGATTATCTGCCTAAATGAAGTTGTATTATAAGCAGGTAATTTACTGATTTTTGGGATAACAGGCTGCTTCAACAGTCAGCAAGTCATAAAGTATGCCAATTTCACACTTATATTCTAATAATTAGGATGTTAAGTGGAGAGAAGTAATTGAAAGTTACTTCGCAGGTTCCAACTAGCACGAAGCTACTTTATACATCTCATAACTCGTCACTGCATATTACGTACACATACAAGTACGTGTCACTACAAATACAAGTACAAGTATGAGTCAACTGACAATACCATCAGCCTGCCTATTATGAATGCTTACACATCCACAACCTAAATCACGAATCACCAAACACTGCAAAGAGTGATCATCACTGATGGGAAATTCGTCGAAAAAACATTAAATGTGCACAGACCGATTCGATGGTCCCCGCTCGTATCATCAGATTCCAACAACAAAATTTCTTCAAAAGACGCTTTAGTTATCAGAATCGATTAATTACCAAAAAGTAATGCTAACCACTGTTAACTCAGGTATAAAATTTTCCAAAACGTGTTATTTTTCAACATTTTGTTCAAGCAATTTGGTATGTCGGTTGGCTCGTCGAATATTTGCCAGGCCGCAAAATATTACAGGTGGTGAAAATTATCAGATTTAAAAAATCGATATCTGATAACTCTGAGCTTTGGTGGGTGGATTCCTCGACTGGAATCACTTCTTTTTTTTACTAAAGACAAATTACTAAAGAAATAGTAATTAGGAGTGGATTGTGTATTTTTAATGAGCTGATGATAGATGGAATGATATAATGGGGCAAGCAAATGTCAAACTGATCCATATGTGACACCATATACAGTAATGTCCTAATTAATCGACTCCATAACCACAGCTGAATTATGGGTAACTCTTCAGGATTTAGTCGGAAATATGGCTTGTTGCCATTCATGGGAAAGCTCCATATTTCCGACTAAACCCTGAAAAGTTACCCATAATTCTGCTGTGGTTAAGGAGTCGATTTCTTTGAGCATTACCATACATGAAGCATGCAACGAATAATCATTCCTACAAGGTTAATGACGATCAGCACTGTAATACTTAGCAAGTACCGTTCTATCACCTGTTACACATGCATGACACACACACACATCAACGTGATGGCATTGTGCATGCAATGGTGTGATCTATTCCTGATGTTTTGTTGGGTAACTTGCGTATTTGCCAAATTACGATGCCGGGCGTGTTCTGTACGTTTCGTCAACGATCCAGGTAACTAATTCAAAATTCTTCCACAATCGCGGTTTGGGTCCGATTTTCCAAAGACCAACCATCTTTTATGCAGAGGTATATTAAAGATTCGTTCAGGGTTCTAGGGCAAATTTCTTAAACCTATTTTCCTTTTTTATTTAGATTCTAGTAAAATAACATTGTTGCAGCTAGAAGTGTCACATACAAGTTGCTATTTTGTTTGGTATTAAATTGTCTATGCAATTATTTCAAATAATTTAAAGGGACACAAACGATTATTGTGCTCCATCTAAAGTTATTGTTTTTTTCAATGACAAAATTATATTATTTAAGTCGAAATCAGATAAACATTTAGCGAATGCATTTTGTTGAAAATGTGGATCAAATTAAATATCGGTAGTTAACCCTTTCAGTGCCAAGTCCGATTTTTGTATCAACCCATATTTCCTTGATCATTTTTCAAATTTATTGATTAGCTCTTTCCATCAATATATCACATTATTGTAATCAATAAATTTGAAAAATGATCAAGGAAATATGGGTTGATACAAAAATCGGACTTGGCACTGAAATGGTTAAAACGGATTTGGCTCATTTGAACCTCAAATTTGGAGTAAAATATTTCGCATCTCCAGGCATTAAAGATACGGGCGGCCTTGGCTGTGGGTGTGCTTTTAAGATATTCACCTCCGTCAAAAATCGCCATATACAGAAAGAATAGTAAAATATAGACAGACGTTGTTCTTACACCAATCATAATTATGGCATAAACTGTATGATATTGTCAAACGTTACGTTCCCTGGTTTTTGTTTAGATCCGGATATGGTAAACATAGAGAGCGTTATTTGTTACTGTTTTCCTGATATGGAAATAATAAAGAGCGTTTATGTCATTTGTGTGTGATTAACGGATATAATTGCGATGGCACGTGAACAAAACTATACATATTTTAATATTCCTTCTGTTGATGGCGATTTGAACAAATATGAATAGTTGTGCAACGAACTCCGCCCGTGCATTTAGCGCTACAAACAATGATCATTATACGTATAATCCGAGGATTTAACCCTTTACCCAACAGAACGGCCCTGTGCCAATGCATTCTCTTATATATGCGAGTCGACCATAGGTCGCCTCGCATATATAAGATAATGCATTGGCTTAACACATTAAAAATTATAAAATTGTTAAAGAATGTAAGAAAAAATGGTAAAAAAAAGTTGTTTTTTTAGGCCAATGCATTCTCTTATATATGCGAGGCGACCTATGGTCGACTCGCATATATAAGAGAATGCATTGGCACAGGGCATAACTGTAACCATCACAATGTGGTCAATGAGCCGGTTCCAATGATATCCATATTTGTATGGTTTTATTGAGACAGACCCAAGATAATTTAGGCTGTTGCAGCTTTATTTGGCCGTTTTTGGCCGGTTTGTTGGGTAAAGGGTTAAGCCACAAAGAGCCTTTAAATCATTGTGACCTGAACGGAACTCTGAATCCGTTTGTGCCAACTTGAACATGTGAAGGTCATGGAAGTCATACTGCATTCCATTTCTAACAGTTAACTACAAAAACATAGTAATAGTTACTAACGTCAGTTATACTGAGAAGTGTTCATTTGTAATAACCCAAAAGTGGACCCTTTCCATCCAAATGGGGCTTACATTTTTTCAAGCTTATAATCTTTGTAACAACAAGCAAAAGAAAACTCTGATTCACACTGGCTGTGGCATTGCAACTAATAATCCAAACACAAGCAACAGAAACGTAATTTGTTAATGAATGTTAACTCGTGTTAGTAGAATTGCCATCCAAAGTTTATAGCTCATTAAATAAGGAATAAATATTTAGATATCAACACATTTATGGAGTAGTTCGATGGGTGTGAGTGGGAGTTTTCATCAATATTATTTAAATCGTATATCCTTCATGTTGGTATACACTACCCGTGCAATTATCCATCAATCAGAAGTACAAAAGTCTTTGAAGAGCGAGTCATACTTGAGACTACCTTTAGAACTAGATGTGTTCCACTTCTATTGCGTTAGTGAGATGATAAATGTATACTACGCTCACACTTGTCATTTATATACTGTAGATTAAACATGTTATTGTCAATACAAAATGTATACCACAAATAGAAATAGGGACAATAGTGCTTAAAGTGCAATTACAACGCAGATGCCCCGCTCCTCTGAACTATAGCACTTAATAATATTAATTTTGACTTTCATCATACCACGAATACTAAATGTTCTTCCTATACATGTTGCCGGGCATAAATTACCTGATGTATGAGTATGATATATAGAGGATCTATAAAGAGCCCCCTGTTTATAGAATTTACAAAAGAGTCCAGTAGAGTCCAGTAAATTGGGTTTTGACCGAGCCTTTGGCGATTTCTAGACCTAATTTACTGGACGAGTTTTGAAAACTCCGATATAAATTGGGGACGAGTTGTAGGCTCTTTTTATTACATGATCAAAAACATCGATAAAAACATACTTAAATCAACAAATTGCACCTGAAACAAACATGGGCTTCTACAAATCCTGCGATGACGTTTCACGTAACTATGCATTGTTTGCCCGCGTAAAGAAATAGTCCCATATAAACAGAGACTCTTGGACGTATTTAATGGCGTATATTTAATAAATAGCTTGTCAAACTCTTCATACATTAGAGATTGTTGGAAAAATATTGGAAGCCATAGTATTTTTAGACACGGCGTACGGAATGTAAACAGACAATAAGCCGGAAGTCAAAGGTCACTATTTCCTGTTATGCAGCGAACGATTCATATCACAATTTATAGAATGGGTTTAGTGAATGGAATAAGGATAGGATCATAGAATAAAATGATATATTCATCGACTTTTATTGTCACCGGAGTGCGAAAATTGCGTTCGATTAAAATGTTTAATTGGGAACATGAGAGGTCATTACATTTGTTGTGATTGTAATAATTGGTGTGGTGATAACACACAAAATACAGAAATACACATGTTCAACGTGCACATCTAAACAGATATTGTGGACACCATTCAAGCAAGTCGTGTCTGTGTCAGAGTTATTGTGTGGACAAAACTCAGTATATATATTTGAAAGTTTTGAGTGGGGAAGTACTAAATCAATGTCATCAATTTCGGCAGTAGAAATGAATGTCAGAATCTGAGTTAAGCTTACTCGAATGGCATCAATTTTGTTTACTTTTTTAATTGTAAATATACATATACAGGAAATGGCACTGACGTATACTGTGTGATGGGACACTGCTTGTGTGCACTATATATTCACTATACACACCACAAAGACTGTATAGAATTGTCAATGTTTCTCGGTAATCATTGACTGTCGAAATGTTGGGTGACGTGTATGTAGTCACGGCGCCACCATGCACTTGTTGTGGCTCCATGCATCACCGCCTTGTGTTCTGTCCCAACCACCCCATGGTTAATATTTGGGTCGCAGCTATGGTTACGAATTGTATATACGATTATATATGTACATGCATGATAAGTGAAACTATAGTATACATGAATCTATATATGGAATTGTATATACGATTATACATGTACATGCATTATCAGTGAATCTATAGTATACATGAATCTATGTATGGTTATATCAGCTGGTTAATCTGTTCGATATACGGATTATGTGCTTTGTCGTGAAGCTAAACTACTCGATATGTTTTACCTCGTCCTCTTCCAAGCCTCGTCGACGCCTTGAGCGAGTTGTTGTGGGTTCCTGAAAATTCCATATAAATCCCACACGATTACCAGATAGCTCAAATTAAATTTAAACAAAACAACCACTAATACAATATAAACATAAGGATCATGGTCATGGGATAAACAGTCGAACAAGAACAGGAATAAACACACTGCACACACAAATATAAAGAGATTGAAAATATTGGCCCACTTATGGTTCCGTGAACCTCGACTTGAGTATCATACCAGAGAATCGCCAGAAACTAACTTACGTTTGGATAAATGAAATAAATACAAACTGACCGACGGATAAACTATATACTTTATATACCTACAGGTAATTCGATTTTCATTAAAATTTACTGCGATCAAGGCCGCATTACAATCTGGAAATATTATCAAATTCGTTGTCATATGTTGGCCCTCTTGAAGAGTAATATTAAAGATACACATTGAAACTCAATTTAATCAAATTATGAACAAATTTCAATGTGTATCTTACATTATTCAGTCATATATCAGAACAGGCTTGTATCGCAATAATATTAATATATAACTCATGAAACGTTACCTTTTGAGTTGCGACATAGCCATTTATATATTGACATTAGCTTCGTTTATGTTGAGGTGAATGATACACTTTACATCTTGAGTTGCATTGTAGGTACTCCTGTAATGGCTTTTCATACATTTTATATAGTAGTGGAATGTGGCGTTGAGTAACAAACTTAACTGCAGCTCCACAGTTGATACACCTGCATCAGTGGCAAATTTAACTCCATGTATTAATACTTTATTGAGTAATAACACTATGCATTTAGTTGTATCATAGTTACGTGTGTATTTTGTAGTTATATATTAATTGTATTGATTAATAATATAATTAGGTGAGCAATACACTTAACCTACATCTATGCCCGAGTCGTAGTTACGCCAGTGTCGATGGCTATATTAACAGTATATATTGATATGTTGAGTTGAGTAACAAACTTTGCCTCTTCAATTGAATCGTACCTACGTATGTACTACTTGCTATATTAACACTATGAAGTAATATGTGGAATTGAGTAACAAACTTTACTTCTTTGCTTGCGTCGTTGCTACGGCTGCATTAGTGGCTAATTTAACTCCATTACTAATATATTGAGTAAAGTAATATACTTAATATATTGAGTTGTGCAAATATCGTTACCCCTTCGGTTGATTCGTAGCTATATCAATGTAACCATACATATATTAATGTTTAGTTGAGTAAGATATTGACACCTTCAGTAGCATCGCAGCTACGCCTGTATTAGCGTCTACATTAACTGTATATGTTAGTGGTATGCTGAATTGAGTAATGCACTTTACCTCTTCGGTAGTGTCTTTATACGCCGTTGTTGGTGGCTAAATGATTTATATATATGGTTGAGCTCAGCAATACACTTCAGTTGGATCGTCGTTATTGTATTATGGGCTATATTATCTTTATATGTGAAGATATGTTGAGGTGAGTAATACACTTTTCCTCTTTAGCTGCTATATCTGTATTAACAGATACAATATTTAAGACACCGTTCTCCATGTGAAGACAATATATGCTCCGAACGCATGTCGTATAGCGTTTACAGTTTATTGCCTGGGGAAAGCTCAGATATTTTTGCCAACTTGTTCTCAGATCCTTTATTTTCTGCCCACCCATCTGTATCTAAATATATTATATTTGCAATTTATATTGTATACAGTAGATCACAATAAATTTGTTCACCATTGGCAACTATATAGTCACAGTAAATTATGAGTTGGTAATGAAGTTTACCTCTTCGGTTGTGTTTTGGCTTCGCCGGTGTCGGCAGCTACATTATTTATGTTGTATGTTGAGTAATAGATTTACCCTTCAGTTGGATCGTAGCTGTACGGCTGTACTAATGGCTAAAATAACTGTATATACTAATGCTATGTTGAGTTGAGTAATAAACGTTACCTCGTCTGTTGTGTCTTGGCTACGCCGGTGTCGGCGGCTGCTATATTCCTCTTCCGCGGGAGCAGCCGATCTGAAAACAAAAGAAAATTGATCAAATTATTTAATCAACAATGGACAAAAAGATGTAGTTAGGCGCACTTTATTTTCAGTGCATATATACCATATGTTTCTATACATGGTTAGAAAGGTGGATAGAAATACACTGTCATTTTTCAGCACCATAATTTGGAAAATACTTGTAACCATTGTTTTCTTTGATCGTGATATTTAGCTGATAAATACGACAAACAGCATAACGCACCGTGTTGAACATAATAGCTCAAATAAATTGTTGCAATGTGTCATTGCATGTGGTCCCATGGATCATCCATGCGTTATCCATGAACATTAAATGGACATATACAATCCGTAATGAGGTTAACAGGAAATCAGAATAATGGCGTTGCCGTCGCGATACTTGTATACAGGAATCAAAAGATTCCAATCTTACATAAACAGAGCTCATGCACCATGGTGTTAAAATCTCTTATTTCATTTCACAAACTTATTATTGCTATGCTTCCAATGCTCGAATAGTGTTGTCAGACATATTACCAACTCATGTGAGGTTTACAGTATACACCAATCTTCTAAAGATGCAGTTTCACTGTGTTCTGTTTTTTCTATCTCATCATAAAACATGTGTTGCTTTTCTTATCCGATTCTGATAAATATTGCAGAACGATTTGATACTTATGTGATTTAGACACATATACGTTATATGATTTAGACACATCTTGGTTGGTGTACGTTGAGATATGTGATTTAGACACATCTTGGTTGAAGTACGTTGAGATGGCTTAGAGATTGTCGTGACGCCTGCCTGTGGTGAATGGTTCTGATGAGGTGGTATACTCATTTTTAGCTGCTTGGTTAGCAAACATTTGAAATATCAGGACCAGAAACCTATGCACCACCAATCAAGTCTCGAACCAAAAGCGGTTTTGATATAAAATTTGTTTAAAACATCTAAACGTTTGTCTGACCATATAAATTTGCAGTTTAAATTCACAATGTAAATTCAGAACTCTGTAATCGTTAAAAACTCACATTTATAACTTAAATTTACAAGAAAAAATAGGAATCGATTGTGTCCCGATTTTGAAAATCAAAGACACCTAAACCATTTAATAGATGTTCGTAAAATGCACATAAACCCCTTTCACTTTTAAGTGGAATTATTCAACCAACAAATATAATTAATGGAACGAATATATATCTTAACCATTGCACCAGTTCCAGATAGCAGCTATTCGAACGACACGAAGCTACTGTTTAGAGATTACATTAACGACGCAGGTTCCTGGCTCTGACTATCCAAAGATGGCTAACGTGGCGTAGATTTGGATTGGGATCGGACAAGGCATATTTAACCCTTTACCCAACAAAACGGTAAAAACGCCCAAATAAGGCTTCAACAGCCTAAAATATCTTCGGTCTGTCTCAATAACACCATACAAATATGGATATCATTGGAACCGGTTCATTGACCACATTGTGACGGTTACAGTTATGCCCTGTGCCAATGCATTCTATTACATATGCGAGTCGACCATAAGTCGCCTCGCATATATAAGAGAATGCATTGGCCTAAACAAACTTTTATAATATTTTTCTACATTCTTTGACAATTTTATCATTTTTAATATGTTAAGCCAATGCATTCTCTTATATATGGTCGACTCGCAAATATAAGAGAATGCATTGGCACAGGGTCGTTCTATTGGGTAAATGGTTAAATTCAAAAGTAAACATTTTATAGCTAGATAGGGTATGGCAGTGTGAATGACAGCCATAATTGTGTTAGACTGTGAGCGTGTGTTAGAATTAGTTAAAGTGAATCTTCTGAAACTGCCCCAATTAGTCACAGATGTGCATGTTAGTTAACCACATTGAGTGAAAAAGCAATGACAATATTAGTCACGCCCAGAACTAACCACGCCTATAAGTGACAAAGTAAAATAGCGCCTGACACTTACAGAGTTACCGCACCCCATGTGTACATGTAAAGGCGCCGATATTCACGAACATGCGCATAATGTTGATGTGTTTGACATGTGCAGAGTAATCCACACTCATACACATTAGATAAATGATCAGTTAACCAAGACCATACACGTCATGTTAATATATATTGTGCGACAAGTGCAGAGTTAACCACGCCCCACAAACGTTAAATGTGATGGCACGCGAGAGTTAACCACGCCATACATGCGATTTCTCTCCTGTCGTCTCTTGGCGAGTTGATTGTCGATCTTGTCTCTGATATCCTCTGTACGTCTAAGAAACAGATGGGTGATATGTTACGGTGTTGGCTGATCGAAGCGATGTTTGGATGATTTCCGAGTTCATTAGCTCAAAACGAACATAAACAGAAACATGCCGGTTCTTGTCTGATCCCACAGTCAACCCCTAGACATACCGCAATCGAGATAGTAAACTAACCACAGAGGTGCCAAGCCTACAGTCAACCCTAACCCTACCACAATTGTGATAGTAAAATAACATGTGCCAAGCGGTACATGGTGACGATTTCTCATTCAGGAATCGCGTATTGTTTGCATTAAACCTTTCTATACTAAATGGATTCTCCAATAATACATTGGAAAGGCATATTATTCATTTAGAGGAATTTTAAGGATATAAGAGCAGATGATATGATAATACAAGTGCAGAGTAATTAATATTGATTGGTGGGAAATGTTTAGATAATAAGTTCAACAAATGACATATGGTTTGGTCATTTTTCAGAAAGTTTGGCCAAATTGAATACCCAAAATATGGTATTATCACGAAAACAAAAATCTGAAAGAAAAATATAAAGAAACACGCACTAATATAACTCAACGATTAGCCACCGACAGCGAGAACCCTGCTCGCTGATGCATATTTCCAACATATCCTCGCGCAAATACGCACGTAGTCGACTATAATGTGAAATAGGTACATAATATGATTATTTAATTCTAAAATAAGCAGATATTGGATCATATCCGTTATTGGTGCGAACCACGGTGAAAAGCGTACACCTGAATAGTCCTGATTTGTGTAATTATCCGCACATAATCTGCTCAGAATTTCCTCGTTGGGTGGATAATGTGATTAAATAGCTCTCATTTTCAGCACATTACCGACTCAAAATGAGTCAATTCTAAGCAGATTATCTACATAAATTACTTATGATATAAGCAGATAATGTGCGGTTTTTCGGGAAAATAGGCTGTATCGACAGAGTTTATTACCATCACAACATAAAATCACCCATAAAAATGGACACCTCTTCTCTGCCATAGCCGGAATGAATCCAAAAACTCACGATGGGGTGGACAGGATGACTCCAGTCCATTCCAGGCAACATTGCACCCATTTTAGAGTAAGTGTGGTGTAGTTTTATATATCACATGGACCCCCCGAATGGACAAGAAACTGGTTGACAGGACAAAACAATTCCATTATATTGATATCCATGCTTTGTATTAAATATAATAATATATAATGTATGCACTTTTGCCTTTAAATCGTAGCTCTCTCTCTCTCTCACTCTTTCTCTCTCCCTCTCACACATACACACTATATACTACTATCTCATTACGCACAACATGTTCTCCCCAAATATTATCTCTCTTTCCTTTCAATTGTCACTTTCCATTATATTTCTCTCTATTTTCTGTCATCCGCTCCTCTAACGCCACTATTCACGTGTAAGTGTATACATTGCACATATACTTGCATACATACACCGTGAGTCGTAAGACATACATTTCCTCTGATTTGATCAGTTTTGCTATATATCGTTTTATGTTCACTTCATTATATACATGATCTTCATAAGTTCATAGTATCAACGATTACAATATATGTATGGACACGGATGAGTTGTAGTATTTATACATTCCCGATCTCCCATATGGAATGGTCGTCAATCTACTGAAATGGTGCCAATCGCAAAATTTCCGGTCAGTCAAATATCAGCCAATATCCCAATGGTTTAGTTTGAATGGTACATATTCCATATATTTATTTCATAACTGTGGTTCGATTGTAAGTGATGTCCTTCAAAATCGTCGATTTGTTTTGAATAGGTGATTAGAAATGTTCTGCATCAAGAATTGATTATTTAATTATCGTCTATTTTTATGTCTGGCTTCTCACGAAAAAGATGAGATTGTATGAGCCAATTAGGTCAAGTTATACATATTAATATGTATGAATTTGAGTTAATATCATAATTGAATGGAAAACAAAAATAATTGCTAAATATAGTAGTATTTGGATATTTACAAAGCAGAAGTGAGGAAGTATACATGTAGGTAGAGAATTGCTGGCTTTCAGAGAGAGAGAGAGAGAGAGAGAGAGAGAGAGAGAGAGAGAGAGAGAGAGAGAGAGAGAGAGAGAGAGAGATGTAATGGTATGCACACTTAATGGGTTAAGATAAACCGCATGCTATAAACCCCATAGTTACGGGAGGTGGTTCTTATTTTACAAGAAGATCATTGTCGAAATTAGGAACACATGGTCGTCAGAAAATAATACCACTCATTTAGCAAAATGATATATATGCTTGCGGCGATCAAATAATAGACATGATATGCGCAGCTGTAAAATAGCATTACACGTTTGCAAATAACCAGGATAGCCATCACTCCGTCCTACTCAGGGACACAGGAGAAGGGGCATGCGGGGGCACGTGCCCCCCCCTTGCCCTGGTCCGGGAGAGTCCAGTGGGTACCCGAAAAGTGCCCTCCTGACTGGTTTGCCCCCTCGCCCTTTGGTGCTTCCGGCGTCCCTGGTCCTACTGAACAATTTATCCTTTTTTCCCCCTTTGGGCGTGCCTTTCATACCGCCATATTGGAAAAAAATGATCCGCTTGATATGGAAACCAGAACTCATACCAGCAATATCGATATCGGTGCATCATAAATCAGGCATGGAAAACGGATTTATCCCACTTGAGATAGTCATTATGGATAAATACCATCAGTACATTAAATACAGTCAGGTATCGTGGTCGTCGTTTCTATGGAGACGGCTTGCTACAACAAAGCAGTTGTATGAGATTATTATCCTATTTGAAACCCATAAACAAAATACACCTGCAACACCAATATATTACTCTACAAGAAAACGGCCGTACAGTGATAGATTGATGGCATCAAAGAAGTTAATAAGCTCCATCAACATCTATTATTAGAACAGAAGTACTTAGCCCACAGGTGATCGTAAAGTTCGCTTTGGTAAATTGATGTTACTGTAGATTTATGGCGTGATGACTTTCGGTTCTATGGCGGGCCACCACATAGTGTTCAGTTCGCATTAACCCTTTCATTAATAATGGATTCTCCCATTCAATTACTAAAGTATACATGGGAATTGTTTATTATTCATTTGGAGGGGTGTTCAGGGAAAATTATCGAAGAATTATTCATGTGCAGAATGATTCATATTAATTCATGGGAAATGTTCAGATAATAAGTTTGTTGAAATTATTACCTTAACATTTCCTAAGGGATCTACACGTCAATGAGTATTTAGTAAAGAACGGTTTAACAATCAATCAATCAATCATGTTTATTGTACGGTACACCATATATGGTAAAATGTACATGAACACAGAATAACAAAACAAAATGGACGGATTACAAGAAACAAGGTTAAGTAATAACAACGATATATGGTGGTATACGATGAGAGATGGCAATATACATATGTTATACCGGTATATGCCTCCCATAATCGGAATCGGATTGCACCGTACAGTAATGCTCTAAATAATCGACTCCTTAACCACAGCAGAATTATGGGTAACTTTTCAGGATTTAGTCGGAAATATGGCTTGTTGCCATTCATCGGAAAGCTCTTGTCGATTATTTAGAGCATTACTGTATATCTATATGTAATCACACGCCCGCTACATTACACAATTAGCGCCCGTAGGAATCAGTACATTTCGTCATACGGTTTACAAGAACGTTTCCGATGTTCATAAACCAATAACCAATTCGACACTTCGGACACTTCATAAAAAGTCACGAACGTCCACGCCGAGTGTGTGCACGTGCTCGCTTCGTGGTGTACACGTCATAAATTAAAACTTTGAACTCTTTCCAAAAAGTGATTGATTGAAGACCTGATACCTGAAGGTCTCCTTCAAATCCTTGGCAATATGCAATCATATAGTCAATCGTGGCATATTGCACAGCACTAATCACATAGAGAAATTGAAGGCACACAGGCTTAGTTATTCTGACGTTTATCTTTGAAAAATGTTTGCCAAGACGAATTGGTTAAACAATTGTCAGCAGGGCCCTACCTATTTGTATAGGGTAGATCCGCCATACTTCCTTATGATCGTTTAGTGTACTGATGCATCACACAGAGTAACATGGGTGGTTTGAGCAATTCAAAGCGTGTCTTGTTTTGCTCGTTTGGCAGCACTTTTTCACAAACGCCTTGCATGTCGTACATTATTATGCACAAATTAATGCGAGAGGGTCAACATGCTGCTACTAATTGTGAGTCAGAAAGCACATGCGGTCGTTATCAGAATCAAAACAGAAAAATGATAAAAACAGGCTCCATGATTCTGTGTTGGCAAAGGCTTCGAAAATGAGTTTGAAAAAACGCAGCACTTTTCTAAAAGTGACATGAAAGACTTCGCTGTGGTGATTAACGAGCATAGCAAATACATTTCTTGGGGGCCTCGGTGGCTTAGTCGGTTAGGGGTAAAACTCCAAGCCGTCTCGCCCTCCAGCGCTGGCGATAAGGGATCAAATCCACATGTCTCCATCGTGGACTTTTTAACTCGAAATCGTTATTTGGGGGAGTTGACATTTACTCACCGATGGCCGGTGATTATCGCACACGACCGACGAGTTTATCAGCCATTATGATCAATGTTAGATTAGCCGTAAGTTACACTGGTGTAAATGTTTTCCATAGGCCTCAATGCTAAAATTTTAGCGTATACTGTTGGCAATATAAATTTTGTGTCCAAAATTTTCTTTAAATCTGAAAAATTGACATTTGGGGAAACTTTTTATGCACAAAAGTCATGTCCGTCTAGCAGGGGATTCACCTTTAAATCTTGTGTTTTAGTAACTAGTGTTAGCCGAGTTATGTAGTAACTGACGAGTTTTGTGGTAGCTCACGAGTTATGTAGTAACAATCGACGAGTTTTGTGGTAGCTCACGAGTTTTGTAGTAAAATCGACGAGTTATGTAGTAATTTCAGGTTACGAGTTTTGTAGTAAAATATCGACGAGTTTTGTAGTAAAAAACAAGCAACAATTTTTAGTCAGTTTCAAGGGCGCGTTTAATAAAATATGTTATGTAAACAAAAGCATAAAAAGTAACTTTTCTGGTGTTTGTTTATATTATGACGGTAAACATAAAGAGCGTTCTTTGTTGGTGAATACCTGATATGGAACTAGCAAAGAGCGTTTATGCCATTTGTGTGTGATTAGCCAGTAGCATTGTGCTGTCTTCTGTAACACAATCAGGCTCTTGCTTAGTGTAAAATATAGGAGGTCTTTATGATAACATGCTGTTTACCCGATGGTCATGGTATATATGAACGGAACTGTATGCGTTTTATTGTTTTTCTGTTTACGGTGTTTGGAACAAATATGAATATTTTCGACAATTAAGGCCGCACGTGCCTTTAAGAGTTGAAAGTTTTGTTCTACAAACGAATAGTATATAGTAGAAAAATAAATTGAAGTAAGGACTTAACGTGTCCTTAGTGATAACCGGTTGCTCTAGTACTTTCTTTTAGAATGCAGCGATTACTGCACAACACGTCACGAGATCGTTACCCTTATGAAGACACATTTCCCAGACTTCGAAATCGTGACCCAAAATGAACAGCTTTTCAAGATCTTATACAGCAATATTTCAAATTTATGCAATTCAATTTGTCATATTATACGCAGATTATTCTCTCTACGCGATGAGCATTCATCATTAATCATAATCAATAAATACATGTCGACGAGACGAACATTTACAAATGCAGCTTCTCTGAAGTTATATACCACATTCTATTAATAGCATACCATAATTATTACTGTACAATCTACATGCTAATATATATGCATTCAGTCCGTATAATGATGCTTTCTGTGTCAATTAAACTTATATTATATATGCAGAACCCACCAACATGGGAGGGCCGGCAAGGTTCATCTAGCTGTCATATATGCGATTCCGCAACTGGTTCGATACGTGAATTGGTATTACACGCAGTTATGGTTCGTTACCAGAGTTGGGTATTTTGGGAAGGTTACCATGGTTTGGCAGTTGCGGTAAACGTAGCCAAATGTGTGGTCTTCTCTCCACCAATAACACTGATAACGTGTATTGTACGGCATAGGTGCGAAACAAATTTATGACCGACCAACGCAACAACGGATTGTAGAAAGCTTTGCCAAGTTGCGGAACAAATGCAGTGACCTACATTATGAATCTAATTTATGATGTGTTTAAAAATAACATATCTGCCAGCCCCTGGTACCGTTATGAAAATCCATGCGGAGATACCCACTACTACATCTGTGTGTGTCCCCTAATCCACACCGAACGAATGTGCATATTATATCGAGGACTAAACATTACACATACACGTATAAACGGTTTATTTTTCGGAACTCCCGACACATCGATTAGAAGAAATAAAATTATTTTGTCACCTCCTACCCCAACCCCTTTTCATACGCCACTTCTTGTCAATGTACACGTGCTAAACTTGTATGGAATTATTTCTTTTTATTCGCCATTTTGTCAAAGTATGTATGCAATGATTGTTAACCGATGGATGGTTAAGTAAGTTTTTTGTAACTTTCTGCAATCCCTTTTGTATCATGCTTGATTTACAAACAGAATGTGTTTAAAGAAAGAACGCAATAACGTAAAAATTATAGCAGTATTAATTCACCAGCTTGGTTCGGTTGCTTGATGTTCACGAGATATACGGCGATAGGGCACACGTACATGTATATGAGTTATGTCGCACATACACGTGGCGCTTGTTAAATACAGTGCACTCATCTAATACACGTTATGTTGGCATGATTCCAGCAGGAACTGTAGAAACCCGTCAACAATCAGCCGAGCTTCACCAAGGATGCCATCCAGATTAATTCCAAGCTTCCTTCTTACACGATTGTGTCTTCGGTGAAAAAATACACAAACAACACACATTGTTACCGGTTCTGAGATTATGTTCTTCATTCTTGGTTATCTAGTGTACTTTAAGACAGCTGCTGGGATATTTTCTCATTTACTCATACACAGAGCGCCCATGATTGCGTTGATTCCGTCTATATTATTCTATTGGTGTCGGCTTATTTTGCGGAAGATTGCCTAATAATTTGGTTTTGCATCAATCACGATTTCTTTCAAATAAACACTCAAAATTGTGATCAAATATATCAACGAAGCTCTTGTGAAGCTCTGTTTCTGCTTATGTTCAACCCACACAAGCGTAATTTGATTTCAAAAGTAAGTAGCCCAGAGATGTCTTGTTTCAACATTGATAATCACGGAATGTTTTGTTTCCAAAAACCTAATCTTTCATAACAAAGATACTTCTTCAAGCTATTGGATTCTTTGAAAAACGAGAGCACTTAACTAGTACAAGCACAATTTTAACAAGATACTGTTCGTGCAATTTGGCAAACGTCTCACATGACAACCTCGCAGAAATACGCACATAATCTACCTATATTGTGAAATCGGTACATAATGTGATTATGAAATAAGCAGATAATGGACTTTTACCTGTTATTTCGTTTTATGGCGCGTTCGGGCCACAGTGAAACACTAGTTGAATAGTGTACAACTGAAAAGTCACCAGTTGGCTTATTTGTGTCATTGTCCGCACTAAATCTGCTTAGAATCGCCTGATAATACGTCGATATAATGTGACTAAAATGATCTCATTTTCAGAACATTATAGACTCAAAATGAGGAGATTCAAAGCAGATTATCTACCTGAAACATGTTCCATTATAAGCAGATAATGTACTGGTTTTCGGGAGGACAGGCTGTGACAACCCTTCCTGATTTTCAGGACAAAAACAATTCTCCTGCCATAATGAATTTATTTGAACTCATAAGCCAATAAGAATACTAGATAACAGGATCAGCTTTCAGTTTTGTGATATGCACAAGTATTCAACTCAAGTTCAATTTAATTTAGTTTGTAGAAATATTTGACTGCTCAAAAACATGTCGCATAATTTTGACTCATGGTGCATATGCATTTGAATGTAAGCAGTGGCTATATGCCTAGTTCAGATAAGTTTACTATAAATTTAATTCAGTTGAGTCAAGCCTTTAAAATATCCAGCAGTTGTATAACTTATTTTACTGCCACGATTGGTCACCTCAGTGACATCCCATCCAGTGCTAAAATATCTTAGTATCCCTCTATATAATGCGAAACAGGGTATGCGCTGGACCGAAATTTACTTTTGCAAACTGTTTTGCCAAATGAAAATATTGTTTACCAGATTATTTTAGAAATTGCCAATTGCGATAGGAAATCAATTAATTATTAATAATTTTACCAGCAGGCCAGAGAATGGTAAATAAAAAAGAGGATTATCAATGTAAACACGACCATAACGAGAGACCGATCACGATCGGCAGATGTTTAACCCATACCTTGGCGATAGCGATTAGCTATAACTGATAATCGGTCAAAGATATGATAACAGTAATCCATATATCAGCACCTAACTTAAAATCAAAAGCTCAAATAATTTGTCTTAAGAAGGGGCTAAAGTATTTGGGGTGGGAGGAGTCGTTTTAAATATCATAACTCTGTCCCTATTCATACTCACTGTGAGATCCAGTGGTTTAGCCGTTAATCAATTTGACAGATAGGATAAACAATTATCCAGCCAGCAGGTTGTTTATCTTTACCTTCATACAACCACCCCTAGAGCTCTGCACCATATGTCATCACTCAATTAATAACATATTTCACTTGGAATGACATCTATTAAAGGTACTCTCATATACCCTGGATATTGGATGTTCACATGGTAATTTATTGATATCATTATATTACATGCAACTATTGCAATAAAATCTTCATATTTTCAAAACAGGACATCACACCTAATTAATTGTATACAACTAAAACATATTACAATGTCAATGACAATTTGTTTTTTAATTAAATCATTTTTTTTGTATTATCAAAGATTTTAAATTTTTTTTGTGTCTTAAATTGAGCGAGTTCAATCTAAAAACAAAATTAAAAAATTAAAATTTAGATTTTTTTCTCGAAAAAGGGTCATAACTCCTTTAACATAGACCGGATCAAACCCATATTCGAACTAGATCTGTATTTTGGGCTGAGAAACATATATACAAAATTGGGATCCGATCAGATAGAAATTGTTTGAGCTATCGCACTATGCGTAAAGTGTCTACGGACGGACAGACAGACAGACGGACACATGACATGTACTATAGTCATCGCATCTTTACTAGTGTTATCAAAGTAATTACATCTTGATAAAGGTGTTAACATTTCATTACCTTAGAAACCACCACTAATTACAATGCTTTCCTGAAATTAATGTCATGAGTGACCTATAGTTTTCTTTCGTGAGAAGTTAACGAGAGGCCGATCACGATCGGCAGATGTTTAACCCATCCCTTGGCGATAATAAATTGTTATGATCAGAATCATAATCGTTTAATGTTGAATTATAGAGTATACTGTTATGATCTAAAGTAGTATATGACAAATGTACATAATAACCAGTAATAACACAAATTATTGGAATGTATGAGTCAATATAGAAGGGTTAATATAACATCTAAACTCTAGAGCCTGTCACCACTACCATAGTGTAAGCAGTTCTATTCATGTTGTTGCAAATTGCCATGTGAGATATCAAAATAATATAATTATTTATTTAATGGAAAAGGTTAAAAGATATGGAATGGGTAAAAGGGGTTAAATCACCTATCTCTGCCCTGTTTGATCCAATGTAGTCCCATCATCCAAGGACTTAGAGAGCTCCATTGGTCTAGTTAAATAAATTCACATGGCTAAGTTGTGGTTAAAAAGATAGCTAAATCAATTTATCCAATAATTCACTTATCTGTGTCTTATACAGAGCTAACATATGATGGCTATAAATAACTCTCAAAGCAATAAACTATATTGTCTTTTATCTTGCTCACAGAGAAGCAGGTATTCATTAATTGTAAGTTACTTGGGTTATAATCTGGATAATTCTTAGTTTAAAAAGGGCCATATCTCTGGTATAACAAATTGGATCTAACCCATATTCAAACTCGTTCTGTATTTTGAGTTGAGAAACTCACATACCAAATTTGGTTCCTATCAGATGAAAAATGGTTGATTTATCGAAGTACATGTATGTGTGAATTATATGTCAAAGGACCATAACTCCATTAAAAATCCGATCAAACCCATATTCGAACTCAATCTGTATGTTGGTCTGAGAAACTCATACACCAAATTTGGTTCCAATCAGATAAAAAATGTTAGAGTTATGGCAGAATTAATGAATTCTAATTCGAAAAAGGGCCATAACTCCGTAAAAAAAACTCGGATCAAACCCATATTCGAACTCAATCTGTATTTTGGGCCGAGAAACTCACATACCAAAAAATGTTTGAGTTATGGCAGAATGTGTGAATTCTAAGTAAAAAAAGGGCCACAACTCTGTAAAAAAAAGTCGGATCAAACCCATATTCGAACTCGATCTGTATTTTGGGCTGAAAACCCCATATACAAATTTTTGTTTTGATCAGGTAAAAAATGTTTGAGTTATCGCATTACACGTAAAGTGTCTACGGACGGACGGACGGACGGACAGACGGACGGACAGACGGACGAACGACGAGTGGTCAATCCGGACGTTGACACTATGTGTACCATACTATGGTATGGGTACACATAAAAATTGACTTGCCATAACTTTTGCCAAATGAATTTGTTTTGTCAAATGTAAATTACTTTTGCCATTGGCAAATTTGTTAAGTGGCAGCGCGAATCCTGATTCGAAATACCCTAAGGGTGGATACACACATGCATGTAATCTCTGTAAATATCGTGTATTTGTCGTTTTACATGGATCATACAGACCATGTAATATTTGTCTGCTGACAACCCAATGTTTGACCCCAGTGAGTCAAGCTCTGAACGTGCAGAGAGCAGTTGACTGGACGAAGTCGTCAGGCCGCTTAAAATAATTGTTCGCGCGATCACCCAAAGTTCCAGGATTTCCCCAATGCAGGGGCTATGATCCCCAACATGTGGGCTATATTATCCTGGAAGCTACCGGACTGACCACTACATATTTCCTCGACCAGGGGGGGGGGCACGCAGCAACATCCTACCACCCTGAAGCCACGAAGCCACTCCCGATTTGTAAATATTGTAGTTGACAGTCATATCTGTCGTGCCTGTTTGCTACTAGTGATTAATCTCATATGCAGCAATTTATGCTATTCATATAATTATGAACATATTATTACAGCTTTAAATTTGAAGGTACAGAAGGTAGTGTTGCTGTGTGTCGTCATTCGGGAAAAGGGTTGTCTAGCTACGAGTTCACAACTACATAATTTTTCCTCTCTTGTGTTATATACGCACAATTTACAACTATGGACTATTTAAGTAAAACATTATGTTGTACATTCTTGCCCAGATAATCCCGGCAGATACATTCAACTAATCCCTTAGTTATTCGAAACTTTCGAGAACCAGCCCCCTCCCCAATCATGGATTATAGTCCAAAATGTGATAATTCAAGCATGTACAAAATTAAAATTGTGACAGTTAGGAACTTGTTCATCCTTTGGTCTGAGAAACATATACTGTTCGGTAAATTCTGGGTTAAAAATGGGGGGGGGGTGACTCTTTTTTCTTTCAACGAGCAATCTCAACAAACTGGTATTGTCTGTCTTAATTTTCCAAGGCATGAGAGCACCATATCGGATTGTTAAAATTTGAGCTCAGGCCATGCATAGTCGAGAAACAAATATCCTTATCCTTACGACTCGGCGTATCCGAGTAGGCTAATCACTTAACATGGAAATCACCATGTATGAGTTAGTTGATTGCCATGTGTATTGATATAGCACTTCCAAGATGTGGAGTCAGAAAGCCGTTCGGGTTTTGCTGGACGATATCAAATTGGGAGTCAGTGTGTGGGACATTAAACATTCATGTATCACAATCGTCCAAAAAGAGCTTCAAAGGTCTGCACATTTTATTTTTATTTTGGACTGCCCTGTTTCCAATGACGAGAAACAAATCAATATAAAATCGACGGACTCAAATCCACTTTTCGAAATGAACTAAAACTCGTGAAAAACAGCAACAGACAGGATTTATTCATTTCGGCACCCATGAAAGAAGACATGTTATGACTGGCCTGAAATCTCTTGATAACAGTTAGTTTGATTTTGTCTTATAACTACTCACTGGTCTCGCCTGTTGAAACGGAACGTTCGCGCGCAGGCGATTAATGCTAACAATGATTGGTGTGACCATGTGAAATACATGGATTTTACATACAGACATTACATGCATGTGTGTGTCCACCCTAAATAACCAGGTAGAAATATCGAAATATAACAAGCTCCTGCCTTGCATTTGACTTCTCTCGAAATAAGTATATTTTTAGAGACCCAAGAGTTATAGGAATAGGAACACGTTTTCTAGAAAAAATAACATGGAATCTTGATTATACTTTTAAATGCGCATTATAAAGATCAAAACTGTAACCACAGGGTGATGCCGGATGCTCATATTATATATACATCACACCGAAAACCTGATAAACAATATTTCCATGAAATTTTCCACATACTCTCAATTATAATTAACTGGTCTGTGGGATACAGTGATTCACCAAATGAATAACTTTATATTAATAGTCTACATAATACACTTTATATTAGGCAGTCTACATAATACACTGTTTATGTACAAATGGAAGGATAATACGAGGCTTGGTCATGTCTTTGTCGGAAGCAGGACACTGTTATGCAGGAGGCAATGCTTCTATTCCTGCATAGTCAGTGTTCAAAGTCTCGGCAATCTTGGCCCATTTATCCATTCTGCCATCCCGTTTGAAGTAGTTCGTCGACGAAGTATTCCACAGATCAGACTTAGAATGGTGAATTTCAATGAGCTTATATACTTGTTTGCTTTGAATCGAGTTTAAATATCATATTTGGGAGGCATCTTCAAAAATGATATTGCATCGTCAAATGCAGTGTTAACAAATACACCTGGTTGTATGTACTAGCTCCACTCCAATATTATGAACTACACATGTGGTTTTCAGGAATTTTGTTATTTAACTGCTACTTGACATTAATGGGGGTTCGTTGCTGTATGGCAAAAACGGCTCGTTCTATGTGTGATTATTGATGCTGAGGTGTACAGTAATGCCCTAAGTAATTGACTCCTTAGCCACAGCAGAATTATGGGTAATTTTTCAGGATTTGGTCGGAAATATGGCTTGTTGCCATTCATCGGAGAGCTTTCCGATGAATGGCAACAAGCCATATTTCCGACTAAACCCTGACAAATTACCCATAATTCTGTTGTGGTTAAGGAGTCGATTATTTATGGCATTACTATATGAGTGTATGAAATGTCATGGTATTACACGATATAGCTCGTCTCTGTATAAAACAAGATGTATGGTGTAATGGCACCGTATGATTATCAATTCAGTCAACAGTCAATATAGATACTAATGTTTCTTAACCATTTGAGTGCCAGGTCGATTTTTGTATCAAGCCATATACCCTGTGCCAATGCATTCTCTTATATATGCGAGTCGACCATAGGTCGCCTCGCATATATAAGAGAATGCATTGGCCTACCATTTTTTTTTATTTTAAATTTTATACAATTTTAATAATTTATTCTTATATTCTTTAACATACTTTGTAGGTTTAGGGCCGATGAGATCGGCCCCTGGCACTCAACGGGTTAATTTCAGACTCAGAGTGTGAACGAGGTCACCCGGTGCGTCTTTGTTGATAATACACCACCCATACGGATGAGAGGATACATCAACATTTCGAGAGAATAATCATGAAGCGTTCAAACGATGGTCGACCCGCAAATGATTGAAGCAGGAAATTGATCACTGCCAGCAGAGTCAGATCTAAATTATTTAAAACACTTCGAGATAGGAAGACTTCGTACTGGGGAGCAAACCACGAATAAGATATAGATGAGATACAACAGAACTTTAATCGACGGTAGACACACTATGATTATGAGAATGGTGATTCTGAAGAACCACATACTGATGTGTAGATGATGATGCTATTATACTCTTCTCCGATAAACTACAGTACATATTAATGTTCCTTATTTTACTCTGAGATATAGTAAGGCATTTTAATACACTGCAATGCATATGAGTGTTAACTATTGTACCCTGTTTGAGATACAGTAATGTGTTTTAATACACTGCAGTATGAGCGTTAGCGTACCCATTTTACTCTCTTGATATATAGTAACGTATTTTAATATACTGCAGTACATATGAATGTTACATATTTTACTCTGAGATATAGTAAGGTATTTTAATACACTGCAGTATATGAGTTTTACCTATTTCACTCTGCTTGAAAACAATAAGGCATTTTAATACACTGCAGTATATGAGTGTTACATATTTCACTCTGCTTGAAAACAATAAGGCATTTTAATACACTGCATTATATGAGTGTTACCTATTTCACTCTGAGATATAGTAAGGTATTTTAATATACTGCAGTACATACGAATGTTACATATTTTACTCTGAGATACAGTAAAGCATTTTAATGCAGTGCATATGAGTGTTAACTATTATGCCCTGTTTGAGATACAGTAATGTGTATTAATACACTGCAGTATGAGTGTTAGCGTACCTATTTTACTCCCTTGACATATAGTAAGGTATTTTAATATACTGCAGTACATATAAGTGTTATCTATTTTACTCTAAGATATAGTAAGGTATTTTAATACACTGCAGTATATGAGTGTTACCTATTTCACTCTGCTTAAAATATAGTAAGGCATTTTAATACACTGCAGTATATGAGTGTTACCTATTTCACTCTGCTTGAGATACAGTAAGGTGTTTTAATTCATTGCATTATATAAGCGTTAGCGTTCCTATTTTACTCTCTTGAGATATAGTAAGGTATTTTAATACACTGCAGTATATGAGTGTTACCTATTTCACTCTGCTTGAAAAAAATAAGGTATTTTAATAAACTGCGGTACACATGAGTGTTATTTTATTCTGCTTGATATATGGTAAGTATTATTCTACTGTTTGTAAATATTGAGTAATCTTGTATTGAAAATTAACACTGAATTCCCCATTTATATGTTGCCACTTTACCTCCCTCTTAAACTGAAGACGAAGACTCGGGCCTATACGGATGCATCACGGAAGCGATGTCGGTGGTGTAATAAGCAGCACATGTGCACAACCCACCACATAAAAATGTATCAAAGACTTCGCATAAATTGCATGTTATTGTCAAGATCGTACTACTTGGCAGTAAACACAACCCATATTATGATACAGTGTGCAAAGAGTGTCCGATACGCAGAACACTCACCACCGGGGACACCCCATCCACTAATGTACTTTGGTTAATATCGACACCATATTGTTTACAACATACCGATATATCGCTCGCTAATTCTAGCCACTCAAGATTTCGGTGTTCAATGGGTCACCGTGAATCACTGTCCCAAAACATCGCCACGGTGTTGAGTGTTTTTCTTATCAAACACTCTTTACGTGCTGTATATAAACAAATTCCTGGTTCAATTCAGTTCATGCTCGGTTTGCACAAAGTGTGTTTTGTGGTTAATATCGCATTCATACTATCATTCTTCTACACTATTAGTTTATTCTTGAGGAAATTCATAATTTGGTAACATTGGTTTCTAAATTATAACCTACAACCAAGACCACCCGTGCCTTTAAACTGAAGATAAAGAATCGGGCTTCACGGAAGCGATGTCGGTGGTATAATAGGCAGCACATGTACACAGCCTACCCCATAGAAATGTACCAAAGACTTCCTGTTACCGACTGAATATCCTCAATATATATAATACTCTAAGACGAAGATGATGGGGATAAAAGGCAACAGGGATCCATATTGACTATGTGTTATTGTTATCAGGGATCTTATAATATTTCTTTGCTGCATTAAGAACGTTTGAGCATGGAATACTGAGTCTATTCACATAAACTTCCCAAATGCGTCTGCGGGAAGTCTTTGTTGGCATCTGCCAAATTGATAACAGTGTCGTCGACCCCACATCGGTGGGAGTAATTTAGGATAGAATACCGAATATTATGATGATTTCATCACGTAATATATAGCTGAATATATAAGATTATGTAAGTGAGATGTAGCTACTACCGTTCTGTCTTCTGGTGTTTTAGTTTCTTCCCCACCCATTTTAGTAATGGATCGTAATATTATTGCCATTCCGTCATGTAACAAATACAATCACGTTTATATGTGATGCACATTCATTGCAGCCTATATAACTACCATAATTGGTGGAGGATCTGGATCAGTACTGTTGTTCATTGCTTCAATGTGCGTAAACAAATGTTCACTTATCTAAATGGTCATGCATGTATCGATCGGAGTGACCACATTTCCGTCAACTCAAGTCAAGTTTATAGACGGTTGGAACCCGCGGCTCGGTTTCATTTAAAGATACAAACACTCAGTCAATTAGTTGTTTTATTGTACAGCCATATATATCATCAATAGGGCGGTTGATTAGCAGATTACTGTATGTGTCGTTTAAAGCGAAAATCTCACTGCGCACGATTTTCGATGCAGTGTTAAAGTAACATTAATTGTCGTCGACTACGAATAGCTAAACGTAGTCGAAACGCTATCCGTGAGTTTCGAAACGTCCCTAAAAGTGAAACTCAAAGAAATTCTTTTCTTAACAGCGTCACGTTGCACCACCAACATAATAGTTGGCCAGCAAAAACCATCTACATTACATTAATACCATAATATGACCAGGCATTATATTTATACGGCCGCATAAAAATGCGAAGAACTTTTCGCATAATATCAGTCCGAAATTTGTTAGTATGAGACGGGAGGGTTGACCCTAATTGGATTTAACCCCTTCTATACTAAAGCATCATTGACGAGTAGTTATCACATAGGAAATGTTCAGATAATAAGTTTAACCCTTTCTATACTAAACCATAATTGACGAGTAGTTATCCCATAGGAAATGTTCAGATAATAAGCTCGTTTGTTTAACTTATTATCTAATCATTTCCCTGAATAAATAGGATTCCTTCTATACTTTCATTTATCAGTCGCCTGCTTATATTACCTGTACATCACAGCAAATGAATAATAGACCATTATCACGTACACATTTTAACTGACTGGGAGATTCCATTTAGTATAGAAATGGTTAGCTAGTTAGATGTTTGAATGCGGAAACGAAAGAATAACACATATGTGGACTAACATATAAGAACAAGCTGGTCCCAGAACAACCTGAATATCGTGATATTCATTCAACATAAATTGGCACGAGGTGAGCGTGGAAAATGCATGGACTTCATGTATAAAACATGGTCTGAAATTGAGTTAGTAACAGAGGTGTGTGAAGTCCAGCTCACCCAAGAAAAACACATATATATGGACTAACATATAAGAACAAACTGATTCTAGAACTAGCAGATATTCATTCGGCATGCATTGGCACGAAATGAGTGCATGACCTCGTGTGTTCTAGGTACACGCGGGGAAACAAAAGAAAAACACATGTGTACTAACATAAAATATCAGGCTGATTCCTGCAGATATTCATCCGGCATTCATTGGAAATAGATGAGTTGGGGAAGTTTCATTGGCTTGCTATATAACACAACGTCTATAACCTATGTTAGTAGCAGAGGAACGTGAAGTCCAGCTCATCGTGTATGGGGGGTTTACACAAATTGGATCAAAACGGTAATGCAAATATAAGTCGCTGGATAAATATGCGTCCATATGAGCATGATTATGTGGAAACCATGTAGATGATAACATTAATCCAGCAGCCAGAGGTTGTTCTAGTTAGATGTACACGCGGGGGACTAAAGAATAACACATATGGCTAACATATAAGATATAACTGATTCTAGAACAACTTGCAGAGCAATGATATTCATTCAGTATGAATTTGCACGAGATGAGCGGGGGAAATTGCATGGGCTTCATATTTAAAACATGATCTGAAGCTGAGTTAGTAGCAAAGGAGCGTGAAGTGAAGCTCACGCAAGAAAAACACATATGGACTAACATACAATGGGTTACAAATTTGGATATGCGTCCATATGAACATGATAATGTGGAAACCGTATAGATGAAGACATTAATCTAGCAACCAGAGGTTGTTCTATCGTTAGATGGTAAATGGGGTAACCAAAAGAAAAACACATATGGAAAATCACATAAGAACAAGTTGATTTGAAACCAATTTGCAGACAAGATATCAATTCTGCCTAAATTGGCAAGAGATGAGCGGGGTGACGTTGCATGCATGGTCTTGAATACATTAGAATTGTCTATTACTCATCTGGAGGGGTTGTCAGGCAAAATAAACAGACGACAGAATCTACAAGCAGAGAAGGATTCACATTGATATGAGCCTTTTGTAGGGATTTCGAAATTGGGTTCATGCAAAATAACGTAAATTTATAAAAATGGTTCAAAGAGCTATCATCAGCTACATGTCAAATAAACAGATTTCGTTATTTTCATTATTAATAACCCACCAATAACGAGAATCCGCACATTGATACCATTGGTATGAAAACATTGCTGCAGTGGATGGCATATAGGTTGGCGGGGGGGGGGGGGGGGGGTCAGTACTTGAATGCAAATTACAATTATATTCCATTATTTTCAACATAATATATGATATAAGAGCTAGTATGCATCAATATCATACGTATTGTCATTA
This sequence comes from Siphonodentalium dalli, assembly GCA_032622095.1. Lineage (NCBI taxonomy): Eukaryota > Metazoa > Mollusca > Scaphopoda > Gadilida > Siphonodentaliidae > Siphonodentalium > Siphonodentalium dalli. The sequence continues at coordinate 138,621,661 of CP136067.1, read as the reverse complement.
CTGTCGTACTATCAATACTATCATACTTACCTTAAATATTTAATAGTAAATGACCGAAACTTCTTACCGTACTAAGTTCTTTTGAAGTGTACACTTGTGAGTCCTAACCACAATTAATTATTCGACGTGAATTATATAGTAATTAACTCTTTAGATGTCGTTACACTATCGAGATGCACCCAGGGCTCTTTAGGTGTCGTTACACTATCGAGACCCCCCCCCCCCCCCGGGTCTCGGTCATACACGTACATTTTTATATCTAGACAATATTTTTGACATAAACGAGTATTAGATAATTTTTAATGTACCAGGGTCTGTAAACAGCTTTAATTGGTTTGTGCTTTGTCCATAAGCTTCCAGACTGATTTCTGCCATCTTATGACGACGTCTGTCGGATAATCGAGAACTATGGTGCCTTGTCGTAACTGCCAAGCTTATATCCATGTTTTCGTATGAATTCGGAAGTGTCATGCACGTGATGCTGTTGCGAGAAAATTTAACGGACAACCTTTTCTTTTTTGGCTTGTTTTGAAAGGAAGTTTCATGTTGCTCCATTTCCTGAATTTCCACTGAAATACACTAACCCGTATTTTTTAAATTGAATGTCAAATATAGGGCGAGAACAGGCTTTCTTCTAAATCGCGGTAATCTGGCATATTTTCATGTTGCCATCTGTATGTTGTTATTGCTGCAACACATGCATGTCAAAATTGAATCAGTGTGAAAATATGCATAAGTCTAGTATGGACCTGCCGTTTTGCTATGATTGAAGTCCAAACCTGGTTGCTGAATTTCAAATACATGAAACGATCTAGAGTTATTTGAATTATAACCTTGATAATATAGTGTAACGATACTTTGTATAACAATATTTGGACTAGTCAAACGACCACGAAAACAACATAAGATTCAAAACACTCGCTCGGTAGCTAAATTGTACAAATGTCTGGACGTTGTATATGACAATATATGGCTGTTGGTTATGGATTGCGGCTTCGCACCATCCCAAAACAATCTTGGTTTCTAACGGATTGTACTACGATAGAATGAATACTGGTATACGTCTCTTCCAAGAAATAGTTAGCCCTATCGATATTCATTCATATTTAATATACTGGCAATTTTTTTTATATATTTCAGATCACTGAAAAACATGACATTTTCTTGTATATTATGGGGAAGTAAATCTGCGCAAAATACTAAACTATATGTATATATATATACACCATGAACGGTTACTCGTGGGGGAAACATAAATCATTGGATAAATATACATCCGTGCGAACAAGCTGATGCGAGATCCATTCGCTGATGATAATATTAATTTGCCATCTGTTGACAGGGTGTTAGCACAATTATAGCTACATAACATAAACAAATTCTGACAGCCGAGTGGAGCATAAAATCAGCAAGATCCAAGGTTGTTGTCTTTTTCCCATGCGAAATGTACCAGAAATTGGGGGAGCCAAAACGAACATACATGTGCTTTGGCCGAGTTATCCTGAATATCCTCATTATTTGATTTTATTCGCTGGGGGTATAGCAGTTTGATTTTATTCGCTGGGGGTATAGCAGTTGGAGTTTATACAATCGCAATCCTCCTTAATCAATGGTTCCATGCGATTATTGATATGCTTCGGAGGATCTGAATATGAATACAGACACCATTCAGGCGTATACACCACCCCAACACAATATATGTACTCACTACAGACAATCAGCAATATCCGTCCTATACTTTCAACACTGCTATCAAATTTGTATGGATAAGACATATGTAGATGTGTATTGGCCATTTTAAAATATATATTCTATACTAAATATTCATTGACGAGTAGATATCCATCAATAATTTTTCAGATAATAACTTCAACAAACGACTATTTGTTGAACTTATTTTTGAATATTTCCCACCAATGAATAAGACTTTTTTCCTTTTGCTCTTTTGCCTGTTGTCTGCTCATAGTTCATGAACATTCGTCCAGCTGAATAATAAAGCATTCCAATATATACTTTATAACTGAGAGGGAGAATCCATTTAGTAAAAAAAAAGGATTAGAATTAAAGTAAACGCCTTGAGGCAAATTGAGGAAATACGCACATAATCAACCTATAATGTGATATACGTACATAATGTGACCATTTGATTCTGAAATAAGCAGATATTGGACTATTACCAGTCATTTCGTTTTATGGCGCGGGCCACAGTGAAACACCTGTTTTGTGAGTTAACTTATTTGTGTCATTGTCCGCATATAATCTGCTTAGTATCGCCTCATTATGAGTCGATAATAGGACTAAAATGTCCACACGGGACTTATGAAAAATATACACTTGCTACATTAAGGCTGAAGTCAAGTTCGTCAGACGCAGTTAGATCTGCATGGAAATACAATTCTGTGTCTGGCACATACATGAACACAAGTTGATTTGGGAAGCATACTCAGGTGGTGGTATGCATCTACCGGTGGTGATATGAGCACGTTGATGCTATCGAAAAACTTAACGACATCCTTTGAAGAAACTGAAGCGACGTTGAATAGAACAAGGCAATACAGTTGAATTTGGTGCTTTTGTATTCCAGAAACATGCGTGAAAAGGTCTCCTGTATGTTTGAACCTCTAACATACAATAGAACCGATCTCCGGTAACCATTCATATACGAAATACGAGCAGTTAAGTTTAACAAACGACCATTATTATCTAAACATTTCCCATCAGTGCATATGAATCTGCGCTTGTGATATCAATTTGTCTGGCTGTATGAATAACATACCATTCCTATATATATACTGTTATAACTGTGTGGGAGAATCCATTCAGTATATAAATGGTGCAGTTGAATATGTTGTCCAATTTGTATAAACAATAAAATTAATGAAAGTTTTAAAGCACCGCATGCAGTGAAAGTGTTGGCGAATATATTGTTCAATTCTAGTTTGTAGACAAGAGATACATATTGGTATGTATGAATGGCCGCATCTACTATCTAATATGTTAGTATGTGTTCCGCCATTGTAATATGTATATTTCTCGTTGAGGGTCTGAATGTATATCATGTGTTGAATAATCAAAGTCAACACATTGAGACAAATGAAGCTGCCATGTTTAGAGTCAATGTGAATTGTTATATGCCATTCTCATAGTTCACTCAAATTAATTTAAAATGTAATAAAAGTTATCTTGATAATTTTTTAAACGATGATGTATGCAAAGAATATGACAGGTAGATGCTATGGGGTTTTACGATAAACGTGCATTTTCCAGTTCGTTTGAGCTGGAAGCTCTGATCGGGATGTAAATACAATGCTGTGTCTGTCACATACATGAACATAGGTTGATGCGGGAAGCATATTCAAGTGGATGAATTAATTCTACATCTGCCAGTGGGAATTTGAATACGTTGATGCCGAAATAATGATTAAAACTTAACAGCAGCGTTTGAGGAACATGACGATAAGTTGAATAGAGCGAAGGCGACACAATTAAATAAGATATAATGTGCTTTGCTTGTTTAGCGAAAATGTTTATCATTATATAAGTTTTTGGTAATAAAGTGTGAACAGGTCTGTAATGCGTTTGATCCTCTAAAATGTATTAGAATTGTTCTTTAAATTGCCCTTTTCCTATTAACATATACGATATTACAATGAGATTTATATGCGACTCTTGGTCGGTGGTTTGTTTAAACTACCACATATAATATCTATTGCATTAAGATATGTGTGGTTGTATGATCCCCCAGTGTAACATGTATATGACTCATTATTGGCACGAATGTATATCATGTGTTGCAAAATCAAAGTAAACAAATTGAGGCAAATGAAGCCACCCTGTTTAGAGCCAATGCAAATTATTATACACCATTACAGAGTTCACTCAATCTAATTTCACAAATGTGATAAAATAGAGGGTATCTTGTGTTTTTGCGTGGAAGCCGAAAGTTATGTCATGAGTGAGCGAGAAAAATGTTTATTTTCGCGAGCAGCTTGCTGCGAGCGAAAATAAACATTGGTGTCGTTCACGAATTACATAATTTTCGGTATCCACTCAAAAGACACTAGATATTCTTTTTATTATATGCGTTTCCAAAGATATCCGTTATTTACAACGATACATCTTATCCATGTAACTGTGCAGAATTTGAACATAAAAGTGTTTTAAAATAAGTATAATAACCGTAAAGGATCACTCTACCGATTCGTGAGGATGTTGAAATATTCCAGCATTAGATTCAACATATCTATAATTTGAAAGAGGTACATAATGTGATGACTTGATTCTGAAAGCAGATAAGGGAGTCATGGCAGTTATTTCGTTTTATGGCGCGGGCCACAGTGAAAACACATATTAAAGAGCGTATATATGATAAATCGTGTGTTGGATTATCTGTGTTATCGCCCAGATATAATCTGCTTAGAATCACCTCATAATGAGTCCATACTGTGACGAAAATGCTCTCATTTTCAGCACATTATCAACTCAAAATAAGGCGATTCTAAGCAGATTATATACCTAAAACAAGTTCTTTATCAGCAGATTATGTACGGATTTCCAGGAGAACAGGCTGTTACGTTGGTACAAGCAAGTGAATCGCGCACACACAGTATTTAATTAACAGCGATTTTTTTTGATAAATCACTATTGAGCGGGTAATAAAGTGGTCTTCACAATTAATTTTAAACGATATTATATGCAAAGAATATGACAGGTCAGCCTGTTTTCCAGCTTATAAGTTCAAATAAATTCATTATGGCAGGAGAATTGTTTTTGTCCTGAAAATCAGGATGTGTTGTCACAGACTGTCCTCCCGAAAACCAGTATCTGTTTATAATAGAACTTGTTTTAGGTAGATACTCTGCTTAGAATCGCTTCATTTGAGAGCGTTTTAGTCACATCGACTCATATTAAGGCGATTCTAAGCATATTATGTGCGGACAATGACACAAGTAAGCCAACTCACCATTTTTCAGGTGGACGCTATTTAACATGTGTTTTCATTGTGGCCCACGCCATAAAACGAAATAACGGATATGACTCCACTATTTCCTTATTTCAGAATCAAATAATCACATTATGCACCTCTTTGACATTATACATGTAGGTCGCCGACGTATGTGCATATTTGTGCGAGGATATGTAGGACAGGTGGCATGCTATGAGGTTTTACCAATTAACTGCTAGATTAACGACAAACGTACATGTTCACAATTCCAGATCGACCATTAGAGGTAGAGGTATAGCAGATATAAGTTCTGACGAAGAGATGTAAATAAAATTCTGTGTCTGGCACATTCATGAAAACAAGTTGATGTGGGAAGCATATATACTCAGGTGGGGGTATTACTTCTACATCTGTGGGTGGGGATGCGAGCACGTTGATGCCGCCATAATGAATCACAGATCGACGATGTGGAAAATAACGGCTGTTACTAATCAGGGTGGAGTTAATTGCAGTGGATTTTCTTGCGGACCCCATCAGTTATTGTGTCGTTTGCCGAACGAGATAATCCAAGTGCATTCCTCATCCATGTGCATGGCTGTAACTTGTGCGTGCGTTTTCTCAGGGACTAGTCAGGGACGTGGCTATAGGGTTTATGTTGCGAGTAGTCCAACATCTAATTTCTAAATGCACGCCGCCCTTGAACCAGATCAAAATATCCAAGTCCGAGACATTCTATTAGCTCCTCCATGCGTTGTAATTTGTAAATCGCTACCACAAGTGTTCCAAGCTAACACCCCATATGGTTGGACATTTTCCAACTTGTTGCCATTTTAGTTAAAACATTTGACCGAAAGTAGCTCAAACTCGATTTTTTAAAATAAAATTTCACAATAAAGACTGGTTAGAATATCAAACTGTTAGGAAAATTTCAACCCATTTTTTGTATGATAGTTCCAGCTAGTGTTTTAGGCATGAAATTCGCAATCCAAGTCCCAACGTATATGCGTGGGGTGTGTGTATTTGCAATGATCGACCATAGTATGTGATAATAAGTGCACCATCTGTGGGCCCTGTACCGTATAACATTACAAATACAGTGAGTTGAGCTGCACACATGGTGGCGACTAAAATAAACCTCGACAATTGAATAACGTAGGTGACTTCTTGTAAATCACGAGACTTGGCAAATCGTGTACTATTAACAACAAAAGAACATTCACTATGATTCAGGCCCTACATCTCCCCCAAATTCAGAAAGTGTCCAATTCAAGTGAATCTCAGTGGATAGACGACACGCTGAAAATATCATATAAATCATTTCTAGTCGAAGCATGTTGTAATAAAGAGTAATCGATATATGCTGAATCCCAATCAACAAAGAAATAAATACACTGGTATAAATTCAGTCGAATACTATATATAAAACACAATTTTTGCATTACAAAATTAGTATTTTCAAAGGAACGCTCGTGTTACAAGAATTGAGTTTTATAGTATTCATGTAGGGCCCTGAACAAGTGGTCATTCTGTTGATGGTAATTATATTGGCCGTTAACTGTTGGTAGGGCAAACGGTTTTTCTTAACTGTTCATCTTCCCTGTCTTTTGCAAGTCCGCCATATCCATGTGGAACATTCGGTGAGACTGATGGCTAAATATTAGCCGCGAGGTAGTTATAGGGCAAGCTATTTTTCTGAAATTTTCGTCCTTTCGTGGGTAATCCACGATATCATTGTAAAATTATGTAAGACAGATGGATATATACTTTTAAATTGGTGTATTGCGCTGACATTTGAAATCGTCATTCTTGTGTTTTAATTATCTACACTTGAATTATTCTCGCAGATAATGGCATTGTCGTCAACAATAATCAAATGGTGACATGTTAGTTTCTTAAGTTAATACATGAGAACAATTCGAATTGAGAGTTTATGCCAAATCAAAATATGGAAACTGCAAACCATTTTCTTCAAAAACCGATATGTTGGGCCCGAGAATTGTTCGACATCATATTTTGTAACTATTTGTTCCTGGCCCACTCCTATGCGAAGGATACCGCATCAGTTGTCGAACAATCGCTGTCTATGCTGTTATGTGGCGCTTGTATTAAGGTCGGAGAGAGCTGTATGGTATTTTCAACTTAACATTCACTCATCAGAATTCAATATTAACATGACTTCTATTCAAACTAGATTTGACATTATTTTACAAATGATTTCAAATGGGGGGTATATATGTGTTGCATACACAATGTGTATCGATTCATGTATCGTGACGATGCTAATTTTCGTGGCCATATAGCGACGAGGCGACCTTAGTCGCCGAGTCGCTATGTGGCCACTAAAAAACTAGCCGAGTCGCGATATATACATGAATTGTTACAAATACATTGTGTATATAACACGTTTATTTACCATTCGTGCGACAGAATCCACCACACAAATTGCACTTTAGGAGCTTTTTATATGCCGAAATTGTTGCATTTGTGCTGTGGATTATAGCTTTCTTGAGTAAATTCCCCCAAACGCGAATATGCCTCACGGAAATTGAATTCAATAGAAACAATCTTTTATATCTGCGTTGTATATAAGTATATAATAAATACTAAACAAATATATGTTACATGTAGTTACTTTGTGATATGTTTTACCATAATACCCACGACGGGAGGCAACCAATTGATGTTAAAATCTAGAAACTATCTGTTTATATAGTGCGCAAGAATATACGTTGAAATGTTTTTTTAATTTTTCACGCGATTGATGTGACGTCAGTTCATTCATGATTTTGACCTGCTAATGACGTCATGCGCGTCTTGTACCCCGACTGCAGTAATGATACAGATATGTTTATCGCCAGTTCGTTATCGCCAATGTTATCAGCGAATTTCACAGGAAAGGGTAGATAAACTATATTATTATATGATCACAAACTTTCTTCTAAAGGTCCCATAATAAATGATACGGAAAATGAGTTGATAAATAGAGGATATGAAATGAGTGTTTCTCTCATATGATATTTATGAAACTCGTCACGAATTTTCAGTTTTCTCGAGCCTCCGGCGAGAGAAAACTGAAAATTCGTGACGAGTTTCATAAATATCATATGAGAGAAACACGAATTACATATTCTATTTATCATATGACACCTATAAATTGATTATGATGTCCAAAACGCACACAAATCACTAAATAGCTATATGACATCGGCAGCAAAAGGTTAATGTGACGTCACTTCATTGCACCGGAAGCCCAATTACACCTGGTGAACTAGCAGAAATAATATGCACGCGAAGATATAGTGCGCTATTCTGTTCTCAGTTTGTGACATTATATCGTATGTTTATTAGATAAATACGAATGACATATTCTATTTATCGTATAACAATGTCCAAAAATATATATTTCAAGATCATAATTGCGATAATTTCGGCATCGCGTTGATTGACGCGCACGAATTTGACCTGCATTGAGTTAGAGATGCGGCTCTGCCCAGGCTGCCATTCAGCCAATCAGAACACACTTTTGGTCAACAAACCAATCAAATCATCGGAAGGTGATATGAACTAGTATTTCATATTAAATTGATTTATGACATACTTTCCAACGTAAATAATGATTGAGTCTTATGATAAATCAGTATATCTACTGGATTGTCCAGCTTGTCCTATACATAGAACATATGGGTTAATAACAATATCACGCGAAGTCATGAGTTTATAATAGGAAATGTAATCCTGTTTATTAAATTTTGACTTCTTGAATCACATTGTTGTGCATTTGATGGATCCATGTACATCTATACACGGGTCAGTAAGTTATTTCGGGTCTAATGGGCTTCGTAACATTGGCAGATCATATAATAAATCACTTATTACATTGTTTCGAAGTTGACATGAGGATTTCAGACCGGAAAAATACGGGCATCAGGCTCACTCTTGGTTGGAGTTTATGGCCCGAAAGAAGAAAATCAAGATTCGTCATAAATTTAACTCGTCTGCCTGCAGCCTCGGTGAATATTAACTTCATCGGGTTGATAAATCCTAATTAACTTCATCGGGTTGATAAATCCTAATTTCAACCTCGAAACAATGCAATACATGTATAATATCGTTACCTTGTAGATCGAATAGATCACCGATGAAGACTGAACAAAATGAAAAACAATTGGAAAAGAACAAGAACACAAGCATGATAGTGTGACCATCATGGCAATGCGACAGGAAGTTACTTTGGTTTAATTGCATTTTAATGTATCTGCTTGTATGGCCAATCCTTGATCATATTGATGCTATGGTGCTATATGTATGCATGCCTTAAGAAATTGTGCTTGGATGTGATGGTGTGGGAACAACATTTGAGACCATACACTCGATAATTACAATGTTATCACTCACATGTATTTATATCTACAGGTGGCCAGTTACCTGAAGCGTTTCCGGTCAGCATACGAAACCTTAAGATGAAGGTCAGGTGACCAATTCTGAATGGGAAATTCAATATAAATTGCTCGGGAACTAAATCGTTTATACCACTAACATTCTTCATATGTAGCTGATGGATGCGCAAATTAATATATAAAGTTCTTTATATATTTTGCTTTCTACAAGCGTGTTATTGACTTGCATCTGGTGACCTACTTAACAAAATAAAATAACAGAAATAATGAGGACTCAGTAAGTATAATGAAAGATGTTCCAACCATGCATTTGCAACATTGTATCCACTGGCAACGTGACGCACTTGTCAGTAATTTTCCTCTGGAGCATCACATGTGCATCCACATACTATTGGTCAATTAATCATGTTATATGTGATCCCGAGACTCCCTGTGCATCTTAGCTCAATGTGGGTTTTTTTTTGTATTTACTATTTTATAATGTTATCATATTGCATGAACAGTCTGTCCTGTCCTCGTGTGGTTGTTTTGTTTGCGAATAAATCATTATCAATAATTCAAACACAAGTGCTTATTTTGATCAAACAAAACAAATATTGCTGTTATTGAACTTCATATTTGAAGTGACAGCTAGATTTGTATGCGTAGAAAGTTGGAAGTCTCCAAAACTCCAGGATGTGATGTCACATGTTATCACTGATGAATGGGTGGCTAATTATACTAATACTAACCATGACATCCTTGAACATCGTCACAACTATAATATATGTGATAGTATCCCATGTCGAAATCAGAATTAATTTATGTGACCAAATAATAGAGAGCATAAGGTTGCGTGGTACTACTCTGGTATGGTGACAGGTTAATAACGTTTACCCCTATCTAGTTTTAAAATCCATCGATGAACTTGCAGAATGTTACTTTGGTTACTGGTTGTCCAACAAAACATATACAATAATCAACAACAATCAATCAATAATATTAACGCTTCAGCTTATTACCGCGTGGAATATATACTCAATTATTTAATATGACGTGAACTTCCAAGCAGAGATACTACTTTTATCAGCACGATATATTAATGATACGGGTGGCGTTGACGGTGGGTATGCTGTTAAAATATTCACCTCCGTCAAAAACCATCATAAACAGAAAGAATAGTAAAATATAGACAGACCTTGTTCTTATACCTATCAAAAATATTGCATAAACAGTATGTTATTGTCAAATGGCTTTCCTTTGTTATGTAAACAAAGGCAAAAAACGTTGCAGAACCTGGCTTTTGTTTAGATCCGGATATGGTACACATAAAGAGCGTTGTTTGTTACTGTTTTTCTGATATGGAAATAATAAAGAGCGTTTATATAATTTGTGGGTGATTATCCAATATAAGTGCGCTGTGTTATTTAAACAGAAGCAAAACTTCTGTAACACGGGCAGTCTCTTGTTTATGTACACCACCGTACGTCTTGGCGACAATATACTATTTACGCGCTGATTATGTTTGGCATATGAACAAAACTATATGCATTTTAATATTCCTTCTGTTGATGGCGATTTGAACAAATATGAACATTTCTGCAACGAACGCCGCCCGTGCCTTTAATATTCACAGGACAGATAATACGAAATCCTGCCATTCATATAGAGCATCATCATATCGCTTTGAATTCCAAGAATGGTAAGAAGTACCAAAGACAAATTATCCAAATTGACTGTGTCGCACGTTCATGCGAAAAATATTCCGGATAAAGTCACCAACACGGAATTTTTACTGTGATGACAGTTTGATCACATTGGCCCATAAAACACAATGGATATGTGGGCGACGCAGAGAGATGACAACCCGTGCAACCGGAAGTGATATTGCAGCAAATTTCCCAGTGCGACGAAAATAGGTGACAGTTCGGATACCGGTCCGTGTGCACTTCCGTTGATTGTTAATCGAAATTCGGTTATTAAAAAAAAATGCTAACAGATGGAGTAATGATGTTTTTTTTTATATTTTGACAACATTTGAAATTTGCAATAAATGGGTTAACATTGGGACACTCTTCGGATTTGCATGGGTTGAGGCAAAAATAACGGTTCGATCGCGAGCTCAATGTACAAATTGAACATTAGTTGAAAAGTATATATATATTTTTTAATAGGTTCGCGCTACAACATGCAAGCGTAAATATGAATGGGATATTTATATTTATATATCTAACTCTTACCTTTGATGGCGGAGAAGGATATGCTATGAAGAGGTCGGCGAAAACACACTTGGCAAGAATGCTTATATACCTTCATTACATATGCTAATGTCCTAATGTTTATGTTAATGAAGTGTCGCTCTCTTCACGTGTGTCAGAGACATGTGGCGGACGCATTAGCACCGCGGTAACGGCCTCGCTTCCAGCCGCCTGTTATGGTAATGACATTACGAATTGCATTGGCGATTGGTCGGCTTGAAGCTCTAGATCGCGTTACGACCAACGCCGTAAAAATAGCCCAAGGAGTTCGACTTGTCTGCTAGGGGGCCCCTGAGAAAACAATATGACAATCCAATCCGACAGAAGGTAAACAATACCAGCCAGCTTTTAAAACATATAGATATATATTTACTCTATTCGCACGTGGCGAAGAATCATTAGTGTGTTTATCGGTGTGTTAGACTGGTACTAATCGTGCAACAAATCATAAGACGAGGTGCTGATTTTGTTAGGAGTTTCTAATGTGTTGAAGTTTAATTGATAATGAACGTTTGACGATGTCGCCACAGGTGTAGCTAATCGAATGTAATAATTTGTTCTCATCGGCCTCTGGTGATTCTTAGACAGTATGCGCCACGGGAGTATATTTTCCAATGGTCTTGTTCTCAGTCGGTAAGATTATAAATTTTATTTTATGTGCTGCGGTTTATCTCATTGCATCTTATCTGCCTTTTTATAATGATCATTATCTGGTAGAATATTGTCAATTAAATACATGTGTTGCAGCACGTGTTCGTTAATTATACACGCTTTCAAAAGAAACTATCGTCATAAAAATATCGGAATCAAACCAGTAACAATATATATTAACGTCCGGAAACATCAGAGTAGTGAAGTATCCTGTCCAAGTAACCATGGTACTATTATGATGATGGGAACGTTTGATTTGTTGGACACGGCAAAAATGTCGTGTACAATAAATGGACAATTCCATGAAATGGTAGAATGTATCTACTAATTGTGACAGTTTGTATTAAGTAACCAGAATGTATAACCATTTATTGCAGTTTCGGTCTAAGTGCCGTGGATGTCCAGCACAAATGTTGCGATTCTCTTATATATTCTCCATAATAAAGAATCCTGATTTTTTTGTTTATATCAATGTTTTTTTTAGAAATAGGAGTAGTAAAATACTGTCATTCAGCTTTCCGAGTTTCCTTTTTAAACTGCATACACTTACATGCATATCTTGAATATTTCCTTAGAAATGATATAGTAAAGGGGGCCTAATTATAGTCAGGTGGTCAGGCGACTGCCACTGTGGTTAGGGCAGTTCTAAATTGAATGTAGTGTGCACTATGGTATATTGGTTGACACTATATTATCATTTCGTATGTCAAGGCTCTGGCTTCGGTCCATTTTCGCCATGCTGTACACTTACACTTGTCGTTTTGACATTCCATTTAAAACCTAATTTCTTTTAGCTAAGACAGCCTTAGAATCCAACTGAAAAATTCATTATATTTATATTGGAAATATGTATATTGTTGATTAGTTGATTTTTTGGCTGAACACACCTTTAGCATGTGTCGCCGGTGTGACTAAAACGCTCTCATTTTGAGGCACATTGTCAACTCACTACTAAGCAGATTAGCTAACTAAAATCAAGTTCTATTATAAGCAGATAATGTGCGGGTTTTCCGGAATACAAGCTGAGTTTATAACTTACTCGTTGTCGTCCTCCATGGCGGCCCGTCGTGCCTTTCTAGCCGCCCGACGTTCGTCTAAGGAACTCATCCTTTATTCTGATGAGGTCGAAAACCTGAAACACGAATATCTTAATGAAACTACTCATAGAACACAACACACCAATGAAGGTGCTGTCACCACGTGCACCTTTTGCAGGGGCGTAGGAACCGGGGGGGGGGGGGTAATATATAGTATACTCTATATGGGCAATTAGCTGTTGGGGGTACCATTATAAAGATTAGGTACCTTGACTGCCATGTGTTATTGTCTCACTGGTTTGTGTTATCATACAAGTACAAACGTTTCGGTTTTTATCGGGTAATAAATTATAACTCCCCATATGGTGCTATCCATCGGCTTTTGTTCCTTATAAGCCTTCTTGTAACAGTACTCTCTCAGATATCATTGTGTTAGCCCACAAACGGTATCTAATTTGTCCAAAGCTACAAAATAAATCAACACCAAGATTTCCAAGATGAATTCAATACGAAATTATTTGAAGAAGTACTTTGGTTCAGTTACATGCATGCACTACTACTATGAATTAGTCTGGGAAAGCTGAGAATGTGAATATATAATTATGTAAGTATAAACCTATATATCATGTTTTCATGGAAGACTGCCTCATTTGTACACACACGCGTATGAGAGTCAAAACATATGTCCATACTATTTTGTACAACAGGTGAAAACTAAAATACCATATGTCCCTCAATGGGTTATTTAACGTAAATGCTGTCACAGATGCAACTCGATGGCATATGGCCATCGAATGTGGCCCCTCATATACAAACATCTTTCCTACGCCCCTGATACCCCACAATAAATATAGCTTCCTACGCCCCTGACCTTTTGTAAACACGTTATACAACGTACTTGTATTGTCACATATGGAGTAATGGTGGGAGACATTTTGGCCTCATAGAACAAACTGATGCAACACTAACGCACATTTGTTGTGGATATTCCACCCTCTTTACCGTTTGTTTGGAACCAATAGAAACTTTGTTCTAACAATTTTATTTTTTAACAACTATTGAGGGTGAAATTTGTTATATGTTGAACGAAATATTCAAATGCCACTCACTCTAATACTGAATATCAGACTGTCAATGGGCAAAATAGATATGCGAATCTTGTTTAAACTCCCACTTCAATTGTGTTTGTCGATATTCCTCCTCCCGCCAATTATGTCATACACTATGTGCCTCAAAGAATACATCAGTAGTATATATAATGTCATATATACAACAAGACAGGCATGCAAGTGGACAAAAGAACGTCTCGTGACATATATATGATGAGAACTCAGATTACTCTATTGTGATAATATTCATGCCATGTGGATTCTGAAACATTGATTTGGATAGGGCGATAGAATGGATGTTAATAAATTTAATTTGTTGTTGAAAATGTTTGATATTTCATGTACTCTTTAAGCCCAGAAAACTTATAGCAATGTTCATTCCTCAAATTATGACTGGTAGTTGCTTGACTTGTCATGATTCGGGTATCAAACTATCTCGATAGATACATTGTATACATAATACGAATATGTATGAACAAAGCTGACTAAATATGTAGTTCGCATCAAATAGAACAAAAATAACATATTTCTACTATATAGAACGTCTGCCATTGAATGCATTATGTAGTAGCAATAAAGAACATGCTGTGGAGTGAAAAACTGGTAGCGGATTTGTCACTTTGGTACGTCTTTTAATAGTAAATGGAGTCTATATGGGTATGTAAAAATTGATATACTGTCATCCCAAGAATGCGACAACACCCAGAGTCGTTTCAACATATACAAGCAAAACAACATCCTCTTCAATTTATCACTAGTCATATTGTTTTATATCTGACTCTGTTCAATGGACCTCAATATGTTTATCATTGTTAAACACACAACACAAATAATGTTAACCTATAGTTTACAACGAAGTTAAAAAGCTGCATTCTGTATGTCCACCCAAGACGTAAGTCACTGACCGATTGGGAAGAGAGTTGAAATATTTTGTGCATGGCTAGGATGAACCTTTGCTATACTAAATATACTCATTGATAAGTAGTTTCCATAGGCAATGGGTCGGTTGTTGAAGCTATTATCTGAACATTTCCCACCAATCATTATGAATCATTCTGCGCTTATATTATATGACTGTCGTCTGCTTTTTATGAACAGCGCTAAAAATGAATATTGGACTATTCCAATGGATACTTTTATGAGTGAATGGGAGAATCCATTTAGTTAATAGAGGGTTAATGTGGGGCTTTGTTTCGCAATTTGAAAAAAAGCATAATATCACAATGCTTCACCAATCAGAGGTAATTCGCAAATACAGAACATCTATTATAATTTAAATAGTTATTTTCCTGACTGAATAGAATCATTAAATTGTTTGAAACATTTATAAGAACCTCATTTCCTTTCGCTCATGATTTTCACGACTGACACGACGATGATAATTATGATGATGAAGCTTATGATGACGATTATTATGTAATGCTACTAATGATTATGTCGATGTTGATGATGTTTTCAATGATAATGACGACTACGATGCTGGTGACGATGATGATGATGCTGATAATGATGACGACAACGACTAGAGGATGATGATAGTGATCATAATCGTGATGATGACGATGATCATGGTGATGATGATGACGATGATGATGAAGATGATTGTGGTGACGATGAAGACGTTTAGGAGGTCACTGTATTTTTGTACATAAATTCTTTTCGACATTCTGTCATTGATCTGTATGTAATTTCGTTTTATAAATATCCATTCATGTTATTAATTGGATCAGAGAATAAAGCAATTCAACAATGTATCACTCTTAGCAGCGCTTGTGACAACGTTCGTTTTTGTATGAGTTATCGGTACTTGAAGAAAGTGACATATCATTTTTTCCATGCCATAAAAGTGAAGTCATTATTGCCACACGATCCTAGGTTATTAAACTATATGCACACATCGATGTACTCCAAAATAAATATATTAACCCTTGTCACCAAATATGTTTAGGTAAATTCCATTTGTGACTGCTGGAACAGGCTAAACATTTATCTAATTCTAACGTTGAATGTGTCGAACCTGAACCAGAACCTCCCAATGTTCACCTACTCATGTGGAGGAACATCTAGACTCTTGAATAAAAATTCATTACTCTCACCGAAACTCTGCATGTAATGTCAATGTTTATACATTTGACTTGTGGGACGATGATTGTATTTAAATATTACACTAAAATGTTCATCAGCTTTAATGTTGTACTTGCCGATTAAACGTTCATGTGGCTGAAGAATCACCTTGACTGACGGGACAGTATTTTTGTGACCGATGGGGTACTAATTAAATTTTATACTGTTTTTATCCTCTTGCGGGCAATACAACAAAATATTAAGAATTTTATTGCGCCATACATGCATTTTAGCTAGATATTTTGTTGTTATTTCTCTCAGCATATATATATATATATTGTTACAGTAATGTGGAATTTTGCTAAGTGTTCAGAACTAAACAGCAAATAATCATGCCAAAATTGTTTTTTTCCCATAATTTTGATATCCAAATAGGCAGCAATCAGCGTCATTGTGACAAATGAATTACATTCATGGATTACAGTTGGGGAATAATTGTCGTATGTATATCACCGATAAAGGGAGCAAATATTTAAATATCTACATGTGTGCGAAGTTCAGTGTGTTTTCTGATATGGTAGTCGATGCCGTTGGAATGAACTATTTGCTACCTTCATTCAGTGGAGAGAGGGTATGTGTACTAACTTATCAGTTCTATTCATTAAATAGGTCCACATTACGTCTTTAATAGTGCGCACTAGATTGCACTCTATAATATATATATTAATGATAACCCTCCAATTAACTGTAACAAGACAAGCTCATTCTAACAAAATAGTTTTGCTTCTAAATGTATATGAACAACTTCCTAAAACGTAGGTTTATTGTGTGTATATATGTGAACAGTATTTCAGTAAAGATCAAACTTGTGTTTTTATCACACTGCCAACAAAAACTAATGGTGGTTATGTACGGTACCAGTGGCAGTATGCTTTGGTCGCGTTATAGTCTGAAGATGAAGCGACATACAAATGTTTTCAGATCTTCACAAGAAACAGCTGATGCATGAACATCCACTTCTGTCCATAGATGGAAGAGATGTTGGAAACAGTAATCCTGACTGACATCAATTTAAAGATCTTGGATTTAAATGTGTTTGTGTTCAGCCCCAGAAACAAGGGTGGTTATCTTTGACATATTTTGCTTGGTCACTAATCCTACGATATATCATGCTGCAATGTATTATATCAAGGCTCATGATGAAGGGTAAGACATACACGATAGTTTGTGTTTATTAACCGTATCTCTATATAGACTATATCATGAACATAAACCGTGGCTGCTGGGAAACCAGCCTATTTCGAAAAACTGCACAATATCTTCTTATAATATAAGGTAGATATTCTGCTTAGAATCGCCCCATTTTGAGTCGATAATGTGCTGACAATAAGATCGTTTTCGTCACATCGACTCATAATGAGGCAATTATAAGCAGATTAAGTGCGGACAATGACACAAATAAGACGGCTCATTCAGGTGTTTTCACGGTATAGCCGGCGCCATAAAACGAAATAACGGGCGTGAGTCCAATATCTGCTTATTTCAGAATCAAATTGTCAAATTTTGTACATATTTAACTTTATAGGTCGATTATGTGCGTATATGTGCAAGTATATGTTGGGGACATGGCATATTGGGTATATGTTGACACACTTACGCATGGCAGAGTTCTAATGAATACCTCATTCTTTATCGATGAGACACCCATTTGTTATTCCCACTTGACCAAAAATTCATGTGTGTCATACTTTTATATTATGTAATACATGCAAATCTAACGAACTTGTTAAACGAGCATAAATATTGTTATCAACCTCAACTCGAGTCTTTTTCCAACTAAAATAATGAAGGAGCAGCCATGAATGACATGACAAGCGACATCGAAGTATTAAGAGCGCTGATAACATATTTTGATCTCATTGTTCTCATTCAATCCAAATTTAAGCATAATATGACAATGGAGTGTTAGTGATACTATTTTAATGCATTGCCTTTGCTTAAACTCACACATTGGAATTTGGGAAATCCATGATAGAATGATGTTGATTTTCATACTTTGCTCATTCACCCGTTGTCGTATATTTACTAGCCAACTCTCCTGAACCAGAATTTCAAGAGCTGCTATCAAGTTAGAAATGGCAAACGAGATAAAAATTAACTGCGACAGTTTAGTTAAGAATAATGAAGATGTATGATTTTTTTCTAAATTGGCGTAAAGTGCAATAGAACCAAATTACTGTAATGCGCTTTATAAATGGACCGATTGTTATTCTGAATCGACCCAAAATGTCAGTAAAGTTTTGCGTAGTGACTAGAATTGGAAGTAGCTTCAGGTTAATACACAGCATGCATGTGATAAAACCGCAGCATTAAGCCTCAATATATCTAGTTTACTAGAATACAGTACAATACTTCAACCCTTGTAGATGGGAACACTTTATAGATGGGTATGCATTACTAATCTAAGAACATTATATTAGCAACTATACTAGACTCAACAAGAGATATATATATACGTCTTATGCGCTTTTGTAGCAATTATAACAGACATAAACTAACAAATAAATAATGTAGCTGAAATAAACTATAATTTGTGCATATTGCAAAGGAAACTATAAAACATGTTATTGCAAGTTATACTTATTAGATTTCAATCGTTCCCCCAAGTTAGGTAAAGCACACCAATTTCCAAGGCGTGTTCAATGTCTGCTTGTGAACGGGTTGTGTGTCGTGATCAACACACTGCTGACTGCAGTGTACTCCCATCGGATTTCGAATTAATCACATGCATTATGTGCGGTAAATTGTGCAGTGCTCTAAGTCGGTCAGAAAATGCGAATAGTTCTTTACCAGAATCAATCGAGTCGAAGATGAGAAGTATATATATATAATATCATATGACCATACGCTAGCGTAATTAACGAACCACAGCCAAGACAGACGCATAAGCAAGGGTATATCTGTCTTTTTAATCCTATAAAATAACTTCATAGATGCGTATTCCCATCAAATAAGATTAACTTAGGCCTTATATCGTGGTGTGATTATGATATTTTACTCCCCAGACATGCACAAGGGTTCATCTACAGAGTGGGTTCTATAGCAATTTCGTGTATAAATTAGACTACGAGCTCACCGACTCAGACTTAAAACCTATATAACAAACTTTTAAAAGCCATTCTATTTGAACAAATTATTATAGAATATAAACTACCAACATCAAATTGAAAGTATTCAAAAGTTAAGACTGTTGGTTGTTGTCCAGAGGGGAGTATTTTACTGAAATTAACATTATATTATTGACGCTGCTGTGTGCGCAATCCGATTGAGATGTGTACTATACGAAGAAGCTTGTCGATTTCATCATGTTCATTTCATTCATATAACGTCATCATGTCGATTTCAACGAAACTCGAATAGCAACGTCATCATGTAGCTTTCACCATCGACCGAATTTGCGATAACCTGAATGTATCTTCTGCTTTGTTCATAAGTATGTGTTTCTTGTCGAATCATGAAAATAGAAGGATATCTGAGGATTATCAGATTCACTCATGTACTATGTAATATTACGATAATTTAAACGCGATATAATAACGTTTGCTTGCATCACGAATTTCGAATTCGATTCCAGTATTGTCCCCAGCCCAACCAGAGTGATTGAGATTTTCCCATTGCCACTCCATTGCAAATATTTTACAGTCTATAATATGTTATAATTATGTTGTCAATAAAATGCAAACCGCGGCTACGAATGAACTTCACTGCATAATTCCGATAGTAACTCCCCTCATTTTGGAACGCCGGCCATTGAAAGACGAATACGTTCACTTTAGATTACGACATTAATGCTTTAAGCCCACCGATCTACTGTGAGACAAAAGTGCTCGCAAAAATTCAAAACAGCAGTGTCGTGTTAGATAATAATTGGTGACGTCACAACATCAGATATAGTTTATATACGACCCAAAGCGTCCGGCTATGGTTCGTTATAACTATTATGTAACCATCACTTGAATGTTATGGTAAAGGCTCTCTGAAACTTTAATGTCGTATTGTAATTTAGAGCAACTTTTAATATAACTGGAAGTTATTTTTGGAGTCTATAAAATAGAATCTTCAATATATTTAGTATGTCAATTTAAAGAAAAATAATTCGATTTGAGCATCTAATCTTACAAGGTGAATAGCAAAAACCAGAGTGTATGTAATGTTATATATACACGCTTACTTTGATGCATCATCAGAGGCGGACTGGGCCAAAAAACCGGCCCGGGAAATGAATATAATACCGGCCCATCTGCCGAAGGCAGTTGACGAGGTGCCGAGTGGGGGGTGGGGGTCTCTGTTCGGGGAGTATCCACCTTGGGAAATTCCAACTGCACCCCCCCCCTTGAATCATAATCAGACCACAAATACATGTTTTTGCATAATTCCATTTGCACCCCCCTTCCACCTCAGTGCTCTGGCCTAATATCCTATATATTCATAAACCATGGTTCTATATATTCCTGGTATGAGACCATTCAGATATTTTTACCTGAAAAATTGCATAAATTCTAACATCTAGAGGTCTAACTCGAGACAAATGCACACGGCTACGGAAAAGAGACCAGGACACACCGGGCTGTCTATGGTTGTTCGGCCCGGGGTGAGAAAATTTTGAAAACTATACAAGAAAATCGCTATTAATCCTAGCATCTAGACTGGCCTCAACTGACGCGTTCCTATTGTGTTGGAAATTTCAATTGGGGGAGGGTCCGGGAGGGGCGCGTGAGAATTTTTTTGGGATTTACAGCTGGGAGTTACCGTTAAAATCTCGAGATTAACGGGGTCTTTACGTGGTGTTATATGTAGCTGACAAGTTAATTTAATGATAACATTACGATTAGCTAATTAGGCTGGTTAAACAACACATGTGGCGGCCCACGTCGGTTTCATTTGCGGCCCAACCACATATCCTCCCCCCCCCCCCCACGGCCTCCGGCCCATCGGGAATTTTCCCGGTCTCCCGATCGGCCAGTCCGCCTCTGTGCATCATCCATCATCACACTGCAATGACTCAAATTCTGACCAGTTGGGAATGCCGTATGCAGTTTAACCGTTAGAATTCTTGTGCAGTCAGCAGTCATTGCCCAAGTGCAATGAAAAGGGGAATTTCAATCTTTTTTTTCTTTAGTTTATGATTCCGTGAACATCACTTCGCATTGGTCCCAAAATGAAGACTATAGCCACGTTCTAATATCTACGAAAGCCATTATACGTCATATATTTATTATCCCACGGCTATATTCTGGTCGGATTTTTGAAGACGTAACAGCACCTGCTTGTAGCACAAAGCCATAACAAAAGACAAAACTATGTGTCGATACATCTATCATAATTCCCCCTGTATACCTAACCAAGTTCATTCACTTGAACACAATCGCGAAATAATCAGATGCTTATCTAAGTAATGTGGGTAATGCGATCGAAATGAAACATCAAAAGTGTGGAGATATTGTTGGAGAACGGATATTAGTTCTTGTGCTTCGCAATTAGAGATAACTCCTGGCGCATCTGTTGTTGTTTCTTCGGCGAATTGCGTGGCGATCATGTATATACAGCAATTTGTATTTGCATTTCGTATTAACTCTGTCTTTACTAAATAGTCATTGATGAACAGTTCCTTCAGAAAATATTTGGATAATAAGTTCAGCAACGATCAATTAATAGCTTCTGCACTGTCTTGTATAATTGTTGTCGTCTGCTTATATCTCCAGATTAGATACCAGACAATTCCAATTTGTGCGGTTTTAACGGCATGCGTAAGCGAATCCATTCAATACAGAAAAGGGTTAACCCTTTACCCAACAAACCGGCCAAAACCGGCCAAATAAAGCTTCAACAGCCTAAAATATCTTCGGTCTGTCTCAATAAAACCATACAAATATGGATATCATTGGAACCGGCTCATTGACCACATTGTGATGGTTATAGTTATACCCTGTGCCAATGCATTCTCTTATATATGCGAGTCGACCATAGGTCGCCTCGCATATATAAGAGAATGCATTGGCCTAAAACATCTTTTTTTAACACTTTTTACCATTTTTTCTTACATTCTTTAACAATTTTTAATGTGTTAAGCCAATGCATTCTCTTATATATGCGAGGCGACCTATGGTCGACTCGCATATATAAGAGAATGCATTGGCACAGGGGCCTTCTGTTGGGTAAAGGGTTAACTCATTTCGGGACAGACGATTCGTTGTAGGTTAGGAATTGGGGTTTGTGTTGTTTTAGTAGCTATGGCCTTGTCACAAAACCGGCAGTTATATAACGGAGTAGATCGTGCCATGAATCTCTACTCTGGCTACAACGCCCACAAATATCATATTCCACCAGTATAGAACCTTGGAACATTTTTGAAAGTTTTGACGGGGAACCTTATGAAGTTAAAAAATATTTTCTTAGTTATTATAAGTTCCTTAATAATGTACTTCACTGTCGGTGAAGGTCCCAACTCGACATTTCACGATTTAAGTGAATTTGTGGGCGATTTTACTTTGCGTCGGTTACAATTATGGAATTGCTCCTTGGTTATTAACTCAATGTTTATTGCGATATCGACTCACATACGTCACAGAAAAGCATGCAATTTTAAGTTGGTACCTTCACCTACAATGAAGTGCATTATAAAGGAACATGTACTAACTAAGAAATATATTCCCCGAGTTAGTTTTTCGACTTTATAAGGCTCCCTGTCAAAACTTCAAAAAGTTCCAATGTTTTCTACTGGTGGAATATTATCTCTACGGGCGTTAGGCAGAGTAGAGCTTCATTGCATGATCTAGAGTTTATATTGTTTTTGTAGCTATGGCGTTGTCACAAAACATGGTTAATTTCACTTGGAAATAGAAACACTTTATTTAGGAATTACATCTCCGGTCCTGGGTAACTGAAACTTGCCCAGTGCCATTTGAGTCAAAGTTATTTCAAAAAATAATAATAATGTCTTTGTTGAAGACAAATGTACTTTACATAAGTATTAGTATTAGCAACTCGACATCCTTCAACTTTTGTTGTTTCAGAAATGCAATTCGCAGCAACTGGTTAATCTTCATCTCCCTTGTGATGGGGAGACACCATACACGTATATATGGGAAAATTTAGTCCTGTTTGTTTGACAAGTCGTTATATTTCTCTGTGTCAGAAATACAGATACAATCGGCACGGTGCGGAGATACTATTGGAGAGCGGATATTAGTTTCTCTGCTTCGCAATTAGAGATAGCTCATTGCTATTGTTTTTTTCATCGGATTGCGCGGCAACAATGTATATACCGCAATTTGTATTCCCACTTCGTAGTAGGTGGTTCTATTTTGATTTAGGTGTTAGGAGGTTATGCCGTTTCTAGTGGTTATTACCACGTCACGACACTGTCAGTTCTACTGGCAGGGGGAACACCTAGTATATATAGATCGTCTCACAGTGTCCATGCAGTTGGCGCCATTTGTGTTTAAATCGTTACTAAGATATAACAAGTGTCAACTCAACTAACATGTAGTCTACACTAACAGGATTAAATATTGTTTGGTATATCAAACTCAACATATCCCCCATTCTTGAATTTCACATGTCTGCATGTTGTTTCCGGTATGGTATTGGTTACAAGTTTTGAAAATTGCATCTCTGCGAGTGCGACAAACCTACCTTATGTTTAACTCGTTTCACTCGAACAAACATAAATGATTTATATAATAACAACTACGAATTGTATAACGAAGATTTAATCTAGAAATTCAGGATAACGTTGGCTTCACATGAACTGTGCACATCCTATATAATGTTATCATTAAATAATCACAAAAGACCTATACTATTATGTCATACTATAAACATATATCAGGCAATGAAACGAAATTTTGCAGCTTATATTCTCGTATGTATTGATGATCAACTGTTTCAAAAGCCAATATATAATTGAATTATCTACGTTACTACATGTGGGCGGGAGGGTGGGCCCAACCGTGCACATAAGAAGCTAAACGTAGAATGAGCGCTAAAATCTTGTTTATGTTCAATCATCACACTTTAGAACATTCGAGAAACTCGTTCCGAATCGAGTCAATTAGCAATCAATGCTTATCACGAGTGAACTACTATCACCAATCACCCAGATATCGCCAATCAAGCAGATATCCCCCCCATCGATTTAACCCCCGTCGATCTAATATTTTACATTAACACCCTGATCTCTAAATAATTCTTCGTTGAACTTCAATAAAGTAATTCCATGCGTGTATGTGGCAATCTTAAGGGTGCATTTACACTGATATAGAACTGTATACAGATCTGTATGAAGTCACGTGTCGCGCATTACTGTGATCACAACATAATTACTAATAGTGAACGCGCGCTGATCAGCACTCTGGTAATTGACAATTCATTACGAGTCGTGTCAATTTAGGCCAGACATAAAAATGGGTCAACTATCAGCAGACAACAGCGATTTGGTATGTGCCGCATGTATTTAAAGTGTATCCTTATACCACTTGATAATGGTTCGAATAAAGAATGAAAATCGCATAGGAATACAACCGTGTGCACAAATA
Source organism: Siphonodentalium dalli (assembly GCA_032622095.1). Lineage (NCBI taxonomy): Eukaryota > Metazoa > Mollusca > Scaphopoda > Gadilida > Siphonodentaliidae > Siphonodentalium > Siphonodentalium dalli. The sequence goes on along the minus strand of CP136067.1, from coordinate 138,596,624 downwards.
GAGAGGCTAGAGAGCACCCATACAGCTTTAGATGGCGATTCCACCAATATTTAGGATTTCAGGTGATCATCTATATATCTACAAGTCTCTTGTTTGACACCATATGGGCGGTGGCCATTTTGGATCTGTATGAAATGGGTATCCACTCTACAACACCCTTTATTTGACCAAAGGTAGTAGAAATTCCAACTGATGACAATTCCAATAGCAATGTTGACCAAATGTAGGACAATATTTTTTTCTTAAATTAACTAGCAGTTTTTGACTGGCCACGGGGAGGGACCAGGACACAATCTTTCCAAGTGTTGGAAATTTCCAACCTGACACCCGCCCCCATAAGGTTGGAAAACTTCCAGCTGATGGCCATTCCAGCCGAAAATTTTGATAAAAAGTAGGAAATTATGCAAATATTGGTCCGAAAACAATACCCCCCAATATAATGTTTGAAAATCAAACTACAAGATAATTTAAAACCTATTGTTGGTTTGGAAATTACAACTAATGTTGTGTCAGGTATGAAATTTCCAACTGTTGAAAATTTTGACCAAAGTTGCCACGTCCCTGTCCGTGTTCAATATTCGAAATACACGGGTTGAAATGACAACGAACGCTAAAACACATTCGCCAAGCCCGAGTAACAATTAATCAAAACAGATTTGCCTGTCACAATGATTCGGCGTTGACCGTGACGTATAGCGGACACGATTTTTGCTCACACGAACTAATACCGTTTTCATTCTGTGTGCATTTCTATATCAACCCGTTTACACTAGTCTGCGTGTAGATCTGTGTACAGTTATGTAGCAATGTAAATGCACCCTTACCTGTATATGTGACAAGTATCTTGTTTTCCCTTGTGACAAAATACAGCACAAATATGCACTTTTCGCCCAGGTACTCATTGATCTTAAATTATATATAGTAGATACCCTTCTATGCTTGGCAGAATGGCAATTAAAACCAGGATACCAAATAAAACTGAACTGTTACATTGAGAGTAACATATATCCACTATGATATATGGAGCTAGTGTGAGCTTGTTTCTTAGAAGTGCTTAACACTGCAGACTGATTGACACAATTGACTTTGGCACTCATTGTTTACTTGTGACAAAAAAAGTGTCCCTTTTGCTGGACGTTCTGCCTTTGCCGTTAGTTTATTTTGTACCGTTGACAGAATCGTTTGATTTGCAGAATATATTCACCAAAAACAGTGTTTGCAAGGATTGTATACAATTCCGAAAACTATGCCTCAATGGGACACGGGCATATTGGTGTTACAGCCGGTAACTCAGCTTTACATTGTGAAATAGTTTACCTCATACCTTATGATACCTTATACTGTTAGTGGACACCGGATGGTTCCAATATGCCCAAGTCGTCATTGTCTGGACGACGGAATTCAAGCCCTATATGATTGTTTGTGATTATGCGTTTCTTATCGAAATAGCCATGTATCTATCGGAATGGCACATTGAGATGCCCCTCAACTCAAATCAAGCTTGAAAATCGGCCCCCATGTTCGCCCATGTCGTGATTCCAACCCGCGCCAACCCCATCTAGCATAGACTGCGATGGCCGTCCGGGTCATAGTTATTGAACATTTTGTAACGTTCTATTATACCTTCAGGCCCGGAATATTTAGTTTTTCAAGTCTTTCGTCGTGCATTAATTGTTTAGTTTGATTGCATGCGCTTCGTTGAACATTTTCAACCTGAGTAATGTGCTTCAGTAGTAATCAGTAAGTATATGGCTTTCATGCTGGCTGTAAATTTTCGAAACGTCACTAAGATTCCTCACTCACATTAAATCAATGAGTTTTTAAAATATCCATCTACCAATTGCACGAAGCACATGCTTCAGCGGCATGTTTTACGATTAATTTGTTTGCAGAACATTATGCATGCCTCTCTAGTGAGTTTTGTATGCGGGTGTACACATTATAGTATATGTCTAATGGCGCATGTACCCGTAATGGCTTTGGTGCATAGTTTCAGAGAAATGTACCAAATGTTGCATCAGCTATGACAATGAGTGCATGGATGTTATATAGCTGCTGAAATCACACACGAAACTAATCGAATGTAATGAAGATTCCATTGTTAATAACAATCGGACATAATTCATCTTAATCTGCAGGACCTATTAGTTGTTGGAGACAACGTACACAATAAATAAGTTGTAGATATAACTATACCGTATATATATACATTATTTATAAGATGTCATGCTACTACATCCACTCCATTAAGTTCGTTTTGGTAAGGGACAGTTCTTCATACTTTATCTACTATAAGTCGGAAATTCACAGGGAAGTATTCCTATAGCATTGCTATATGGAAGCTCTAGCATTCAACAAATTACTTGTATATTCATGTTATAACATTAAAGGTGGATTATCTCTTCCGTAACATGATCTATGTAGTTCCCTGGGTATGAAATACTAAATACGAATCGATTACTCTTGTCCGGAAACGCGTCTGTCAATTACTATTGATTTTATTTGGACTTTTTTTTTCGTAAGAAATAACTTAGTGCCGTTCAATAAAGGTCCGTGATATTCACGACCGTCTTTATATTTGCGTTCTTTTTTTGTCATTTCTATAATTTTTATCATTGAAAATAAGCATATGCTACATTCTAGGTCTTATCTACTTGAATCACATTTACTATTACAATAGATACAATCAATCGGGAGACATTTTGCGGCTCGCATTCGTTCGGAGCACCACGTTGGAGGCCTCTATCTAAAAGTTTTATTTATAGAACAAAGATGTGTCCCATTAATTGAATAACATAATATCGAAATAAAATCAATATTAATCAGTCGAATCGTCATAAAACAGCGTACTTTTTATAAACGAATCAAACACATTGACCATTAATTATTGGAGCGATCATTTGTGTAAGGTTTATGCCCAAATGAATGCGTCCCGAATAAAGTAGTAAATATTTACATTTGGTAGTTCAACCATTGTGCTATGTGATATTGTACGGCGGATGCGGTGGTAATATCGACAATATTAATTCGTTGCTATACATTCTTCCAATGGGGATAGTGTTTGGGTACTTTACTGATTGGTTTTATTTAATGAAATAAGACCACAATGTCTTTAAGTATTGGTTATCCCCGAGCGCTAAACATAATAGTGCAAATCGTCATCTGGCATCAATGCGCTCGTATTTGTTGTGTATCCTGGTGCAGACCATCAATATACGACATGCCACAGTTTAGTGTGCGATTTACAGCTAAGAATATTATGTTAATAGCTCGCATGCAGTTTTTCTATGTACTTGGAAATGAGTTCTTCAGAAAGATTACACAACTCGTCGCATTTAATCAGGTCTGTACCAATCGCATATTTAAGAAGATTTTAAAACGGATATTGTGCAAAAAATTCCAATGAAGCCGATTAAAACTAATCTCAACTAGCGGTAAAGAAAATACATTTAGGAAATTGGTTCGATAATGTTATCAAATACAAACTTGTTTTTCGACAAATATACGGTGAAGATGAAGTGATTCTGTCATAACTTTAGTAAACGAGGTTACTAGTACCAATGAAATGTTTCCAAGAACTGATACTTTTGCCATTTCAGTCCTGAATGTTTTGATATGAAAAAATGACATTCCATGCTGTTTTGATATGATCACAGCGTAATTGAAACACAACTTGATATATCGCGCAATAGAATGCAGTAATTCGTGTGCAGAAAATGCTACGCCCCATGGATTCAAATAAACCAGAGTCTGGTTCACTCATACCATTTTTCTTTACTTTACATATATATTGTAATGATAGATATGGATTAATACATAAGGTACATGATGTGCATATAGCTGCAGCATGGACGTCAAATAAACACGCCTTACAACAGAAAGTTCCTGCATGATGATTTCAGAATATCTTCAGATAGTTAGAGTGTAACTAAACCTTTGGAAGATAATCTTGTGACCACGTATATGATAAGTCGATTCATGCTTAACTGGTCAACTGAACAGGGAGTGTCAACTCAATGGATTAGAACGTGAAGGTGTTCATATGGGCATGTCCAAATGTCATGATCTGAGTATTACATTCGAACTTCTCGGTACCAATGGGACTAAAGGCGGTGACACCAAGCCATATGGCATCCCTTGGCTACTACAACAGAAATAAGGCAGCCAGTCTCGGGAAAATTGCGGATGAAGATGGATAACTCAAAAATCAAGTAGTAATACGGCCAAATTTCGTGATACTCAAGTGATAATACGGCCATATTTCGTTGATAAATAAAACTTTTTTGGAAATTTTATACCATATAGTTGACTAAACCGTATTTTGTAGAAAAGTTGTTTTGTTGTAACTTAACGATATGGGGACCGCCTGATCGGATTGAGTGCCTTTAATATTAACTCATAACCCATACATTTTGCACCACCAGTGTTACAAATGTTGTAAGTCGTTTTCCTTTTCGCTAATAATAATGTTTTGCTATATATATCTAAAATGTCGACTAATCGATATACCAGTGCATCATTCCGACTTTGTTTTGTCATTCCTGTGCGCTATGTTCGGGATTCGTTTACCCTGGCAGTCATGTTACCTGGTCAGACACACAATTACTTATAATGGTTACCCACAAAAACAAACAATCAGCTTATGTGTTGGCGCTGGACCAAAACTATATCTCTTGTAAAAAAAATTGCTAATTCAATTTTTTTTGCCAAATTCCAACATAACTTGCCGAATTGACATGATGATTTTCCTAATTTGAAAATAGGATAAATCCTATATAATATATAATATTGTATAAAGTCCAAACGGGTCTTGGAAGGGGAAAAGGGTTACTACAAAACTCAACGTTTTACTCCAAAACTCGTTAGCTTGTTTTTTACCTCACAACTCAGTGGATATACACTAGCAAAACTCGACCATTCTTTTGTAGCGACAATATATTGCCGGTGTTTCCTTCCATGTGTATGTCGTTGTTGTTGTTGTTTTTGGGGGCGATCGGACGTCCATATCAGTTGATAATATAACTATAATCGTCGTCTGATAGGCATGCACGCCATGATCATGTGAATGTAATTGTAACCAATAACGCAGGCCAACTATCAGGGGAGCGTGAACAGATGCTGACTAAGACATTGAAATCAGAACACATGGAAGTATTTCGCAATGATATATTCAATGACGATAGACCGACAGCGAAAAATAAACTACGAACCTATAGGATATTTAAAGATGAATACAAAATTGAGCCATATGTCATTCTTCACACACGATCACAAATTACTCGCGAAATGTTTTCTAGATTGCGCGAGAGCAACCACATATTGGCAATAGAAAAAGGGAGGCATATACAACCAGTAATACCATTAGAAAATCGGCGGTGTTCCATGTGTGACAAACAATGTGTCGAATCTTAAATCCATTTTATCATTGAATGTAACGCATACGATGATTTAAGATCTAATTTATTCAGCGAAATTGAGAAACACGATAGTGAATTCAATAATTTGAATGACGCAGATAAATTTTCACTGATTATGAGAAATGATAATATTAAATTAATTAACAAGGTCTGCAACATAGTCCGGCTATTCTTCCTTCGGCGAAATAATAAAACTTGAAGAAATTGTTGAGGGAATGTTGATAAGAACTGTGTTTGTTATAATATTTGTGTTATGTATTGCTTATTTATGTATATGATATTCATCCGTATCTTGCAACTGCCCATTGAGGTGTTTTGCAATAAATTATTGAGTAACTTCTGTCTAACTATACCAAATGCCGAAAGCGAAACCTAATGTGCCAAATCAAAAATGAAAATAGCGCTCATTTCGACCATTGCCTTCGTGAAATATGACCCAACAACATATTATCGGTAATACAAACAGTTCATCCCAATCTATCTCCGATGTTAGTAAATGGTGATCCTATAAAACAATGACGACATAACTTATAATTGTTTATAAAACCCGATTTTAAGACTACAAATAGCTTTCTTATTAATAACATATAGCTTAAACTGAACAATGGGCATATTGTCTATAAACCGAACGTAATTCGCGGTGAAATGTTAGTTGAAATGAATTTGCATTGATTGAGGGTAATAACAAGATAGAGTTCTCCCTCTTTGTCGCTCCAGGTACGCTCCAATCATGTCCGCGATGTCTCCTGAAACATAGAAGCGTGTGCGGACACGTGTCTTCGATTCGTATTGTGTTATATACCACGGTATCTCTAATACCCTATACATCTTGTTATGATTAAATACAATATCTTTCGCAAAAACATTCTTCACCTAATCGTTTGTAACTTATGAAAATAATATTCTCAATATAATGAACTTCTGTGAATCTATACACGAACACAGATGTAACCTGAGGACCGGGAGATCAGTATGACATATGATGTTGTGATTTTCCCGACATTTTAAAATAAAAGAAACATTTCGAAAAAGATAATCCATTGTTTGCATGTATGGCACATTCAAGAACATGTTTATTTTAATAACGGTTGCGTTTGTTGCAATGTGACTAGAATTAGAACAAGTTTGTATCCATAGTTTTCCGTTTACAATAAATGCTTCCAAACTGCAGCTGCAATATATTCTCGCGGAAATAGGTTCGTACTCGACCTATGATATTCACATCGGTTCTTATTGGATTATTTATTATATAGTGGACTTATATCAGTTATTTAGTTTATGGTGCGGGCCACAGTGAAAACAATCATGTTAAAGAGGGTCATCTGGTAAGTCGTGAGTAGTTTATTCGTGTGATTGTCCGCACATAATGAACTTATAATAGGTCATTATGAGTCGATAATAGCACCAAAACTGTCTCATTTTCAGTTCGTTATGGACTCAAAATGAAGCGATTCTAAGCTGATTAAGAACGTGAAACTGTGAAACAAATCCTATTATAAGCCCATAACGTGCTGATTGTCGAGAGAACATGCTGGCAGGTAAATGACCTTGTCTTGATTCATTCAGACCAAATATCTCGAGTGAGAACATTTCAATTTGTGAAAAATAACCCTTTTCTTAGCATCGTTTAACTTTACCCACACCTGCATCATAGTTAAACCAGCATGCAATACCGTCGTTATACCGATCAAACATCGTGGAATTATATAGCATAACAACTTTACCAGGGTTGTTGTTTTTCTTGTTTCGAATTGTCTGGTTGGTTAAATGACTGAAGGCCGAGAACTCAAAACAAATTCCGGTGTGTTGGCCAAGGTAATTCCTACCTTGAGATGATTTGGTAAACAGACACGGAAGGTAATCAGAGATTCTGTGTTTTTCTCATTAGTCGAAACATCGCTACAACCATTTAATAAATGGGAGAGAATATGTCTGGTTGGGCGATGGAGACGAGAGCGTAAAACGCATAGCACAAGTTCCGCTGCGATTGCATGCACTGCATCAAACTAAAAGATAGAGTTATCCCTCTTCCTATGCGTGTCTGAATCGACTTGTGATATATTGTATTTAAGTCTGATAATGTGTAGTTTTAATCACGTTTCAGTGATCAAAATTAACCAGATGAATGCATTATATATGAACTCTATCTATGTCTTCGAAAGAAAAAAAACATCACTGAAGTCGTAGAATGTATCGCCTCAGAAGAAAACGGGTTCCATCTTTTAAAAAAAAATTGTCATTTTTTTTCGAAGCTCATAAATTCTTTCTATTAGTATTTTCGACCTGTTTTAATCGACGGAACATGACCAAATGTGAGGCCTATATAATATGAGTCGCGTTAACCCTTTACCCAACAAAACGGCCAAAAACGCCCAAATAAAGCTTCAACAGCCTAAAATATCTTCCGTCTGTCTCACTAACACCATACAAAATATGGATATCATTGGAACCGGTTTATTGACCACATTGTGATGGTTACAGTTATGCCCTGTGCCAATGCATTCTCTTATATATGATGGCGACCATAGGTCGCCTCGCATATATAAGAGAATGCATTGGCCTACAACAATTCTTTTTTTAACACTTTTTACCATTTTTTCTTACATTCTTTTACAATTTTATAATTGTATAATGTGTTAAGCCAATGCATTCTCTTATATATGCGAGGCGACCTATGGTCGACTCGCATATATAAGAGAATGCATTGGCACAGGGACGTTTTGTTGGGTAAAGTGTTAAAGACTATTGGCACAATCATATTAACATTTGTATACTAAATGGAGTATCTCAGTCAGTTAAAAAGTGTACATCGTGATGATCTATTATTTATTTGGAGGGATGTTAATCTGATAAAAGCAGACGACAGATAAACAATAGTGCAGAACCGGGGGACTTCCGAAATCATGAATACATCCATAAATGTCCATAAAATATGCAAGGCAGAGTGCAGGGTTGAAACATGAACGGGTAGCAACCACCTGTCAGGAGGCAGCCTGAAACCTGTCAAAACCGATACACTTACACTCCTTATGCTTTTTTGTCAAATCCCCTGTCACGTCCTGATAACACACACATGCAAATTTTAGGAAGTACATGCAACGAATCGTCTAAAACTAGAGTACATTTTAAGTAAATATGCATTACCATTTAATATAAAATGTTATCCGCACATGACAGGGGATAGGTATTGTTATTGTGATCTGTCTCTGTACCATGTATATTGGAGGAGAGAATAAACATATATTATAGTCCGCTGCTACGCTGAACTGAACACTGTCATCATGTGAGAAAATCACTAATAGATTGACTTAACACTTTTGTCGGTTAGAATTCGTTCTGCATTATTCTGAGAAACCGATCTGTCCATATTCATTTTATATTGGCTAGATCAAGCCAGAATGCTTTGTAACTGACAAAACACTTAAATAAAAAATTGGATTTAATTAGGAAAATGTACATGATGGCAGCGGTCAGTCGAGCATAACGAGGGGACTGTACTATGTCTTGTGTAGCTCGCATTGCGTTAAAGTAAGATCTTCACAGACAACGGTATGCATTGCCAGCGATTGCTGCGTCTGACGCAAGAATATAGGACAGCCCAATAATGTTAAACGTCAAAGATGCCCCGTCTCATGTTACTCTATAATGCTACAAGTTTTACGTTTTCTAATTATAATGAGTCTAAATGAGATCGAATCCACGAGCCCATGCATTTTGATGACAGGCAGGTTTATCATGTTTTTAATTTAGTTTGCGAGCCCAAAATTGTTCGCATACATCAAAGACCATCCTTTTATGTCTAATATTGAAGAACTTTTATTAAAATATTTGTAACTGGTTATTGTCGTGGTAATAAGTAATGTTCCTGGTACATGTATGTTACGAATGACGTCGATTGATCTTAGTTTCAACGTGTTATTGGACTGTAACGCGGACAATATACTTTGGAAGTTTTAACTAACAAGATGTCAAATAATACGGGGCAGCTATCCACTTGGTCCTTGTGGTAGCAGCTAAAGACTTCTCGAAGATTAAAGCGACTTGGCGGTTTGCGCTCCAAAATATACCTAATAATATTCGCTTTTGATTTAGTCCCGCAGTATCGAAATAGGTCGATAAATACTTAAAATAACATTTCTACGAGACTTATATGTCCCACTTAATTCATAAAAAATACAATGGTCCCAAACAAAAACAGCCATTTGCAGGACATTGGGCAGAAAAGAGCGTTCGGTGTTAGTCTATATTCATGATAAGTTAGGAATAAAGAGCATTTGTTTCACTTCAGTGTGCGAAAAATAATTTTAAAAAGCTGGAAATTGACAGTGACCATGGAAAGTATTTATCAGAGCATGTGAAACCGGTATATCAATACTCGCTGTAGTTGTTAATCTATCTGATACCTATAGCTCGTTCCAAATGACGTACACCGAGTTTGGAAGAAAGTGCCATGTCCGTTTACGAATACCCGGAGCACCAGTGGATGACAGCTACAAGCTATAAACACAGGCCCCTGGGGAAAACTAAAATACTAAACGAGAGGCCGATCACGATCGGCAGATGTTAACCCATCCCTTGGCAATAAAAATTTAATATGATCGGATAAATGAGAGTTTTGGTGTTGAATTATAGAGTATACTGTTATGTACTATTATAGACAAATGTACATAACACAAATTATTGGAATTTATGGGTCACTGGCATTTATATAAGAGAATGCACTGGTACAGGATCTGTAATGCTAAACCGCCACAGCCAGCAAGTCCGTGGGTTAAATGTGTAGGTGTGCCCTGGACATGGAATACTTGGGTTAAGAGAGTCCAATTTAAGTTGACAATAATAATGTGTCCTAGTATACAGATAAGCAACCTCACCACTGACCCATTAATATCAATTATATAGCACAGCTGTCAAAAAATCACAGGAATTGTTTATGTTGAACACTGACCTCTATTAAACCAATAACAATTATAATGATATCAGACCATCTGAAGATATAACTCTGCAGCACAGATGTCCAAGTCTACTGTTAATATCATGTGATGTTTATTGTTGAATCTTTATTTTAAATTAGATACCACAGGCTTCTTTATCAGATTATTTGCACATTGGCATAAGAGACATCAGAAAATAATATAGCTTTATCAATAGCTAAGTAGTCCAAATGCAATTGGTGAATTGGTTTTAATGTTGCTCCAAACAGATTTACCAGTACATAACACAAGATTTTGGACCGATTTAATCAAATTTTGTGTGGTGATTCGGGGTACCCTTGGCAGAGTTATAATGGTTATAATTGTTTTTAATTATTTAAAAAAATTAAAGGGACACATTGGAAATCTTTTTATCAACTTGTATCATAATCATCAATATCTAAATGAAAACAAATGACAATGTCAATGAATTTTTTTTTATTATTATTATTATAAAAGTTAAAAATAATTAATTTTTTTAATCAATTTTTTTTTCAATTTTTTTCTTCGAAAAAGGGTCATAACTCCTTTAAAATAAATCGGATCAAACCCATATTCGAACTAGATCTGTATTTTGGGCTGTGAAACTCACATACCAAATTTGGTTCAAAAAATGTTTGAGTTATGGCAGAATGTGTGAATTCTAAGTAGAAAAAGGGCCATAACTCTGTAACAAAAACTCGGATCAAACCCAAATTCGAACTCGATCTGCATTTTGGGCTGATATACCCATATACAAAATTTGCTTCTGATTGGATAGAAAATGTTTGAGTTATCGCATTACACGTGAAGTGTCTACGGACGGACAGACGGACAGACAGACGGACGGACGGACGGACGGACGGACGAACGACGAGTGGTCAATCCGGACAACGACACTATGTTTACCATACATGGTATGGGTAAACATAAAAACTAAAATACCAATATAGACTATACCAGTGTCACTGGTATAGCCTATATTAGTATTTTAGTATTTTCCCCCAAGGACATGTAGCTATAAATATTTGGTTGTCGACGTGTGTAGACTGTAGACTGGGTTTGTTTTGCTTTCACTGGGCGCGAATTGACTCCAAATGAACCGGGACAAAAGTAATCTGCACAACGGAGTGCAGCTGTCTCACAGCATCTGGTTTATTTATACTAAGAATTCTTGTACCGACTAACTAGCCATAATGTTAACCCATCGGTACACCAAAAACATACTGGCCTTGGCCCATTTATCCGAGTCGATAAAAGATGTATGGTCCAACTTGACAGCATAAAACTAAAATTGGTATGTTTTCTATACCAAAAAAGCAGCCAGTTCTCCCCAAAATCCGAACATTATCTGCTTATAATATAACTTTTTTTAAGTATATAATCTGCTTAGAATGGCCTAATTTTGATAATGAGATAATGAGAACGTTTTAGTCACATTATCGACTCATAATGAGGCGATTCTAAGCAGATTATGAAAATTAACACAAATAAGCCAGCTCACGACTTTGCAGGTGTCTTCTCCTTAACATGTGTTTTCACTGTGGCCCGCTCCTTAAAATTGAATAAGCGATATGAGTCCATTATCTGCTTATTTCAAAATCAAATAATCACATTATGTACCTATTTGACAGTATAGGTCGATTATGTGCGTATTTGTGAGAGTATATGTTGCGAAAATAATTATATCGTTACAATAAGCCCACCTAATAAGAGGTTTTCATGTCAGGTGTTGACAATAAATGGGCGGAGTTATAACATGTTTTGAAATTTTATCAGGCTTGGCAAAATTTCAATGATAGTTCCTGATAAAAATAGGCAATACTAATGTTTATGTATTTTAAAAGGAGGGATTATATCATGCCATGCATCTCTATTTTGGCTACGCCCGTAGAGATAATATTCCACCAGTTCAAAACCTGGAAACTTTTTGAATTGCTGACGGGGACCTTCATTGAAAAAAATGTATGTTAAGGCCCCCGCAATCCAGCTTAGGTTGCAATACACGATTTCATGGATTAGTAGGTCTCACAAATAGGATTTTAAGCATATAAGGGCTATATAACTGTCAGTTTGGCCTCTGTTGTTTATGGGAGTAATGGTTTGATGGTTTAATTATTTTATAATGGTACTATAATATGAAAAGTGGGATGATGTTTGAATACGAAGTATGTTTTTAGAATATTTTGTGGGCCAGCTCTGTAATGCACTCCACTGTCCGGAAAATAGCCTGATTTATCTCCCTTGAAATCAGTCATCTGCACTTCCAAAACCAAATTTCAAAATTGATACGATAACTTTTCTTTATTTTTAATATGTCTTACACATATCTAGGTTCTATCAGGTCATAAGGCGATTATAGACTGACAATCGCTCTGTCATAGTTAGCAATGGGGTCGAAGACGGCCAATTTCGGCCAAAAAATGGTTTCTGCACAGTCAGTCTAAGGGAGATAATTCAACTTGCGATGTGACTATTCCTGTCAATGCTCTGACCATTTCTGTATCTTATAAGTTATAACCAAGCATTCATGTGTTGTTTATCAATGGTCATTGCAGCCGAAGGTTCTAGTATAGTACCCCCTCAAAATGGTGAAAATGGCCAGAAATCGTGTATTGCCATCATAGCACAATATCAATATTGCTCATATATAGTCTGCAGGATGTTTCCTACGATCAATCGGACTCGCGAGCAATCGGACTCAGATATCAAGCATGTTTGATATTTTGCCGACTCGCGAAGCCACAACTCGCTACAACCTGTTTATGTTAACAAAGATTTTCTCGTTCAAATTGTTATGTCTGTTCAACTCAATCTGTAATAAACCAAGAATATATCATTCGGTTCGGAATGTTACTGATATTTAGGAATCTATTTTGAATATCTCTATTTTTGGTCACCGAAGCCAGTTAATGAATTAGGTATATACATTTTGAACCCTCCCCCATTATTGAAAATAAACATGGCACGGTACGCGATAGCGGTCTGGAATAAATTCAAGTCGAAGTGTGCTGAGCCGAATTTCTCAAGTCTGCGGGGGGCCTTCAATGTTTAAAATATATATCTGCTGTGGCATGTAGGCGATCTGCCGGCGATAGTACCTCATGTGATAGTAGGCTGGAAGTAATTAAAGTCGTAGATATAGAGCTTTATAGTTGGATTGCTCAAGGCTGTAGGAAATCTGACTCGCGAGCAATATTGCTTGCTGGTCCGATTGCTCTACGCTCGATTGCTAAATTTCGCGGGGTGTGTAAAGGCATGTATTACTCAGTGGATAAATTTTCCTTAAGATTGTATTTCACAGTAGGTGAAGTTTAGATTATATTTATTTTGATAATATTCATATACATGTTGACAATGCAATGATACAGTAAATAGTATAACATTATGTGTATATACATTGTGTATAAAACATAAGTAAAATCGATTTATATATTATACTGTGATGTATAATATATATCATAATCTCATTTAAAGCTGTGAAGTGTAAAGGTAAGAGCGCAGAATATAGAAAATAAGTTGGGTGCACTGCCATGTGACTGACTGTTATCGGTGATAACATAATAAGCAGGCCGATGCCCATTTATTCCCATTATGGTCCCCAGCGCCACCCAGTCACATGAGAGGCCACACAACACGTTCGGAACTTCCTAATCTACTAAATCTGGTATAACTTATTGTGGAACTTATACAAATCCATAGTACATTCCTCTCGCGCTTCCCAACTCGATACGAAATTATTTAGGCGTTTATTGAGAGCCAATTTAACGATATATATTGAATTGATCACCGGGGAAAAGTTGAAGATTACTAATGACTCAAAGCGAAATTTATTCACAAAATAAGCATAAATCATGCTATATCGAGATGGGACTTTCATCTGCTGTGGGGCATATGTCTACATTATTAAAGAACAGACATTGATTAAGCAATATATTATCTGCGTTATTTCCCGTCAGTTCCCTGGTGTTGGACTGGTGAAAATGTGATATTTATACGGACGAAGCCAGAGTACTGATTCATGACGTGATTTATTAAAGATGTGACGAAATACGTAGATAAATACGCGAGATACCGATCTGCGTGCTGCATAAAGTTGTACACTCAAAAAGTCATTGAATATTTCCAGCAGTTACCATATATCACACATTTCTTGTATAGTGCACATATCACGGAAGTTTCAAGCCGCTTGACAGCATTAAAATAAATTAACGAATTCCAAAACTTTACAGTACAAACATGCGATAATTAAGTCTCCCGCTTTGAAAGCTGGTTCATTCTTCCACGTCTAAATGTTCAGAATAATATTCCGTGGAATAAATGAGTTTTCAAAAGACCTTTGAATTCATCATATTCAGGACAGCCGCGGATGATCAACGGCAAGCTCCATGCAGAGTTCAGTCCCCTGCGCAGGACCTACCGCTGCCGCACCTACACGTAATGTGAAGAAATGTCGCATTTATTTATTTGAACTTGTTGTAGGTTACAATTAATTCTGCATTATTCTGTCCATATTCGTTTGAAAATGGTCTAGATCATGCCAGAATGAATTGTAACTGGCAAAACACTTAACCCTTTCAGTGCCAGGTCCGATTTTGACATCAAGCCATATACCCTGTGCCAATGCATTCTCTTATATATGCGAGTCGACCATAGGTCGCCCCGCATATATAAGCGAATGCATTGGCCTAACAATTTTTCATCATTTATTATTATTTTTTACAATTTTAATAATTTTTTCTTATATTCTTTAACAGACTTATTTTGTAGGTTTAGTGCCAGGGAATCTTACGTTTTTCATGGGCATCAAAATTATTACTATGAATACATGGTGATAGTTTTGAGTTATAACATGCCCCTAAGGTTTTATCCAGTTTGTTTTTAAATTCGCTATAGCATGCTTAAGCTTTAGGGCCGATTTTACAGATCGTAAATTAGGGCCGATGAGATCGGCCTCTGGCACTGAAAGGGTTAAGTAAAAATGTCAGATTTAATTAAGAAAATACACGTCCCGGCAGCGTTCAGACATCGCGTAGCAAGGGTACTGAACTCTGTTTTTCAGCTTGGATCAACGGTAGAGAATTCCAGAGAGTCGGTCCGGCTATGGATCGATAAATAAACCAACTCATGATATACCGGCTTCAAGTGGTCTGAAAAACACTTGCCAAAGTTACAGCCATTTTTCAGCCTTTTTTAATTTTCGCCAGAAGTCAGACACACGTTCTAGGAATAGAATACCACGGAACGCTCTTTTCTGTTCCATGTCGTGCAAATGGCTGTTTTATGTTTGGGACCCAAACACGGTGTTCATAGTTGTATTTTTAATTACTTTAATTTGTCTTTTTGTGTTACATAATGCTCGTAGAACTGAGATACTGAGAACAAATTTCAAAAGCGAATAATATTATTTGAATTTTGGAGCGCAAACAGCCATGTGGCTTTAAATAAAAAAAACAAATGTTTGATTTAATTTGCATTATGGCAATGGGACCATCATAGCGAGAGGACTTGACTCTGTCTTGCAGTTTACTAAATTCTGTGATTCAAGTAAGGGTTTCACTTTTCGGTTGTACGTGTATATAAAGTTCGTATAATAGTAAACGGGGAAATAAAAGCGAGCATAATTTCAGGCTTCAAACGCCAAGATAGTTTAAATGCATTTTGGGGAATTTTTGCGGTTTTCACCCACCGGTGCCGGTGATCACGATGGGTCGATACATATGCGAACCAGTTATATATGTACTTTGCATGCCACCGAAAGACTTATTCAAATGATAGAACTTAGAATGTCGAATTAGTGTTAGCTGTGACGGATCCAATTGGTGTAGTATTCCTGCAGCATTTGATTAGACGAAAGCCTGTTCTCCCGAAAACCAGCACATTATCTGATTACAATAGAACTTATTTTAGGTAGATAATCTGCCTAGGATCGCCTCATTTTGAGTAGATTATGTGCTGAAAATGAGAACATTTTACATATTATCGACTCATAATTAGGCGATTCTAAGCAGATTGTGTGAGGGCAATGCCACAAGTAAGCCAACTCACGACTTTTCATGTGCATCCTCTTTAACATGTTTTTTCACTGTGGCCCGCGCCATAAAACGAAATAACGGGTAAGAGTCCATTATTTGGGGTGAAGGAAAAGATCCCTATATCTTTTAACCATAGGGGCGCTTCGCGCCCAACTACTCTCTTAGTTAGTCTAAATAATCACATTATGTACCAATTTCACATTATAGGTCGATTATGTGCGTATTTCTGCTAGGATATGTTGAGACGAAATACACAATTGTTTTTTTCTTGGGCTTATCTAAAGCTATTTGGTGCAATCGTATTCTTACGTTGTGAAATCACAGAGAAATCACTGTCAGATGAGAGAAATAAGTGTGTCATTAAGGTGATGCGAAAAACTCCGATAGGCTGATCAAATATATAGAATGGTGAATACTCTTGATCAAAGTAGTTATTTTTACTAATATTGACAACACGCACTGTCATTCTTACAATATCAATTAAATGCAGTGACTCTCGATGGGGACATCGTTTTCGTTATAGTTGCGTCCCGAATCAAGAAGTAAATATTTACAATTGAGCGTAGTTCAGTCGATGTTTTCTATGGAGTAGTACGGTCAATTTGCTTGAGATTTTCGGCGATGTTAGTAGAATGCTACATTCCTCCAGTTTGCATGGCGCATGTTTACTACATGTAACTTATCAGTTGCGCGCACCGAACAAGTCCATAATATGTCTTTAAATTTAAATTGATACATTTTTTTTATCAAGATAACATTGTTTTTGTTCACTCAGGCTCTGATGGTTTATAAATTGTTTTCATGCAGCAAGAAATAGACACACTCCCCTTGTTGTTTTCAACTAACATATTAGTATTTAATTTCGCTAAGACCACTGCATTTTAAACTCCAAAAGCTCATGTTCAATAACACGTTGCAGAAACTAACTTTCTAGGTGTCATACTAGATGAAAACCTTAGTTGAAACCAACACATAACAGGAATTATTAACAACAGCTGCTAAAAAATATGTTTAAAATCAGGAGTCTTGCGTGAACATACTTAGATAACATAGCCCCAATAATATTTTGGAAATAATGTATCAAGCAGGGGGGGTCTGGAAAAAATTGCACATATAGGGCCCAAAAAGTTTTTTTCCGACCCGAGGGACCCACCACCCCATTTGTGCACACACACAAAAAAAATCCTCCAAAATTTTGGGGACCCACCCCCCTTTCTCATGTTTTTATCAAAATTTCAGAGTTTATTTTAGCCGTTCTTCAATAACTGTGTTAACTGCCTTTCAATCCCATTCCGCTATCCTTTTTTGGTGCAAACTCTTGCTGTGTACCATTAAGATTCAAGCAATAACATGCTTAATTGGTAAACACAGATCAGAAAAACGAAAAATAAACTGTATTTCCAGGTATTTCCTGGTGTTTTCAGTATCTAACAACAATAATAAAGCATTTTGCAGGTACACGGTATGTCACAAATCGCACTAGACCCCATTATAGCCTTAATATATCGAGTGTGTTGTGTCTGACAGAGAACATTGGCCAGTGTAAATAGTGGTAAACAGGTCAGGGGTTCCACAGTTATTTATGCATGACCAAAGAACTCTTTAGTCTTATCCACCGGGTGGGGTGGGGGAGGGGAATGCATTGTTTTTGGTTATTATACACATATATATATGATTATTATACCCCCAAATATTAGTCGGCGGGTATAGAATTGACGTCTCGAGCCGTCCGTGCGTCCGTCCGCACAAACATTTTGCATTATAACTCAAGAGTCGGTTGTCATATTTTGATGCCCTATATGGCATTAGATATAATTTTATCTGTTGCATTGAATGTACTACCCTTATCATAATTCAGTAATATATTGGGTCAGTATACCTAGTTGTAGTGTAACTTGTACAGATCATTTAGATGAATTTATAACCATAATGCCAATTTTAATAATATTACATATATCTAGTGAATCCATTGTGGCTCACAACATGACTTCTTTTGACTAACCATATCAGTAAAGGCAAATAGAATGTGTGGACCTAAATGTTATCAAATGTTCCAGAACTGTTGAGTTTTAGTGGAGCTTCAGTTCCTATGGATTTTTAATATTTGTATGTACATTTGTGCACTATAGAGTCTGCAGTATAGTCTCAGTCAGATTTTATTCTTGATTTTACTTTTAGTTTGAACTTTGAAGACATTGAAGAATGTCATTTCTCAATGCATCTGAATGCATCACATTATTTCAGTTCATCTATTTGTAAGTGATAACAGTATACAATTAGTATTTTAGTTTAGTCTTGTTGAGCAGTAAAGGTCCAAGATGAAGTTCGGAAATTCAATGAGAATAGCGTCGCCTTCAGTTGGGATTGTCTGAGCAGTAAACAATAACGGTCATTCATCATAACCAATTCAGTTTTATTTGGATAATTGTTGCAAATTAACATTACTTGCAATCATTCAAGATGAGAATTTGATTACATGCCAGAACAAGACAGTATTTCAGACATTAGAAATTTATGAGATACCCTTTTAAATTTCATGTTATGCAACAATCAGGTTAATGATATCTAGTCATCATTGGGTATTCACCATGTAGTATCCAATTTGTGATACAGTTTTTTTGTTTTATCACTTTTATTCAGGTAATATATTAATTTTGTTACTAAATATTTCTTCCGTTGATCATAAGTTTCCTGAACGCTATTACGGTGGTCCACTGTGAAGTGGGCCGGGATCCTGTGAAATCCAGAATGTTGCTAAATCTGAGGCTAAAGAGTCACTATAGCTGCCTATATAGCCCTATACCAACACACATGGTACTAACATGCTTACAAACAACATTACATGGTCAGTACTTGGAAACAAATTACAAGCACAATTTTTTCGGCCTCTGGATGACCAACCCACCCACCCCGGCCCTATATGCGGAATTTGTTTTTGCAGACCCCCCCCCCTGTATCAAGCGCTTTTCCTGTTCTATATGCATGCCCTCATGTTATTTGGAGGACTGCTGGTAACAGTAAGTTATATGAAAACATTAAAGGTATTCAATCCCACCAGACAGTCCCCATATCATCAAGATACAACAACAACATTTCTTCAAAATACGCTATAGTTATCAGAATCGATTAATTACAACAAAATAATGCTAACCACTGTCAACTATGGTATCAAAGTTATTTATCAACATTGTGTTCAACGAAATATGGCCGTATTATCACTTGAGTATCACGAAATTTGGCGTTATTACCCACTTGATTTTAGAGTTATCCATCTTCATCGGCAATTTTGCCCGAGAGCGTCCGTTTGACGACTTTTTCTGGGACACAAATAATTTCACATCTCGAGAAATAACAAACTTCAAAAATCGATATCTGATCACTGTGAGGTTTGATGGGTGGGTTCCTCGACTCGAATCAAATATGTTTTACCACAGAAGCCAAGGAAATTGTAATTTAGGAGCGTTAATTCGGATAATGCATCTTTAATTAATCTACATAATGATCGCACTGTATATAGATACCGCATCATATATAACCATTATGTTCTTCCAAGATAACAATCTTAAACTCGGTGGCATTAGCAACATACAGATGGTTAGAATACTCAAGGATTATCATTGTTTTATTGCAAGACTCACTAACTAAAAGCCACTTCATTGTAGAACAATTTAGCGAGACATCAGATATTGAATATAAATCTGAATCTTCTTAGGCATGAAACAACAGAGACCGTTCGTGGTCAATATGTTCGTTATACATTGAAATTAACAGCGTTTTTGGCAGAATTAATACAGTTTATAATTCTCTATAATGTGAACGTATTAGGCCAAAAAAAAAACCTCCTTGTTTCCGATACCGTGTCTGGCTCAGATTTGTTTGCCTGCTTCAATTTTTTTTTCAATTTTCTCCAGAACGCTGGTCTATATAGTTACCTGTTAGAGTGTCAATGTGAATATTTACCGTTTTCCCAGTCCCAAAATAAAAAATAAGTGGTTTATTAAGCTAAACGAGGGTTGAGATCTTACTGCACAGTGAATGAATTCAAGGGACAACATGTTTTAATCCAATGCTTCATGCTTGGCTTATTTCCAAACAGGGGCGGCAGGCCATGCCGCTCCTGTACAATATAATCATGTTTATTTCTGTATATTTCACTGTCAGCATTATGTTTGTAAATATTGTACAAAATAAACAATCAATCAATCAACCGTATGCCATGGCACCATGAATACACGATTATATCGCTTACGGCTGAAAGGTTTGCAAAAACAAAAATCCCTGTCTGTCTGGAAAATTTTCCCAATGTTATCGGAAACTGAGAAGTGTTTTGTTTTGGCCTTAGTACATGTACATAACAACTGTATAACATATTTTTGGCATATATTCAGTGACGAGGAAAGCCGTGGTTGAACTTGAAGTTATGTATACAACTACAGTAATGCCCTAAATAATCGACTCCTTAACCACATTACTGTATACTGATTATCATACACTTTACTTACAGGTCAATCGAAATCTGGCACAAGGCTGATGCCTATATGGACGGCAACACTCGACGAAAAAAAATCCGAAAATGATGGAACTACACTATAGTTCCGGGGAAGAGAACTCCACCACCCGCCGTTTGTATAAGGATATCGAAGGAGATGTCGTGTGCGCGGGGTTCCTGTGAGTGGTCTAGGATAGGTGCCACGCTATGAATGAAGGCTTGATATCCCAAGTGGCATGTTGATGTCTTGCCAGGGATTATAGATACACAGAATAGAAACGAAGCGCACGTGTGTTCATTACAGAACACGTTATGTGAGTATACGTAGCCTCAAAGTACCAGCAAAAAATTCATGCTCTTATAATAGCCCTAATCGGTTCTGGCATTAACTCGACCATGTAATGGTATTCTAACGAAGTATTAATTCCCTGTTATGCAATGCAGATTTGATTTATCACAAAAGAGATCGAAGTGGGGTTGCTAGTCATGCGCACGCGAACAGCGGGATTCCACTCAGGTCAGCTATAAACAGATTAAGAGGCCTGGCATGTGCAGAGCCAAATTCAATGTCGATGTCTACCCCCTCCCATAGCCGTACGGGACAGGGGTTGGGAGGGCTGCACCTCCCAAATGGTTTGAAAGCTAAAACATCCGGGTAATTTTAGGGCAAATTGAAGATATTTTGGGTCAAATTCGGACAATTGCGGGCAAATTGAATGGTATTTCAGGTTGGACATTGTGGCAAATTACAGTATTCTTCACATTTCTGACCGAATTATATATGTTTAAGGTTAATTGGAATCTATCTTGTTATATGTTTGTGTTTATACAAGGTATATTCTACAAAAATTGCGTTACAACCATGAATATATATCATGTAAAAAAAATCCGGCAAACATTCTTGGCCCCCCCCCCCCCCCTAAAATTTCGGGCGCCCGTAAGCCATGCATGTGCACAGCCAAATTCAATGTCGAGGTCTACCCCTCCCATCGCTATATACGTGAATACTACGTAACAACCGCCCCTAAAATTTAATTGTTGTGTTATGTTGGTGATAATTACTCATTCCGTATTTGGTCGACAAACGTAGCTGCTCAAACTAAATGACAAGATATTGCAATTGTAGTAAAAAGATGCCCCATATATAGTAGCGAATTCATGCACCCGAATAAATCCGTACATAAAGCTTACATTGTTCAACGGAAATGGCTCATTTCAACCCCAAAATATGTTTTGGTATTCTGAGGGACTATTGACACCTTTAGCACAATGAACTACGCGTTCTACTGATAAGAATTAAGTATAGGGTACTACGTCAATATAATGTGTTTTCTTTCTGAGCCTACCACTGTCTATAACATAATTAATAATCACGACAAACCAAAAAATACATCACAATAATGCGAGTGGCAAGAAGTTTGAACGGCACGATTTTCTCACGAAATTTCGTTATTTGAGAACCATCAATAATGAATATAAGAACAAAGTATATCTATGTTGTCTCCATGTTAGTGGTGCTGTTTATATATACAGACATACAGTAATGCTCTAAGTAATCGACCTCTTAACCACAGCAGAATTATGGGTAACTTATCAGGATTTATTTCCGACTAAATCCTGAAAAGTTACCCATAACTCTGCTGTGCATGGTTAAGAGGTCGATTAATTAGAGCATTACTGTATATCGTTTGCACATTTACCTCCCGCGAGTGCCCTGTGTCCCTTTAATGTGGCTGAAGATAATATATAGACCTCAACCTAAGCAAACATTTGGGTCTTTGGACATACATGGGGAAAGTATACTTGTATACGATGAACAATCGGATCATGATATATCGATAAAATATGAAACGCATGCGCTTGTTCTTTCCGAGTGTACAGGGAAACAACAAAATTGTTAAAGAATGTAAGAAATGATGATAAAAAATGATAAAAATTGTTAAAGAATGTAAGAAATGATGACAATTTTTTTTTTAGGCCAATGCATTCTTTTATATATGCGAGGCGACCTATGGTCGACTCGCATATATAAGAGAATGCATTGGCACAGGGTTTTTAATGTTACGCATCTGGGAAACAACTGTTCAGCATGCACTGGCCTATCTACACTACATAGGTTAAATTAATGAGATATCATCATGACGGCAGCTTCCTGAATTTTTCCAAAAACTCTGCGCCAATGCATTATCATTGTCGCCTCGCATATATAGAACAGAATGCATTGGCCTAACAAATTTTTAATTATTTTTTTTATAATTGTTGAAAAATGTAAGAAAAACATTTTTTTTAAATTATAAAAAAAATTGTTAATGAATGTAAGAAATGATGATAAAAAATGATAAAAATTGTTAAAGAATGTAAGAAAAAATAATAATTTTTTTTAAAGAATGTAAGAAAAATTTATATAATTTTTTTTTAGGCCAATGCATTCTCTTATATATACAAGGCGACCTATGGTCGACTCGCATATATAAGAGAATGCATTGGCACAGGGTCTTTAATGTTGCGCCCCTGTGAAACAACTGTTCAGCCTGCACTGGCCTATCTACACTACATAGGTTAAATTAATGAGATCGCTCTTAAGTAATAGGCATGTTTCTTGATGATTGCCTACTTGTCTTGTTAAGAAAGTCTTTTATATCTCCTCATCGCCTGATGTTCTATTTTGAATCGTTCTCACTAACCTGAGATATCTCGGCAATAACCTTGTAACTTTAGTTCTGTTGATCGACATGAAGAGCATTAAAGTGGCATATCCGGCTTAGAAGTCTTAACCCTTTCATGACGGGAGCTTCCTGAATTTTTACAAAAACTCTGTGCCGTATGTTACAATTTTTTATAAATTTTTCTTACATTCTTTAACAATTGTTATCATTTTTTCTTGCATTATTTAACAATTTTTTATCATTTTTTTTTCATCATTTCTTACGTTCTCGCCTCGCATATATAAGATAAAGCATTGGCCTAACAAATTTTATATATTTTTTTATAATTGTTAAAAAATGTAAGAAACAATGAATAAAATTATAAAATAAATTGTTAAAGAATGTAAGAAATGATGATAAAAACTGATAACAATTGTTAAAGAATGGAAGAAAAAATTATAATAAAAATTTTCTTACATTAAAGAATGTAAGAAAAATTTATATAAACAATTGTTAGGCCAATGCATTCTCTTATATATGCGAGGCGAGCTATGGTCGACTCACATATACCAGAGAATGCATTGGCACAGTGTATTTAATGTTGCGCCAGCGCAGCTCCCGTCATCAAAGGATTAACCCTTTACCCAACAAACCGGCCAAAACCGGCCAAATAAAGCTGCAACAGCCTAAATTATCTTGGGTCTGTCTCAATAAAACCATACAAATATGGATATCATTGGAACCGGCTCATAGACCACATTCTGATAGTTACAGTTATGCCCTGTGCCAAAGCATTCTCTTATATATGCGAGTCGACCATAGGTCGCCTCGCATATATAAGAGAATGCATTGGCCTAAAAAAAATCTTTTTTTAACACTTTTTACCATTTTTTCTTACATTCTTATAATTTTAAATGTGTTAAGCCAATGCATTCTCTTATATATGCGAGGCGACCTATGGTCGACTCGCATATATAAGAGAATGCATTGGCACAGGGCCCTTCTGTTGGGTAAAGGGTTATACAAGTTAAAGTGCCGTTACGCACAAGAAAGCTTATTCGAAGAAAAAAAAATTGGTATGAATAAAGATGCCTCATCTCATTTTTGGCACAATATATCTATCATTTGCACATGTTTTCTGAAAGAAAATTATTATGAGTGCAATAATGCAGAGTGTTGATGGTTTGATCGAATTTCCAAAGAGAAAGTGCTATCAGGTGTTGAAGTTTGCTCGGCCGCGAAAACGTTCAAATGATAAGCTATACATGTCTATGGTAACGATTGTTTGTGGATTCTTTTTTTCCATTATCTGCGAATATTAAAGGGCGACTGTACCTAAATCCATCAATTGTATAAGCTATCCCCTTCTTTATTAACATAAGCTATCCCCTTCTTTATTAACATAAGCCATCCCCTTCTATATTCAACAGAAAATATGCAACAAATGAACGTATTTGAGTCAGGCATGTGTGCTAAATGTGACCCGCCATATCAAATCCAGTCGTAAGTCGGGATTTTTTTTACCCTGTACCAATGCATTCTCTTATATATGCGAGTCGACCATATGTCGCCTCGCATATATAAGAGAATGCACTGGCCTAAATTTTTTTTACAATTTTAATAATTTTTTCTTGTATTCTTTAACAATTTTATAATTTCACCCATACAGAGCCCCAGACAAACATGAGCAGACGACACTCTTCTATATGCTTCTATATATGTGTGGGGCTCCCTGCAGGGTAATGGATGTTTTTTTATTTTATGTCCTAAAAATTGTAAGAAACATTTATTTTAAAAAAAATGATAAAAAATTGTTAGGCCAATGCATTCTCTTATATATGCGAGGCGACCTATGGTCGACTCGCATATATAAGAGAATGCATTGGCACAGGGTAAAAAAATCCCGACTTACGACTGGATTTGATATGGCGGGTCACAAATACACTAATGTACTCTATGAACAATGTAAAACAACATGGTAATTATAATGGCAGTGAGTAAATGGCTTAAGCATTTTACACATTTTCGGTATAATTATCAATTTATCAGGTTGTTGCACGTGGGTATCTGTGTACGTGAGTGTATATATTTAACTGTCATTCTTGACTGGTATTTATTCCCTTGTGTATACCACGTACAGTAACGCCCTTAACAACAGCAGAATTATGGGTAACTTTTCATGAATTAGTCGATTATTTAGGGCATTACGGTATACCAACGAACAGTATAACACAAACATGCTGTGATATATTTAATGATATGTCGAATTGATGTTGATGAATGCGGATGGACCGCCGACATTGATACTCCCTTGTAATTACATTATGTACAGATGTATTATCCACGATAATACACATTAAAGGCACGTGCGGCCTTAATTGTCGAAAATATTCATATTTGTTCCAAACACCGTAAACAGAAAAACATTAAAACGCATACAGTTCCGATCATATATACCATGACCATCGCATAAACAGCATGTTATCATAAAGACCTACTATATTTTACCTAAGCAAGAGCCTGATTGTGTTACAGAAGACAGCACAATGCTACTGGCTAATCACACACAAATGTCATAAACGCTCTTTATTAGTTCCATATCAGGTATTCACCAACAAAGAACGCTCTTTATGTTTACCATCATAACATAAACAAACACCAGAAAAGTAACTTTTTATGCTT
Organism: Siphonodentalium dalli; assembly: GCA_032622095.1. Classification (NCBI taxonomy): domain Eukaryota; kingdom Metazoa; phylum Mollusca; class Scaphopoda; order Gadilida; family Siphonodentaliidae; genus Siphonodentalium; species Siphonodentalium dalli. The sequence goes on along the minus strand of CP136067.1, from coordinate 138,570,404 downwards.
TTGTTTACATAACAATGGTCAAACAAATGACCATAACATACTGTTTATGCGATATTTCTTATTTGTATACGGACAAAGTCTAGCTACATTTTGATGTTCTTTCTGTTTGTGGCGGTTTTTGAGGGGTGGAGATATTTTCACAGGATACCCACCGCCAAGGCCAACCGTGTCTTTAAAATGGACACTGATCAATATTTGATAACAAACAAATATTCATATACACCTGTTGCATGCTATCCTCGGTACAGAGCCATATCTTTTTAATTTTTTGGCGGCCGAGCAAAGCTCAAAACATGGTAGCACTTCCTCTGTGGATCCCCATATATGATAGCTCTATTGTGCCACCTGGGATGAGATATCTTTAATCATACTAAAGTGGGACTACCTAAATCCAGCCATTTATGGGGGCATCGCCTACTATAACCAACAAGCCTGCCCAGTGCCCAGCCAAAACATTAGAACTGGCCAACACAGATAGCGCCAATTTACTGCATTTTAAATTCGAACGGGCTGTTATAATTGTAATTATAATTATATTATTTATATCGCTGTTGGCCGGTTATACTACATTGTATTTTACAATTATGTTGGGCAATTTTCCTTGATATTAATTGCAGGATACTCTTCATATATGACCAAAGTTACAATGTATTTGCCCGACAACTACCCGACGGAAGCACTATACCTGGAGTATTTATGTTGGGGGGGGGGGTCAGGCCCTACACCCCCTAGAACTTACGGCTCTGCGTGTGTGTTCATACGTGCAATTGCACTAATCACAATTAGCTTTCATGTTATATTAGCCTGTAAGAATAACATTGGCGTGGGAAGTTTGTATGGTGGTTTATTGAACTTAATGTCTGAACATGTCCTAAGGGAACTACTCATCAATGAATAGTCTTATATATCAGGTTAAAGGCACAGGCGGTGTCCGTTGGAGAAATATTCATATTTGTTCAAATCGTCATCAACAGAAGGAATATTAAAATATATATAGTTTTGCTCATATGCCCAACATAATCAGCGCGTAAATAGTATGTTGTCGCCAAGACGTATACGATGGTGAACGTAAACAAGAACCTGCTCGTGTCACAGACGTTTTGCTTCTGTTTACATAACACAGCGCATTATATTGGTTAATCGCACACAAATGACATAAGCGCTCTTTATTATTTCCATATCAGGAAAACAGCAACAAACAACGCTCTTTATGATTACCATATCCGGATCTCAACAAATGCCAGGTTCTGTAACGTTTTTTGCTTTTGTTTACATAACAAAGGAAAAAACATTTGACAATAACAATACTGTTTATGCCATATTTCTGATTCTTATAAGAACAAAGTCTGTTTTATATTTTACTATTCTGTCTGTTTATGGCGGTTTTTGACGGAGCTGAATATTTTAACAGCATACCCACCGCCAAGGCCGCCCGTATCTTTAAGATTGCACAGGAGAGTGTGTCTATTGTGTCATTTCGGCTCTAATAATGCTATGCCATAGATGAATTAAGACTTTATCAGTTTTCTTGGTGAAGGTAAGACCATGTAGAGAGTTATCATCACTGTGGAACTGCACCCCTCTGCATAAAAACGACCGATTGTAAGGAACTACCAGAGTTGCCCATACACACGTATATATCAGGCCACCCATACAACTTTTGCATGATACAAAGATATGTTCATATCTGAAATCCAATCAACTTGGTCGCCGTAATCAGGCTTATATGACGGTATATTATATAATGCACTGTACTTTACACATCGAATTACCGGGGATACGATAAAGCGGGTTTACCTGCCCGAAAAACGTATAATAGTAATTATACCGAATGTTCCCTCATTTCACGGATGTCTTACGTATAAATGATATGATATTTAGAGCCATCATTACGCCAATCTCCATGTTTCCATTATTTCCTCGTAATCTCGATGCGATTTTAATGCTAACAAAAATGCCGTTTGCTTTGTGTGCATAAATTCCATGTTTTTTTTGGACTCAGCAGGCCATCAATTGTAAAATGTCTAACCATGCGGCGCGTCAGAGTGCATATTTCCAACAGTTATACAGGAAGCTTGATGTGCAAATTGGAAATTCGAATCCCGAGGGAGGTGTGAAAATGGAATTTCTTGAACTGAAAATCGATGCTTGACACCACCGGTGGAGACCCTGTATAGCCACGTGTCGATCGTCACAATCGTGAATAAAATAATGTACCATCACGTTATCAGCAAGATATAAAATGGAGGTTCAGCTATCAATGATGTACATGTAACGTGTGTTATTATTTCCAACGAGGCACATATTTTAACGATACGCCAAAAACAAAAATAATAGTAAAATATAGACAGACCTTGTTCTTATACCAATCAGAAATATGGCATAATCAGTATGTTATTGTCAATGCTTTTCCTTTGTTATGTAAACAAAAGCAAAAAACGTTACAGAATCTGGCTTTTGTTTAGATCAGGATATGGTAAACACAACGAGCGTTATTTGTTACTGTTTTCTTGATATGGAAATAATAAAGAGCGTTTATATCATTTGTGTGTGACTAACTAATAGAATTGCGCTGTGTTATGTAAACAGACACAAGCCAAACCTCTGTAACACGAGCAGGTTCTTGTTTACGTACACCATCGTACGTCTTGGCGACAATATACTATTTACGCGCTGATTGTGTTTGGCATATGAACAAAACTATATATACTTTAATATTCCTTCCGTTGATGGTGATTTGAACAAATGTGAATATTTCTGCAACGAACGCCGCCCGTGCCTTTAATAGTATATTAATACAAAGACTATAGTTCATGGATTGGATGAAAGTTCTTGAAACTTATAGATGTACCTCCCCACAATACAGAATAAGTATAGCAACATATATAAACAATATTTTTAATTGGATATAAAGTTCTGGCATGCCGGGCATTTGTGCTGCAATCGTGTATCCTTTCTCATTATTTTGTATCGGAGACCACCGAAAGCGTTGAGATGTAATTACACAATCACAAAAAGTTGGAACTGTAAAGAGCGTCGCCGTTGGCAGACGGGCCGGTAAACACATGCAGTGCCATTGCAAGGCAGAAAATGTGGCGATATATTACAACCTGTCAGTCGGAATGATTTCGCCGGTAAACAGTAGTTATACAGGTACAGCGGGTACCTCCCTCATTCTATGGGTCCACTATTCTCTCTTGGAATAAATTCGCATTGATTGCTCTGAATTTCAGGAGCTGGGAGGCATAACACGCGATTTAGGTCAAAAGAAAGAGAAGCTCATTGTTTCTGATAACCCTGCCTGCCTCAAATTGTTTTCAATTTCTCCAGAAGGCTAATCTATAGTTACCTGTCAGAGTGTCAACGTGAATATTTATCGTTTTTCCCAATCCCAAAAGCAAAAATAAGTCGGTTACTAAGCTCAACGTTTGTATAGGTCTTACTTTATAGAGTGGTTGATTTCAATATATCTTTAATTATCCTCCCTTACTGAAGAGTATATATGAACACGATACAAACGCTTATATCGCTTACGACTGAAAGGTTTTCAAAAACAAACTTGCACACACAAAAAACCCCGACTTAACTGTCTGGAAAATGTTCCCAATGTTATTAGAAACAAAGAAGTTGTTTGTTTTGGCCTTACGTAGGTGAAAAGCACAAGACCCATGCATGCTTCCGTCGCGAAACTTTGTCAGATATAACTGCGGATATTTCCCACATTCCATGGTTCCATTATGCATTAGCATTCATAACTTTCCCCATATACAACAGTTTTTTTGTGAATACGACATAGAGTGTTGATGCCTAATTACAAAATCACAAAAAGTTGGAAGTCGAAAGATCGTCGCCGTTGGTAACTTGGTAGACTAGTATACACCGTGGTATTGTAATGTGCAAAAAACTGGCGATATCACAATCTGTCAGTATCAGTGCACTCACGAAGGAAGAGTAATTACTGGTAGACAGCGGATATTTCCATCATTTTGTGTCTTCATTATTCTCTCTTTGAATAAATTCGCATTGATTGCTCTGGAATTCAAGAGCTGGGAGGCCTAACACTCGACATATCACACACTGAGATATACATAACACGCGACATATCACACACTGATATATACATAACACGCGACATATCACACACTGAGATATACATGTGCCATAGGTGAATAAATACCACAGCCATGCTCCCATCAAGCAACTTTGTCAGAATGAGATATAACTGCGGATTTGTTATTGCTCCACTATTATAGCTGAAACAGGCTACCCTCCCTTCGGGAGCCTTTATTCAGCGTCGGGGGGGGGGGCACGCACAAAAGGGCATGTGGCACATGACATGACCTATATACTATTATCTATATTTATTATGATACTTCAATATCAAGCTGCAAAACAGAGTTCATTCCCCTCGCTACGCGATGTCTGAACGCTGCCGCATGCATGTGTATTTTCTTAATTAAATCTAACATATTTTATTGAAGTGTTTTGTCAGTTACAATTCACTCCGGCTTGATCGAGAACATTTTCAAATTAATATGGACAGTTTCTCAGAATAATGCAGAATGAATTGTAACCTTCAAAAATCTCACATAAATAAATGCGACATTTCTTCACATTGCGTGTAGGTACGGGCAGCGGTAAATCCTGCATGCGTATGGGACTGAACTCTGCACGGAGCTTGCTTCAATATATCCTCGTGCAAATAAGTTCATATTGGGCCTAAATATTTGGCATTTGGTTCATATTGGACTCATTTGGTTCTGGAATAAGCCCATAGTTGACTTATACCCGTTATTCCGTTGGATGGCGCGGACCACAGTGAAAACACACATATATAAAGAGCGTACATATCTGCTGCAACATATCCTTGTGCAAATAGGTTCACATTGGACTTATTTGATTCTGAGATAGGCCATAGTGAGCTTATTTTAAAGTGATGTGAAACACTCCAGTAGGGTGATCAAATATAAATGGAGAATAATCTTGTTCAAAGTAGTAATTTTTACAAATATTATATCCAAATTGACAACACACACGGTCATTCTTATATTTTAATTAAATGCAGTGACTCTCGATGGCGAAATCGTTTTCGTTAGTTTATCGCCGATAGGTGCGTCCCGAATCGAGTAGTAAATATTGACATTTGCGCGTAGTTCAGACGATGTTTTCTATGGAGTGGTACGGTGGATTTGTTTCAGATTTTCGGCGATGTTAGTAGAATGGTACATTCCTCCAGTTGGCATAGCACCTGGATACTAACTGATCAGGTTCACGCACCCGAACAAGTACATAATATGTCTTTAAATAAGTTTTTGTTTATTTAATTAAATATATTTTGACCCCTCTAGCTGACCACAGGAACGTCTGGTGTCATATTTGACGTTCATACGTTAACATATCAACGTTATTTGACCTTATTTGACCTTATCTTCCCTCATTAACTGACCACAAGCACGTGTTATGTCAAAGTTGACGTTCCTACGTTGATGATAGATATTTGACGTTATTTACACTCGTTTGACCTTACTAGACTGACCACAACAACGTCTGATGTTATTCGTACTTATTGGGCGAACAATATGAATGACTGACGTGGATCAAGTGACCTAGGCTGACAACAGCTAGTGACGAAACGATCATGTAACTGTGACCGTTTCGTAACTAGGTCAATAGCGCACAATCACCCCACCCCACCTTTTTAATGGGGGTATAGGAGTTTAATAAAAACACTTGTGAAACTGAATACTTTCTCGCAGCTGTCAGAAATAGATAGTAGCTAAAAGACATACCGCGAGCTTCTAAATAGACTTATGTTTATTGTTTTAACAAAAATATAAAGACAATTTAAAGACATTTTGTTAGATTGTTACTCATTTATTTTCGTGCATAATATATAACATAATTGTTAGAGAAGCAATAAATCGATCGTAAACGGCCCAATTAATCTACGAATTTGAACTAACACCACCCCCTCCCTTTGATTATATTCTCACCCTTTGGAATAGTTGACATATTTCGATTTTGTTTTCTCTTCAACAGAAGGGTTTCCTGTTGCCAAAGAACTGTGCCTTGGGATAGACGATGAGTTAGATATGGTGGTTCGAAGGATAAACTTTTACGGAGCATAAATAGCTCCGTATATTTCCTACAAGGAGTGGAGTGGGATTTCGGAAAAGCGAACATTAAACTCTATGACGCTCTTAAAAATATTCAAAGGAAGAACAACGAAAGATTGAAGAAAGATCTGAAACGTCTGGGTCGCTCTGCTTTTAGGACGACCCAGGAAAAACTGGATTACATATTCAATGCAGCCGATTTTACCACATCAAAGCGTCGTACGAAATATTCGACGAGAATGTTGGAGAAATCCAGTTCGACACTCGGTCGTCATCTTCTTCCACAGATGATGATGAGGAGGAAGATGAAAAGATTAAAGCATACAGTAACTGGGTCGGGACGGACCCCGCCCGCTCTGAAGAGGACAAAGAAAACATTGACCCTCGAGACAGATATTCACCGCGTTTCCGATCAGATCAGGAGGAGGACTGGGACACCCAAGTTGAGGAGGCACATATATAGGGAGGAAGATTCTCATGGACAAACATACACACCTTTGTTGCAGATTATGTGCCTCCTCCTCCTGAAGACGACCAGATGTTAGTGGTCGATTGACTGAATACGGTTCAAACATTATTGGATTATATATTGGATTTTACATGCATATAAATTCATTTATACGTAAGTACAGTCTTCATGTTATAAGGATGGGGGTATCGCACTATAAACAAAATTTAAAGTCACATGTATCCTAGTTACGAAACGGTTCATGTAACAAACTAGTTACGTTGATCGTTACGCTACTGACACATATGGCATTGAGACATCATAGGTGGGCTGTGGTCAGTCAGATAAGGTCAAATATCGTCACATACACTTAGGGGCGTCAAACTTTCTTGTGGCCAGTCTAATAAGGTCAGATAAGGTCAAATAACGTCGATACGTTAACGTAGGAACGTCAACTATGACATCAGACGTTATTGTGGTCAGCTGGAGGGGTCAACGAGTGCAAATAACGTCAAAAGTGGACTGATGTCCATCAACTACTCTCGCTTGAATAAATTCGTACTAAAATTGTTCAAGGCATTCACAGGAGACATAAAATGTGAAATGTATGTAGGTGAGAAATCAGCGCGTCCATGCTGCCATTGCGGAACTTTTCTCATATATACAGTAATGCCCTAAATAGTCGACTTACTGTATTACTGTATTACTGCATTACTGTAACAGTTTTTTTGTGGAGAAGACAGAGAGTGTTGATGTGTAATTACAGAATCGCAAAAAGTGGGAAGTCTAAAGAGCGTCGCCGTTGGCAGACTTGTATACACCTTGGCATTGCATGCAAGCCGGAAAATCTGCGATAATACAACGCGTTCGTCTGAGTGCATTGGCAGAGATAAAGTAATTACAGATAAAACGGATATCTCGCTCATTTTGTGGCTCCATTGTTCTCTCTGGAATATATTTGCATTTATTGCTCTGGAATTTACGAGCTGCATGGGAGGCATTATAAGCGACTTGTCGCAAAGTGAAATATTTGTAGCTGATTAGGTGAAAAATCGCCAACCAATCAATCATGTTTATTTGTACGTTACACCATATATGGTCAAATGTACATTGTCGCAGAATAACAAGACAGCATGGACGGGTTACATGAAACAAAGCTAAGAATTAACAACAATGGTATGTGGTGGTATACAATACTATATGCTACTATTTTCAGCCTATGCCCACAATAAGTGCATGGTGATAGTATATATATATGATTGGCATGTATACCATTCAGGCAGGCATGGTTTCAAGTCGAAGAATATTTGTTTCTTTTTAGTTGGATTCGATCTAAGAGTTCGTCACTCGGTTGCCAACTCCCTTTCTTTTTCAATGAGTCTGTAGTGGTCATTATCTGTTTAAATAGTCTCTCGTTGGAGAGGTTTACTAAGTTGGGTAGTCGTTTCTCACCATGCACGTCCATGCTGCCCACACGCAACTTTTCTCATATATGACAGTTTTTGTGTAGACAACCGAGATAACTGATGCGTGATTACAAAATAGCAAATGTTGGAATTGTAAAGAGCGTCGCGTCGGCAGACGTATGCATTCACCGTGACATTGCAAGGCGGAAAATCTGGCGATACCACAACATGTCAGTCTGAGTGCATTCGCCGGTAAAAAAAGTAATTGCAAGTATACAGCAGAATTTTTTTCCTCTTTTTATGGCTCCTTTATTCTCTCTGATCATGGGTTTAGAGCTAGCACCACTGAGATGTGCACATCCGCCCAATCAGCATGTTCAGATAAACTGTGAAAATACTATGGGAAGGAGATAAGATCGTCCGAAACAGATGGTTCTAATTCTCGAGTGAGCCTTTCCGCCTCTGTTACCTATCCCCGTACGTGTTTGTGGGTCGGCGCTGCATGCCACATCTGATATTAAGACGTCCGTGACATCTGATTGCTTGGTGCTGTTCATTATCTTTACTTATATACAGACACTATAAAATACACATCTATATGTTCGTGATGATTCGCGGATGAAGCAATACGCCAAAGCATTTTCAAGGATAACGAGATCTCAGCCTCAGACTAAACATATCTATTGGCGCTTTTGTCATGCACGTGCCAATGGAAACAAGATATATGATAATAATCTAATTAATAGTACTTATACACATACATGTATATGCAGCTGCATATATAGGAATAATATTTGTGTCTTGCAAAGACTTATTGAAGAAACTGTCGCCACAAAAAGGAGAAGGGTTCCTTCTACATATTTACTCCAGTCTGCATGTATCCGGGGCATTATCATTTATGTTAGTTTCTTCCTGATGTAGTAAAACTAAATAACATATGTCTCACTTCCGTACCACCCCTGGTCAAGTGGTCCTGCTTATGTGCTATGCTGCTGGTAGTTCCTGCTGAATTGCTATGATGTCGTTGGGGTAAACTGATGCTGTTATGAAAACAGCGTTATTTATTTTAAAGTTATAATTTTTGAGGTGTTCGGATAATCTGAACATATTTAGGAAAAACAATTATGTGTATCAAACATTCGAAATAATATATATTGCAAAATATTTTAATACTGGTTGTATTAGTTGTAAATTAAAGATGGATATTCGCGTTTTGTTGTATTAGTTGTAAATCGACTATAATAAAGATGGCTATTGGCGTCGTTTTACAAACACTTGCGTAGCCATTATTGATTTTTTCAAAACAAATATGTTCTTGAATGTTTCATACAGACACTGGCTTTTTTCTCAAATCGCTCGAATTAGCCAAACACCGCGAAAATCACAACTTTAGAAAAAATAACGGTACTTTTTCGTAACAGCATCAGCTTGCCCTAACAGCGTCATAGCAATTCAGCAAGACCCACCAACACCATAGCAGACTAGCAGGACCACTTGACCAGGGGTGTCTACTCACCATTGAAAACAATGCATGCAGTAAGTCGTTCTGGGTCATGTAAAGTCCATATGTAAGTACTTGATATATTGTCGGCATACTTTGATCCCCAGAACGACACAAATGCAAGATATTGTTATAAGCTTAATTTGGGGCCTGATTATTTCAGTCGCTTTTGAGATGCCCTATCTGATTTTGAAATAGAAAAAAAGTTTAACTTATAATGTGAACATCTCCATGTGAATCCTTTTGTCTACCACGGACTTTCTCATGTACCAAGTTACCAATTGGCTGAGAATAAAGCATTACTTACTTACTTACTTGCGTACTTGCCAAAAGGGAAAATGACAACCTAGTGACCAACTGCTGGACAGAAAACGAAACCAGACGAATGCAAATCCCCAATAAGATTTAGGCCAATGCATTCTCTTATATATGCGAGGCGACCTATGGTCGACTCGCATATATAAGAGAATGCATTGGCACAGGGTAAAAAAAATCCCCAATAAGATCACACTACACACAAATATATATTGCTACCATAATATGTGCGACATTGTGTCATGATCACAAATGAACTTCATGTATACATGCCCTTCCACTACGTTCTTATATATTGTGTAACTATACATTTGAGCATATTTGGTGTAAAATTATGACAAATTGATTAATAAATAGGATGCCTTCTCTACTTCTGTCGTCTGCTGATTTTTTCTGAAAACACGCTCCAACTTTCATGGTTACTGATATACTTTTACGATTGATTGGACTAATCCATTTAGTAAGTAAAAAGCATGGGTGTTTCAGTTGGCAATTCGAATTTTGACACCACCCTTTAACAAACACCATCTCGGTAGGTCCCTAGTTGATTGAAGACATCTGCAGCCAGTAGACCAAGTCTTCTCGGTCCACAACAACTTGTTATATCGGTTGGTTTGATGATGTTTTGGACTGAGTCCCGTCCCGCCGGTCCAAAAACAGCATCAACCCAACCATGCTGCTGTGGACCGAAAATACTTGGTCTGCACAGCCAGGGGCTTATCCGGCTGATAAGAGCTAACAATTGGAATTAATACCCCTAATGAACATTGCCCATCTGATACATATGTGCATTATACCAGGTCTGTTGACGCCATACCACATTCAGTGTTCAGCTTAGCGCCCTCTGCCGTTAAAAACCATCTCGCCATGTAGGTATCATTCTGATAGGAACATATGGTATTAATACCCTCTTGAGCCCCGGCTGGTCTGCCACTTATCTCGTGTGTATTTTGTAGGTCACGGGACGGCATGCCACCTTCGGTGCTTAGACTTCCGTGATACCACGTAGGAATCTCAGAGATCCAAGCTGATCTAAGATGAGGTAATTACCTGGAGGCAGTAGTCAATTGTCGATGAAATGTCTGACTCGTGCCGCTGATATCATGCCACATGGTGCAATGGAAGTACAGCTGGCGTCGAAACACGTTGCAGATTTCATGTTTGTGTCAAACATATGTGGAATTCCGGGACCATCACATTGGACGCATGATCAGTCCGGAACCATCACCTCGGTCGCGGGGTCAGCCACGATCCGCAAGCAGATCAACCAGCGGGATAACCATCCACGATATCAAAACAGAACTATTAAAGCGGCCGTAGAATATTAAATCATTTACCATCCATACGCATGGGTTTATACTTGGACAAGGTTTGTGTTTTATGCTGTGTTTATCTGTTATGACATATAAACTATAGGGAAATCATCCCCTTGAGATAAGCTGCATCATACAACTGTCGATGCAAATAAACCCCCCTTTTGGTTGAAACAGTAACGAACGTAAGGGTAGGAAGAAATGGCCATAAAACACCTTGACATGGTGTTGTCTGGATTCTATAAGCATGGGTCTATGAATTGATTAATTACCATATGTACCACTCCGATCGGCTTATTTAATCAAGGTGTGAGCTATTAACATCGCTTCGATGTTGAAGCTTAATGGCCTTTGTTACAGAGTTTGATTCAACGTAACAATCGTTCTTTCTTGGCTATCGGCCTCGAAAATGGCCAACAAATCGCTGTTCGTTTTCCGCACAAATCTGGTTCTTTTTTTTAAATCAAACGACTGTCACTTTTACAAAATGCATACACACAGCTAGTCAATTGAAAATGTAAGAAATAAGATATATTATCGTGTTAAACGGTATCGAGTTTAAAAACACACACATAAAGGTACCATCGGGAGGCTTCTTTAGCGCGTGTACGCATTGAGCTCCCGAGTACGTCACGAATAATGATATCATATGCTAAAAATAGATTTTCGGACAAACTTTACCACGTGTTTGAGAACGCATGCATTTACTGTATGTGTGAGATTGAGAGTGGGTCTATAAAACTAATTGTAACTTTGTTATCTTTCGTAGTTTTTACGTGAAAATTTACACATATATCAGGGACATATACTTCTTCCAGAATATTAAAAACATTTTCAGTTGCTCATTGTATTTTTTTTATTGTTTACGACAAAATAGTCGAAGTCGGGAAATTCATAAAACTGCGGTATAAACTACCCAGTGTTTGCAGTGTTAGAAAACGCCCAATCAAAATAGTTCTTTAGTAATTGTTTACACCAATTTGTTTTTCAAAGAATATAGAGTAAACATAGTCCTCTCGGAATATCGAAATAATTAACCCACAGACAGCCGACACCACCAACAATTAATTCGCGCTTCACACCTCGGACTTTGTCAGAGTGTCCGACGAACATGAAAGTTATCTGTCTAAATGTCCCATGTTCGTGTCGAATGGTGATATAAACCTCATTTGTCAGGTGCATGGATAAATATGATTATTATATACCATATACGGATTTTAAAACGCTCTTTAATAATTTCGTATTTGAGCTGTCATAAACAAACTCTATAATTTCTATTCGAAATGGCCCCGTTTTTTTGTTAATTTGTGACTGGATGCCTCGCTCGAAGTACGTTATTTTACTATATAAAACTTCATTGTGTCGCTGAAAGTATGGGACAATCAATATATAATGCATATCTTTTGCCTGTATACGATAAACACCGGGTCGTACATTTCAATCCACCAGATCTGCATCAGAAACGATTTGACGATAACATTAGCACCAAGATGTTCCCGAGCATGATACATGTATGTGTCCTTGTTTACATTAAATCGCTCTTACAGATCCCGTAACAACAATGTTTGGTTGTAACCATTGTTTTTATGAACGAAGAAAGTCATTTTGCCTCAATTTATAGAAACTGCATTTAATCTCACCATAAATATTTTGTAAGGCGTAACTTGTGCCATGCTCGACGTTGTGAAAGGGTGTTCCATCCGAGTTCACGTAGTAAATTTATGTTTGAGACAGATTTGGTAAGGTCACTAACAATTCGTGCTGCATCATAATGAAGATCGTCCAGGTTTTTAAGGAGGTATGCTGGTGCATTATCCCATATGATATCACCATAGTCCATTAATGGTAAAACAAATGTATTATACATCAAATCTAAAGTACGTCTATTTAAAGTATATTTCATCTTTCTCAGCTGGGCCAGTCGAGATGCAACTTTCTTACACATATTTGCAATTTGAATGTCCCAATTCATATTAGACTGAATGACGATGCCCAAATGTTGATGTGATGTAACAATTTCGATGTCAGCGCCGTTGAATTTCAATGTTATGGGATTTTCAGATAAAATAGCTTCTGCTCTGTTCGATCTATAAGAAAATAACATTGCTTTTGTTTTGTCGGGATTAAATGTCACTAGCCATTGTTTTGCCCAGTGTGTGATACGATTTAAGTCGGTAGATAAGTTTGAGCGCGTCTCTTCTATGGTCTGTGAATAATATTAATAGCAGACGACTAATTAAAATTCCCGTTGTTTGGCGAGACTTTGAGATCCTGGGTGTCTTTTTGCCAGAAACAATGCGACAATGACCTATTCAGCTTTATTGGGGGCGCTGGTAAGCCTGGAGTCACACATGCACACCTGATTGTCGCGGAAGCGAGTTTGCGATATGATGTCATCACGTACGAGCATATTGACTGCCTCGCAGCGTTATGGTAGAATGTTATTCAACTAAGAATGGTATACTTTACAACAGGAAGCATGCACCAGAATGTATTACTTGACAAACCACGAAAAATGACACTTGCGAAAATAATGCAATTTACAGTAGTGTTATATATCGAAGTTCTCGGCGCTGTCAGGAAGACAATATTTTGGCCATGACACCGTCTGGATAAAGTATACATTTCTATTTGAAAACCACTGCAATTACAATGTAAAATGAATATGTATATGTATACTTTTATCTAATAAATCATCATACATTCGGCACATCCACGCACACTCGTACATCGATTGACAGAACGCATGTTAATGTTTGTCCGAATCTCCAGCGCCTCGCTGTGAAATTAATTATTTTTAGAACAGATGGCCAATGCGTACAAACCGATTGGTCAGTTACCGCTGTCTGACAACACTCTATTTAATAAAATGCAGATGTGTCCTGCATGGGGACCGCTCTAACATTATCCGCGTGGTATATAACTAAGTAGACAACGATGGTTACACAACTATATACTATATATATATAGTTATATACACGTACAGCTAGAGGTCGTGTATTACTCAGACTGTTCGTTTTGAGGGGGTTTGGGGGTTGTCTATAAGCCCCCAACTTCGGTCCAGATTATCAACAGTTGTAAATGTCATGCCTGACACATTAGTTGGAAGTTCTGCACCAGATAAAATGTAGGTTGGGATTGATCGCATTGTTTTCTGCGAACCTTGGAGTTTGTGTGCTGCATGGTTCAACAGGGGAAAGGGTTGAAATTTCAAGGTTGACCCCCCCCCCCCCCTTTCCACGGAGACCCTCTTGTTACGTCCCTGCTGGCAGCATATTTGCCTGGCACTTTACAACTATTATTCACAACGGGAGGAGAGATCATTCCACACGGGTTTAATCAACTGACATGTGTCCTAAATGTTAAGGTTGTATTGAATGAATCAGTCACGCATGTAATCGTTATCATTTGATAGTTCGAGACACAGACACAACATGGCAAGGCGCATATTCTGTCATTCTGGACTTCATCATTCATAAATTATCATTAGATAGCCAACTAGGACGAATTTTCTGAACATTTGCCAGGGAGATTTGCCAGTGTATGAATGTTTCCCCAATAGATTCAATATGTTTTGTAGTGTTTGGAAATTACCACACATTCTTTAACGATAATAATTTTGTGTTGGCAATTTCAGATGTCAGAAAAACATATTCAGAGGCGCGGGTTTGGGAAGAAGACAGACTAATTCAGAGCGACGGAACGGAGTGTATCATTATTATCTCCAAGAAAATCTACACTCAACGGAGATAACTCTATTATTCAGCCCTATACTGTCTTATTGTTTCGATAAGCCATTCTTAATGGCATAATGCAGGTGTCACTGTGGATGTAAGAACACTTGCGTCGATTAACGACGGGCAGATCCGGTTTGAAAATGTGAAATAAACTAAATTTATGTTATATATTAATTAGAAAGATTATTCAATTAAATTTAAAAGAGACTATTCCACTGGGCTCGTACGTTGTAATTCTGATCCGGACCTCATCTTCTTTATAAACTCGACGTGATATGGAGCAAAACTATCACTTCACTCTCCAAGTATCATTCGACGTATACCGTCAACGTAAACCACACAGCTAATGAAATTGGTAGGGATAATACTGGTATATACGTCGACGTACAAGCAAGTACTGTTGCATTATACTCTTCTATGGCGGACTTTACACTCAGATCCAGTGGCGGGATTTTTCGTCAATTTTAAAATCGACTTTATGATACATACTAATACAAAATGCCATTGGTATCAGAAAAGTTATATCTTACGGTCATACTGGTGCATTATAATCTAACATTTATATTAAATTACGCACATAATATTTCATGTAATTATAGGTATAACTCACGTTTGGCCTGTGTTTGTTTATGATCAGAGAAGGCCCGAACTGTTACATAGTTGCTAGGTCAAATGCGTTCATATTCTTTTGAAATTATGTAAACATTGTGATAAAATATAATTTTGTCTATAGATTAAATCGGGATACTTTCACAAGTGTATCAATTTGTTGAGGTCATCTTGGTGATTTTAGATAAGCGTTATTAATTTTACGCTTTAAAGCCGCTATCATAGCGAAGAGCATCGACGTATATTTAGCAATTAGTGAGAAATGTTTTATTTTTATGCCAAAAATTGCATATGTATTCTACTTTTGGTCTGAAATGGCATCATAACTGCATTAGTTGGAAATTTTCCAACTTTATGGGGTGTCAGGTTGGAAAATTATACATAATTTGTAAGCTTGAGGTACCAATTGGAAAGTTCTGAGTTTGGAAGTGTCAGCCCAAGGGGCGGGGTGCAAATGGGTTGATCTGGTTCAAGGGGGGGGGGGGGGGGGGGTTGGTGTAGTTGGAAATTTCAAGGCGTATAACCTCAACGGGGAGACCCTATAGCCAGCCACGTCCCCGTGACTGTACATTCAGTCTGATATGACTCAGGCAAACAAAAAACTCTTTGTTTCCGATAACTTGCCTGGTTGAGCTTTTCTTGCATGCCTCAATAATTTTTTTAATTTTCTCCAGAAGGCTATTCTATAGTTACCTGTTAGAGTGTCAATGTGAATATTTATCTTTTTCCCAATCCCAAAAGCAAATATAAGATTATTCTTAAGATCAACATTGGTAGATATCTTACTACAGAATGAATGAATTCAAGGGACAACATGTTTTTATTCAATGCTTGGTTCATTTCAATACATACATCTACCATATTCCAATGGACCGTGACTACACTATTACGGCTGAAAGGAGTACAAAAAAATTCTAAAAATAAAAAACTGCCCTCTTGTCTAGAAAATTTCCCCAATGTTATCGGAAACAGAGAAGATTTTTGTTTTGGCCTCACACATGAAAGAGTACGTGCAAGAAGACTATATCTTCTGGAGAAAAATGCTGACATTCCAGACTTTCTAATTGAGAGTTATTCTATCGTGTGATACTTGGAATTTCGTGATACGTGCCATGGAACTCCGACACCAACTGTGTATCGTAACAATATATAGTCCAGCCGATGAGTTTCGTCTGTCGAATGATTTAAACCTGTCAGATCCGGTTGAAATCGTGCCAGAAAAAACTTTTAACATACCCGAGCCAGTAAGCGTTTAGTAATCGTCTTTTGATAATACCCACTTTAACACTGACACATTATTTATATATATGCTCTCTATCCGAAATAATGAGAATATATAGTCATAGCATAAACGTTCTTTGAATGTTTGCTTTGTCACATAACTACTTCCGAAAGATAACGTTTTGTCAGTATTGTTGGTTTAGATCCAGATATACCTTCCCCAACTTACCACTTAACCATTTCTATACTAAATAGATTCTTCCATTAGTTATGAAAGCTGGTATGGTCTTTGAAAAGAATCTGGTCCATTTCGAGGTATGTTCAGGAAATTAAAGTTGACGACAGCAAGAATAAGGCCAACAACAAAAAACATCATTGTTTCCGATATACTGTCTGGCTGAGATTTTTTTGCCTGCTGAGATGTTTTTAAAATTTCCTCCAAAAGGCTAGTGTATAGTTACCTGTTAGAGTGTCAATGTGAATATTTATCGTTTTTTCCCAATCCCAAAAGTAACAATAAGTTGGTAATTAAGCCCAATGTTGGTAGAGATCATACTGCAAAGTGAATGAATTCAAGTGACAACATGTTTTTATTCAATACTTGGCCTCAGTTTCAATACACATGGATCTACCATATACCATGGGACCGTAACTACGCTATAATATCGCTTACGACTGAAAGGTTTTTAAAACAAATTTGCACACACAAAAAAAAACAATGCCTGCGTGCCTGTCTGAAAAGTTTTCCCAATGTTATCGGAAACAGAATGTTTTTTGTTTTGGCCTAACACATGCTGAATGAATGCTGTTCATTGGTGGGAAATATTCAATTGTTCGTTGAACTTATTATCTGAACATTCCTTAAAGGCACGGGCGGCGTTCGTTGCAGAATTATTCATTATTATCTGTTCAAATCGCCATAAACAGAAGGAATATTAATATATATATAGTTTTGTTCATATGCCAAACATAATCACCTCGTAAACAGTATATTGTCGTCAAGACGTACGATGGTGTACGCAAACAAGAGCCTGCTTGTGTTACATAAGTTTTGTTGCCGTTTACATAACACAGCACAATTATATTGGTTAATCACACACAAATGATATAAACACTCTTTATAATTTCCATATCAGGAAAACAGCAACAAATAACGCTCTTTATTTTATCCATATCCGGATCTAAACAAAAGCCAGGTTCTGTAACGTTTTTTGCTTTTGTTTACATAACAAAGGAAAAACATTTGACAATAACATACTGTTTATGCCATATTTCTTATTGGTATAAGAACAAGGTATGTCTATATTTTACTATCCTTTCTGTTTATGGCGGTTTTTAACGGAGGTGAATATTTTAACAGCATATACCCACCGCCAGCGCCGCCCGTATATTTAAGGAACTACCTGCCAATGAGTATATATAGTGAAGAAAGAGTATATTGACTTTAATCGTTTTAACAGTTGCTCAAACAAAGAAACATTTCTTGTCTGTATCGCACTTGTTTATCTATAATGTGGCCTTCCACGGTGATAAACGTAGTTTAGAGACAGTGATAACTTATAGTGTTTTCTCGTATAACAGTAATACGACCTCTTATATATACAAATACAGGCAACCGTGTGGGGTAAACGAGTTTGAAAAAGTAATAACTTATTGGCGAGTAGTTCCCTGAGGAAATATTCAGATAATAAGATCAACAACCGTCGTATGTTGAACTTAACATCTTAACATTTCCCACCAAAGATTGTGAATACTTCTGCACTTGTGTTCTCTATTAATCACCATTATTCGTCTGCTCATTTTTCCTTAACACTCCTCCCAATGAATAATAGCCATATAATATGTTAATCGCAGGAAAAATGCGAAAAGGCAATTATACTTTATTAGTTATGTTTGGTGGTTCATATATCGCTTCTGGTAAATTTGGAAATTCTCGTCTGCTCTAGAGTCAGTTTGAATCCAGACATTGAATACAACCTCACGAAGTCACTACGATACCAAGCAGTGTTACACACGGCATAAATAATTAAATTGTGGAAAATTAGTAGACTGTTTGATTGTAGAATTTCAAGCAGACGGCGTACTAGGGTATGCCATGAATCTCTACATCCACTGGCTATATATATATACCCGATCGGATGACGTTCAATCCAATCAAAACATGGGAACGTTTTGATTTTCTTACTTGTTCTGAGGGGGAACTTTGTAACATTGCACAAACAACGCAGGGAATATAATTCCTTGTTAATAATTATTCATTAATAATCTATTTCACAATAGGTGATCCCAAAATCAAGATTGCCTGACTTCTGTGAGTCGATATCGCAATAAACATTGAATTGATCACTGGAGAAATTCCAAGATTTTAATGTAAATCAAAATCGGCTCAACAAAGTCATTCTTAAAACCACCATCGGACGGTTTTCGTTGCCCGACTTTTCGCCTTGGAGGCCAACATTACAAATTTTCGACACAAAACTTATGCAATATCGAGCTGGGACCTTCACTTACTGTGAAATAGAAATAATCAAGAATAAAAAATTGTCTTTAGCAGGAACGCGATTGGAGAATATACATAAATATGAAATTTCGTTTTTGTGATTCACAGCCGTCTGTCAAAATAGACACTTAATTGGCCATTGCCACCTACAGTATTTCGAATGAACCTTTCAGCGAGGCACATGCATAATAGTGATAATACTTAATTTGACAAATCATGGACCCAACCTATAAAATTACATTACCAAATCTCTCAACGACGTAGCATAAAGCCGCCTTAATTCCTCCCCACGGAGACTCATTACGCGAGGATGTTTACATTATTTGGTACTTAGATAATAAATCCCGAGAATGATAAGGATCAGCGAGACACATGATAGTCTGATTCGTTTTGCGAGCCACAATTCCGCCATTCATTCGTATTGCAAGACATTCATAGTATGATTAGTATCTGAATAAGCATATAGGTGGAAAAAGACGGCATTGTCGCTCATTTCACGAAAACTTGAACTTCCGCCATTAGTCAATTATGCCAATCTTTCGACACTCCGTCAGAAAAATTGGATGATTACAACAAGAGTCTGGAACACTTTAATATTGTGGAAAGGATGATTATTGTAGGGCATGAACCCCTCTTTCTGAACAAAGAACATACCTTTTCGTTGAAGAGATCACTCGAAACTCGGGATAGAAAGACCGCTAATATCCGGATGGAATGCCGTGGAATGTAAGCTGGCAATCAGACGAAGCACACAAATCAAAGATTGAAAAGTTTACTATGAAGTGATGACCCCCGAGTTAAAACAGCGTTCCTCCAATAGCACGAGAGACTGTTCCTATAGCAACCATTCAGGTATAATGTTAGATAGCCTGTTGAGGGGAAATGTATACTGCATTTATACCATAGACCCGCGAGCATGTGGAGGAACGTGATAGGTAACAATTAGCGGCATTAAGATGTTATAATGTGATCCAATCACCAAGGTAGCTTGTATCTGAATCCGATTTAACCGCGGGGAATTCGTCATCGCTATCATCTTGGTTAATTAAGGCCACGTGGTTTGTTAATTATTCACAAGAGTTTCAGGCGATCAAACGACATGGAAATAAGGATCTAGCTGTTCTACAGACATGGCAGAGTTGATCTCATGAAACGTGATATCTGGGCACCGTACTGTGGCCGGTAAACGTACATGTATACCATGCGCAGTCAACAAACACCCCCACTGTGAGGCCACCAGCTGCCCGGCGTCATGCCGCTCATGTGACCATATATCAGTCGTCACAATTCGAGACCAATTCGAGGCATCGCTAACCTCTGACGTTGTGAACGCTGTTATTAAATACCAAAATTTACAAGATTCTTGTAAATTGGAGAACATACCTGTTCAATAATAATGTTGTCACCGACAACACAGCGTAATTATAATACCAGAATCGTTTTCAAACCGGTCCATACATAATATATTTCTCAAATACTTGTCAGATTTGCGTGGGACTATTTTGTCTACCTATTCCGTGTTATCGGTAAGATACTCTACTGTTAGAGATTGATTCGAGGCAATAACGTTTGGGTTTGGACTGTTGGTCAGGTGATTGTGGTTTGCTGTCGTTTCAGCCTGTATTTCGTATCAAGACTCGTTGTCATTATTACGGGTGGACGAAAGACCGCGCAAATATTAATTTCATTAGAAATTAACTCACTCCGCTGCGCAAAGAAATATCCGACCTCTGGAAAGCAACGTCGCTCTTATATACTCGACATGTTTTGTTCTTTTCTGAGGAGACAAACTAAGCGATGACTCGCATGTTGTTAGATCCTCTTCGCCCTTATCTATTCTAAATCGTGTCATAGAAATTTGTGAGAAAAAATATATATACTATATATATATATGTTCATTGAGGGTAGAAATAAATATTGTTTAAACCAAAGCAACTGACAAACTTATCCAGATACACGAATATTGTTACCTTCTCCGTGCACGCTTTGGATTTCAAATCTTCGCTTATACCTGGATTGGAACGGCTGAGTTTGACAAAATGAGTCGCAGAAGTTCTGCAAATAACCACCAAAAAACTACAATATGCAATGAAAAATGTGTTATTTATTTTCTCGCAGACATCCATGATTTCAGATGGTAGACTGCGCGCATACCGTATTTGGGTGCATTAACTAGATAATGCAGTGTGTTTGTTGCAAATATTTCCTGTCAAACTCTCCAATGACCAGCATTGAACATTAATGTTTCTATTTGGTTTAAAGCACTTTGTTTTAAAATAGTTTGAACGTATAGCCATCTTATAGTGATGATGAACAGGTGTTGTTACAGTACTATATCATGCATTGTTTATGGAGGGTAATAATATTCCCCTTCAAATTGATAGTTTGAAATTGAGATTTTTCTGAAAATTCACGAATGGGGTGCTCCTTAATTTAATTTGAGCACGTCTCGCATGGCGGTATCTTTGAGGCGAACCACATCCATTCCGTTACATTCCGGTCTGTATCGGTGAAACAGATCTTGACATAAATGTAATAAAATTCTGCCTCATAAAACTGTTATATAACAAGATACAACAATGAACAGAAGCAGACATCGCTCAAAATATAATCCAAGCATGCCAACTATACTACCCATTCCACCACATAACTATATCCGAATTTAAAGGTACTCAATCCGATTCGATCGTCCCCATATCATCCGATTCCAACAACAAATTGTTTTTTTGAAAATTCCGCTTCAGTTATCAGAATCGATTAATTGTCCAAAAATAATGCTAACCACAGTCAACTATAGAATAAAATTGCCCAAAACGTGTTATTTATCAACATTATGTTCAACGAAATTTGACCGGATTGTCAAATATCTAACACCAAAGCCACTTGATTTTAGAGTTATCCATCTTTATCGCCAATTTTGTCCGAGACCCTTAATTGGCTTGACGAATATTTGTCAGGCCGTCAAAAATTACATATATCGGGAAATAACAAATTTCAAAAATCGTTATCCGATCATTCTGAGCTTTGATTGGTGGGTTCCTAGTCTCGAATCAAATAGTTTTCACTCCCGAAGCCAAATAAATAGTAATTTGGAAGCGTTAAATCGGATTATGCATCTTTAAAACCCCGAATAATATTCGAAACCCTAAATATAATATATGTATGTAATATGAAGTTATAATACAGTGTTGTGTACAGTATGTGTTTTTCTTGTACGACTCCAGGTTGTGGTGAAAAGACAATACGACTTTTCACCACAACCTGGACGAGTAGAAGAAAAACACATTCTGTAAACAACATTTTTAATATCCATCTGTACGTTTATCCAAATTTTGGGAATAAAACCTTTGTGGTTATTTTTGGTATTTGGGTAAATTCCAGGGCCCTGTTTCATGAAATCAACTTATGACATAGTTGGGACTTAAGATGGTCATAAGTTCAAACTTCAGTCATAAGTGCGTTTCACGAACAAGGTCTTAACTTAAGATGGTCTTAACTTTGGTCTTAACTTTAAGACTGCTGTGAGGTGTCATAAGATAATCTTAATGTTAAGACCCACGTGATAAGTGGCATATCGATCACAAGTATGGCGGCCTATGTTATTTTGCGATTACGGAGATATCTGTACATTGTCTGGATGGGCAATTCGTCGTCTGGTATACAGGGTCGTTGCCTCGAAATGTCCAACTACACCCCCTTAACCCCTTAAACAACACCAAATTATCTTTGGGTTTAAACATTCCAACTGGTACCTATAACTTTCCAAAACCAAAGTTTGGAGAGGGTAACCCCCCCCCCCCCCCACCGTATAACCATAGGGTTAGTTTGGTAAAAACAATTCAGAGCACATGCTTATCATCAGGGACGTGGCGAATGGGGTTTGTGTGTTGTGTACCCCCCCCCCCCCCCACCCCACACACACACACTTTGGTCAAAATGTTTAGCAATTGGAAATGTCATGCCCGACAACAACATTAATCGTACATTATATATAGGTTTCAATTGTTTGAATTTCTAACTAGTAAAGGAATGTGTTGTTTTAGACAAACAGCAGCAACCGAAAATCACCAACTTTAGGGGCGTCAGGTTAGAAATTTCGAACTGTTGGAATATTTGAGATACCAATTGGAAAGTTTAAATCCAACGGGTGGGGTGGACATGGCATTTCGCGAACATGGAAGTTTGGCCCGGTTCAATTAAGGGGCGGGTGCAATTGGAAATTGCACGATGTACCCACCCCCACACAGAGACCAACTAGCCACCCCGAGCCGCGTCGAATGTAGGATAGAGTCGATTATCAGCTGTGTATGTGACATATAGATAATATATATTATAAAATTGTATTACCCACGAATTAAACTTTTGATAAGAATTATGGCCTAGCTCAAAGCTCACAATCTCCTCTATGTTATTCCATATGTGTGTGGGGAGATGGGGTAAAATGAGATAAATTATTGTATTGATTCTTTCCTCTTTCCAAATTTCCGTTGGCTGTTTACAAAGCAGATATGTCATATAGGAAAGGTAACACAAACGCTCTTTATCAAAATATGTTTTAGAAATAGTGACAATTTTCTGGGATGACCGTTGTACAACATACTGTATATATGATATACACACACGTAACGATGAAACCCCTTATTACGAGTGTGCTAATGAAAACGTAGTTATATATATATCCATGGTATGACAACCGCATAAAACATCTGCATAAAAATAATGAAAAAGTCACTCTAACAAATATTTTTCATTTCCCTTTGAATCGAAAAATGACCTATGTGTGTCCTGATGACATCGCCGATTTATTTTGATTATTGCTACACGTAGAGAGCGGTGGTCGATAATACACGAGTTATGTCGGCTCACATAAAAAAATCTCCGCCTGATCATTGCTCTCAGTGGATTAACTTGGCGTGAATGCATGGTCGCAGTCATGCATCGATCCATATAATTATATTGTCTTATTTCTGACACCGCCACTCGTCAGTAAACGCAAAGCTCGTCATTTTAAGAGCCTGCTATGTACTCATGTTCGAATTCACATCGTGGAACTCATACAAGTCTAAGATATATATGCGAATATAAGGCAACTTACTATAGACACTAAGATACATGCGCTGATTCGCCCACCCCACCCCAGCCGCTATCCAGCATCCCTGTCACACAATAATGTCAACTCGGACTCGGCTCTTTCTCGATAACCTCTCAATGCCGTACATAAAGATTGCACAAGCCCACATTTTTTTGTTCCGGACTGTAGAAAATTGTCGATAACCAGTCTAAATGAGCGGGAACTTAACTTACTACTTAAGTAGGACTTAATCTTGTTTTGTGAAACGCGTTCTTGAAACGGAAAAGTTACATCATAAGATCCACCTTAGATCTTAGATTAAGTCCATCTTAAGATAATCTTATGACCTTGCTTCATGAAACAGGCCCCTGGACTTATCTTGTGTAATAAACACAGAACGACACTATGTTAATGCTATTTCGATACGGCACTGGTGCACGTCGAGGAAGGATAGAACCCTATGCTGAACAACTCGTTCTATCCGTTCGCGCTAGCACTCGTGTCGTATCAACAAACCCATGCAGTAACTCACTCATGTCGTTATGTCTATAGATATATCACAATCCACTGCATGACAACATGAATATTTAAAACATATCTATCGATCTATCGAGCAAAAAATAAGACCGAAAATAATTAATTTTTTCGTCGAACTGTACATCAACTAAGGTTTTTTGTTTGGTGTTTCCATACCTGTTGTAAGTCATGCCGTACTCATTAACTTTGTAAATGGCCGAATGGAACAGTCGATATCTACATGTCATATACATTGTTGCTAGCACCCGGGATCACGCAGTATATTGTAAAAAAGGCGGAAACTGTTCCACCTACACTGTAAATAAAAGTGTTCAAATTTGAACGCCAAAAATGCAACAGATAATGAACACTGTTCAGTGTTCAATTTAGAACAGATGTGTTCAATTACTCTGAACGGTCCCCGGTGTTCAGATTTGAACGCATGTGTTCAATTTATGAATGCATATAAGCGTTCAGTTTTGAACACATCATGTTCAGATTTTGAACATAAGTGTTCGAAATATGTGAACGCTTGATGTGTTCCGAACACTGCAACAGCTTTTGAACACTTATATGTGTTCAAACAACAAAATCTGAACACACGTGTTCACAAAAGAACTAAATTTAAATACTAGCATTCTTCATATACACGAACACAAGGCTTCGCAAACGCGAGATCAAATACAATATAAAATGGGTGAGAAATTGTGAACAGTCTGTAGTCACACTTTAACAGTCTTAGTGCCATTCTTCTCCTGTGTACATCTAATACAAATTAACTGGCCCAATACTTTTGTGGTTATTAATGTATGATTACTGAGAACAAGCTGAAGCTATCGCTAATAATTTAAATACACTGCAACTGTTCTATACAGAAGCGTGTATATTTTATGAAATGCTGATGTAATTGTTGGGGAATAAGGTCATTCAACCTAATTAAAATGTGAGTATTATATAGGTAAATAACATTTAATAAGACTGATGAATAAGCTGATGAATCAATGGCACAACAGTCTATACGTTTACTTGAATAATCCGTATCCAAAAACATCCATGCCGTGTTGGTCAGCATTGGCAACAGTATTAATTTCGCACGAAATCCAGTTGGCCGAATGAACATCCTAAACATCTGAAATATCCTTCAACCACTGCATTAATAACAAACTGTCAACCTTACATCTCGGACAGTGCAACACAGTTACCATGATTTAGGTAAGGCTAGTCGTGAGGTTTATAATCTTAGGTCCAATTCTTTGAACTATCGGAATTAGTCACACACATTAGTCCACAAATCATTTAACATTGAATGTGCGATGTATTTCTGCGCCGGTTCCTGTTGAACTTTCTCGATTTTTGGCACCAGCTGACACCGTGCAGTAATGGCTTAACAGTCACTAGAATTTGTTGAAGGTGCTAGCCAATATAGCAATAGACATTTCTACGGTCACATAATTTCTGGTAGTTCAGCTACACCCAACGTGAGTAGTTTGTAGCATCCGTATATGTTGTGCCCAAAGTTTCCGCAGATATTCGATGGATGCTCTATATATATATGCAGCTCCTGAAAGAAAGAACAATTTAATTTATTAGAATATTAGTTTTCCAATTATGGATGCTATTAGGATGCGATCTTACCACCCAGCACTTTTTTCCGAGTTTCTCGGCTTTGCAATCATATTATGATATCCTGATATTAATACCTTACCAATTCAACGACACCAGTCAACACCGCTTCCGAAATTATAAAACATTATTTCTTTCAGTGTTTGGCCACACGCTAACATCATCAATTAAAACGGTGGAACAGCACACGTTAACTAGTTTAGAAAATGTATTGGGCTATTTAGCAATGATCCATGTACGAATAACCGGCACATCAATATATTTGTATTGGAGATCTACTAATATAATCAAATTTAATATATATGTGACACCAAATATTCCCCAATGACCTCAAGTGTTTTTGTTTTGTTTTTGCGAGAAAATTAACCGTGAGAATGCTTATGACAAAGTAAAGTTCACAGAAGTTTTAAACAGTACCTGCATGGATGATACACTCACTTATTATCAACAAATCAACCGATATCAGCATATTCCCCACTAATATCTGGACGGAATATCAAACAAAAAAATTAGAACAATTTCAACCACAATTGGGTGCGAAATGTCCAACTAATGTCCTCAACTGAATTGTCAAAATTTTAACTTTGCATGTCTTTAGATAAATATATACATAAACACATATGCTGATAATTATGACGATGATACATTGGATTACATATACCGGTACTTACCATGCGTAGTGCAGGCTGTATTGATAAACTTCACCTTGTCTCTTGTCAGTAAAGACCTATAAATACCAACTATGTTTCGAACCTTTAATCTAACGCCAAAGAATGGCGCAACTGACTTGATTCCATTAATGTGAAGGCTTTATCCATCCATATACATAAAACTACACAGATATTCAAACCGAATTTAATTAATGCCAGTTGCGTGGAACGATATCATGTTTGAAAAGACGACGCTACATGCTATTTTGTTAAGAGAACTCAATGCAGACAGTCCAGTGGGATCGCATGCCATTAGTTAAGCATGAATGATTAATGACCATGCCCGTGGTCTCACCTTGAACACATATGTTCAAGAAAAGCGAACACAGACTGAACGGCAGTGTTCAATACTGAAATTAGTGTAAAACAAAATAGCGTGGGATCGTATTATATCGTGATTTTCTACACATGTGATGAACCGGCAACATAAAAATATCGGTATCGATCAATATATGAACACTATATATATTCACGGATATGTGAAACGGATTTGACTGAATGGGACAATTTCCATTTGGGGAGGGGTGTAATTTTATATCTGGGATTTGCAATCTACAACTACCCCGCCCCTTCTTCCGTGTCGCCACCACGTCCCTGGTATGTTTTCTACCGATCTGGAAAATGCAAAAAAAAACAAAACAAAACTCATCGTGAAGCAAAATAGACCAGCGCATCCGCATTTAGTTTCACAAGACATCATTTTCACAAACGAGTATTCATTAATCCCGTAAGCATATGCGATATAATATATGAAGTAACTAAGTATACTAGGTTACACTGGTGTAAATAAGGTTCCGAGTGACATCTAGCGGATGCGGGAGGAATATATAGGAGAGAATAAAATAGACACTGGGCCCTGATTGGTCAATAGCCTTGTGTGCTTTTCACATAAAAAAATCATCACACCTCTTCCCTATGATTTCCCATAGGTAAAATAACCATTGGCACAGGAATTAACCCTTTGTAGTGAAGTTTGAATTTTTTGGTGTGGTCTAAAATATGACTGTATTTTTTTATGCGGTTCTGACACTAGTTACGAAAACATAAGATTTAAAGGCGAATTCCCTGCTAGACAGACATGATTTTTTTGTGTAAAAAGTTTCCCAAAATGTCAATTTTTCAGATTTAAAGAAAATTTTGGACCCAACATTTATATTGCCAACACTATACGCTAAAACGTTAGCACTGAGGCCTATGGAAAACATTTACACCAGTGTAACCACTAACGCAAGCGGGTCGACGTCCATACAGGTTTGAACACTACCGTTAATAAATGAGTTTTCTGAACATATATGTTCAAAATTGAACACTTACTGTTCAGTAACTGAACACACCCGGGGCTGAACGCGTTCAAATCTGAACACTCTTATTTGCAGTGTAGAATTAGTGTTTTTTTGTCATGTGTTGCTGCGCCAGTTCCGTCGTTAGATCATTGTTTACTAAGCCCAATCCTGAAGTTATGGAACTCAATCTAGCGCGCCGTGTGTGCTGTATATATGACTCAGTGTGAAACATTGTTATCGTGCATAGTATATGTTGATTAATGGAATTGCACCTAATGGTATAGCAACCGTAATATTAACAATCGTGCGAAACACAACGCTGCATCCCAACCAATCAGCCCAGATCAAGTCTTCTCGGTCCACAACAGCTTGGGATATCGGTCGGGTTGATGCTTTTTTTTGCCCGAATCCTGTCCCCCGTTACTCTTCTATAACATATTTTCGTTGAAAAAGACGTATTACATCTGCATGTGGAGCCCGGACATACACGTGAACCCCTGAATGTGATTAATCGTGTCCGCGATTAATCTGTCTTCAAAATGATATATCATTTACCGTGATAGAAACGGGTAAAGTGATGATACGATCGTTTAATATATGCTTTACATACATGCATGTTCTGTTAGCGCGACAAATCGAAATTCTCTTGAAAACAAGGCTTTGTTTATAATTACGTGTTGCTTTGCGTTTCAACGGATCTCTGCTATACGTATGTTTGATATCACCATATATACTTGGCAATGGCTCCACTCTATATGTTCATATACACAAAGCGTCCATTCCAAAGATATACAAGATAACTCCCGCCCATGATTCTGTGCGTAGTATATTATAGAAGAGTAACGGGACGGGACTCGGTCCAAATTTGTGTTCGCTATTCCACTTCCAGTTCTATAAAATGATTGTTTATATGATTGAAGGATCGTCTGATCTAATTCCCAAAATAAGAAACTCATCTGTTATCCAAGTTTTAAGAATAAAGTTATTCTCCACCCCCAAGTTTTAAGAATAAAGTTATTCGCCACCATTTCTCTCAAAGATAGTGGTTGGCAAGACAAAGGATTCGTGGTTTATACAGCATAACACGATGCACATAAAGCAGACATTAACCGGATGCATCAGTGGTACAGTCAGGAACAGAATCATACATGCAGGTCTTCGTGAATTCTCGATGTTGGCTCGTGTATTTGTTACACCGTGATGCATACGTCCCACGGGAATGCCACATGCAGCTGAAGAGAGAGCGTTCGAATTGTGTTAGTTTTCCGGCATGTCGCGACCTATATATTACATAAGATAAGATAAGTTTATTTGGCAAAACATCCTTATAAGGACAATATGCATGCATACATAATAACATATAATTGTACATTGTGTATTTAACAGAGTAATAAATGATACTAAAATAAGGTAAAGCTGAATATTCATTGGATCGTCTAGTCTCTATTTATTCATTGATTTATGATACGATGCTCATCGCGTGCGGAGAATAATCGTCGGATCATATGACAGATTGTGCATGTATTTGAAATATTATTGGATAATATTTTGACAAGCTGTCATGCTTTCAAAGTCTGGGAACTATGTCTTCATAAGGCTTATGACCCGCCGGGATTGGCGGAACACATGTTACACGACAAAAGCCGAGCTCTCATTTCGCGCTCCGCGTGTATATAATGTTTCGCGGATTCTTGGTATGTATGGCCCATGGGCGTTTTATTTATAGAAATGGGAATTTTTGGGACGGATTAAAGGTCGAACTGCGACCCGGAGTCCGAGTTCGGTAAAAGGTGTAGTTGGGAATTCTGGTGAGATGCATGAGAAACCTTCAGTGATACGCCGTATCTATATTTATCATATATGACTCAATCATTATTTACTTTGGAAAGTATGTCATAAATCAATTTCATATGAACTACTAGTTCATATCACCTTCCGATAATTTGATTGGTTTGTTGACAAAAAGTGTGTTCTGATTGGCTGAATGGCAGCCGGGGCCGAGCCGTGTCTCTAACTAAATGCAGGTCAAATTCGTGCGCGTCAATCAACGCGATGCCGAAATTCTCGCAATTATAATCTTGAAATATATAGTTTTGGACATTGTTATACGATAAATAGAATGTAATTCGTATTTATCTAATAAACATACGATATAATGTCACAAACTGAGAACAGAATAGCGCACTATATCTTCGCGTGCATATTATTTCTGCTAGTTCACCAGGTGTAATTGAGCTTCCGGTGCAATGAAGTGGCGTCACATTAACCTTTTGCTGCCGATGTCATATAGATATTTAGTGATTTGTGTGCGTTTTGGACATCATAATCAATTTATAGGTGTCATATGATAAATAGAATATGTAATTCGTGTTTCTCTCATTTTCATATCCTCTATATATATAGTTGTTGTAATAATTTGAAGGATTATATTAGTTTTTTTAACGGAATTATGAGTTGGTCATTCGTCAAACCAATATATTTTATATTCTATAGCCGATGAGCCAGACGTTGTCCGGGCTATTCAAAAACCAAATTTCAAGTCGATAACTCCACCCGTTTCCGAGATCTGGTAACCAAATTTCAAGTCGATAGCTCCACCCGTTTCCGAGATCTGGTCTGCGCATGCGCGAAGCTTGCGTCGCATTGGCTCGGCGACCCGATAAAATTCGTATCCGAGGCAAGATACATTCACATAGCAAATTTCGATAGCTCCACCCGTTTCCGAGTTCCCGTATATCTCTCTGCAGATGCTAATAACGTTGAATTGTAAACAAACGCTCTTTATAGCGATGCGTCAAAAACAAACGCTCATTAAATTATCACTTGATTAACCACCGCAGTGCCGTTTTTGTGACTGAGAGTGGAGAACGGGTGGTCTGAGCTTCTCCAAAACGCGACGCCGACGGTGTCCGTTGGATTTTACCCTTAGATATGAAGTTTGAACTCAATCGAGCCAGTCGTTTTCGATTCTATAAAGGACAGACAGACAAACAGAGGTCTTCAAAATATATATGAGACTAGCCGCCGATGAGCCCGACGTTGTCCGGGCTATTAAAAAAACAAATTTCAAGTCGATAGCTCCCCCCGTTTCCGAGATCTGGTATGCGCATGCGCGAAGCTGGCGTCGCACGGGCTCGGCGACCCGATAAAATTCGTATCCGGGGCAAGATACATTCACATACCAAATATCAAGTCGATAGCTCCACCCGTTTCCGAGATCTGGTCTGCGCATGTGCGAAGCTGGCGTCGCACGGGCTCGGCGACCGGATAACATTCGTGTCCGCGGCAAGATACATTCACATACCAAATTTCAAGTCGATAGCTCCACCCGTTTCCGAGATCTCGTCTGCGCATGCGCTGCACGGGCGTCGCACGGGCTCGCCAATACGACAACGACGACCACCTGGTCAAACTACACACATGAACCAAGTTTCGTCCCGATCGGTCGAGGTGTTGGTATCTGATGCAAAAGACGAAATTGTGAGTGTTGGTTTGTAACCGGGATTTATGAGAAGCATTATGCCTATATCCACACTAACTACCCCCCGAAGCCCTGACCTAAGTGTCATACATACTATAACAACGATGTTGTAAGAGTACTATGGCATCCAATAAATCTCCCCGCATAGGAAACCACTCAAAGGTATTGTTCCCGTAAATCTCTCTGCAGATGCTAATAACGTTGAATGGTAAACAAACGCTCTTTATAGCGATGCGTAAAAAATAAACGCTCATTAAATTATCACTTGATTAACCACCGCAGTGCCGTTTTTTGTGACTGAGAGTGGAGAACGGGTGGTCCGAGCTTCTCCAAAACAAAACGCCGACGGTGTCCGTTGGATTTTACCTTTGGATAGGAAGTTTGGTCTCGATCGGTCAACCGGTTTTCGATTCT
This sequence comes from Siphonodentalium dalli, assembly GCA_032622095.1. NCBI lineage: Eukaryota > Metazoa > Mollusca > Scaphopoda > Gadilida > Siphonodentaliidae > Siphonodentalium > Siphonodentalium dalli. Next base: position 138,538,140 of record CP136067.1, on the reverse strand, counting down.
ATAAAGGACAGACAGACAAACAGAGGTCTTCAAAATATATATGAGATAATTACAATCATGGGTATATAATATAAAATCTTGAGCGCGTTACCATGCACTTCTGACTATGGTTTTATTGTATATATAGCGTCGCTGACCTCTCTCGTGTTATGGACCCTGTCCAAATGTCATACTTTACATGATACATGTAATAATATTTAATATAAGATTCTTGTAAATTGGAGAAAATACGTGGTCAATAACAAGTTTGTCGCCGACAACACAGACTGATAAAATAATACCAGAATCGTGTTAAAACCCGTCCATAAATAATGAGTTTCCCAAATAATTGTCAGATTTGCGTGGGACTATTTTGTCTACTATAGTACCGTACATGAAATATATAACTCCTATTTCATATGTATGTGAATGACACATTCCACAAAGACAACAGTTATAGATTCGCCACATTGTTTTATACTACTAATTTAATAGCAGACGGAAATTAAGAAATAAATACACTGTGCATCGGCGTGAATTTGACCACAAAGAAACTGATTGTAGGACGACGCGAAGCGGAGTCCTACAATCAGTTTATGTGGTCAAATTCTACTATACACGCCGATGCGCAGTGTATTTATTTCTTTTGTAATTCGAGTGTATGTTTTTGTCGAAATTGTAGTGAGAGACATGCGTCCCGGGATATAATAGCCCAAGTTTTATCTCTGATTGGTATGTAACGTCAAACATAATGTCACTGATGAACGGCGACCCATTTTTGTTGCCTCTCTGGCCAATTTTTGCAGATAAGAATTATTTTATTCTATCTTAAATAAAATTCAGTATTAGTAGGTAGACATTATATGTACCTTTTATCGGTCAATAGCATGATATTAACAAATTCACGTGTGGTTAGAATTTTGAGCGTTTTGAAGGTTTGTGGCGTTGGTAGCATTGCACTGATTGTACCACGTTTTTGTTTGGTGGTACAATTAAGAATATCTAGAATTGTACCACAAAACGACGTTAATGTATATATCCATAGGGATACAGGCATCTGACCAATCAGGACGGGCCTTGTATGCAGGTTTTGGCAAGGTCGTATTACAATTTAATTTGTATCTCGACAGAGGCAAGATAAGCTGGTATAGATATTGGACAAAAGCATGGCAATATCAGATTTAGTTTGGGAACTGAAGATATTATAAATGTGCCGCTTTACGTTCAGGACAATCTAACATTTACGACCCCATTATAGCAGTACGACCATGGGGTACTCGATGTTTTGTTTGTTATGATAGCCATAAAAGTCGGAAAACGTCCCATTCAAGAATAGGGCCACATCGTTTGCTATGGAAAGGTCGAGTGATATGACATGATAATGGAACTTCGTCTTTATCAGCATTCCCATCAAAGAAATGGTTGGTAAGACAAAGACAAATGATATAGCATAGAAACGGTGCACGTGTCGAGCATATAACCGGATGTATCCGCAGAACATTCCGGAACAGAGGCATAGATGCAGGTCTTCGTGAATGATCTATGTTGGCTCGTGTATTTGTTACACAGTGATATACGTTCCACGGGAATGCCACATGGCTGTTGGTTTACGCTCTGGGACGACAGTAGTGGCAGTGTTATCTCTACATAAAGTAGCTGTAGTTCTCGGTTACATACAGGGAATCAGTAAATTCTGAGAACATGCATGCAGGGTGTAGAGGTATAAGCAGTGTCTTAATGATGTGAATGTCAAAACTACTGAGAGCCTCCGGTGATAACCGTTTTATAAAACAATTCATTATTATGCAGATGCAGTTGGATAGAAAGGAATGCGCACTCCATGGGAGTGCCGAAGTCATTATTTCCATTTGACCCGCGGTCATCCACCCCCATTTGAACCAGTCAAAATTCCCAATTACAGACTCGAAAATGGCGGCCAGATGTCTCACATTGAAGTGCGTATTCATAGTTATATTCACCTATATACTATGATAGTATGCAAGGCAAAAATTGCAACACATTAAATTGATCCAATATGACACAATTTATTCATAAAACATATGTTTATAAATAAATACTTCAATTGTTCATTACCACATATCGGAAGTTGTGAAGAATATAACATTTTCTATCCATCGCGTTGGTTTACATTGCTGATTCTGCGCTTTGGTGCAACCACTGTCGGAAGTCACATGATTTTTTTTTCTCGAAATAGTAGGATCAAAATTCTGAGCTTGAGTTGACTGATGTTGTCCATGCGTGGTGTTGTCCATGTGCGTTTAGACATTCGTGTGGATAAAATAACCGAAATAACGCGAAATAACGCGAAATAGTTGTTTGGTTCTAGTCAAGTCTTGAAATAGTGTGCCTGTCATTTGCAAAATGAGGTTTCCAGAAGGTGAATTTAGTTACGCTACCCCGCACAGCGGGCCAGCATCACTAAATTCACCCTCTGGGAACCTCATTCTGACTAGGCCTCAACAGAATGAGGTTCCCAGAGGGTGAATTTAGTGATGCTAGCCCGCTGTTCGGGGTAGCGTCACTAAATTCACCCTATGGGAACCTCATTCTGCAAATGACAGGCACACTATTTCAAGGCTTGGTTCTAGTTGGACTTTCCAAACTTAATGAACGGAAATTACGAAATTACACAAACGTTATTATATATCGATTAGGTTACATGTGGCTCTGTTCGCTTATTATATTTATACATATATCTATATTTGCGAATGTATGTATTTACGTCTGTCTGTCTGTCTTTCTGTATGTCTGTGTTTTATAGAAATTCACGGGGAACCATATATATGGCACAAATGGGGTCTATCTTTCTACGTGCATGGAAGATAATTGTGCGGGTTGGAGTTTTCTAAAGTGATGCTGTTGTTGTCAGGGGAAGAAAATGGGGAGGGCAGCGAAAAAATTTGCCACAGATTTCACCAAACTTATACATAATCATCTCCATGATATCAGGAGTCTAATAGTGTGGCTTAAAGCTGCCAAAAGTGGCGTCATTCGAGTCGGGTGTGTACTGAAGGGAGAGGGGCACCAAAATTGATAAAATTATTTTTAGCGCCGATTTCCACCAAATTGATAGACATTCTTCTCTTTGATACAACGAATCTAACCGTGTGATTTAAAGACGTTAAATTGGTGTCGTTTTAGGTGAGAGATGGGGGGCACTAAATGTTCAATCTATAAAAAAAATTTCAGCGCCGATTTACACCAAATTATTACACATTCTTCTCGGTGATACGAGGAATCTAACTGATGCCGTTTGGGTGAGAGATGGGGCACTAAAATTGATACGAATCTGTTTAGTCGCTGACTTCCACCAATTTTATATATAGTCATCTTCACAATTAGTCTAATTGTGTGGTTTAAAGGTGTCAAAAGTGGTGCCGTTTGAGTTAGGGATTGATAGATATATCGATATATAGATAATTTATTTACAAAATGGGCAATTAACAAAACAACATTTGCCCTGAAATTAAAATATAAAATTTGAACACAACCTGAAATGAAAAAATAAAACACATAAATAACAATAACTGTAGGCATTTTGCCTGGCATAGGGAAGGGAGGGTCTCCAAAACTTATAAAAATATGTTTAGGGCCAATTTCCACCAAATTCATACACGTTCTTCTCCAATGATACGAGGAATCAAATCGTGCGGGTTAAAGACGCCACATTTGGTGCCTATATTTAGAATGTCTGTTCTATACAACTTCACGGGGGACCATCTATAGTTGGCATCAAAGGGGTACAACAGGGGTAACTTTTTATGAGAAAGATAATGGTGCGGGTTAAAATTTTCTAAAGTGAAGCTGTTGTTGTCAGGGGAAGAAAAGGGAGAGGGGCAGCGAAACAATTTGTCGCCGATTTCCACCAAACTTATTCGTAATCATCTCCATGATGTCAGGAGTCTAACAGTGTGGCTTAAAGCTGTCTAAAGTGGCGTCATTCGTGTCAGGTGTTCGCTGAAGGGAGAGGGTCACCCGACATTGCCAATAATTATTTTTAGCGCCGATTTCCACCAAATTGATTATATATTCTTCTCCTTGATACAATGAATCTAATCGTGTTAATTAAAGACGTTAAATTGGTGCCGTTTGGATGAGAGATGGGGGCCATTCATTTTCACTCTATAAAAATGTTTTCAGCGCCGATTTGCACCAAATTGATACACATTCTACTCAATGATACGAGAAAGCTAATCGTGTGATTTAAATACGACAAATTTGTGCCGTTTGGGTGAGAGATGGGGGGGGGGGGGGGGTTGGCGATAAATTTGATACGAATCTGTTTAGTATCTGGTTTCCACCAATTTTATATATAGCCATCTTCATAATTGGTCTAATTGTTTGGTTTAAAGATGTCAATAGTGGCGCCGTTTGAGTAAGGGCTAGATAGATATATCGATAGATAGATGATATATTTACAAAATGCCCAATTAACAAAACAACATATACCCTGAAATTTAAATATAAAATTGGAACACAACCTGAAATGAAAAAATAAAACACATAAGTAACAATAACCGCATTCATTTTGCCTGGGATAGGGAAGGGAGGGTCTCCAAAACTGATACAAATATGGTTAGCGCCAATTCACACCAAATTCATACACGTTCTTCGTGCGGGTTAAAGACGCCACATTTGGTGCCTAAATTTAGAATTTAGGAATGTTTGTTCTAAACAACTTCACGGGGGACAATCAGCCTATCGTTCTGTTGGCACCTAAAGTGTATAACAGGAGAGAAAGATAATGGTGCGGGTTAAAATTTTCTAAAGTGAAGCCGTTTGTGTAAGGGGCAGAAAGGAGGGGGGGGGGGCAGCAAAAATTATGAAATATTTTTGTCGCCGATTTCCACCAAACTTATACATAATCATCTACACGGTGTGGCACTTTTCAATCGGGTGCACGGGTGGGAGAGGGGCACTAAAATTGATAAAACAATATTTTAGCGCCGATTTCCGCCAAACTGATACATGTTCTTCTCCATCATACGAGGAATCTAATCGGGTGATTTAAATACGCCAAATCGGTGCCGTTTGCGTGAGAAATTCGGTAGGGGAGGGGTGGCACTAAATAATGTTTTACATTGTCGATTACCACCAAACTTATACATAATCATCTTTATGATATCAGGAGTCTAATCGACTTGGTTTTAATATGTCGTTCGAGCCAAGAATGGGGAGCAGAGGCGCACCAAAAACTGATACAAATATGTTTAGGACTAATTTCGACCAAATTCATACACATTCTTCTCCGATGATATAAGGAATCAAATCATATTGGTTAAAGACGCCATTTTGTTGTCGTTTTGGTCAGGGATGGAGAGAGGAGAGGCACTAACATGATAAGAATGTTTTAGTCGCCGATAACCACCAAAGTTATATATAGTCATCGCCATAATTCGTTCTAAATATTTTATTTTTTTTGCTTTCTAATTTCACAACCTCGAAACATGCATGGTGACCGAATTAAGTCACTTGAACAGTTATATCTTCTCAACTGACATATTAATATGGGGACGGGAATCAGGGCATTCGTATAGTGAGCTAGGAAAAACAGATGCACAGAAGAAAGCACTAAACGTATATATTATTCGATTTAAGAGATACAAATATTCTTGCAAAATGAGAGACATTCAACCGCCAGAGGATGGCATGTTAGAATGCCTCAATGTATTATAACACAATTGAGCCTGTCCCATTCAAGATATTTCTCACTAAACAGATACAATTTGTCAAGAGAGATGGCAGTGTATAGAAGGCATGTTCCAGAATAGTGGTCACAGTGTGCAGTCAACTATAGTTTCTTCTGAGATAAAAGAAAACACAGTCAGTAGCGCATGACTTTTCAGGATCCCCAATAATGGCATCTGACAAGGGTACATCGCCCGATACAGAGGATTTATTTCATTTTATTTTTATAAAAGACCCATAGCCTAACATAAACAATTTAAAATCTCGATCTGTGTCGGCACATGTAGCTGATATCTAGCAACATTTCTTTTAAACTGAGAACAATTAGCCGCTATAGCATCATGAACCGAGGACACCTTGTCATTTCATTAAAACATCCGTGTATCTTCGTGGAGATTATTATGATAACCAGGTGTCCTGAAAATCTTAGTCTAACCCACTAAATTTATTTATACATCTCTATGTAAAACCCAATTGTCGTCTTTTATTGTTGAGAACTAATGTGTTTATGTTTTGATCCCATTTGTTACTCCCAATTCTGTTTCCACCCAGCGCCCTCCAAATTCAGTAATTGTGGTCTGAAACCACATAAAATCCTATTTATATCTCTCACACCACTGGGAACTTATCTCCTGTACTCCAGATGACAGTTTAACCAGCTATGTTTTAATTAAAAATTGTTAAAATAATCAACTTGGATCAGGTTAGGCCATTGATCTATGTTGGTACCCAACTGAAGTCGATTGTTGTGCCTTGTGTGTTCCTGGACTCAAATCAACTACGCACTCCTACTCTTAACTGAACAGATATGACAGCAGCATATGAGCTGTGAATACATTGGTGAATATATGAGGACATTTTGCAAATACTGTCTGATAGGTATGTGTGTCTACCAGTCTATTGTGACTTATTATGCTGATGAAAATATATGATTCCAGATCTCACAAAGTTTTTCAAAAAATGTCAATGCCGAGTCCTTTGTGAAGGGTAAAAGTTTTTCTCATCGTCCCATATACAACTTGTCATAGCTGAATGTCATCTCCACTAATGCCTAAATATGAGGTCTCAGTAACATAAGTATGGTGCTTTTGAAGTTCAAATATGTTTAGAAATGTTCTATAGCCTGTATCTGGGATCTTAAAGTCTCCAGTAAAAATATTACGATTCTTGATCGCCCGATCCAATAAAGTCTATTGTGTTGCATGTTACCGGCATCTATGCTACTACACTGTTTTCGGCTGTTGTCGCGTCGTTGCTACCACTCTGATGTTTCTCCTGAGTCGTAATTTCGCTAAAATCCGGATTGAGAATCCGAAGCCGATTACGGGGGCGGGGCTAATTCCCGATTCTAGGTCAGATTTTGAAATCCACGTGGTCTCCGAAACTATGTTTAATGTTCTCCCAGCGTCAAACATGGCTCATGTATTTGACACAAGTATCATTTTTATCTTATATTTATAAAGTTCATGTTTGTTGTGAATGTCATGCTTTTCTTCTATGTGTATATACACGGCACATAATTTTCTGCCAATCCGACTTAATCGCATCTTTTTTTCAAGTTAAAGTGTGTTTATTGATGATGGCAAGCATATCTAAACGTGACAGCTCTAGGCCTCCTGAATCAAATTCCGAAGATGTTGTGAAGAACACACGAAACTTGTCAGTTGAACAGGGACGTGACGACAGGGGTTGATTGTGTGTCTCGACCCCCACCCCGAACTTTGGTACAATTTGCTAAGCTGTGCAGTCATTCATACGTGAGGAAAATCAGGATTATTTTGACTAACTGTTTCAAATAATGATACGTACAAGCCAACAAACGCAACAAACAAACACGATTTTAAATAAATACATATACAAACTTATGACTAACTCGGGAGAGGGGGTGTCCAGTGATCTGTATATATGTTCAACTTGTTTTGGTAGTCATGTTGCTTTGCCATTACTAATTATTTATTTTTTTCAGTGTAATAACATATGGGAGAGGGGGGTACCCTTAAGTGAGTCAGTACTTGTCCCTCAATTCCTTTGTATGTATAAACAAATGTATGTGTTATATATCATGTGTTATCTAAATTTGACATATATTTGAAATAAATATATCTAAACTAAACTTTGGTATATTCCAGCAGTCGGAAATTTCATGCATGACACAACATTAGTTGGACATTAATTTGACACCATATATAGGTTGGCATTGTTCTCATTGATTTTTTTTAACCAGTAAAAGTTGGTAATTTTCCAATCTTAGTATTTGTCAGATTGGATATTTCCAAGGGGAGCAAATTGAATTCTGCGAACCTGTGAGATTGATGTTTGGTTCAATAAGGGGGGAGGGGTGCAGTTGGCCGGAAATTTGAGGAAACTTCTAGCCACGTCCCTAGAACATGTGTCTGTTGTCTATACAGAGACTATTGTGCAAAACGACTGCATTTAACGAAATAAAACATGTTAAACATGAAATTGCTATAACTTTAAGACTAGATGATAGTACTTACGTGTATCTGATAATCCATCGATACCATATAATCCTACTATTTCTTGAATAAGAAGAAACATTATAATAACGAACACAGCAGAAGACATATCCATGTATGTTCATATGAATTCGGTCAATGGTGACGTATCCGCCGAATTCGAAATCGACATGCGTTCGGGCGGTATTTTAAGGATGGAATTATGAAATGGACATATGAAAGTGACAATCAACAATGATTTGCAATTGCTTCGCCATCAACCGAAGTGCTCCCCCAGCGTTACTATCAATAGCGTTATTATTTGACTAATTTCAGTAATATTCTCCCAGTTTACATTCAATAAAACAAATTTGTCTCCGCATTTAAAATTCTTTGATATAGATCGTTTATATTCTGCAATAATTTGTACACAAGAAACGGATTCTTATGTTTTATTGTGTTTTTAAACTCTGAGGTGGCGAAATCTCGGTTTGTTTACATTACGAACATTTGAGTCCGTAATCGGAATCCGAATCCCAATCGGATTACCACGAAATTGAGATTTCGGTCTGTTCGTTTACTGATTCTGCCAATTTCTGGTCTGTACTTTTGCCGAACCAAGTCGTACGGGGACCAATCTGTAATCTGAATCCAGAATCTGAATCGGATTTTAGCGAAATAACGCATCTGGTATAGTCCCCGAGCATACGTATTCTTCTATGCTGTTCCAGTCCCTGGTCGTTTGTATTGCTCCGTGTTAGTTCATATTGGCTCGAACGATCGTGAGTTGATACACTCTTGGCTCGATATTATGTTGTCACTTGTATGGTCTGGAAACTTTTTTGCTCGTATTTTCCGTCCTTTCTTATCCTTTCGTAAATCATGTGTGTGTATGGCTGGGAGTTTCCCCTCAACCACCTTGCTGAAGAGATATATTCTCTTGATCTTTCTACGGGTCTCCAGCGAGTCCAACCTTATGTCATCTATCATGCTGGTTAATGCGCCCTTTCCCCTGTCTCTATAGTTGTCGGTGATGAATCTAGCCGCTCTTCTCTGTACTTTATCTATCTTCTCTAATTTTCCTACTGCCGCAGGGTCCCATATTTCAGCTCCATATTCGAGTGATGTTCTCACCATAGCTCTGTATGCGGTCTCTCTGGATTTATTGTCGGCTCTTCGTAAGTTTCTGCGTAGGAAGCACAGGGGCCTGTAACGCGCTCCGCTGTCCGCCCCCCCCCTTTTTGCACTGCCCATATACGCCGTCCTCTATACGCGCCTTCTTCGCGTTAATGGAACATTATATAGACAAGGGGCTCTGTAGAAATTCAACGTTTCACCATCGCTCGGGAGTCGCACAAATTTAGCCCATTGACCCCAGCAATGATAACGATATATACACGGATGGATCGGCAAAGAATTCATCTTTCAATAAATACCACAAACTCCCATCAGAAACATTCATACACGTTGCATTTGATTAAATTTTAACCACCGAATATTGTCTCCGGAGAGTGTATTTTTCCGATTTGATCCGGCTCAGCAGCAATGGACGCCACTCGTATCTAAATTCACCACCCATACAGTTTACTATCATTAATAATCGGTCAAACGATCAACTAAATATCTGGAACTTAGTTATTTCTTGTCGGCTAATAATTTATTTACTCATACAAATCAACACATTGTCAGTAATCAATTTCTATAAAGGAGAAATCTGTCGATAAATCCAACTTAAAAAAAAAAAATTTACAAGTCGCACGGCCCCCTCATTTAAATATTCATTGTGAAATGACCTCGATTAGAATACTGGACGCTGATTGGCTGTTCTACTATTTTCATTTTTGTAACCGCGAAGTTTAAAATCGATGCAATATTGACATGTCGAACTCGTGGTCAGCATAGATACATTTGTAAAAATAATGTCGTTCAAAGCTATTAACTGGTAATTTCGTAACCATTGCAACAAAAACTAATTGCATAGGGTGAATTTTATGTTGTAAATCGAATATGTATGTTTTACAACTCAACTTAGAAGAACATTCCAGTGAAATATAACGGAGGGTACCGATTGTGCACATCTTGGATTGGTACAAGGAAAATTCACATCGAATGTATCGCATAGTTCAGTTGTTTCGTCAGCAATGAGAAAGACATTCTTCGCCATCGCGGGTAACAGACTACTGAACAGTGCTTCGCCGATTACAATGTGCAATATCATCAAGACTGTGGTTCAACCGAAAGCACTATACGGTTGTGAGGTTATCCCTCTACAACAAACGACTGCTATTGCCATCATAGAACGTTCATTGGGCACCTGTGTAAAATCTGCCCAGTCTCTACCAAAACGAACAAATACAAAACTTGCTCTCGGACTATTGGGTATCTTACCAATGGAGAAGGAAATACACATACGTAAACTGTGCTTTCTTGGTACCCTTATAAACCTTCCATTTCACAAACAGGATCCATTGAAAATTTTCCTCATCAAAGCTCATTTGCAGCGGCTGTACAAAAGACCTGTATCTGGATTCATCACGGAGATAATAACTATATTGAGGGCGTACCGACTTGACTCATTTCTGGATAAATTGTTAGACCTAGGCGATTTTCCAAACCAATCTGTGTGGAAACGTATAGTGAAAGAGACAGTAAAACTGGGCTATATATCTTCATGGCGTGCGTCAGTCGAAAATGATTCTGACCTGTGTGTGTTCAGGAAGGTTGTACATGATCCTCTATCTGGGTGGTATGTTTGGAAGCGCATGCGTTCACAACCGACATTTTCCACCAAATACAAGAACCTTGCGATTCTGCTGAACAAGACAACATACCCAAACAATAGTATATGTCGTCAGTGCCTAAATACATACGATCAAGAGCTGGATCACGCCTTGTTCACGTGCTCGTCACTTCCGATCCTGTTGCTGAGAAATAGTTTTTGGGAACGGGTCATCGATTGTTGTGGCATCGAAATATATCTCTTTATTTCCGGTCTAGTGGAGGACGACTTATTTTCCCTAATCTTGGGAAGTGAACACCCATCACTATTGGACGCTGTATGTCACTGTCGGGACTCATTTATCGATATAGCCGCTTTTTTCCTTTTTGTTATGTGTTCCCTAATTAGGGCAAAATTTACAGCCCACTCGCATGTGACTTAGCATAATTCATCACTGCTCGGTATTCTGTACTAACCAATAACATATATCTAGTGCTGAGTGTCCATACATGCAGGGATATATACGAGTGATATTCTCACTGGACACAAACTGTTGTAAGCGGATCTAAATGCTAAGATGTAAATACTATAACATTTTCGCTCACATACATACGGACACTCGTTAACCGACCTTATGCAAGTGAAATTGATATAAAATGTATGTCACTATTGTATTTATAAACATGTATTTACTTGTACACATATCTCTCCTTCAAGGAGGCAATACAGATCTCTCTATCTGGCAATGCCAGGTTTAAACATTGAAACAAAAACGAAATATATATACAGTATAACAAGCATTATTGGAGGACTTTTTCACTGCATTACTTATCTGAGCTGAAAATTGATGAAATAATTGAATCAATTTCAAGAGGTCATTTCAGTTGTGCACAAATATAATTTTACTCTGAGGCCAAATTAAAAATTATTATGCCACGATTCCATGCTCTGTTGCCCCCCCCCCCACTTTGCATGACCCATAACTTATCGTTTTTTGTGTGACAAAGTTACCCAGATTCCTAAAATTGTGGTGAAGTTATACCCAGGAACTTTCAACGCACTCCCTAGTTCCTGCACTGCCCCTATATATACACCATCCCAATATACGCGCCTGCCTTAATTTTCGTTAATAGTTGTATATATACTGAATACCTGTGCTCCAGTAATAATATGATATATGAGTATGATCACTTCAAACTTGGCAAAACCACAGGGTCCTGTATTAATATGCTCGGCTGCCTACCCCCTTTGCACTGCCCCTATATACGCCACTTCTATATACGCGCCTGCTTCATATTAATGGTACTAACGTGAAGCAGGCGCATATATAGAAGCGGCATAGGAGCAGTGCAAATGGGGGTGTGCAGGGGCCGGAGCGAATTACAACTAGGCCCCTGTGGGCAAAATTGAGCAGTAAATTTCCCTCAGTCACTTTTAAATCCCTTCCATATTGTAGATTTTATTAACAAACCTGGGTCCTGGGTAACTTTATCACAATTTCACAACAAAAAATGGTGAGAATGGTGACAAATTCAGCTATAGTAGGGCTACTACATGTATAATATGTTGTAAAGAAGGCATGTGTATAGGGATGGCACATACATGTAAGGGCAGTTTGGGGGGGGGGGGTCTGCAGAGCACATTACCCACGTGGTATCAATATATTGATCTTCTTTTTGTTTGCCCTCTCTCTTGAATGAAGAACAGTATTTCCCACAGCAAGGACTGAACACTGAAACAAAAACTAGGGAGTGCGTTGAAAGTTCCTGGGTATAACTTCACCAAAATTTTAGGAATCTGGGTAACTTTGTCACACAAAAAACGATAAGTTATGGGTCATGCAAAGTGGGGGGGGGGCAACAGAGCATGGAATCGTGGCATAATAATTTTTAATTTGGCCTCAGAGTAAAATTATATTTGTGCACAACTGAAATGACCGCTTGAAATTGATTCAAGTATTTCATCAATTTTCAGCTCAGATAAGTAATGCAGTGAAAAAGTCCTCCAATAATGCTTGTTATACTGTATATATATTTCGTTTTTGTTTCAATGTTTAAACCTGGCATTGCCAGATAGCTACTGTGGCTATTGAATGGTTTATTAAAACTTCTATAAAAAAAAATGTCTTTATATTTGATAATTTAGTTCTTATATTTCACTGGAATGTTCTTCTAAGTTGAGTTGTAAAACATACATATTCGATTTACAACATAAAATTCACCCTATGCAATTAGTTTTTGTTGCAATGGTTACGAAATTACCAGTTAATAGCTTTGAACGACATTATTTTTTACAAATTTATCATGCTGACCACGAGTTCGACATGTCAATATTGCATCGATTTTAAACTTCGCGGTTACTAAAATGAAAATAGAAGAACAGCCAATCAGCGTCCAGTATTCTAATCGAGGTCATTTCACAATGAATATTTAAATGACTTGTGAACAAAATAAAAAAAAGTTGGAATTATCGACAGATTTCTCCTCTATAGAAATTGATTACTGACAATGTGTTGATTTGTATGAGTAAATAAATTATTAGCCGACAAGAAATAACTAAGTTCCAGATATTTAGTTGATCGTTTGACCGATTATTAATGATAGTAAACTGTATGGGTGGTGAATTTAGATACGAGTGGCGTCCATTGCTGCTGAGCCGGATCAAATCGGAAAAATACACTCTCCGGAGACAATATTCGGTGGTTAAAATTTAATCAAATGCAACGTGTATGAATGTTTCTGATGGGAGTTTGTGGTATTTATTGAAAGATGAATTCTTTGCCGATCCATCCGTGTATATATCGTTATCATTACTGGGGTGAATGGGCTAAATTTGTGCGACTCCCGAGCGATGGTGAAACGTTGAATTTCTACAGAGCCCCTTGTCTATATAATGTTCTATTAACGCGAAGAAGGCGCGCGTAGAGGTCGGCGTATATGGGCAGTGCAAAAAGGGGTGCGGACAGCGGAGCGCGTTACAGGCCCCTGTGGTAGGAAGCCTAATGTGCTATTGTCTCTTCCAGTGATCTTAGATATGTGCGTTGTCTACTTTATGTCGTCTCTGATGGTCAGTCCAAGGTAAACGCTTTGTTTGACTGTTTGCAGAATGTGATGGTCAAGCTGGTAGATGAACGATGTTTTGTTCTTGTCCTTGTTCTTCATGGACATTATGGAGCATTTTCCGGCATTAAATCTCATCCCCCAGGTTTTCGCCCACTCTTCTAGTGATGTCAGATCATGTTGTAGTTGGTGTGGTCTTGGTGGCCATTTATCTGGCGGTATATATGATGCAGTCATCGGCAAAGCGTCTTACTTCTGATTTGACTGCTTGTGAAAGGTCGTTAATGTGCCATAGATATAGTATAGAGGTCCTATAGTACTGTGCCTTGGTGTACTCCCGATTCCACTGGAATAGTTTTGGATGTTTCTCCTTCCAACACCACTCTCATAAGCCTTTTTGTTAGAAAGCTTGTCAACCAACTGCATGTGTATTGGTTCGGTAATTCCGTAAGACTTCAGTTTGTATAATACATGTAGAATGTGGTGTGGTACCGTGTCAAATGCTTTTGAAATGTCGAGAATTGCCATATCTGTTTGCTTCTCTGAGTCGAAAGACGATAGTAGATCTTGTGTGGTGTTTACAAGCTGGGTTACACATGAGTGCCCATATCTAAATCCGTGGTTTTTATCAGTCAGTAGATTGTAGAGTTCCAGGTGGTCGCGGATGTGTCTACACAGGACGTGCTCCAGTAGCGTACATCACGTTGAAGTGAGTGACACTTGCCTGTAGTTGGATGGTTGCATTGGTTGGTGTACGTCTCCTTTCTTATATACTGGTGTTATGTTTGTATTCAGCCATTCTTCTGGAAGGGTGCCCGTCTCTATAGAGTTGTTGAATATGGTGGTGAGAGGTTTCGACAGTACGTTGGCCAGTATTTTGAGCACTTTGTTAGGGATGTTGTCTGATCCTGGTGCCTTTGATGGTTTAATACCTTCCAGTAGCTTCTGTATTCCTTCTGTAAATTCCAGTGGCTTGATATTTACACTGTTATGTGGTATGAATGGTCCAATTTGCCTTGTGAAATAGATAGTTAGTTCGCTGTGCCGGTTTAGTGTGGGATAGAGTTGGAAAACAGTCAGCAATGATCATATTGTGGTCTGATATGCCAGGTATTGTAGTGGTGGATTTTATTAATGATGGATTGTTTGTTATGATTAGGTCCAGTAGATTTCCTTCTCCGGTTGATTCTTCCTGTACTTGTTTTAGTCCTAAGTTCGCACACACGTTGGTTGATGAGGTCGTTCTGTATCTCTCGGTTTTGTGCCCCTGGCCGTACAGTCATTGTATCCCAGTCGATGTCTGGACAATTAAAATCTCCTCCGAGAATGAAACTGGAGTCAGTCTTTTTCATCAGTGCTTTGGAATTTTCTAGATTTTCTACGTCTGATTTGGATCGATGTGCCGTGTAGAAACTTCCTATGTGTACATACTTGCCTCCTTGTATTGACAGTTTTATCCATTCAATGTCGCAGTTGGTGACATATTCTGTCTTCTCTATTGCAACTGCTTCCTGGTGAATGGCAACGAAGACTCTTCCTCTCGTAGTATATCGGTCGTTCCTATAGGCAGTATAATCTTCAGGAAAGACTTCAGCTGACTTGATGGCATTTTGGGCTGGTTCTCTACCTGGTTTCTTTCCTTTTAGCCATGACTCTACCGATGATAAGATCAGGCTTTATATGGGTGGTTGCTATCTCCAGTTCCGATTTGTTTCTGACTAGGCTTCTACAATTAACCTATTAGCAATCTGAGATTGTCTTTCCTTGGTGTGTTAAAGGTGTTTTGGGATGCTAATCTGTTCGATCTTGATCCTGATCCTTCAGTTGTGTCTGCTTTTGAACTGCTAGTATGGGTCGGGTCGAAAATCGAGTTCATACTTCAGATGGAGCTGTCTATATGGCATCGCAGCTATCGCAGCATACTCCTACGTTGACTGTCCAGGTCACTTCTCCTTCACATACTCCGCAAGGGTATACCGATTTTTCCTTTTACTGTGTGGGAGTTGTTTTCTTCGCTTTTTTGGGTAACGGGTTTTGTTCCATGCCAGCGACGATAAGGAGGATGCGCAGATATTTTGTCGTTGTTTCGTTCTCATATCTTCTTTTGTGACTATCTGTTATATAATATGGTCGTAATTGTCATCGGTGGTAACAATTTACCAGCTAGTTAGGATAATGGGGTTGTTGTCGTAACGTTTTATACATAAATGCACACCGTGTGCATTTATGTATACATAAATGCACACCAGTCTCAGTCGGCGCGAGATTGAAATGTTACCGTAAATAATTCCCGTCTGCTTCAATTCATAACTATTTTTCTTCCGAAGTTCTGATAAAGGCATTCTTTTATCACAATGACGAAACTGCAATAAAATTATAAAATTGGTCATCGGTCGCATATTTTTCTTAGTATTAAACAGGGACGGAAAGAACTGCATGGTTGTTTGATCAATGAACCGAATAAAATGAACTAACAACAAATATCAATACGTGTGCATTCATGTAGAAAACACTACGACAATGACCCCTGTCACATGACACTGCGAGAGACTGGTGTGCATTTATGGATACATAAATGCACACGGTGTGCATCTATGTATAAAACATTACGACAACGACCCAATTAGCGCTAGGTAGACATTCCTGGACAAGGTACCGGTACCGTATATCTGCAGTTGACTTCAGAAGAGACTATACAATAGCATAGCAGGTTTTCCTACCCCAAATGATCAAATCGGAATAATACTACTAGTTTTTATAATTATCATAATTATCAAAAACAAAACAAAACAAAACAAACTAGAATGCACTCAGAGAGATGCAAACGTGCGCAAAAATGTAATAAACAATAATTTAAAAAATAATTTCACTGTATTTTACTTAATTTATTTAATTTAATTTAAAGGGGTACTGTACCCAAGATGTTGTTGTTGGTTTCTATAATCCCCGAGTCGGAGAATAAGGTAACAACTTTTCCATTTTGTGAAAGTCTGTTGAGTACGAAGTATTGTTACGGATGGCAAATTTACCGGAATGCAAAAATACAAATTGTCGTTGTCGAGTAATTTTTGTACAGTTTTCAACCAAATGAATCAAATAAACATTATATTATATGCTTAGCAGTCCCATATACTCATTTAAGTTAGTGTATGGTCACTAGTCAATGAGTGGCTTGGGTTTTCTCCCCGTATAAGCATAATGTTTCAAACGATCGTGTGTGCAATTGTTTTATTAATCCAGTATCCCTCAATTATAATTTGATTACGTTTTGTACACGGAAATTCCAATTTTAAGAGACGCCATTTTATGGCTGGAGCCATAAAATCAATTTATATTAAATTATTAACTTTTAAATTATTAAATTTTAAGATAGCCTATTAACCTGAGCGTTTACAGAATACATCTTCGACTCAAATTACTTATATTTCTATATAGTATCGATAATAGATCGTTGTTATCACCGGGAATTTATTGAAAATGGCGTACAGTACCCCTTTAATGTTAGCAAAAAAAGACAATTACCATTTCTCATTTCATCACAGATAAAAGGCAAATTACTATATTAATCATTTAAGTAATTAAAACCAATTCCATGTTGCCGAAAGGATGAGACTTTAATATCGATTACATTTTTTTCAGCGGCATATTTTGATTTTCATTTTCCGATAGTCAAAGTTGACCAAAGGAGCAATTATAAGAAATAATTAATACTATTTGTGTAAATATTGATAGCAGCCAATATGCAACAATAAATATCAATAATTAATCAATAATTAATCAATAACGATCATTTTATGTAATAATAAACTCTTCAAACGGTGTTTGTGTCAACAAATGCGTTTTGTTTTGTGTTACGTCATTCGTCGTATTTACCAGGAACTCGGCTGAAGGTTAGGCTATTCAGCCTATTGCGTCGAATTACGAAATCGCGTTTTGAATGTCCCTCTTTTCCCGCACGATAATAAGAGGTCTTCGCACGAACCAAAAATGATAAAACTTCCCAATTATAAGTAAAAATACTCAAATGAAGGAGTCTATGTAGGTCCCGAAGGAGTCTATAGACTCTTTGATGTAGAGTTCTGATGGAGAAAATGTAGGTCGATCTATTTTTGTCATAACTCTGACGTATTTTGACCTGGGAGAAAAAATCGAAATCGAGGCTCACTACGAGCATGCCAGTTTTAAATATAGAAACAGGGAATCCTGACAAATGGCGATATCGGCGACAAACAAATAATCAAAAACAACACATAAAATAAACATAGCAAAAACGCGGCACAGTAAAAAATTCAGAACGCCACGAGGTTTTACGTCGTTTTTGGTGACGTCATGGAGTGTGACACCAAGCTACGAACGAATCTGTCTGATCGCCATACTGTTGCGCGAGCGCACGTAAATAGTGGTTTCGCTCCGGGTTCGGCAAATCGGAGGTTTATATTTCAAATTGAATCAGGCAAAAGATTAAACATAAGTTGATTGGAAGCGGCCATTTTGATTGTCATCTTAATATAGATCCCTCGCAAAGCAGCTTTTGGAATGGTTTTTCGTGCGATTATTCCGATATCGAATAGTATTTGATATTTAGAATGGATTTTCTGTAACATATTTATGTATATTCTTTCCCCCGTTCCAATTTGTAGTATAAATCAACAGCGCAGGTGCTCGATTTGAGTTCGTTTCAGCCCTTTTGACACCGGTACATATTCCAAATTTTTTATCCAACCCCGGCTTAAAACTTCTTTGTTCAATTTTAGCAAATATTTCTGAATATTGACTCGAAAATATGAGTGGAGGAGTCTACGGTGGAGGTAAATCACTGTTTTCACATTTTAGACTTGCGTAATTTATTATTCATCTCTTTTGGGCAAAGACTGGCAAAGAAAATCTTCACATCTCCGATTGTCGTTGCAACTTGCATGTCTCCACTGAGACTCCAGTCCAATTTGAATTTTCTATTTTGAATTGATCAATTTGATGACACTGGCAGTTTGTGAAGGCGCTTAATTTTCAAAAAGGTTGCTATCGCAGTTTTTCATCTGTAGTCTTGTATTAAAGATACAGGCGCCCTTGCCGTTGGGTATGCTGTTAAAATATTCACCTCCGTCATAAATCGCCATAAACAGAAAGAATAGTAAAATATAGACAGACGTTGTTCTTACACCAATCAGAAATATGGCATAAACAGTATGTTATTGTCAATTTTGTTTGCTTTGTTATTTAAACAAAAGCAAAAAACGTTACGTTACGTTTCCTGGCTTTTGTTTAGATCTGGATATGGTAACATTGCGCTGTCTTACCGCTATACTTAAAGTAATTGACCACCAATAACGTGGTGTCACCCCGTTAATATGGCGGTACTATACCACGGTATCCTCCAATACCGCGGTACTGATACTGCTTGTTAACGCGAACAAGTATGTTTGAGTAAAATACCTCCCCTAAAAGAGTTCCATGAAAATCACCGCGGTATTCAACAAAATTAATGCAGTGCCCGCTAAAAGACCACGGTATCATTATCGCCCAATACCGTAACTCCACGCCATGACAGTCTCGATACCGCTACCGTTTATTACCGGTATCACCGCGGTCATGACCGGGGTATCACCCCGTTTTTTCTGGTCAATTACTTTGAGAATAGCGGTATGTAACCAGAAGCACATTTTCTGTAACACGAGCATGCTCTTGTTTACGTACACATCGTACGTCTTGACGACAATATACTATTTACGCGCTGATTATGTTTGGCATATGAACAAAACTATACATATTTTAATATTCCTTGTGTTGATGGAAATTTGAACAAATATGAATATTTCTGCAACGAACGCCGCCCGTGCCTTTAAAGGTCTGATTTCTCTGCGTCAAAACATGAAGTTAATATTGTCACTGAATTTCGCACCTGTGCCATGGTGACGAATGCAGGAGAAATCGGCCATGTGCGAAGACGGCCCCGCGCGAAGTCGGCCCCAGAGAAGTCGTCCCCAGAGAAGTCGTCCCCCATTAATTAGAAGGGAATAAATCGGCTTAATTTTATTGAGATAGTGTTTATTTAGGATAATTGTGAGGTCCCCAACTTAATTTGATTGATTTAGTGTAGTGTTTGTGTGGGCTAATTGTTAAGTCCGCAGTTATAAAAACAATGATAGTTGCCGACATACATTCTTTTTGAGATTCACCTAATCTCACCCAGTCACCCCAGAGCGGTCGCATCATGACACAGTCTCTGAGGGCCGAACAAGCCCCCAGTATAACAGAACCAGAGAGAGATGTGCGGAAGTCGCACCAAAAGTTGGCAGCACTCGGAATCCCCAGCCGGTCACCCATCCAAGGATTAATGGAGCTCGACATTGCTTAACTTCAATGATCATGGACACAAAGCATCTAATGACTGTGACCAACAGATCTAGACCCCTCTTGCAGAAAAGTTGTCGCCCTTCTATACATGTATTTACACCGCGACTGCTACACTAGCAAGACAAGCAGTATTATTAGAATATATGCATACAGCTACATGTACTGTACATGTACATGTATGCTCTATTTAATTGACCCTCCTTAATGAGGTTGACCACTGGTATTACCGCAGTACTCGACACCAGAGAGCTTGTTTATTTCTGGCATGGCATGACGCTGCATTGATGATGCAATCACGAATGTCGGTCAGTGAACATTTGTTGACATAAAACAATTTAGGTTTATAAAAAAATTTCATCATCAAGACTCACATGACTGACAAAATAGACAGGAAGTTAACAGGAAAAAAATTTCAGTTGCCCAAATGTTATGATCCGATCTCACTTTATATCTGTGACCTTTTTAAGATGAGGAAAATATGATTTATAAAGCACATTTAGGGCAACAAAAAAAACAGTTATAGAAATAACATTTTCCTATATAAATACTCTCTTCTGCCGAATAATATTAAATGCATGCATGATTATTTAATTCCAGTCAAAAATACAACCCTGCACTATTATTAGGCAGTTATACATATAGTGAAATTGCCTAGACTATTATTAATTTCAGCCGAAAATACAGCCCTGCACTATGATTTGACATGCACTATTATTCAATTATTCTGCAGATAAGAGTACTGTCACTGAAGGTTTAGAAATAACTTTCATCAATGGACGATTTTGACGAGCCAAATTATGAAACCATTAAACTAGGAACAATGTTCAACAGTAAAAATCGTACATGTACCTCTACCAAAGGGGATATCAAAACATATCTATATATGTGGAATATTTCTGGTCGGACCTAATATCACAAATTGAACAATTTCTAAAACTACTCACTCATTGAATGATTGAATGCCGATTATGGTAACAGTATATGCTTCTTTGCAGATGAGGTTGGTGCTATCGTCTTCGATGTTGGATCTTATTCCTTCAGGGCTGGCTTTGCTGGAGAAGACACTCCAAAGGTAAATGTACTGCTCTTACTTTTGGGAGTATATTCAGGTTTCAAGCAATACAAAGGAACATCAAAACACATGCTGCTTAATGATTTTATATCAAAGTGTGTATGCCTTTCAATATTATGTCAGAAAGAAAACTAATGAAGATTAGCAGAAATAATTACATGTACATGTACAAGTGTAGTTTATAAGCATATAATTAAATAATATTATGATCCTGCTGTATAATACACTTATATGTTCACACTCTCACGCGGTGGGTATGCTATTAAAATATTCACCTCCGTAAAAATAAACGCCATAAACAGAAATAATAGTAAAATATAGACAGACTTTGTTCTTATACCAATCAGAAATATGGCATAAACAGTACTTATGTTATTGTCAAATGTTAGCAAAAAACGTTACAGAATCTGGATTTTGTTTAGATCCGGATATGCTAAACATAAAGAGCGTTATTTGTTACTGTTTTCCTGATATGGAAATAATAAAGAGCGCTTATATCATTTGTGTATGATTAACCAATAGAATTGCGCCGTGTTATGTAAACAGAAGCAAAACTTCTGTAACACGAGCAGGCTCTTGTTTACATACACCATCGTACATCTTGACGACAATATACCATTTACGTGCTGATTATGTTTGGCATATGAACAAAACTATATATATTTTAATATTTTCCTTCTGTTGATGGCGATTTGAACAAATATGAACGCTGCCCGCCTTTAACTATTTTGTATTAAATCCTTGATTAAGATATTTTGCATTTAAACCGGTAAATTGTTATTGTCTTGGGTGGTGCTATTTACATTTTTTGTAAGTTATTTAATATTTAAAATAATAATAATAATAATGACCAGTTTTATATAGCGATTAACCAATTACTTACTCTTAACACGCTTGGTACAATATTACCCCAGTCATTTGTACAAGCCAACCAATGAACCGGCTGCAGCCATTGCAGGCGCTGAGCACTCTAGTTTGATCAGAACATGCTCTGATACTCATCAGCATGACAAGCTGACTGGTACTCTTTTAACGCATGAGTGATGCGAAGCCGACACAGTACGAGCGACCTTGCTCAAGGGTCACAACTTGGCGTGGGTTTTGAAACAGCGAGCAATACGACAATTGCACGTTGCTCAAAGTGGCCAAGTCACTGCCGTGTGGAGACTCAATTACTGGCGATGCGCTGAGAACCCATATCGACGTGTTTGCAGCGAATACAAGTCCGACACGCTAACCACTGGACCACGGAGCTCCATAATGTATATCCTATAATATTGTTGAGCCAAGATGTGTACCAGTATCGGTCAATTTTATTGTAGATATTTGGAGAAATACTAATCAAACAAAAACTGAAACAAAAATAAGTTCTTCCTAGCTGTTGTAAATAAAGTTCATTTACAGGCTGAGATGCCAACACATGTTGGTGTTGTCGAGGAAATTGATAAAGAAATGGATATTGATGGTGGCGAGATACGAGAGCCAAGCAAAAAACATTATGTGGACACGACATACATGAAAGTTCCAAGAAAGGACATGGAAATACAGACATGTCTCAAGGATGGCATGAGTAAGTATCCAAGTACAGTAATGCCCTAATTAATCGACTGATTAATTATGGCATTACTGTACATGATGTTAAAGGGAGACTGTATCTAAATTCAGCCATTTATGGGGCCATCTCCTACTTTAATGCCCTAAATAATCGACTCCTTAACCACAGCAGAATTATTGGTAATTTTAAGGATTACCCATCATTCTGCTGTGGTTAAGGAGTCGATTATTTAGGGCATTACTGTACTTTCCTGAACAGAAAAAATCCAATAAAAGAATTAATATGAGTCACATACACAAAAAAACACACATAACAACCTCATAATTACAACGAAAATTAATAAAAGGCTTGAGCCACTTACTCATTTTCATTATAATTACCATATTGTTTTAGATTGTTCATAGAGTATATTGGTGTAATTTGCACTCATCACTGACTCAAATTGATTCATTTGTTGCATATTTTCTGTTGAATATAGTAAGAGATGCCCCCATAAATGGTTGGATTTAGGTACAGATTCCCTTTGAAGACATACACTGTATTATGTACTTATGGGTACTTATGGGTGCGTGAAACTAATAAGTTATTATTCAGGCACTATGCCAACTGGATGAATATAGCATTCTGGTAACAAAAGCCGAAAATTTCAAACAAATCCACCTTACCACTCCATAGAAAACATCGTATGAACTACGTACAATTGTACATATTTACTTCTCGATTCGGGACGCAACTATCTTCGATTAGCTAACGAAAACGATTTTGCCATCGAGTATCACTTTATTTAATTAGTATATAAGAAGGAAGGTTTTTGTTGTCAATTTGGATATAATATTTGTAAAAATTACTGCTTTGATCTACATGTAGATTATTCTCCATTTCTATTTTATCACTCCACCGGAGTGTTTCACATCACTTTAAAACCAGCTTTTAAAAATAGACCTGAGTATACCACAGGTTTTGTTTTTAGATACGGTATTTCAACTGTAAGATGTCATTAAATTCCAGTTTTCTTTATAGGATGATTTCCCAAGACATTTGGGATGTCAAATGTTGAATTCAAGTCTGTATAGTGTGTCTGACATTTGGCACGATTTGCAGAATGAGGTCCACAGAGTGTGAATTTAGTGACGCTATCCCGCACAGTGGGCTAGCATCACCATATCACCCTCTAGGCCACAACTGTTAGAGAGACCTAACATCAGATTGAAGTTATTGATGTTCACCCATAAGTCACCTCGATTATGCAATTTATCTTCTGGAAACTTTAATAGGGGATAACCCAGGAAATAGAACTGAACAGAAGGGAAAAAGTTAATAAAAGCGCTGTTAATTTGAGATTATAGCTACTTCCCAGAAGAATAGGCCTAAGAATGAGGTCCCCAGAAGTTTAATTTTGTGATGCTAGGCTGCCATGGCAGTAGCGTCACTAAATTCACCCTCTGGGGACCTTATTCTGCAAATGACAGACACACTATTTCAAGGCTTGATTTTATCTCAAAATAACTTTCTCACATTCAGTTTGATGGAGTACTATATCTCTACTTATGTAGTCTCATTCCATTGTTTCGTTGGCCGGCTCTACATCCAGGACTACATCAATGTAGTGCCTAGTATTTTATGACAATTGTTTGAGCATGCAGAACACCGGATACCCAACAGTACTGTGTGTACTAACTAGCATATAACTCAAACCTTATGCAAGGAACACCATGATTTTCCATGGGATTTTCCTGTTTCTCGTAAGCAAACAATGTGGTAAATTATAAAATGTGTAAAAAATTAACTGCATGTATTGCTTTAGAAATAATTTTCCACATGTATG
This sequence comes from Siphonodentalium dalli, assembly GCA_032622095.1. Classification (NCBI taxonomy): domain Eukaryota; kingdom Metazoa; phylum Mollusca; class Scaphopoda; order Gadilida; family Siphonodentaliidae; genus Siphonodentalium; species Siphonodentalium dalli. The sequence continues at coordinate 138,513,412 of CP136067.1, read as the reverse complement.
TATTCCTACACTACACATATGGCTTTTGATCACACGCATAATTCCAGGTTTACTATGGTAGTATATACTAACACTTTTGCTGATAAGTAATATGCTATACTAGGGGGTTACTCATCGCAAATGATGGGTGACAAACATGACATGCAGGAACAATATTGTCACTGCTGATAATGATACAGTAATGCCCAAAGTAATTGACCACTTAACCACATCAGAATTATGGGTAATTTTCAGGATTTAGTCGGAAATATGGCTTGTTGCCATACATCGGAAAGCTCTCGGCGAGAGCTTTCCAATGAATGGCAACAAGCCATATTTCTGACTAAATCCTGAAAAATTACCCATAATTCTGCTGTGGTTAAGTGGTCAATTACTTTGGACATTACTGTACACGCGTATATTAAGAAGTCCAATCAATGGTGTGGAGAGTTTTTTCTGTAATCTGGCTTTGATGTTTTGTAATGACGGACTCCACTGAAAACACATTCCTCTTCATAGAAACACATTATATCAGTGAAAACATCACTTTGATAACCTTTGGGAAATACATTATATCTCTTCAATATCATACTTACTATTTTCAGTTAATGATTGGGATCTGTTTGAGAAGATGATGGATTATTCATACAGCAGACATATCAAATCAGAATCTCATTACCATCCTGTCATGATGTCTGAACCTCCGGTAAGTGTTTTTCGGGACAGTAGTCTCATTACCATCCTGTCATGATGTCTGAACCTCCGGTAAGTGTTTATTTAGTCTCGTTCCTGGTCCAGCAAGCCTGCAAATAGTGTGTCTGTCTCTGGGGACCTCATTCTGCTTAGGCCTTATTTTCTGCGAAGTATCTATAGTCTCAAATTAACATGGTTTTTAGTTACTTTTTATACGCCCGTTTCCATATCAAGAAATAGTAACAAATAACGCTCTTTATGTTTACCATTTCCGGATCTAAACAAAGGCCATGAAACATAATTTTTTTGCTTTTGTTTACATAACAAAGCAGACAAAATTGACAATAACATACTGTTTATGCCATATTTCTGATTGGTGTAAGAACAAAGTCTTGTCTATATTTTACTATTCTTTCTGTTTATGGCGGTTTTTGACGGAGGTGAATATTTTAACAGCATACCCACCGCCAAGACCGCCCGTATCTTTAAGTGTTTTCTTTTTTTTCTTCCACTGATAAATAATACTCATATTTTCAATGTTTGAAGTTGAAAAAAATAAATGTTTCCTTATTGAAAATTGGAGCTGATTCATGCCCAATTTTGAAATCCCTAACAGACCCTATTACATGTTCTGTTATCACGTTTTAACTCTGCTTATGTCTGGTTGATTTTTTTGCAGTGGAATACCAGACCAAAACGAGAGAAGCTGACAGAACTAATGTTCGAGAAATATAAAGTACCTGCCTTCTTCTTGTGTAAGAATGCAGTATTGTCAGCGTATCCTTTTTTAATTCTATGAATCCTGACCTACCCATATTCCTTTGCCTGTAATTTGAATAATCTTCTCAAAAGAAGGCTAAATAAATGACAATTCCGTGTTCTCAGACACCTCCCTCGTCACTGAAATGTTCTTTTAAAACGACTGCAATTTAAGTTTCTTTGTTTCTGGAGTATGTTTTAGAAATTTTGAGAACTTTAAAAAAAAATAAATAGCTTCCCTACCTTGAGCTCATCTCAAAATTGAGATCTAAATGCCTGAGAACACAGATTTTTATACCCCCCGCAACGAAGTTAGGGGGGGTATACTGGAGTCAGCTTGTCCGTCCGTCGTCCGTCTGTCCATCGAGCCGTGGACACAAATTTGTCCGGAGTTTTTCTCAGTCGTTTTTTGATCAAATTCCGTGAAACTTGGCACAGACATCAACCACCATGGGACCTGTGGACCTGTGATTATTACGCCTGTCGGACTTTTTTTGGTGCAGTTATCCCCCCTTTTTCGACTTTGAACATTTTCGCAACATGTATAATTTTGTCCGAGCTTTATTCCTACATTTTAGGTCAATTTTTGTTTAACTTGGCACAGTTATTTAGTACCATGGGAACCTGTGAACCTGCGATTATGACATCTGTCCGACATTTTTTGGTGGAGTTATCTCCATTTTCGACTTAGATATTTTTTTGCAACATACCTAGTTTTGTCCGAGCTTTTATTCATACATTTTTAGGTCAATTTTTTTTAATCTTGGCACTGATATTTAGTACCATGGGAATCTGTGCACCTGCGATTATGATGTCTGTCCGACTTTTTTTTGTGGAGTTATTCCCCTTTTTCGACTTAGAACATTTTTGCAACATGCATAATTTTGTCCGAGCTTTTATTCCTACATTTTTCGGTCAATAGGTTTAAGATTACGGTTAGGTTTGTGCACCTGCAATGGGAACTGTTATTTTATTATTTTAACTAAATGTTTACTGACATGTGAAACATCATAGTATTTTAAAAACGGGGGGTATCCTTAGTCCCATTGGGACAGTCACACCTCTAGTTAATTTTAAAGGTACTCAATCCAATCAGACGGTCCCCATATCATCAAGATACAACAACAACAACATTTCTTCAAAATACGATTTAGTTATCAAAATTAATTAATTGCAACAGAATAATGCTAACCGCTGTCAACTATGGTATCAAATTTCCCAAAACGTGTTATTTAAAAACATTTTGTTCAACAAATATAGCCTTATTATCACTTGAGTATCACAAAATTTGGCCGTATTACCACTTGATTTTAGAGTTATCCATCTTCATCCACACTTTTGTCCGAGACCGTCCGTTTGACAACGTTTTTCTGGGCCACCAATAATTGCACATCTCAAGAAATAACAAACTTCAAAAAACGGTATCTGATCACTCTGAGCTTTGATGGGTGTATTTCTCGACCCGAATCAAATATTTTTACCCCCCAAAACCAAGAAATAGTAATTTAGGAGCGTTAATTTGGATAATGTATCCCTAACTGGGTCACTGCTAAATATCCTACACACACATGATGAAATGCGTATATTTATTTCAATATACAGAAAATCATTGAATTTTATGCTCGAAGTAGGTAATTTACTACATTTTCACTCTTTTCTCAAATTTGACCCCCATATCTTTACGTTTGTGATTAGGTTATGAGCCGGGATGTCTCATTAGGCAGCAATTTAGGCTATGGTTATGAGCCTTGATGTCTCATTAGGCTATGGTTATGGGCCCGGATGTCTTACCTGTATTCGGCTATGGTTATGAGCCTGGTTGTCTCATTAGGCTATCGATATGACCATGATTGTCGGATTAGTATATGGTTATGAGTCTGGTTGTTGGATTAGGTTATGGTTAGAAGTCTGTTTTTCAGAATAGGTTATGGTTATGAGTCTGGTTGTCAAATTATGAGCCTGGATGTCTGATTAGGTTATGGTTATGAGTTTGTTTGTTTGTCGCACGCCATTGGGCAAAATAATTTGTCATTTTCGTCAAAACTTTTTGCGATAGAAGTAGCTTTTCTAACAATTTTATCGAACGGCATCCATTCAAACTTCACAAATTTTACCTGACAAACTCTGGGCTTTCCAGCACTCTTACATAGGGTCCAATTATGGGTTTTCAGCTCTGAACCAGTTAATGGCCTAATCTATATGTACATGTATAAAGATAGGGTAACGTTTCATGGCACTTTTATATAGATTCCATACTGCTCTCAGGTACTTAATAAACGTGATGGCCTAATAATAGTGATGGGTGGGGATTTAAGCTGAAATTAATAATAGTGATGACAATTTCATTCTATGTCTCAATTGCCAAAATAATAATGATCGTTTGAGAATTTTCTCCAAAATTAATAATCGTGCTGACACTATTATTAGGCACCTTACAGTACAAAGTAATAATTCTGAGTCAAAGACAACTGGCAACAGAAGGTTCTATCACTAGAATTCAAAAGTTATTTTTATTAGTCGAGTTTTTTTTCAAAACTCGACTTATAGTTTGATGAGGGGCGGGCGGGCGGCGGGCGCGTGTTTTGCTTATAACTCAACCGTTTATTGACGGATTAAAAAAAAAATTTGGTGTGTGAGTACATATCCATGCACGTAAGCTGCAGACAAAAAATTGGGTTTCGTCCGCACATTTATTATAGGTGTCTCCCAAGAATACCTCGGACGAGTTAGAAAACCGGCCCGGTCCGATAAAATTTGATAGAGTTATGGTCCTTAAGTAGTCATTTTGTACGAATTTTGAGCTCGTTAGCACAATAACTTCAACAAACGTCATCCGATTCAACTAAAATTTGGTATATAAGTGTCTTCCAATAATATCCTGGACGAGTTCGAAAACCAGCCTGGCCCAATAAAATTTGATAGAGTTATGGCCCTTAATTAGTCATTTTTCGATTTTACCTATTAATTAGTCTACCGATACTGATGCACACCAATTGGCGGTAGCCACCGGCGGTAAGCCACCGAAAACGAGACACAGCATCTCTGATGCCACCTCTTGTTTTGTCATATATTATAAGTCTATCATACTGTAAGATAATTTGGCCGTGCATCGGCACTTCTGTCATGATAGCATATATGTAGTGGTTTTTCCCCACTAATCGATTAGCAGATTACGGGTGTCGACTAATTTAATAATCATGTTGACGTCGATTAGTCAGATAATCATTTCAACAATAATTATAAGTCACATATAAGTCGCATAATCACATATTATAAGTCTATTATAAGTCGCATATTATAAGTCAAACTGGCATTTTCTCATTTTATGATATATGGCCATTTACTGATATTGGTAAATGTTGCTTGTATGATAACAAGGCATGGTTTCGGCTATCTGTACAGTGTTGTCCAGAAATCTGTGCGATATTCCCTTGGGATAAAATAATAACTGATACAGACATTGTAGTCAATTATATATCTGATTTATGGATGCACTGGCTCTGTATGGATGGTCATTACTTCAATGTACAGTAATGCTCTAAATAATTGACTCCTTTACTACAGCAGAATTATGGGTAATTTTTCAGGATTTAGTCGGAAATAAGGCTTTTTGCCATTCATCGGAAAGATGAATGGCAACAAGCCATATTTCTGACTAAATCCTGAAAAATGACCCATAATTCTGATGTGGTTAAGGGGTCGATTATTTCGGGCATTACTGTTCGTGCACTAATATCAAATTGTCCATGGAATGATTGGAATGGTACTTTGAGATGTCCCTCAACTCAGATCAAGCTTGAAAATCAGTTCTGATTTTCAGTTCTGATTTTCACCTTAAAGACATATTATGTACTTGTTCGGGTGCGTGAAACTGATAAGTTAGTATTCGGGTGCTATGTCAACTGGGAGAATGTAGCATTCTACTAACATCACCGAAAACTTCAAGCAAATCGACCGTACCACTCCACAGAAAACAATATCTGAACTACGCTAAATTGTAAATATTTACTACTCGAATCGGGACGCTTCTATCGGCGATAAACTTATGAAAACGATTTCACCATCAGCAGTTGTTGCATTTAATTAATATATAAGAAGGACGGTGTGTGTTGACATTTATATAAATAATACTTGAAAAAATAACTACTTTGAACAATATTTCTCTCCATTTCTATTTGATCACCCCGGAGTGTTTCATATCACTTTAAGATATAAACAAAATTATCTGTCTCCCATAAGCTATCAATCCCAAGACTTTCATGTCAGTCATGGTCATTTAGCCAGTTTAAAAAAAAAGTTAGATCGGTATTAGATTGATTACTCAGCATTATTATTATATTTTCTTAATACACGAAAGATTTGCTAACGGTCGATCGACAGCATTGGTGTTTGACAGCGGTGCAACACATACGAGCGCTATTCCTGTTTATGATGGTTATGTTGTTCAACAAGGTTAGTTTACATTTAGACGCTTACTAACAGGGATGTGCTCATTTTCTTTCTTATTCTGTTTCTCAACTTTTAAGCAATGTTAACATGAAAGGAAAGTGGCCGCGTAGACACGAAACAAGATGGCGTCCAACATGGACACCATGTTTTAAGACGAGGCACTATAAGTCAGTTTGATGTAAATTATAGAGAGAAAATCTTGACAAATGTATACAAATGTATATATTGTGAAGCTAAGACAGAATGCTAGCGTTTTAGGGCAAAATTGACACTTCCCAGTCCAGGATGGCCACCAAAATGGCCACCGAAAATGAAAAATGTGACTATTTTTCACTAATATTTTCTAGATTAGTTTCTATTGTTTGGAACTGGTTGAGAATAACTAGTATGTGTTTTTGGTATGGAAGGTGGACATTGATTAGGTTACAGCTTAGAGGAGTTTTAGACAGAGAGAGGTCAATTCTCCCTATTCGTTTAACCATTTCTATACTAAATGGATTCTCCCACTCAGTTATAACAGTGTACACTGGAATGGTCTATTAATCATCTGGAGTGGTGGTCAGGAAAAATATGTATATGCAGAAGGAATCCTATTTATTGGACGGAAATGTTCAATAATAAGTTCAACATACGACCTTATAAAATGGTTATTTGTTGAACTTATTATCTGAACATTTCCTAAGGGATAGCTGCTCATCAATGAGTATTTAGTATAGAAAGGATTAATATGGAGAATAGATCTTTTATCAGGGAGAAGTCATAAAGGCTGAAATTTAACATATCTGATACATCAATAAGTATTTCCCAGTCTATAATGAAATAACCCATTTATAATGAGTAATTAAACTTTTAATTATGCTATCTATGATGATGTACACTGCTATCTATGAAGATGTACACTGTTATCTATGATGATGTACACTGTTATCTATGATGATGTACACTGTTTCGATTCTGCCTGCTTGTACTTATGTTTGCTGAAAAGGTAGATAGCAGGTCGCTTCTCCCAGGGAGAATAGAGGGAGAACAGACACATTTCAGGGAGAAATTTCTGTCATCTCTCTCTTTATGCTTGACCCGACATTTTCAATGCTGGAATTGCCAAAATTGATTAGTTAATATTCCTGAGATACTAGTCAAAAGTTGAGTATTTCAATACCGGGTATGTGCTTCTTTCTATTGATTAAAATTTGTCTGCTAATTGGCTACAAGTATGATTGGTGGTTGCCCAGTGACAACCTCTAAATTATCAACTGTTCTACCTCACTTCCATCAGCTTGTTGCCGAGCAGATTTATAACTTTTGGGAAAAAAATAATTTTCACATTGGTAATGCATGTATTGTCTAATTTATCAACTTTTGAAAATTCCAAGTAGCTCACTTACATCAGTAAAAACATATCTTCAATGGTGGCATGACTGCTACAGTGAAGAGTCCCATAGTAGATGACTTTATTGCTATCAAGTTGTGATGGCCTGTGTATTTATAGCATGGTTGTTGTTTTCAGCTATAGTTAAGAGTCCTCTAGCTGGTGACTTCATTAATATAGAGACAAAGAAATACCTTGATGAGGGTGGTATAGACATCGTTGCTCCATATCAGATAAAAGAGAAGGTCAGTGAACTACATGTATTACCATGTCAAGCACATTCAACTATTAGTTTAAAAAATATTTATTCAACCAATAACACTATCATGACGGGAGCTGCGCTAGTGCAATGTTAATATCCTGTGCCAGTGATTTCTCTTATATATGCGAGTCTCCCATAGAGAGCCTTGCATATCTAAGAGAATGCACTGGCTTACAACAGTACAAAGTCAAGGCAAATATTGCCAGGCCAATGTATTCTCTTATAAATGAGAGGCTTCCTATGGGAGACTCGCATATATTAGAGAATGCATTGGCACAGGGATTTCGAAAACATTTCAGGAAGCTCCAGTCAAGGAAGGGGTAAACATTATACATTGTAATTGACATTATACAGAGATGCTATTCAGAAATAAGAGAGTAGATGGGTTGGAGAGGATTTGACAGCAAGCAACAGTGCTTATATTTATCATCCCCTCAGACAAGAAGTAGATATGAGAGAATTATAGTAAAGGTGGAGAGGGATAGAAGAAGCTATAAATGTTCGAATTTGAGAGGCAATTAATGTCAGATAGATTAACACAAGTATGAGAACTTGTTTACATTATCATTACACAAGTTTGTTGTGACACGATGGTCAAACATGAACCGTAGGTTTGAGTTTTACCTCGCGACACAACAAACACGTGCAAAGACATTAATTAACATGTTCACGACACTGTGTTGTTCTATGTTTATTGCACACTCTGAAAATTGTAGCTTGTAATATACTGAAATTTAAGTTGATATTGTTTTATTTAATTGAACAAAAGTGTGCTTTATTTAGACTATAACTTATAATTTAGTGAAGAAAAATTTTCTGTTAAAGTTGACGATACCAATGACGTAATCGGTCTGTATTGTTAAGGACAATACAAATACAAAACAATTTTATTCAACGTTTTGAAATCTACTGTATTTAATGGGATAGCAAGCATATTAAAGTGAAATAAGAAAATTTGGCTGGTGATTCTAGATTAGTTACCTCTATTATGTGTTTTATCTTCTGTAAATTACCAGATATAGAAACTCCCTAGAAGGGAAACTCCCTAGTTAATTTGAGACTATTGATACTTCGCAGACTATGAGGCCTAAGCAGAATGAGGTCCCCAGAGGGTGAATTTAGTGATGCTAGCAGGATAGTGTAACTAAATTCACCCTCTTGTGACCTCATTCTGCAAATGACAGGCACACTATTTGCAGGCTTGATTCTCATGGTTCGATTGAACTTATTTGTATTCCGATCTTTTGCTTAAAGGAACAGGTGGCTGAAGGAGACCCAGCAATCTGGAAGCCTAAAGAATTACCAGATCTCACTAAAACCTTCAAAGATTACATGGTTAAAGTAAGTGAAGTTTAATGGCCGGATAAAGTGTATAGTATCCCTTTAAAAGCTTCAAAGATTACATGGTTAAAGTAAGTGAAGTTTAATGGCCATATAAAGTGTATAGTACCCCTTTAAAACCTTCAAAGATTACATGGTTAAAGTAAGTGAAGTTTAATGGCCGGATAAAGTGTATAGTACCCCTTTAAAAGCTTCAAAGATTACATGGTTAAAGTAAGTGAAGTTTAATGGCCAGATAAAGTGTATAGTATCCCTTTAAAGATTACATGGTTAAAGTAAGTGAAGTTTAATGGCCATATAAAGTGTATAGTATCCCTTTATAATCTTCAAAGATTACATGGTTAAAGTAAGTGAAGTTTAATGGCCAGATAAAGTGTATAGTATCCCTTTATAAGCTTCAAAGATTACATGGTTAAAGTAAGTGAAGTTTAATGGCCAGATAAAGTATATAGTACCCCTTTATAAGCTTCAAAGATTACATGGTTAACTCTTTCACTGCCAAACGCGCATAAATGCGAACTCCCGTGTCACTGCCAATCGCGCATTTTTGCGAATTTGGTATGTAGTCTAATGTATGGGATATAACTCTATTCTTTCCGGCATGTTTGACAGTGTACAATGATTCTATCTGTAGTACTGTTGCTCGCGAACAATTTAAAGCGACAACGTCATCAAGGTAATGCTATTTCTGACGTTATGGGAGTACAGTCAGAGCCGGAATATACCCCCCAGTGCCACGCATCCTGTACATATATCCATGTATTTCAGGTATATATGGGTAATACATTATATCTCAAGCAGTTTCTAATATAATTAGTTGAAACTTCACATGTATATAGACATAGGTATATCCTGTCGAATGCCGCCGTGGACACGCCCACCAAGGTCACGTGACAGTGGCGGCCATCTTGGATTAGTGGCTATTTGCCGGTATATGCATTCCCCCGCGTGTCGAACACAGAAGCAAAGACGCTTATCAGTATTCAAGTACGCACAGTCTTGGTACAAGCACTGAATATATGTACGAATAGGTTATTGAAGGTCATATTGCTCGCGTGCTCTTCGGAAATCCTTCATGCTATGGAAAAGTTCAAAACAAGGGACAACGCACAATGGCGTATCACAGTCTTGGCAGAAGAAGCTAGTCTATTCCCCATTTGCCAAAACTTTCCTTTCCAAAATGGATTATTTTCAAATGTTGTTTTCTTATAATACACCTTTACTGTTTTTGAACAACCCTTGTCTATTGTATCGTTTTCCAGTGGTGATAACAGGCAACTAAATTAATTATGCTGGTGAGTTGACCATGCGTACGCCCGCGTGACCCATATAATTCACATAAATCATCGTAAAAACCAATTTTTCTGAAATTCAAGATGGCCGTCAAGATCACGTGACTTATAAGGGGCGGAGCAGTGTCATATGTCCCCCTGCAGGTATATATACATGTGGGTATGCATGGTTATATATATATCTATATTTGGAATTGTACCTATCAGGGAATATTCAAGCAACAAAAGCACGAACTCAACAAAGTGCGCCATTGTATCCCATTTTGCTACAAATAGGTGGCAACTTGCATAAATCCAAGATGGACGCCAAGGTCACGTGACCTATTTTATGTCCAAAGTATGTTCATATATGTTACTCCCGTGTACCTTACTGTTGGACATCGTATAATTGGGTTGAAAATTAGAAAACAAACAACACACCCATGCATACCCACACAAACTGTACATATACCGGCAAATAGCCACTAATCCAAGATGGCCGCCAATGTCACGTGACCTTGGTGGGCGTGTCCACATCGGCATTCGACAGGATATACCTATGTCTATATACATGTGAAGTTTCAACTAATTATATTAGAAACTGCTTGAGATATAATGTATTACCCATATATACCTGAAATACATGGATATATGTACAGGATGCGTGGCACTGGGGGGTATGTCTGTGGTGGCAGGTGGCAGCGAAAGAGTTAAAGTAAGTGAAGTTTAATGGCCGGATAAAGTGTATATTACATATTTAAAAGCTTCAAAGATTACATGGTTAAATTAAGTGAAGTTTAATGGCCAGATAAAGTGTATAGTATCCCTTTAAAAGCTTCAAAGATTACATGGTTAAAGTAAGTGAAGTTTAATGGCCAGATAAAGTGTATAGTACCCCTTTATAACCTTCAAAGATTACATGGTTAAAGTAAGTGAAGTTTAATGGCCAGATAAAGTGTATAGTATCCCTTTAAAAGCTTCAAAGATTACATGGTTAAAGTAAGTGAAGTTTAATGGCCAGATAAAGTGTATAGTATCCCTTTAAAACCTTCAAAGATTACATGGTTAAAGTAAGTGAAGTTTAATGGCCAGATAAAGTGTATAGTGTCCCTTTAAAAGCTTCAAAGATTACATGGTTAAAGTAAGTGAAGTTTAATGGCCAGATAAAGTGTATAGTACCCCTTTAAAACCTTCAAAGATTACATGGTTAAAGTAAGTGAAGTTTAATGGCCAGATAAAGTGTATAGTACCCCTTTATAAGCTTCAAAGATTACATGGTTAAAGTAAGTGAAGTTTAATGGCCGGATAAAGTGTATAGTACCCCTTTAAAAGCTTCAAAGATTACATGGTTAAAGTAATTGAAGTTTAATGGCCGGATAAAGTGTATAGTACCCCTTTAAAAGCTTCAAAGATTACATGGTTAAAGTAAGTGAAGTTTAATGGCCGGATAAAGTGTATAGTATCCCTTTATAAGCTTCAAAGATTACATGGTTAAAGTAAGTGAAGTTTAATGGCCAGATAAAGTGTATAGTATCCCTTTAAAAGCTTCAAAGATTACATGGTTAAAGTAAGTGAAGTTTAATGGCCAGATAAAGTGTATAGTATCCATTTATAATCTTCAAAGATTACATGGTTAAAGTAAGTGAAGTTTAATGGCCAGATAAAGTGTATAGTATCCCTTTAAAAGCTTCAAAGATTACATGGTTAAAGTAAGTGAAGTTTAATGGCCAGATAAAGTGTATAGTATCCCTTTAAAACCTTCAAAGATTACATGGTTAACCCTTTACCCAACAAAGCGGCCAAAAACGCCTAAATAAAGCTTCAACAGCCTAAAATATCTTCGGTCTGTCTCAATAACACCATACAAATATGGATATCATTGGAACCGGTTCATTGACCACATTGTGATGGTTACAGTTATGCCCTGTGCCAATGCATTCTCTTATATATGCGAGTCGACCATAGGTCGCCTCGCATATATAAGAGAATGCATTTAAATTAACCCTTTACCCAACAGAACGGCCCTGTGCCAATGCATTCTCTTATATATGCGAGTCGACCATTGATCGCCTCGCATATAATAAGAGAATGCATTTTTTAACAATTTTTATAATATTTTCCTACATTCTTTGACAATTTTATCATTTTTAATATGTTAAGCCAATGCATTCTCTTATATATGCGAGGCGACCTATGGTCGACTTGCATATATAAGAGAATGCATTGGCACAGGGCCGTTCTGTTGGGTAAAGGGTTAAAGTAAGTGAAGTTTAATGGCCAGATAAAGTGTATAGTATCCCTTTAAAAGCTTCAAAGATTACATGGTTAAAGTAAATGAAGTTTAATGGCCAGATAAAGTGTATAGTATCCCTTTAAAGATTACATGGTTAAAGTAAGTGAAGTTTAATGGCCGGATAAATTGTATAGTACCCATTTAAAACCTTCAAAGATTACATGGTTAAAGTAAGTGAAGTTTATCAGAATACAGAGCTTATCTAAAGGTTCCAAGAGAATGTGGTTGAAATAATCAAAGTGAATTAGAAAACAGAACCTATTAAAGATACGGGTGGCCTTCGCATGGGTATAGCTGTTAAAATAGTCACATCAACTAAAACTGCCATAAACAGAAAGAATATTATATAATAGACATATGTTGTTCTTATAACAATCATAAATATTGCATACACTGCATGTTATTGTCACATTTGTACGCTTTGTTATGTAAACAAACATAAAAAACTTTACAGGACAGATGAGTGCAAAATGCACTCATTTACTTTATGAATGATGTAAAACAACATGATAGTTATAATGAAAATGAGCTCATGCCTCGAGTCGTAAACTCATTTTCATTTTACGGTTATTACTATGTTATTTCCAGATCCAGGATCCAGGGATTTTTTTGGGACACCTGTTTTCAGTCAATGATATGCCGCATATCCCGAATGCTGAAGGCCTGAACTGGGGAATGTTCGGGAGGGGGTGTTCCCATCCTGATGGTGGAGGGTCCAGAAATTTTTTGAAAATAAATGCATTGAAAGCGAATCTCTGGCTTTCTGAGTCAGTATTTTGAATTTTACTGAGGTCAATTTGATCATCATCATTAGTGTTGAAACGATTAATCGACTAGTCGAAATCGATGCGATTATTAAATTAGTCGATCCTGAATTCTGCAAGTCGACTAGTCGGGGAAAAGCAGTACCTATGTGCTATCATGACAGCAGTGCCATTGCACGGCCATATTATCATGTAATCTGTAACAGTTAACACATATTAACTTCTTAAAGCCTTATTGCATTGTTCCTTTAATGATGCCACTGCCAGTCATGCACGGGCGGTAAACTCCATGACCTGAACTGATTCAACTGAACCCAATGTATGCACGTGTAGGCGCAGTTTCTTTTATGTTGATCATCAAAGACATGTTCAAAGTGTCGCTGCCGACTGAACACTGTCTACTAGTAGTTCCATGGGACGCAATTGACCAGTGATAACTTCTCACTGTCGCATGTGTAATACTAGAGTAATGATGCAAAAAATGGCTTCAATGATATACGAAACATAATTCGCGACAAGTCAAGCTGGTAAAGCCAACTCAGTAACTGAATAAATTCTAGATCATTCTTATACCCATACCCCCCCCCCCCCCACCCCCCCTGTGACACATGAGGCGCCAATTCAGAGAGACAATAGAACACACCCGACATCTCGTTAGCGAGACTTACGAACGAGACTTGCCTATTTATTTCCAGGTTACCGGCGACAATTTTTGTTTAAATAAAATGTTTTTATTACCTGCATTCCCCAAACCGTGAGATTATATGGAGGTTGCAGGAGAGCCGGGTTTAATACATCAAATTGGGAGACTCACGGGCAAAAACAGAGATTACATAGTTCACGTGCTTTCCGTTTGAACGTTCTGACACGGAAGAGTTGGATACTCGAAACTGCGATGCCACATGGCCCATTTTATACGTCATATGGGCATAGAAACGAGAACTCTTAGAAGGGGTCCGACTAGTAGTCGATTACCTGTAGCGACTAGTCGATTCCTTAAAATCGCTAATCGTTTCAACACTAATCATCATACTTATGGAGGTGCCCCATTAATAAATTGTCAATTTCAAACTAGCAATTTGGAGGAAATATCACCATAAAACAACATAATGTCTTAAATGACCAAATGAGTATTGAATGTTTATGTCTGCCAGATTATTGCAAATGTGTTTGGATAATATTTATGTTGTTTTATGTTGTTTTGTCTTACATAAAATTAAAAAATTGTTCTGCAAAAATGGCTACCAAAACATACAGGCCTGAGTTTAGTGTGTCTCAGGCTTCTCAAAGTACCGACGATTCCAGACCTATCGGTACCAGGACTGTTCCGTGTGTGGTACCGGTATCAGTTCCGGTACTGAAAGTCTCAATTGATAATGTTGTATGTGGCTGCTTGGATTTATATGCGTTATATGTCCAATGTGCCAGGTACGAAATTCAGGTTGATCTCACGGCTGGAAGTAGATAACAATGTGAGCGGGCAGGACGTACGATTTTACAGTGCGCCTTGTTGCTGTTCCAATTGACTGGTCTGTCGGTCGTGGGTCGTGTGGTCTTCCCTTCGGGGACAACCGCCCGAGCGACGGTGAGTTGTTTACTGGACTTGGCAGAGGATTATGCAGCTAATCCCTTCTGCCTTGGTCGCGGCCTTGGATAGATTGCTCATTGTGGATACCCTTAGCTGGTCTCTAAGCCATGCTAAGGGAGGCTTTGTGCATCTATCCGTCGACTACAGGACCGTTGCAGCTGGAAATCACCAGGAACCTGCGGTTCTACACAGGGACTTCACCACCAGAACAGGAAAGAAGAAGATGAAGAATCCTTCTCGCCAACGCAGTATGAAGGGCCGAGTGGAGAAAGAAGAGGGCAGCTGTTGATCGGCCGGCCAGTGGAGACAGGGACGCGAACACCACCCCCGATGTTCCTGCCGCCAGCTTCGATGTGGAGATGGACACCCTACCACCTCGGACACCGGAATTCCATCTAAACCCGGTGTCCCCCATCTCCACAGGCAGCAACAACAACAGCACTAGCTCCACCCGTACCAGAACAGAAACAGTCCGGGAATTCAACCAACGAATGGCGGCCTACGACGAGCAATGGGCAGAACAAGACAGGCAACTTGCAGCGGTCGGTGTGGTCCTCTACCCAAAATCAACATCAACAGCAACAGAAGAAATCCAAAGAAGGAAGAAAAAGAAATAAAAAAAAAACATCATGTCTGTATTATTTTTTTTTCAACTTCATTTTACCTTCATGTCAAATGTCTAACAATTTCATGATTCATCCATCACATCCAAGTGGGTTGTAGGAAATGGGTTCCGCCCCTTTCAAATCCTATCTGGCCCTGGCCTAAACCCCCAATAAATGTCCATTTCCATAGTTGATTCAGTTTATTGCTCAAACTACTATTCCTTGCCTACAATTAAAATGTCAGACAGTATAGAGTTGTTCTGTAGTGATTTGTTTGAGAAGTACAGTAAATGTCCGAAATATCTTATACCCAAGGATGATTACTTTAAGACAATAGAAGAAATCAAAGTTGCCAGTGAGTTATCAAAAGCAATGTCTCATTGTGAATACTACCTGCTCAACAAGTTTGAAATTCTTCAATGTGGTGATATTCAGAAACTTATCAAGAAGCGCCAGACATCCGACGAACTGCCAGTCTACTATGCCAGCATAGAAGACACCTTCGTCATAATCAGGAGGGCCCATGTTGCAACTGGTCATGGCAGTGGAGATAGAATGATGAAGGAGCTATCAGTGAAGTACTCCAATATTCTGAGAGAAGACGTCGAGCTGTTCAAGTCGTTGTGCGAGGTTAATCATAGCAGAATTGATCTTATTGCTGGACAAATAGGAGACAATGTTGCTGTTCCCATTCCTCAAGTAGATCGCGGCCGTGGCGATCCGCAAAACATTCTACGTGTGATTGTGAGTCGAGACGACAACGAATTGTACAAGATTGCTACAAGAAGTGGTATCCTGAAAGGCAGCTATTCGCGAAACCAATTCAACGTTTGTCCTGAACGACTTCCGACCGACAAAGACATTGACCAAAGCACCGAGCTATCCCTACGACAGGCCGTTACACAATCTTCGATAAGTGGAGGACAAGGTTTCGTGAAATGTTCCTGTAGTGGTCCGAACAAGTGTAAGACGAGAAGATGTAAATGTTTCAAGGCTACTGTGTAATAGCCGGTGCCAGAACAGTTTGAGCTGCTCGAACAAGTGACTCTAATCATTTGAAACCAATTCAATGTATATTTTATGTTTCTATTACATTTATGATTTATTATTGTGAATAAAAATTAAATCAAGTCCTAATTTTATGTTCACAATTGAAGTCCCCCTAACCAAAAAAAGTATTCAGTCATTTCGTGTACTGACCACTAATTTCATGAAATGACTGGAAATTTCAGTCATTTCATGAAGTGGCTGGCCCTCACAGTGGTTTCACGAAATGACTGAAAATTGTAGTCATTTCACGAAATGACTGGTTTCACAATCTGACTGTAACATATATATGTTTTGATTGTTTCACTGTTATGTGACTTGTGCAATAAATAAATCAATCAATCAACAAAAAATCTGTAAAAACATCACTACATGTACTAAGAAGATTATGGAGATATTGATAGCTTTGTTCTTGTATTAATTATTGATAGTTCTACAGTTAAACAAAATTTGCATGTTGAAACCATTGTTATGTAAACAAAAACTGTTACAGTGATTTGTCAAATAACATAGCTAATCATGTAGTAAGTACAAACATTTTAGTCTGAATATGATTTTCAAAATATTTTTCAATGCTTTGACCTTTTCCAATGTGTTACATCAATTTTTATTAAACTTTGCATCTTATTGGTCTTTATTGGTAATTTCACTGTTTACATAACAATGGTTCGACATGCAAAATCTCATTATTGGTGAGTTATGAATAATGAAAATCAAAGTCAATCTTTTTAAAACTGACATGAACCCCGAGAGCTTTCCGATGAATGGCAAACAAGCCATATTTCCGACTAAATCCTGAAAAGTTACCCATAATTCTGCTGTGGTTAAGGAGTCGATTATTTAGAGCATTACTGTAGGTAGATAAATACACAAAATATTGACATACCGGCTTCATATGCTCTGGTTATACTTTTCATGGTCACAGCCTTTTTCAACTGTTTTCAATTTTTTCAGAAGTGAAACAAAGGCTCTTTATTTCTAACATATCAGGAATAGACTAACACAAAATGCCATGCACATGGCTGTTTTTGTTTGGGACCCAGACATCATGTTAAAAGTTGTATTTAGTATGTCTACAATTCATCTTTCTGGGACATATAACACCCGTCGAAAAGTAGTTCAAGTATTTATTGACTTATTGTGATACGGGAAAATTTAAAAAGCGAATATTATTTGGTGTATTTGGGAGTGCAAAGTTGCAAACTGCCATGTGACATTGATGGTAGTTGTTTATAGACTTTTACATTAGTTCACATGAGCCCGCTTCGAAAGCGTTGAGTCCCTGAGTTAATTGCTAACAGTTGATATATGCTGTCTACCAAACTCTCAGGCAGCTAATATTTTGTTTAATATGTTTAACCCTTTCATGGCGGGAGTGCTGGTGCACCATTAAAGACCCTGTGCCTGTGGATTCCCTTATATATGCAAGTCTCCCAAAAGGATCCTTGCATATATAAGAGAATGCACTGGCATACAAGTTCAAGGTAACTATTGTTAGGCCAAATGCATTATCTTGTATTTGCGAGGCTCCCTGAAGGAGACTCGCTCGATAACTTTGGGGAACATTTTCCAGACAGGGATTTTTTTTCTTTTATATATAAACCTTTCAGCCGTAAGAGATTTAATAGTGTAGCCATGGAGTATGGTAGATCCATGTGTATTGAAAATAAGCCAAGCATGAAGCATTGGATAAAAGCATGTTGTCCCTTGAATTCATTCACTCTGCAGTAAGATCTATACCAACGTTGAGCTTAATAACCCCCTTATTTTTGCTCTTGGGATTGGGAAAAAACGATAAATATTCACATTGACCCTCTAACAGGTAAGTACAGTAATGCCCTAAATAATCGACCCCTTAACCACAGCAGAATTATGTTGTAACTTTTCAGGAATTAGTCGGAAATATGGCTTGTTTGCCATTCATCGGAAAGCTCTCGGGGTTCATGTCAGTTTTAAAAAGATTGACTTTGATTTTCATTATTCATAACTCACCAATAATGAGATTTTGCATGTCGAACCATTGTTATGTAAACAGTGAAATTACCAATAAAGACCAATAAGATGCAAAGTTTAATAAAAATTGATGTAACACATTGGAAAAGAAAATTGAAGAACAAAAATTGAGGCAGGCAAGAAAGTCTCATCCAGGCATTGTGAAGGAATAAAGGTTTTTTTTTGGCCTTAATCATATTTCCTCATTTCTTTCAGGATGTTCTCCAGGATTTATCTGCATCAGCCTTGCAGGTGATGGATGTACCATATGATGCCGAGTGAGTCACATTTTATCAAACCTAGTTTCCTTTAGTCCAGTATAGAAATATTGCTAGATATAGATCCCCTCGTGACCCTATTTTAGTCCCCTCCTCAATTTTCTTTTTATTTGGATATCTTTTTACATGTATATGTAAATTTTATTCTTGCCTTATCCATCAAATTAGATTTCAATGAGTCAATGACCCATTAATCAGTCTATTTTTATCAAATTGGACAAATCTAAATCACCTTGTATCATATAAGTTAGGATACTGATTCAATTTCTAGAAGACTAGAACTGTCCATGACCATTTATGTTAGGAAGAATAAAATATAAAAAATTAAATTTGCCCTTCTGCCCCATTTCTCTGAAAAAGTTGGATGTAAATCTAGTAATTTATTTATATTAGCCTTATGCCCTCAATAGTCGAGGCATCTGTCCGTTTGAACATTTCCCCTTGTAACTCTGGGGGTCATCCAAGACTGGAAATGATATTATTAAAGATATAAACAAGGTACAGAATACTCATATGGCACAACATAAAAGTCTTATTAAAGATATAAACAAGGTACAGAATACTCATATGGCACAACATAAAAGTCTTATTAAAGATATAAACAAGGTACAGAATACTCATATGACACAACATAAAAGTCTTATTAAAGATATAAACAAGGTACAGAATACTCATATGGCACAACATAAAAGTCTTATTAAAGATATAAACAAGGTACAGAATACTCATATGGCACAACATAAAAGTCTTATTAAAGATATAAACAAGGTACAGAATACTCATATGGCACAACATAAAAGTCTTATTTGCAGAATGAGGTCACCAGAGGGTGAATTTAGTGATGCTACTTTACACAGTGGGGGAGCATCACCAAATTCACCCTCTGGGAACCTCATTCTACTTAGGCCCCATCTTCTGGGAAGTATCTATAGTCTTAAATTAACATTGTTTTTAGTTACTTTTTCCCTTTTGTTCAGTTTCTATATCCACTAATTTGTAGAAGATAAAATGCATAATTAAGGTGACTAATGGGTGAACATCACCAACTTCAACTGGTGAACTTCAATCTGATCCTAGTGGTCCCACAGCAGTTGAGGCCTAAGCAGAATGAGGTTCCCAGAGAGTGAATTTGGTGATGCTAGCCCGCTTCATTCTGCAAATGTCAGACACACTATATCCAGGTTGATTATCATTCAGTGGTCTTCGTCCATAGATGTTTGTCAGAGTTATTGGCCTTGTTGAAGCATTGGATAAAAGCATGTTGTGTTAAAATACGCCAACATTCATTCACTCTGCAGTAAGATCTCAACCAACTTTGAGCTTAATAACCAACTTATTTTTGCTTTTGCGATTGAGAAAAAAAATAATATTCACATTGACCCTCTAACAGGTAACTATGGACTTTGAAGGGGGAGCTATTTTTCACACATTTAGCAATGTTACCCAAGTACAAACCTTGAAATAGGGTGTCTGTCATTTGCAAAATGAGGTCCCCAGAGGGTGAATTTAGTGATGCTACCCCGCATAGAGGGCTAGCATCACCAAATTCACCCTCTGGGAACCTCATTCTGCTTATACCTCAGCAGAATGAGGTTCCCAGAGGGTGAATTTGGTGATGCTAGCCCAATATGCGGGGTAGCATCACTAAATTCACCCTCTGGGGACCTCATTCTGCAAATGACAGACACGCAATTTCAAGGCTTGCCCATGTACCACCAGTTTGATATGAATATCTTCTGGTATAGTGATCGACCAATACGAGTGAAAGGAAATACTCATAAGAATGGGTTTCATCGATTGATTTTCACTAGAGTTATGGACCTTCTTAAAAGTAGAAAACATAATTTTGTTTCCTCCATACAAACATTTAGCATTGTCCTCTTTAGTAATGCTCTAAATAATCGACTCTCAGTGAGAGCTTTCCGACGAATGGCAACAAGCCATATTTCCGACTAAATCCTGAAAAGTTACCCATAATTCTGCTGTGGTTAAGGGGTTGATTATTTAGAGCATTACTGTATCTAAACAATGTCTATTTGAGCATCGGAAGCATATGCACTTGTTTCTTACAGCATGTGATATTTTATCATGATGATGACTGGAATTTTCCTGATATGCAGGAGTTCTGTGAGACTTAAGCCACATGGCGGGTTGGGCTCCAAAATACACATCATATTATTCGCTTTTGAATTTTTCTCAGTATCGAAATAGGTCGATACATACCTGAACTACCTTTCTACGAGCATTCTGTAACCCAAAAAGACGCATTGCAGTAATGAAAAATACAACTGTGAATACGGTGTTTGGGTCCCAAACACAAAACAGCCATTTGCACAACATGGAACAGAAAAGAGCGTTGCGTGGTAGTTTATTTCTGATATGGTATCAATAAAGAGCGTTTATCTGACTTCTGGCGAAAAGTTGAAATGGCTGAAAAATTGCTGTGACTTTGGCAAGTGTTTTTCAGAGCATATGAAGCCGGTATATCAGTAGTTCGTTTATTTATCGACCTATCATATTCATCGCTCCAAATTACGCAGAAAACAATTTGGAGGTTCGAATGAGCCATATGTCCGTTTAAACCAGTTAACCCTTTCTGTACTAAACACTTATTGGTGAGCAGTTCCATTATGAAATGTTCACATAATAAGTTCAACAAATGGTCATTTGTTGATCTTATTATCTGAACATTTCCCACCGATGAATATGAATCATTCTGCTCTTGTATTATCTATTTTTCTGAATGTCATGGTCTTTTATTATCTGAACACACCTTCAAAGGAATAATAGGTTGTTCCGATGATTACTTTTATAACATAATGGGAGAATCCATTCAGTATAGAAAGAGTTAAATATGAGCGACAATTAAGAGTCGGGAGCCCTGAACTCATCTTCAAATTTTAAATTCAATTTGTTTTTGGCTTCACCCTACCCTCCTCTGAAAAAAGATTGTTACAAACCATATGCGACATATAATCGATGCTTTGATATACCGAACAAAGTAATCATTTATTGCCAATAAACTTCCAAACAAATTTATAATTCCGCCCTCTTACATGTAATTGGCCGTGTCGTAAGAGGTGATGGAGTAAATGTGATTAAAAACGTACTTGGTATTTGCGTACTTGTTTTGTATATTCTCTGTAATGTCGGCCAGCTAACACTATGTACAAGTCGGTGCTGCACTAATGCTCTGATTTCGGTTCAATCGGTCATGCTTTCACAATCTGATGTCCATAATATACATTGTCGATAATCTGTAATTCATACCATGATTGATGCGTCTTCTGAATCACAGCTTGTCCCGGTGACATCTTTTATTTAGTGTTTAGTTTGGTTTTGTGCTCTGGCAATTGTTGGCTCTTACCACCATGAAGACATAAACTTGTCTTTGCAGGTGGACACCGCTTACATATTAAGGTACAGTAATGCTCTTAAGTAATCGACTTCTTAACCACAGCAGAATTATGGGTAACTTTTCAGGATTTAGTCGGAAATATGGCTTGTTGCCATTCATCGGAAAGCTCTCGAGGAGAGCTTTCCGATGAATGGTAACAAGCCATATTTTGAACTAAATCCTGAAAAGTTACCCATAATTCTGCTGTGGTTAAGAATTCGATTACTTAGAGCATTATTGTAGAAGGCAATTATGTGCCTTGTTTAAGCTAGAAGAAAACCAGTTGCCTCATTTGTGCCATTTTAAAATGTTTTCACATTCTTCATAACCAAGCACACACCATACACATACGAACAAAAAATTACACATTAAAGCTCGAATATATTTGATATATATATGCCTAATAATATCATATTGACTTGAGGGCGTTACCATTTCTGACTATGGTTTTCTTATTATCATTGATTCTCATTACAGGCAAGCAGATTCTATGTCGGGTTCATCTTATGAATTCCCCAATGGCTACCAAAAGGATATTGGTGAAGAAAGATTTAAAATCTGCGAGGGATTGTTCGATCCATCAATGATAAAGGTATATGAAATGAAGAGTGATGAGTATCAGTTTTTAGCTCACCTGAGACAAAGTCTCCGGTGGAGCTATAGTCATCACTCCTCGTCCGTCGTCCGTCCGTCCGTCCGTCTGTCTGTCCGTCAACTTTTTTAAAAAACATTTTCTCCTCTGAAACCATCTTACCAAATTGGTTCATATTTGGTGTGGATGTTCCCTAGGTGACTCTCATTCAGATTTGTTCAAATGAGGTCACTGGGTCAAATAGTTGCGAAACCAGGGCCATAATTCTATTCCTCCACAGTAATTCTTACAACAACTTCTTGTCCATAACCATTGTGCCGATTTAGCTAATATTTGGTATGGAGGGTCCTTGGGTGACTGGTGTTCAGATTTGTTCAAATGAGGTCAACCGGTCAATTAGTTGAGAAACCAGGGCCATAACTCATAGTAATTCTTACAATGACTTCTTCTACAAAAATGTTGGGCCGAATTAGCTTATATTTGGTACTGAGGGACCTTGGGTGACTGGGAATCAGATTTGTTCAAATTGGGTCACTGGGTCAATTAGGGGCAGAGCCAGGGACATAACTCTAAAAACCAAAAAATTAAATTTAGCATTTTGATCATATTTGGGGTGGATGTTTCCTAGGTGACTGTCATTAATATTTGTTCAAATGAGGTCACTGTGTCAAACAGTTGCGAAACCAGGGCCATAACTATATTCCTCCTTGGTAATTCTTATAACGACTTCTTGTCAATAACCATTAAGCCGATTTAGTTTATATTTGGTATGTGGGGTCATTGAATGACTGGGGTTCAGATTTGTTCAAATGGGGTCACTGGGTCAAATAGTGGTGGAGCCAGGGCCATAATTCCCCAAAAAATAATAAAAAATTCAGGAACTCCTTGATCAATTTAACATACAAAAAAAAATATCACCCCCCCACATGACCCAGAACCCCACCCCAACCAACAGCATTCCACCCTATCTCATATCCTAACTCACAGGTAAATAAAGTATATTTATTTAAATTCCCATTACAAGGCAACTCTCCTATGAACTGATAGACATCACACATGGCAAGGCAGATAGAGAGGTAAAGAGAGCTTAGAACTGCAGCCTTAGACAGAGTCCCCGGGGAGTGTATTCGTGTCATCCATAATTTAAATGAGATTAATGGTGTTATCAATGAAGCACCCTTGTTGTTTATATTATCACTCAGTGGTCATTAAAATCAGATTAATTTCATTTTCTCAAAGAGTGCCTGGCATTTGTAGAATGAGGTTCCCAGAGGGTGAATTTAGTGACGCTATCCTACACAGCAGGCTAGCATAACCCAAATACACCCTCTGAGAACCTTATTCCGCTTAGGCCTCATCTTCTGGGAAGTATCTAGAGTCTCAAGATCTCATTCTGCTTAGGCCTCATCTTCTGGGAAGTATCTATAGTATCAAATTTACATTGTTGTTAGTTAAATTTCCCTTCTAGGAAGTTTCTGTATCCCTTAATTTGCAGAAGATAAAATTCATGATTGAGGTGCCCAATGGGTGAACATCACCAATTTCAACTGGGGAACTTCAATCTTATTCTAGGTCTTCCATAGCAGTTGAGGGCCTTATCAGAATGAGGTCCCCAGAGGGTGAATTTAGTGATACTAGCCCGCTGTGCAGGATAGCCTCACTAAATTCACCCTCTGGGTACCTCATTCTGCAAATAACAGACAGACTATTTCAAAGCTTGATTCAAGGCTAGCATCACCAAATTCACCATTTGGGGACCTCATTCTGCTTAGGCCTCATCTTCTGGGAAGTATCTATAGTATCAAATTTACATTGTTGTTAGTTAAATTTCCCTTCTAGGAAGTTTCTATATCCCCTAATTTGCAGAAGATAAAATGCATAATTGAGGGGCCCAATGGGTGAACATCACCAACTTCAACTGGGGAAATTCAATTTTATTCTAGGTCTTCCATAGCAGTTGAGGACTTTATCAGAATGAGGTCCCCAGAGGGTGAATTTAGCGTCACTAAATTCACCCTCTGGGGACCTCACTCTGCAAATGACAGACACATTATCACACTATTTCAAGGCTTGTTGTATAATACATTGTGTTGCTTGAGGCCAGGCATACACAATGTAGGAACAGACACGCTTTTTGTGATGCTATCCGGCACAGCAGGCTAGCATCACCAAATTCACCCTCTGACGACCTCATTCTGCTTAGGCCTCATCTTCTGGGAAGTATCTATAGTATCAAATTTACATTGTTGTTAGTTAAATTTCCCTTCTAGGAAGTTTCTATATCCCCTAATTTGCAGAAGATAAAATTCATAAATGAGGTGCCCAATGGGTGAATATCACCAACTTCAACTGGGGAACTTAATTTTTATCCTTATCAGATTTGTGAAAATGGGATCACAAAGTCAAATAAGGGCAGAGCAAGAGACTTAACTATTTCACTACATAGTAATTCTTAAAATATGTTTGCAAGAACTAGTTGGCTTATATAGAATGGAATGTTCTTCCTTGACTGCAATTCAGATTTTTTTAATGGGGTCACCTGGTCAAATAGGGGCCAAGCGAAGGACAATTTCCCTCTTAATATGCTTCCTTCACAAGGACCATCAGGTCTATTTGACTGATATTTATGATATGTATGAAGGGTTCTTTGGTGTCTGGGATTCAAATTTATTCAGATGGGGTCACCAGGTTAAAATGGTGGGACCAGGGACATAACTATATGTCTCTATAGTAATTCTTAAAATGTCTTCTCAAGGGATTTTGGACAATTTAGCTTACATATAGTATGGAGGAATCAGGAAGATCCTTTAGTGACTGAGATACATATTTGTTAAAATGAGGTCAACCTGTCAAGAAATGGCAGTCTATGGGGAGTTAACACTTTTGTGTCCAATAAAATCATAGAAATACCAAATTCATTAAAACATCTACCTTGGAACCACCTGACTGATTGGTCTGACATACATGTATTGTGTTTTGGGTCCATGGATAATTGGGCTTCAAACATGTTTAAATGGTTTCAGAAAAAGGCGCTTGTGAGATTGGAAATTTCCAACAATTGAGAAAGTTTGAGGTGTCGGTTGTGAAATTCCAACCTAAGACTTGGGAGTCTGGATCCCGGTCGGGAGGGGACTTGTTGAGCTGGAGGAGGGGGGTGATCAGTAGTGTACAGTTGGCAATTTCAAGGTGGTTTTTTACCAAGCTACATACTTGAAGTCTCTCTAGCCACATATCCTGTTTAAATCTACTTCTTTTAAAGTGATTATGAAAAGTGCTCACTGTTTTGGTCTCCAGAGTCCCAGTCTTATCAGTCTTTGCAGTCTGGTGAGCGACCCCACAGTCATTGACTGTCTTGTTATTAGCTCACCTGAGATGAAGTCTCCGGTGGAGCTATAGTCATCACTCCTCATCCGTTGTCCGTCCCGTCCATCGTACCGTCGTACCGTCCGTCCGTCCATCCGTCAACAACTCTTTGAACATCTTCTCCTCTGGAACCATAAGACCAAATTGGTTCATATTTGGTGTGGATGTTCCCTAGGTGACTCTCATTCAGATTTGTTCAAATGAGGTTACTGGGTCAAATAGTTGCGAAACCAGGGCCATAACTCTATTCCTCCATAGTAATTCTTACAACGACTTCTTGTCCAGAACCATTGGGCCGATTTAGCTAATATTTGGTATGGATGGTCCTTGGGTGACTGGTGTTCAGATTTGTTCAAATGAGGTCACCCGGTCAATTAGTTAAGAAACCAGGGCCATAACTCAGTAATTCTTAGAATGACTTCTCAAAAAATATTGGGCCGATTTAGCTTATATTTGGTACGGAGGGACCTTGGGTGACTGGGGTTCAGATTTGTTCAAATGGGGTCACTGGGTCAAATAGGGGCAGAGCCAGGGACATAACGCTGAAAATAAATTACATTTTTGCATTTTTACCTTTGATTTTTTTTAGACACATCACAGCTACCCCACCCTACCCTCCCCACCCCACCTCCTGTCCCTGCCACACCACGCTGTACCATACCATATTATCTCTGCCTAGTTCACCCCATTAAAATCCTTGTTTTGATCACAGCTGTAGGAGTAACACAAAGCTGTTTGTGCACTCATTAAAACCTAATTATCTAAATGTCAACACCTCTCCAAGACATGCTGATAGTGGTTTCATGAATGGAATTTAATCCCAGAGAATGCACTGGCTTTCAAGGTCATGGGAATTTGGTTAAGCTAATGTAGTCAGATATTCAAATAAGTCATGTATGTCATATTCTCGCAGGGATGTCCCCACAGTGTTGGGGGGGGGGGGGGGGGGAGTTGATTGACAGATTTGTTCAATGAAATGTAATTTTTAAGCTCACCTGAGACGAAGCTATAGTCATCACTTCTCATCTGTCACCTGTTCATCTGTCTGTCCGTCCATCCATCTGTCAACAATTCTTTGAACATCTTCTCGAGATCATAAGACTGAATGGGTTCATATTTGGTGTGGATGTTCCCTAGGTGACTCACATTCATATTTGTTCAAATGAGGTCACTCTGTCAAATGGTTGTGAAGCCAGGGCCATAACTCTTTCCCTTAAAAACGACTTCTCATGTACCATCAGGTTGAATGGGTTCATATTTGGTATGAAGGGTCCTTTGGTGACTGTAGTTCAGATTTGTTCAAATGGGGTCACCTGGTCAAATAAGGGCCAAGCAAAGGACAGTTTTTCTCTTAATATGCTTCCTTCACATGGACCATCAGGTTTATTTTACTGATATTTAGTATGAAGGGTTCTTTGGTGTCTGGGATTCAAATTTATTCAGATGGGGTCACCAGGTTAAATAGGGTTGGACCAGGGACATAACTGTATGTCTCTATAGTAATACTTAAAATGTCTTCTCAAGAGAGGTTGGACTATTTAGCCTACATATAGTATGGAGGATCCTTTAGTGACTGAGATTCAGATTTGTTAACATGAGGTCAACCTGTTAAGAAATGACGGGGCTATGGGGACTTAAGACTTTTGTGTCTAATAAAATCATTAAAATACAAAATTCATTAAAACATCTACCTTGGAACTACCTGACTGATTAATCTGACATACATATAGTGTTTTTGGGTCCATGGATAATTGGGCTTTAAACATGTCTAAATGGTTTTATAAAAAGGCGCTTGTGAGATTGGAAATTTCCAACAATTGAGAAAGTTTGAGATGTCGGTTGTGAAATTCCAACCTAAGACTTGGGAGTCTGGAGCCCAGTCGGGAGGGGACATGTTAAGCTGGAGGAGGAGGGGGGGGGGGGTGGTGATCAGTAGTGTACAGTTGGTAATTTAAAGGTAGATATTCACTGATCTACATACATGAAGCCTCTCTAGCCACATATCCTGTTTAGATCTAATTCTTTTAAAGTGATTATGAAAAGTTCTAACTGTTGTGGTCTCCAGAGTCCCAGTCTTATCAGTCTTTGCAGTCTGGTGAGCGACCCCACAGTCTTTGACTGTCTTGTTATACATCCCTTAACTAACACTATTTCTGATTTGGCAAAACCTGTCACATGATAATCCACGAAAAAGTCATATTAAACTCCCGAAAGTCATATTGACTCAATCGAGTCCAATATGACCTTTTTATCTGGACTCCATGACATCACGAAGTAACTCTATTGTCAAATGAATCCATGAAATTGTGATGCGTGTGCAATACTCTGGTGGATTTAGCAGACATTTCACTTCCACAATGTGTTTTTTTTTCACTTCCGTGTTTACTCTTCCAAATCATGCTTTCTGATAATAAAATACAGGGTTTTATAGAGAATCAAGTTAGGGATCTGCGAATCGGGGATTTTGCATCGAATCGAATCTCAATATCGAATCTCCTTTCTGATATCGACATCGAAATGAATCTCGAATCGAATCCGCTAGTGATTGACATTGTTTACCAGTGTTTATTTTGTTGTCCCATGACAAAAAACTGCAAGATACTATATAACAATGTTAATCTCCTTAAACATCCATTGGAACTTGTGTTTTCTTTAGGAAAATCATGACATAGCAAGTCACTGTCATTTTTCATTCTAGATGTGTCATGGCGAACATGTACACCAGTAGTGACAGTAAGAAACTTAACGACAGTTAAATCAACGTACATGTATCACAAACCCCATGAAATGGAAGTCACTTGTCTACATTATTTAATAAAGATAATAAAGATTTGACACACTTGGGCATGGGTACACCGTTCAGCTTTACAATTGGTGTAGTCCGATACCAATGGTAGTTATCTGTTAAACTTTTCACCCCATAATAGATCACACACCTACATCACATATTCACAGTAATTGTCTTCACGGAGGGGGTCCCAGAAAATAGACATAAATTACAAGTGTTAAATGTTATCAACAAGATTCAATGGATGGTGCAACGCGCTCGATTTCCAGGGAAACGGGAACTGAAAGCAGGAAATTTCTAGGAATTCTGCCGGCAGTGTCGCAGATAACTGGTCACACATAATGACGTAATTTAAGAACGTAATAGACTGATTGTTCTAAGGTTTCTGTTCATTCCAATCTATGTTTTGTCGCGCAAAACCGCGGCTGACATTGAATTTTATTCATATAATCTGAATTGGATATCTGAAGTTCTAAACATAAGGTAATCAATTGAGTTCCGCATCTAGGGATCATGTACCGTGTAGACAATTTATATAGTGTGATACAGATTACATATATATGCGGCGAATGATCACCGTCACTGGTTGCGATCGAAGCACATAATTTGCATAATGCACGTCTATTCTGAACGGCATACAATACGTTACATACGTTGGCTAACTTGTCAACCCTGTGCTTCAATTTTTGTGATTTCAAATCATTTGGCATGTGTTATCTAGATGCAAATAACGAGACTACACCAAAGTAACACTGATTCGAAAATATCCTAATCAGCAGACTGATTTGGTGTCGATCTCGAATCGGGTGCCCGATATCGACATCGAATCGAATCTCGAATATTCGCAGGTCCCTAAATCAAGTGCCGGCAAATACCAAAAATAACCACAAAAGTTTTATTTCCAAAACTTGGATAAACATACAGATGGATAATAAAAATGTCATTTTACAATGTTGTCTACAGTATGTGTTTTTCTTATTCTCGTCCAGGTTGTGGTGAAAAGTCATATTGGACTCGACACTGCACGTCTCGTCCAATATGACTTTTCACCACAAGCTGGACTCTTGCAAGAAAAACACATACTTTACACAACATTGTATAATAACTTTATAATTTGAGAGTGATAATATAAATCAAATTGACTTAAATTTAACCCTTTCATGGTGGTAGTAATATTTTGTTTTCTATTTGGCCCAGTGTCAGACCATTGACTATGTTCTTAATATTTTTATTTTGTACGATATATCGACCAACGGCAGCATGTTTTCCTCATCGATACAAAAACGTCCAGGTTGGGTTGTTCTGATTTTGCGGAATTCGAAACCAGGTAACACGGATCGAAGTAATAACAGAAGTGAATAAAGTGAAGCTTCCCGCAGTAACTTTCTCTTGCAGAAACAAGCCTTGAAATAGTGTGTCTGTCATTTGCAGAATGAGGTCCCCAGAGGGGGAATTTAGTGATGCTACCCTGCACAGCAGGCTAGCATCACTAAATTCACCCTCTGGGGACTTCATTCTGCTTAGGCTTCATCTTCTGGTTATCTATTGTCTCAAATTATCATTGTTTTAGTAAATTTTTTCCCCTTCTGTTCAGATTCTATATCCCATAATTTGCAGAAGATAAATTGCATAATTGAGGTGACTAATGGGTGAACATCACCAACTTCAAATGCAAAACTTCAATCCGATCATAGGTCTCTCATAGCAGTTGCGGCCTGAGCACAATGAGGTCCCCAGAGTGTGAATTTGGTGATCAATGCTAGCCCACTATGCAGGGTAGCATCACTAAATTCACCCTCTGGGGACCTAATTCTGCAAATGACAGACACACTATTTCAAGGCTTGTGCAGAAATAATGGAAAATTCTTCTTTATCATTCTATTCATTGCTCAGCAAAATATTAACTCCTTCCCGAGTTGAGCTACAGTGTCATTGACACTTTCATTTTGGTCATACTATAAAAAATCGAAATAAAACGTCCAATAAGGGCCATTTATTTCAATGTGGCTGGTTCCGAGACTAAAACAATATCTTTTGTTTTGCCTTATACTTGGACATTTAATATATTCTGGAATATCAGAGAGAAGCAATTTCTCCCTTGCCAAATAAGAGAGAAGAGAATTACTTCCCAGTGGTAATATATCCGCTGTCTCGCTCTGGGATGAACTGTAAATTATTCACTAAATCATCTAATATTATTACTTCCAGGATGTGCCAGGAGGGAACACAATGCTGAGTATGGGACATGTAGTTACTACCAGCATCGGCATGTGTGATATCGATATTCGATCTGTAAGTTCATGAAATTTAAGATTTGTAAGTTCTTTAGACAATACTCAGCATCGGGTATGAAGTTAGTGCCAGCAATATCATGTGTGATTTTGGAATTTGATCTGCAAGTTCTCTTCCTCCTCAGTGTTTTTGTTTACAATTTTACTGGGTCATTAATCTCTTGTCTGCGGTAGGGTTCTTTAAATTGCACATTATACCTTACTGTCTTAGATATGTGTATTACATGGAACAGCCATTAATGTTGACACCCAATATGACAGACACGCCCCATCACGACCTGCACAAGGACCAGGTGCAATTGTATTCAGTTGATATTCATTCAAAATTGAGTTTCTTGGACAGAATATATTTTGACATTTAACAGAAAACAGGTCGATTTAAGCTGACAGTGATTAAATTGAAACTTATCGCCTGGCTTGCTTAGATTAATTTATTACAATTTAAGCGACATGACTTTGGAATAAACAACTTAATGGATTTAAGGGGAATAATCCCAAAACTCGAACAGGGAATTAACCCAAAAAGAGTCAATAGTTGAAGAACATCCTGAGAATGGAATAATATGTTAACCCTTTCATGATGGGAGCTGTGCTGGTGCAGCATTAAAGACCCTGTGCCAGTGCATTCTCTTATATGTGCGAGCCTCACATATATAAGAAAATGCACTGGCTTACAAGGTCAAGGTTCATTGTAAATATTGTTAGGCCAATGTATTGTCATAAATGCGAGGCTCCCTATGGGAGAATGAATGCGTTGGCACAGGCTTTTCGCGAAGCTCCAGTCATGAAAGGGTTAACCTATCTTAAACATGGAGGCATGATTTCTATTTTTGAACAAATTGATGAAAATGTAAAAAAATATATATTATATATTCTCTTGATTTAGCAGTTCCTCAGATTTCTTGTTTTAAAGAATTCATTTAGCTTATCACTGCCATGTGGGTTTCTGAGATCCATACTCAAGTCAAGCTACCTTCTCTGGGCAGTTTATCAACGAGTCGACAGGACGAGTCGATAGACGGCCCAGTGAAGATAGCAAGACTTTAATACCAATCTTGGGAACCTACAGGGTGGTAATTACCAATCTATATTACAATTCATTGAACAGAATATCGAATAATTGGTACTTTAGCAGAGGAACTATGTTGTTTCTTGTATGAGATAGCACACCGCCAAATTAACATCGTTATGCGCCACTACGAAGTATTAACTCATCAACGATTCACTAACTAAAACATTGCTGTTTTCATAGAATTCAACCGAATTTAAAGGGGGACTGTACACTAAATCTGGCCATTTATGGGACCATCTCCTCTTATACCCAAAAGAATATATGCAACAAATGAATGAATTTGAGCAATTGATTAGTGCAAAATACACTCATGTTCTCTATGAACGATGAAAACAATATGGTAATTATAATGAAAATGAATTTATGACTCCAGCCATTTATCCATTTTCATTATAATTACGATGTTGTTTGTATCGTTCATAGAGAACATTAGTGTATTTTGCACTAATCCATGGCTCAAATTAATTCATTTGTTGCATATATGATGTTGAGTATAAAAGGAGATGGTGCCAAAAATGGCCGGATTTAGTGTACAGTCCCCCTTTAAAAGAGTCGTTACCACCCGAAATATATCAAGTGATTTCAAATGACATATTTATATATCAAATGTTGTAAAGAAACTAGGAATAATTTATGCCAATTGTCTGTATAAATTAATGTTTTTATAAGCTCTTTTGAAAAAAAAAATCTTATTATGTAATCAGTCCGTCTGTCTGTCTGTCTAGCCATCTGTCTAGCTGTCCGTCCGTCCGTTAACATTTTTGGTTTCCGATTGTTAACTCCAGTTTGGATTATTTGATCTGAACCAAAGTTGGTATGTGTATTTCCCTGCTAATAATACAGGTCAAGTTCGAATATGGGTTCCGTCCAATTAGTTTTACATGAGTTACGGCCCTTTTTCGACTTATAATTTGTCCGTCTGTTAACATTTTTGGTTTCCGACCGTTAACTCCAGTTTGGATTATTTGATCTGAACCAAAGTTGGTATGTGCATTTCCCAGCTAAAGATACAGGCCATGTTCGAATATAGGTTCTGTCCAATTATTTTCACATGAGTTACAGCCATTTTTATACGCCCTTTTGAAAAAAAAGGCCGTATTATAGTATTGGTCCGTCCGTCCGGGCGGGCGTCCGGGCGGGCGTCCGTCCGTTAACCTGTTGTCCGGATGATAACTTTAGTTAGAGTGAACAAAAATTAGTAAAATTTGGTATGTGGGTTTATTAGCCGTAAAGTAAGTTCAAGTTCGAATTTGGGTTCCGCCCGCCAATTTTCACCGGAGTTATGCCCCTTATTTAATGTTTTTTGACTTGAATCCTTGAAATTTGTTGTCCGGATGATAACTTTAGTATAGTTTATCGGAATTAATCCAAATTTGGTACATTACTTTCTCCCACCAAAACACAGGTCAAGTTCGAACTTGTGTTCTGTCCGACCATTTTTGGCAGAGTTATGCCCCTTTTTCGACTCAGAAAATTCAGTTTTTCTTATGTTTTTTTGTTTCCGGATGATAACTCGATTTTGGAATGTTTATACCCCAAACCCGGTTTTTTGTGGATTACATATATCAAAATACAGCTCAAGTCCGAATTTCGTTTTAATCCGATAATTTTTGCGAGAGTTATGGCCCCTTTTTTGATATAATTTGACTTAGAAAATCCCTGAAATTTGTTGTCCGGATGATAACTTTAGTTAGAGTCAACCGATTTCAATCAAATTTGATATGTGGGTTTATTAGGAGAAAAGGCAGCTCAAGTTCGAATTTGGGTTCCGTCCGCCAATTTTCACCGGAGTTATGCCCCTTATTTGACGTAATTTGACTTAGAAAATCCCTGAAATTTGTTGTCCGGATGATAACTTTACTAGAGCTTATCGGATTCAATGATAATTTGGTATATTACTTTCTCCCACCAAAACACAGGTCAAGTTCAAATTTGAGTTCCGTCCGCCAATTTTTACCAGAGTTATGCACCTTTTTTACCAGTTTCCGCCGACCCAAGAGCGTATATTGCACGCCCAGCGTAGCTCTTGTTCGACTTAGAATTTGACCGCATTTTGGCATTGAAATTTGGGGGATATCAGATATTTTTGTAAGCTCCAATTATTATATTATTTTGCGGTAGAACAATTTGAAATGGCTAAAAGGCATATTTTGCCACGCCCTAGCAGTGCTCTTGTTAGAAATGATGCGAATTTCGCCACAACTCACGTGCATCTACTGTTGCCATCCAGGATACGGCTTGTTGCCATTCAGGTTACGGAATTGGAAACCACCTTGTCGAAAAAGAAGCTAATTGTAAGATAAATATTATGTTTCATCCATTACTTTTCCAATGTTCAGTTAAGATTGTATCTATTTTTAGAGTCTGTATAGCAGTGTTATTGCCGTCGGTGGAAACACATTATTGGCTGGATTCACAGACAGATTGAATAGAGACCTGAGTACCAAAACTCCCCCGGTTAGTACATAAACACTTCACATACCAAATTGGTATTCTGACATTGAAATTGCTTCTGGAACGAAGTCCTTTAACCCTTCCATGACTGGAGCTTCCTGAAAGTTTGTGACAACCATACAGTAATGCCCTAAGTAATCGACTCCTTAACCACAGCAGAATTATGGGTAACTTTTCAGGATTTAGTCGGAAATATGGCTTGTTGCCATTCATCGGAAAGCTCTCGCCGAGGATTACTTAGGGCATTACTGTATATAAGAGAATACATTGGCCTAACAATATTTACCTTGTAAGCCAGTGAGTTCTCTTATATATGCTTACTAGCAGGTGGACCCGACTTCGTCCGGGCTTTTTCCCCTCTGCTTTTCGGCGAATTGCGCGATTTGACCTTGAATTGTCCATTTTGAAGGTCAAGGTCAGGTGGGGGTAACGATTTGACCTGTCCAAAACACTGCCCGGACAAAAGTACCCGACAAAAGTACCCGTCGAAATCCATCCGGTTTTACCCGATTTGACCTCGAATTGATCATTTTGAAGGTCAAGGTCAGGTCGGGGTCACGATTTGACCTGTCCAAAACACTCAGTTGACAAAAGTAACCCCACGTATCAAATTTCGTCGAAATCCCATCAAAATTCGCGATTTGACCTTGACTTGACCCGATTTCAAGGTTAAGGTCACGTCGCATGGGCAAATGAATAGGATTACGACACTCCCCATACAATTTTCATCGAAATCCCGTGATACTCGGGCGTTCGACCTTGAAATGACCCGATGTCAAGGTCACGTCGCACGGGCAAATTAACAGGCCCATGCCACTCCCCGGCCGAAAGTACCCCCACATACCAAGTTTCGTCGAAATCGGCTCCATCGCGAACACACAGACAGACACACCCTCACACACACACACACACACAGATCTCCCAAAATATATAATAGATATATATATTTCTATGGGGGACTCGCATATATCAGAATCAACTGGCACAGGGTCTTTAGTGCTGCACCAGTGCAGCTCTGGTCATAAAAGGGTTAAGACCAATTGAAAACAAACAGGCTTTCCTAGGTTCCTTCAGTTTCTCAAGGACTCTGAGAACTCAGTTTTTACTTTCTAAGGACTGATATGATGGAATATTATTGAAGAAAATTACAAATTTAAATCATATTGCACTGTTTTTCCCCAATTTCAAATTCCCCAGCCCCTATTACCAATAAGTTAGGTTGGACCCTACTATCTTCAATCAGGCCTGCAGATTTCAAAATTATGTGTAACCTATTTTTGTTCGCCTGGTTTGTGGTTAGGTAACCCATAACATAGGTTAGCAGAAGAGTTACACAAACTGATATAATCACTACAACTGGTATCATTAACTAAAGATGGGCAACTCATTAAACTACCATACTAATAATAATTTTTGATATCTCATTTTGGGACTTGATTGAGCAAAATTAAAGGTGAGAATCAGTTTTGCGAGACATACATAAAACTGTTTTTCATTCATGGCATTTTCATTTTAGATAACCTCCAGGCGGTGAACGTTCTCAAATTTGCAAGCCTGTTTAATACTTATGTTCTCTTCTCTATACAGAGTATGCGACTGAAGATAATCTCGCCGTCGGGCAGCTCTGAGAGGAGATTCAGCAGCTGGATAGGAGGATCAATACTCGCTTCACTCGTAAGTCTTCTACAGTAATGCCCTAAATAATCGACTCCTTAACCACAGCAGAATTATGGGTAACTTTTCAGGATTTAGTCGGAAATATGACTTGTTGCCATTCATCGGAAAGCTCTTGCTGAGAGCTTTCTGATGAATGGCAACAAGCCATATTTCCGACTAAATCCTGAAAAGTTACCCATAATTCTGCAGTGGTTAAGGAGACGATTATTTAGGGCATTACTGTACCTTCAACATCAATCACTTGTTTTAACCCTTTCTATACTAAATTGATTCTCCCATTCAGTTATAAAAGGGTACATTGAAATTGTCTATTATTCATTTGGAGGGGTGCTCAGGTAATATAAACAGACTATATAGACAGGCGAAAATATGGATCCCGTTGACCTCAGATGTCTTAAAAAGGCACTAATAATTAATTTAAATATATTTTTGCTATAAGCAACAAAACGGCTAGATGATCGGATCCAAAACTTATACACATATGTTAATTAACCTGAGGAGTGTCATGGGATAGGTGCCGTTGACATCAGATATCTTAAAAGGGCACTAATTGTTATTTTTTTATATATGTTGGCTATATGTGGCCAAAACGGCTGGACCCTCGGAGTTGAAAATTTGTACAGATATCAATTGACCTATTGAGTGTCATGGTATAGGTTCTGCTGACATCAGATGTCTTAAAAGGGGCACTAATAATTAATTTAACTATATAATTATATACTCAAAATGATTGGAATCTGGTCTTTGAAAATTGATTTACAGGAGTAAATTGACCCAAGAAGAATTTTTGGGATAGGTGCTGTTGATCGCACTCAACTTAAATCGGTACTAATAAACAACTTACAATTTTAATTAAATAATTAAGCATATACCCGAAATAGTTGGACCCTGGTCACTGGAAATTTGTATACAGGGGTAATTTCATCACTATTAATTAATTAAACTAAATAATTAATTATATAACCAAAATGGTTGGAATCTGGCCGTTGAAAATTTATTCACAGGGGTAAATTGACACGAGGAGTGTTCTGGGGCACTAATAAACAATTTCAATTAAATAATTAATCATATTATGGTTGGACCCTGGTTGCCGGAAATTGGAATTCAGTGTTAAATTAACCCAAGGAGTACATTAGTGCTTAAGGGAAGTTTAAAAGTTTATTATCATATATGAGCAATAAAGAGCATTTCTTTTTAGACGATATGTAAGAAAATTGGTACACTTGGGTCACCTGATCAGCTGAATATCATGGGATAGGCACATTTGACCTCAGATGCCTTAAACAGGGACTAAAATATTCATTTTATGAACATAGATGAGTGTTTATTATCAGTTCAGTGGGAAAATTGGTACATTGAGGTAACTTGGCACATGGAGTGTCATGCGATAGGTGCTGTTGGCTTCAGTTGACTTAAAGAGGCACTAATAATGAGCAATAAAGACCGTTTGTTATCAATTTAAAAGATAGAGGTAACTTTATCTGGAGAGTGTCATGTAATAGGTGATGTTTACCTCAGGTGACTAATAATTAATTTAAATGACTTGAAGGGGCACTAGTAATTTACTCATTCTTTACCCAAGCAACGCTGGCTACCCCAGCTAGTTATACAAACTGTATATACATGTAATTTCCATGATGCAATGAGAAATAGTCATGTTATGAGAACCATGTTCTAATTTCCGTTAATGATTTAGAGGTATTAAAAATGGTGTTTGGTTTTCTATTCAAATCAGACCCCATTATTTAAACATATATTAAAGGCCTGTGGTGGTATTAAGTCTCTATTTACACGTAGTAATGCCTGTTTTGTTTTTATTAAAATAGGTAAATAAATACACAAAATACTTGTATTCGTACTTTATTTGCTTTGGAAAGCCTCCTCAAAGTCATGAGAATTACTGCTTTTAACAGCTTTTAAGATGGAAAATGGCCTTGTCTCACTCCAGTGATTTTTGATGACATCAAATGCTAACACCAGGACAACCTTCAGTTTCCTACCAACTTTAACCCTTTCAGTGCCAGGTCCGACTTTTGTATCAACCCATATACCCTGTGCCAATGCATTCTCTTATATATGCGAATCGACCATAGGTCGCCTTGCATATATAAGAGAATGCATTGGCCTAACAATTTTTCATCATTTGTTATTATTTTTTACAATTTTTTTTACAATTTTAATAATTTTTTCTTATATTCTTTAACAGACTTATGTTGTAGGTTTAGTGCCAGGGAATCTTACGTTTTTCATGGGCATCAAAATTATTACTATGAATACTTGGTGATAGTTTTGAGTTATAACATGCCCCTAAGGTTTTATCTAGTTTGTTTTTAAATTCGCTATAGCATGCTTAAGCATACCCAAACAAAATTCAACCCTAAAAAATCTAAAAACAAAAACT
Source organism: Siphonodentalium dalli (assembly GCA_032622095.1). NCBI lineage: Eukaryota > Metazoa > Mollusca > Scaphopoda > Gadilida > Siphonodentaliidae > Siphonodentalium > Siphonodentalium dalli. The sequence continues at coordinate 138,474,687 of CP136067.1, read as the reverse complement.
TTTTTTTTATTTTATTTTTTAGGGCCGATTTTACAGACCGTAAATTAGGGCCGATGAGATCGGCCCCTGGCACTGAAAGGGTTAAGAAACAAAAACTCATTTTTCTGCACTGCATCTTGCTATCGGCGAGTTTGGTGGGTAATCTATCATGTAAATATTTTGTTATACCCCTTCCCAAATTAGTCATGACTGTTTAAAGTGAATATTGAATGCTCTTAGGGACCAAACCTTGTGTTCTTATATATTAAACAGGGATCATTCCACCTTGTGTTCTTATATATTAAACAGGGATCATTCCACCTTGTGTTCTTATATATTAAACAGGGATCATTCCAACAGATGTGGATTTCAAAGCAGGAATATGAGGAGGGAGGAAGGAGTTGTGTTGAAAGGAAATGTCCTTGAGGTTTCCATGGATACCATGTAGAAGAGGAAATCTTGAATACCATCAGCACTGAGACACAATGATTTCATGTCAGCATTCATGTGAGATACGTAGACAATTTGTGATATTTCATATGGTTGTGCTATTCTTCTCCGCAGTGTTACTGATCCACAGATTTGGTAGTGTTGAAACGACTGAGATTCTGGAGTCGACTAGTAGAACCCCAAAAGTCGAGTCAAAGTTGATTAGTCGGTTCCTGTTGCCAAGAATTATATATATGTAGCTATACCCATATCCTTATTTCCCTCAACACAACAGGTATAAACAAATTTAAAGTATCAGCTTTTTTGCATTCAACTAAACCTGAAGTATTTAAAATCATGTATTGATAAAATTGATCAAATCTGTGAGTCCCGAATCTCAATTCACAGTCATGGAACTTGGAACACCTGGTGACCCAGTTAACTCACGACTGGTGCACGACTTATATGCTACATTTTGAACATACTGACTATGAGTTTTTAACACTGTCACATCTGCTGCAAGTGTTTGATCGACGTGCCATGTACCTACATTATAGTCTTTTAACTCTTGTTAATTGGAAGTATATACACTGTACAATATTCAGACTAGTCAATTGCAAAATACAGAATCGACAGTGGGAGCTATCGGCGTTGATGTTAGATAGTCGACTAATCGTTTCAACACTAAGATTTGGCGATATCAAATGGATGAGAGTTTTGTCAGATTATACAGATGGTATAGTGAAGGCTGGAACCTAATTCTCACTGCAGTACATTTACTCAATCCGATTTGATGGTCCCCTTATCATCAGACTCCAACAACAACAAATTTGTTTGAAATGATGCTTCAGTTATCAGAATTGATTAATTGCCCAAAAATAATGCTAACCACAGTCAACTATAGTATAGTATAAAATTGCCTGAAATGTGTTATCTATCGACTTTTGTTAACATAATTTGGCTGGATTGTCAAATATCTAACACCCAAAGCCACTTGATTTTAGAGTTATTCATCTTTATTCGCAATTTGGTCCAAGTACGTCGGCTTGACGAATATTTGCCAGGTCACCAAAAAGTATATATCTCGTGAAATAACAAATTTAAAAAATTGATATCTGATCACTCTGAGCTTTGATGGGTGGGTACCTCAACTTGAATAAAATATTTGTTACCCCCACTGCCAAAGAAATAGTAATTTGGGACCGTTCGTTAATTATGCATCTTTAATCCTTTCATTACCGATAATGGATTCTCCCATTCAGTTCTGAAATTGTATCTTGGAACAGTCTTTAATTTTATATATGGTTGTTTAGATATAAGCAGAGATAGACAGAACATTTTCTTTTGATTTATTTTTAGAGAGGTTTAGCTAAGAAACAGCCGAAGTTGAACTTATTAGCTTATCATATCAAGCCTGAGTTTAGTGTGTCTGTCGTTTACAGAATGAGGTCCCCAGAGGGTGAATTTAGTGATGCTATACCACATAGCGGGCTAGCATCACTAAATTCACCCTCTGGAAACCCCATTCTGCTTAGGCCTCATCTGCTAAGGGACACATAGACTCAGATTTAAGTTCCCAAAATGGTGAATATTGTGATGTTCACCCATTGGGAACCTTGGTTATGCAATGTGTTGTCTGCATATTTGAGGATATAGAGAAACTAACCTAAAAAAGAAATAGAATCTATGTGAAGAAGTTTCTATAGAAATTTTATAATAAAGAAACATTCCAGAGATGATGAGGCCAAAGCACAATGAGGTACCCAGAGTGTGAATTTAGTGATGCTTGCCCCCTATGCTGGATAGCGTCACTAAATTCACCCTCTGGGGACCTCATTCTGCAATTGACTTACACGCTATAATCATGCTTACTCTCAGGCTTGTATCATATCTACAAATGTAAATCAAGTTAAATATATGTCTCTAAAACACACATTCTGATTGGTTAAGAGTTTCTAACTTCTAGTTTTCGATTCACCGCCACCGGCTGCTGATCGGTTAACAAATTTTGAATGGAGCACGGCATGATGACAACAAGCATAAAATATGTCGAGTCAACCACTTCTCCATGCCACAAAAATAATATAGATATACCGTTGACAGGAAGTTGTTTGGGTGCTGTTCTGGGTAAACCCATGTAACGTACCCAGAGATTTGGTGAAAAATATATCTCTCTTCAAAGCATGTAATACCAATAAAAAACAGATTTCGTGCAGTTTTTTACAAATTTTTTTGTTGGATTGAATTACAATGAAGATAAACGTACCTGGTTCGTTGGATATTTGGGATTCGAGTATGAAAACAGTTTGCCGGCTCGTACAAACTCTTTTCATGCTCAAATTCCCCCAATATTATGTTTATCTTCTAAATAAATCAAGTAAATGCCCATCACAGGTAATTATTACCGAACTGATGATGTAGGGTATAATTAGATAACATAATGGCGAGGGGAATTAATTGTCTCCATTGTTGTAAGGAGGTGAGAGATGGTTTGGGCATGAGGGATGTCATACCGGTACTGCACCAAATTCTAGACCTCTTTGTCTTCTTTTTGCATTTAACTCCCACTTTAGGTGCTAGTAATTTAAACAAATGTGGCTTCTACTGAAGGCTTAACTCCATTAAATGACACCAAAATTTATAATGAATATTTCACCTAATATTTATCATTCCAGTAGATTTCTGTTGTAAAGAAACACTCTGTATTTTCAATAACTGGAACGGACATGCTATGTGTGTACATTCATTTTGCAATATTTGTCATTTGTTAACTATACATTCATCATTCTCATGTATCTGTCAATAAAATCATCATTTATGTCAGCTTTGTTACCTATAAAATGTCATATGTCATGAACCTGATAGTTTTCTCCACCTTGACACCCAAACCCTGTGGCCAACCCAGGGACCAGTCTGGACCAGATTTTCAGGGCGAAATGACTTCTCCATGCCACAAAAATAAGGCGAAGTGTTCTTCCTCTAAGATGAAGTGCTCATTAGTCGATCGGTAAATAGTCGCTATTTTTAACAAAAATATGAGAGATATATAACTTTTAAATTAAAGACATATTATGGATTTGTTCAGGTGCGTGAAACTGACAAGTTAGTACTCAGGCGCTATGCCAACTCGGAGAATGTAGGATTCTATTAACATCGCCGAAAATTTCAAAGAAATCGACCATACCACTCCACAGAAAACATCATCTGAACTATGCTGAATTGTAAATATTTACATCTCTATTTGGGAAGCAACAATCAGTGATAAACTAACGCAAATGATTTCAGTATCGAGAGTCATTGCATCTAATTAATATATAAGAATGACGATGTGTTTTGTCAATTTGGATTGATATTCGTAAAAAATAACTACTTTGAGCACGATTATTCTCCATTTCTATTTAATCACTCTACCGGGGTGTTTCACATCACTTTAAGGCTATGAAACAATTGTTGAAATATGGAGTCTTTAAGTTCATATCATGTCCCTGATAACTAGGAGTGATCCCCAGGCATAATTGTGAGAGAATAGCATCAATTTATTTAATTGTAACATAATTTCAATTTGTAGGAATTAATTCACAGTGAACTCAGTACAACATGCTTCCATACTTCAGTATGAATGTAACGACTACTGAGTTCGCTGTGAATTACAGTAATGCTCTAATTAATCGACCTCTTAACCAAAGCAGAATTATGGGTAACTTTTCAGGATTTAGTCGGAAATATGGCTTGTTGCCATTCATCGGAAAGCTCTCGGGGAGAGCTTTCCGATGAATGGCAACAAGCTATATTTCCGACTAAATCCTGAAAAGTTACCCATAATTCTGCTTTGGTTATAAGAGGTCGATTAATTAGAGCATTACTGTATGTCGGAATCTATTATTCATTTATTTTGTGGGTATTAACCCTTTCTTGATGGGAGCTGCGCTGGTGCAACATTAAAGACACTGTGCCAATACATTCTCGCCTCGCATATATAATAGATGCATTGGCCTAACAATTTTTTATCAATTTTACTTACATTCTTTATCTTATAAATTTTTCCATACATTCATTAACAATTTTTATCATTATTTCTTACATTCTTTAACAATTAAAAAAAATATTGTAAAATTTGTTAGGCCAATATTGCATTCTCTTATATATGCAAGGTGACCTATGGTCAACTCGCATATATAAGACAAAAAATCAGGAAGGGTTAACAGGCAATGAATGAAACATCCAATGAACTAGTCACCCCTACATCGGTTGACAAGTATGAAATATATATGTAGCCAATAATCAGCAGCATGTCGAAAAATGTAATGCACATTGTTTGATAAATAATAATAATTCGTAGTTAGGCCATTTAAATAAAATATCTGTGTTCTCAGGAAATTAGATCTCTTTTTAGCTCACCTGAGACGAAGTCTCCGGTGGAGCTATAGTCATCACTCCTCGTCCGTCATCCGTCCGTCCGTCTGTCCGTCTGTCCGTCCGTCAACTTTAAAAAAAAACATCTTCTCCTCTGAAACCATCATACCAAATTGGTTCATATTTGGTGTGGATGTTCCCTAGGTGACTCTCATTCAGATTTGTTCAAATGAGGTCACTGGGTCAAATAGTTGCGAAACCAGGGCCATAATTCTATTCCTCCACAGTAATTCTTACAACAACTTCTTGTCCATAACCATTGTGCCGATTTAGCTAATATTTGGTATGGAGGGTCCTTGGGTGACTGGTGTTCAGATTTGTTAAAATGAGGTCACCCGGTCAATTAGTTGAGAAACCAGGGCCATAACTCATAGTAATTCTTACAATGACTTCTTCTACAAAAATATTGGGCCGAATTAGCTTATATTTGGTACTGAGGGACCTTGGGTGACTGGGAATCAGATTTGTTCAAATTGGGTCACTGGGTCAATTAGGTGCAGAGCCAGGGACATAACTCTAAAAACCAAAAAATTACATTTTTGCATTTTGATCATATTTGGGGTGGATGTTCCCTAGGCGACTGTCATTAATATTTGTTCAAATGAGGTCACTGTGTCAAACAGTTGCGAAACCAGGGCCATAACTATATTCCTCCTTGGTAATTCTTATAACGACTTCTTGTCAATAACCATTAAGCCGATTTAGTTTATATTTGGTATGTGGGGTCATTGAATGACTGGGGTTCAGATTTGTTCAAATGGGGTCACTGGGTCAAATAGTGGTGGAGCCAGGGCCATAATTCCCCAAAAAATAATAAAAAATTCAGGAACTCCTTGATCAATTTAACATACAAACAAAAAATATCACCCCCACATGACCCAGAACCCCACCCCAACCAACAGCATTCCACCCTATCTCATATCCTAACTCACAGGTAAATAAAGTATATTTATTTAAATTCCCATTACAAGGCAACTCTCCTATGAACTGATAGACATCACACATGGCAAGGCAGATAGAGAGATAAAGAGAGCTTAGAACTGCAGCCTTAGACAGAGTCCCCAGGGAGTGTATTCATGTCATCCATAATTTAAATGAGATTAATGGTGTTATCAATGAAGCACCCTTGTTGTTTATATTATCACTCAGTGGTCATTAAAATCAGATTAATTTCATTTTCTCAAAGAGTGCCTGGCATTTGTAGAATGAGGTTCCCAGAGGGTGAATTTAGTGACTCTATCCTACACAGCAGGCTAGCATAACCAAATACACCCTCTGAGAACCTTATTCCGCTTAGGCCTCATCTTCTGGGAAGTATCTAGAGTCTCAAGATCTCATTCTGCTTAGGCCTCATCTTCTGGGAAGTATCTATAGTATCAAATTTACATTGTTGTTAGTTAAATTTCCCTTCTAGGAAGTTTCTGTATCCCTTAATTTGCAGAAGATAAAATTCATGATTTAGGTGCCCAATGGGTGAACGTCACCAATTTCAACTGGGGAACTTCAATCTTATTCTAGGTCTTCCATAGCAGTTGAGGGCCTTATCAGAATGAGGTCCCCAGAGGGTGAATTTAGTGATACTAGCCCGCTGTGCAGGATAGCCTCACTAAATTTACCCTCTGGGTACCTCATTCTGCAAATAACAGACAGACTATTTCAAAGCTTGATTCAAGGCTAGCATCACCAAATTTACCATTTGGGGACCTCATTCTGCTTAGGCCTCATCTTCTGGGAAGTATCTATATATATATAGTATCAAATTTACATTGTTGTTAGTTAAATTTCCCTTCTAGGAAGTTTCTATATCCCCTAATTTGCAGAAGATAAAATTCATAATTGAGGGGCCCAATGGGTGAACATCACCAACTTCAACTGGGGAAATTCAATTTTATTCTAGGTCTTCCATAGCAGTTGAGGACTTTATCAGAATGAGGTCCCCAGAGGGTGAATTTAGTGTCACTAAATTCACCCTCTGGGGACCTCACTTTGCAAATGACAGACACACTATCACACTATTTCAAGGCTTGTTGTATAATACATTGTGTTGCTTGAGGCCAGGCATACACAATGTAGGAACAGACACGCTTTTTGTGATGCTATCCGGCACAGCAGGCTAGCATCACCAAATTCACCCTCTGACGACCTTATTCTGCTTAGGCCTCATCTTCTGGGAAGTATCTATAGTATCAAATTTACATTGTTGTTAGTTAAATTTCCCTTCTAGGAAGTTTCTATATCCCCTAATTTGCAGAAGATAAAATTCATAAATGAGGTGCCCAATGGGTGAATATCACCAACTTCAACTGGGGAACTTAATTTTTATCCTTATCAGATTTGTGAAAATGGGATCACAAAGTCAAATAAGGGCAGAGCAAGAGACTTAACTATTTCACTACATAGTAATTCTTAAAATATGTTTGCAAGAACTAGTTGGCTTATATAGAATGGAATGTTCTTCCTTGACTGCAATTCAGATTTGTTTAATGGGGTCACCTGGTCAAATAGGGGCCAAGCGAAGGACAGTTTCCCTCTTAATATGCTTCCTTCACAAGGACCATCAGGTCTATTTGACTGATATTTATGATATGTATGAAGGGTTCTTTGGTGTCTGGGATTCAAATTTATTCAGATGGGGTCACCAGGTTAAAAGGGTGGGACCAGGGACATAACTATATGTCTCTATAGTAATTCTTAAAATGTCTTCTCAAGGGATTTTGGACTATTTAGCTTACATATAGTATGGAGGAATCAGGAAGATCCTTTAGTGACTGAGATACAGATTTGTTAAAATGAGGTCAACCTGTCAAGAAATGGCAGTCTATGGGGAGTTAACACTTTTGTGTCCAATAAAATCATAGGAATACCAAATTCATTAAAACATCTACCTTGGAACCACCTGACTGATTGGTCTGACATACATGTATTGTGTTTTGGGTCCATGGATAATTGGGCTTCAAACATGTTTAAATGGTTTTAGAAAAAGGCGCTTGTGAGATTGGAAATTTCCAACAATTGAGAAAGTTTGAGGTGTCGGTTGTGAAATTCCAACCTAAGACTTGGGAGTCTGGATCCCGGTCGGGAGGGGACTTGTTGAGCTGGAGGAGGGGGTGATCAGTAGTGTACAGTTGGCAATTTCAAGGTGGTTTTTTACCAAGCTACATACTTGAAGTCTCTCTAGCCACATATCCTGTTTAAATCTACTTCTTTTTAAGTGATTATGAAAAGTGCTCACTGTTTTGGTCTCCAGAGTCCCAGTCTTATCAGTCTTTGCAGTCTGGTGAGCGACCCCACAGTCATTGACTGTCTTGTTTGACATAAGGGAGGGAGGCTATTTATTTTCTTCTGAAAATCTGGAAAACAATCTCCAGAAACAAAGAAAATATCAGTTTTGTTATTCAAATCCAATATTTCTAACAGAAAATATTGGAAAAAAATATTTGATGAGGCTTTTTAGCTCACCTGAGACGAAGTCTCCGGTGGAGCTATAGTCATCACTCCTCGTCCGTTGTCCGTCCGTCAACATTTTTTTAAACATCTTCTCCTCTGAAACCATCATACCGAATTGTTTCATATTTGGTGTGGATGTTCCCTAGGTGACTCTCATTCAGATTTGTTCAAATGAGGTCACTGGGTCAAATAGTTGCGAAGCCAGGGCCATAACTCTATTCCTCCATAGTAATTCTTAGAACGACTTCTTTTACTGAACTATATGGCCGTATGGATTCATATTTGGTGTGGATGTTCCCTAGATGACTCAAATTCAGATTTGTTAAAATGAGGTCACCAGGTTGATTAGTTGAGAAACCAGGGCCATAACTCTATTCCTCCATAGTAATTCTTAGAATGACTTCTTCTTTTGAACCATTTGACCGATTTAGCTTACATTTGGTATGGAGAGTCCTTGTGTGACTGGGGTTCAGATTTGTTCAAATGGGGTCACTGGGTCAAATAGGGGCAGAGCCAGGGCCCAGAGACATAACTCTTTATTTAAATCCATGTTTTAAATCCTTGCCCCCTCAACCCCCCCCCCCCCTCACCTCCACAACTGAATGTCCCTGCCACCCCACATCAGATCCTTGCAAGGTTCACACCATTAAAAGCCTTACACTTTAGTTATATGACATGCCAGGAGCTGACCAGCCTTAATTCTCACAGTGCTCACAGCTGTGTGTCCAGTCATTATAAAGTAATTAACTTTTATCTCAATATCCACATTTATCAGGCTGGGAGAGAATGAGGTGTGTGAATGAAATTTAATCCTATGTGTTTACAGCAATCTCAAATACAACTCTAACTGTTTGACAGTTTACACATTTTATAATAGTATTAGTATTAACCATTTCATTACCAGAGCTATGCTGGTACAGCAAAAAGACCCTGCACCAGTGTATTCTCCTATATATAAGAGAATACACTGGGGATCAAGGAAATATTGTTAGGCCAATTTTGTCAGACATCCAAATAAATCAGACATGTCCTATTCTCGCAGGGATGTCCCCACATATGTTTGGGGAGGGGGCAAATTTCTCAGGTTTGTTCATTGAGATGTAATTTTTTTTCCAAAACCAATTACGTATACTAAAATAAAATGAATATAAAATAATAAACCATTGATCAAGAGAAATGAGCTCCTAGTTTTAATATTTGTCCAATATTTATTATTTTATAACAAGGTACTAGTATCATGCCAGTGCATTGTCTTATATATATGTGAGTGTCCCATAGGTAGCCTCACCTAAGAGAATGCACTGGCTCTCAAGGTTAAGGAAATATTGTTAGGCAAATGTAGACAAGCATCCAAATAAATCACAGATGTCCTATTCTTGCAGGGATGTCCCCATGGGTTGAGGGGGTGGAATTAGCAGATTTGTTAAATGAGATGTAATTTGTTTTCTCAAAATTAATTATTTAGACTAAAATGAATATAAAATAGTAAACTACTTAATTTTTTAACCCCCCAGATTACATTATATAAAATATATGCCATATTATATACCATTTGAAAGAGGAAGCTCCAAAACATTGTATTATCAACTTTTCCAGTATAATAAATTGTGGACATGTTGTTTTTATTGAGTTGCCAAAGAGTTTTGTCATCTAGATTGCAGTAAAAAGCTAAATTATTTTCAATGCAGGGGGAATAACTCTATATATTAAAGATGGAGTTCTTCCCCTTCCATTGAAAAGTTTGAATTATGTTGCATTCTGGGATCCAAAGGGGGGGGGGGGTCATTCTATAACTTCAGTAGTTTTTGGCTCACCTGAGACGAAGTCTCCAGTGGAACTATAGTCATCACTCCTCGTCCGTCCGTCAACAATTCTTTAAACTTCTCCTCTGGAACCATAATACTGTATGGGTTCATATTTGGTGTGGATATTGCCTTGGTGACTCACATTCAGATTTGTTCAAATGAGGTCACTGGGTCAAATGTGGGCAGGGACATAACTCCAAAAAATATTAAACATTGCAAGTGAAGTCTGACATTTTATAAACATTTCGTGGAGATCTGCTAGAGGTCATTAATTCCCAATTACAACATCAATATATTACCTTGGGTGACAGATTTGTGAAAATCGTATTACAAAGTCGAATAAGGGCATTGCCAGAGACATAACTATTTCACAACATATTAATTCTTAAAATATGTATGGAAGAGCCAAGAACTAGTTGGCTTATTTAGCATGGAATGTTCTTGTTTGACTGCAATACAGACATTTTTAATGGGGTAACCTGGAAAAATAGGGGCCAAGCGAAGGACAGTTTCCTTCTTAATATGCTTCCTTCACAAGGACCATCAGGTCTATTTTTTTTATAAAAAGGCGCTTGTGAGATTGGAAATTTCCAACAATTGGGAAAGTTTGAGATGTCAATTGTGTAATTCCAACCTAAGACTTGGGAGTCTTGAGCCTAGTCGGGAGGGGACTTGTTGGGGGGGGTAATCAGTAGTGTACAGTTGGTAATTTGGCCACATATCCTGTTTAGATCTACTTCTTTTAAAGTGATTATGAAAAGTTCCAACTATTGTGGTATCCAGAGTCCCAGTCTTATCAGTCTTTGCAGTCTGGTGAGCGACCCCACAGTCATTGACTGTCTTGTTAACAGAAAATTTCAATGATGACTTAGAATATGTATTTATTTGGCCTTAATATGTATAACTCTTAGTGCACCAACATTTTGTAATATGCAGGTACACACTGAGATAAAAACACGTTTTGACTATATATGTACATCTAAAATAGCAGGAGCTCAGCTAGCAACTGTGATCCAATTATGTAAAAATAATTCAATGAACACAGTTTTTTTTATTCTCCGTTTCAGTTTGCATCTATGTTATATTAAAAATATGTGACTATCAAAATTGGTTTAAACTCATGTCCATAGTCGCTCATTTTTCGTATAACATAGATGCCGGTTAACTGAAACAGAGAATGAAAAAAAATTACCCTTGGTAGTCTGCAGTCAAGGATTTCAAAAATCTTGTCTATTTAATGCTGAATATTGTGAATTATAATATCCCTTATACTTTTGCGGTGGTTCCCAAACTTTATTATGTCTCTTAATGTTTCTAAAAAATTAATTAATTAATTAATTTAAAATTCACCCAACCCACACACATGTTGTATTCATAATTGCGTGCATTCTCTCAGGTATTTGTGTTAACCCTTTACCCAACAAAACGGCCAAAACCGGCCAAATAAAGCTTCAACAGCCTAAAATATCTTCGGTCTGTCTCAATAACACCATACAAATATGGATATCATTGGAACCGGATCATTGACCACATTGTGATGGTTACAGTTATGCCCTGTGCCAATGCATTCTCTTATATATGCGAATCGACCATAGGTCGCCTCGCATATATAAGAGAATGCATTGGCCTTTTTTTCCATTTTTTCTTACATTCTTTAACAATTTTAGAATTTGTTCTTACATTTTTTAACAATTTTTATAATATTTTTCTACATTCTTTGACAATTTTAGAATTTTTAATATGTGTTAAGCCAATGCATTCTCTTATATATGCGAGGCGACCTATGGTCGACTCGCATATATAAGAGAATGCATTGCCACAGGGCCGTTCTGTTGGGTAAAGGGTTAATAGAACATTCTCAAACCTCACTCACATTATACATACTCGGTTCTACTGACTAGTATATGCATCAAAGTATTCATTCCATTATATTGACTATGTAGTAAGTAGGTACATATGAACCACCTTTCATGCCCAGACCCTGCCCATTTAAATATATAGTATACACACAATGAACGTAACCTCAAATAATTCAGCCGTCTAAATCCTACAATCTGTCAGCACATTCAGGGGTGGTAGGAAGACAGTCATTTATGATGATATCACCCCTGACAATATACATGTATATAGTCTAATATATAAATTTGTATTTGTACTTTTCATGTGTATTTTATAAATAAAAATTATCCTATCCTATCTCCTTTGTTTTCAAGATTGGAGGAGTTTAATATACAAAAGTTTCTTTTTCCATATTCATAGAATCTGATTGCTGTATTCTTTTGGTTTCCTCCGAAAGTATCCTGTGAACCTGCAGAGACGCTGGTTGGCACCAAATCTAGAACGTTCTAATGTGCTATGCAAATTCCAAACCGATAAATGACTACGTCTCTCTTTACACTATGTAGACAGACAATAATATTGACATACAGAATTATTATATATTTTTTATCCCAAAAAACTAAATGAAATCGTGCATTGTTTAAACTGCCATGGGGCATTAAACAAAATCCCTCCTGGTATTTGGCTTGCTTTTTAGCCCACCTGAGATGAAGCCTCCTGTGGAGCTAATGTCATGACTCTCCATTCACCTTTCCATCTGTCCATCCATCAACAATTCTTTAAACATCTTCTCCAGAACCATAAGAACGAATGGGTGCAAATCGGGTATGTATGTTCCCTCGGTGACAGGGTTTTGTCATTCATATTTGTTAAAACGGGGTCATCAGGTCAAATAGTGGCAGAGCCAGGGACATAACTCTGTCCCTCCATAGTAATTCTTAAAATGACTTCTTCTCAAGAACCATCATATATGGTGTGAAGGGACCTCAGTGGTAGGGATTCAGTTTTGATATAAAGGGCCAGAGCTGGTGTCACACTTTCCAAGCGACCCCATAACCTGCCCCTACCCCTACCCCTCCAGATTATTGTCAAAGTTTAATGTCTTTCTTGCTTTGACAATAATAAGCATTTCAGATTACTTGAGTTAATTACCTGGCCATCATGTTAGGTTGTATGTTATCTGACAAACAAGTTCCACAGAGCTGCATGTGCAGGGTTCTACCTGTATGTCACTGTCTGTCATGTTTGTGCTCTACAAGAGAAGCTAGCTGTGCTGTTGGAGTTTGGTATATATATAGATTCCTAGGTTCATACAGTGGTTTGATATCTTACCAGTTTATATAGGTGTTATGTCATTTGTATATATGATGTTGTATAACCATTCGTGTCTATGTAATGATGTTTATAGCAATTACTAGTATGTGGGTAGCATATCTATATATGGTACGATATATCTAGGGTGCAATGATAATGCTGACCAACCCTTCCCTAAATTTTGTTGTTACATTTGAGGAACATGGTATCACTTGACATTGTTTAAACAATTATGGAATTACAATAGGTCAAAAGAGAAGAAAATGTAATTCTTGTGAAATGTTCAGCTTAGCATAGGTGAAAGGAACGTAACAGAAGTTGATTACATGTTTTTAAAGTTATTTTAATTGCACAGACTGAAGTAGACTTCAAAGTCCCAGTCCCGATAGTCTGCTGAGCGATTCCACAGTCATTGACTGTCTTATAATATTATTTGATATATGGGACTCTCCCCATACTGTCTTATAGTATTATTTGAGTGATATATGGGACACTCCCCAGACTGTCTTATAGTATTATTTGAGTGATATATGGGACTCTCCCCAGACTGTCTTATAGTATTATTTGAGTGATATATGGGACTCTCCCCATACTGTCTTATAGTATTATTTGAGTGATATATGGGACACTCCCCATACTGTCTTATAGTATTATTTGAGTGATATATGGGACTCTCCCCATACTGTCTTATAGTATTATTTGAGTGATATATGGGACACTCCCCAGACTGTCTTATAGTATTATTTGAGTGATACATGGGACTCTCCCCAGACTGTCTTATAGTATTATTTGAGTGATATATGGGACTCTCCCCAGACTGTCTTATAGTATTATTTGAGTGATATATGGGACTCTCCCCAGACTGTCTTATAGTATTATTTGAGTGATATATGGGACTCTCCCCAGACTGTCTTATAGTATTATTTGAGTGATATATGGGACTCTCCCCAGACTGTCTTATAGTATTATTTGAGTGATATATGGGACTCTCCCCAGACTGTCTTATAGTATTATTTGAGTGATATATGGGACTCTCCCCAGACTGTCTTATAGTATTATTTGAGTGATATATGGGACTCTCCCCAGACTGTCTTATAGTATTATTTGAGTGATATATGGGACTCTCCCCATACTGTCCTATAGTATTATTTGAGTGATATATGGGACTCTCCCCATACTGTCTTATAGTATTATTTGAGTGATATATGGGACTCTCCCCAGACTGTCTTATAGTATTATTTGAGTGATATATGGGACTCTCCCCAGACTGTCTTATAGTATTATTTGAGTGATATTTGGGACTCTCCCCAGACTGTCTTATAGTATTATTTGAGTGATATATGGGACTCTCCCCATACTGTCTTATAGTATTATTTGAGTGATATATGGGACTCTCCCCAGACTGTCTTATAGTATTATTTGAGTGATATATGGGACTCTCCCCAGACTGTCTTATAGTATTATTTGAGTGATATTTGGGACCTCTCCCCAGACTGTCTTATAGTATTATTTGAGTGATATTTGGGACTCTCCCCAGACTGTCTTATAGTATTATTTGAGTGATATTTGGGACTCTCCACAGACTGTCTTATAGTATTATTTGAGTGATATTTGGGACTCTCCCCAGACTGTCTTATAGTATTATTTGAGTGATATATGGGACTCTCCCCAGACTGTCTTATAGTATTATTTGAGTGATATTTGGGACTCTCCCCAAACTGTCTTATAGTATTATTTGAGTGATATTTGGGACTCTCCCCAGACTGTCTTATAGTATTATTTGAGTGATATATGGGACTCTCCACAGACTGTCTTATAGTATTATTTGAGTGATATTTGGGACTCTCCACAGACTGTCTTATAGTATTATTTGAGTGATATATGGGACTCTCCACAGACTGTCTTATAGTATTATTTGAGTGATATTTGGGACTCTCTCCAGACTGTCTTATAGTATTATTTGAGTGATATATGGGACTCTCCACAGACTGTCTTATAGTATTATTTGAGTGATATATGGGACTCTCCCCAGACTGTCTTATAGTATTATTTGAGTGATATTTGGGACTCTCCACAGACTGTCTTATAGTATTATTTGAGTGATATTTGGGACTCTCCCCAGACTGTCTTATAGTATTATTTGAGTGATATATGGGACTCTCCCCAGACTGTCTTATAGTATTATTTGAGTGATATTTGGGACTCTCCCCAGACTGTCTTATAGTATTATTTGAGTGATATATGGGACTCTCCCCAGACTGTCTTATAGTATTATTTGAGTGATATTTGGGACTCTCCACAGACTGTCTTATAGTATTTATTTGAGTGATATTTGGGACTCTCCCCAGACTGTCTTATAGTATTATTTGAGTGATATATGGGACTCTCCCCAGACTGTCTTATAGTATTATTTGAGTGATATTTGGGACTCTCCACAGACTGTCTTATTTGAGTGATATTTGGGACTCTCCCCAGACTGTCTTATAGTATTATTTGAGTGATATATGGGACTCTCCCCAGACTGTCTTATAGTATTATTTGAGTGATATATGGGACTCTCCCCAGACTGTCTTATAGTATTATTTGAGTGATATATGGGACTCTCCCCAGACTGTCTTATAGTATTATTTGAGTGATATTTGGGACTCTCCACAGACTGTCTTATAGTATTATTTGAGTGATATTTGGGACTCTCCCCAGACTGTCTTATAGTATTATTTGAGTGATATTTGGGACTCTCCACAGACTGTCTTATAGTATTATTTGAGTGATATTTGGGACTCTCCCCAGACTGTCTTATAGTATTATTTGAGTGATATATGGGACTCTCCCCAGACTGTCTTATAGTATTATTTGAGTGATATTTGGGACTCTCCCCAGACTGTCTTATAGTATTATTTGAGTGATATATGGGACTCTCCACAGACTGTCTTATAGTATTATTTGAGTGATATATGGGACTCTCCACAGACTGTCTTATAGTATTATTTGAGTGATATTTGGGACTCTCCCCAGACTGTCCTTATAGTATTATTTGAGTGATATTTGGGACTCTCCACAGACTGTCTTATAGTATTATTTGAGTGATATTTGGGACTCTCCCCAGACTGTCTTATAGTATTATTTGAGTGATATATGGGACTCTCCCCAGACTGTCTTATAGTATTATTTGAGTGATATATGGGACTCTCCACAGACTGTCTTATAGTATTATTTGAGTGATATATGGGACTCTCCCCAGACTGTCTTATAGTATTATTTGAGTGATATAATTATGGGACTCTCCACAGACTGTCTTATAGTATTATTTGAGTGATATATGGGACTCTCCCAGACTGTCTTATAGTATTATTTGAGTGATATTTGGGACTCTCCCCCAGACTGTCTTATAGTATTATTTGAGTGATATATGGGACTCTCCACAGACTGTCTTATAGTATTATTTGAGTGATATATGGGACTCTCCCACAGACTGTCTTATAGTATTATTTGAGTGATATTTGGGACTCTCCCCAGACTGTCTTATAGTATTATTTGAGTGATATATGGGGCTCTCCACAGACTGTCTTATAATATTATTTGAGTGATATTTGGGACTCTCCACAGACTGTCTTATAATATTATTTGAGTGATATTTGGGACTCTCCCCAGACTGTCTTATAGTATTATTTGAGTGATATTTGGGACTCTCTCCAGACTGTCTTATAGTATTATTTGAGTGATATATGGGACTCTCCCCAGACTGTCTTATAGTATTATTTGAGTGATATTTGGGACTCTCCCCAGACTGTCTTATAGTATTATTGGAGTGATATTTGGGACTCTCCACAGACTGTCTTATAGTATTATTGGAGTGATATTTGGGACTCTCCACAGACTGTCTTATAATATTATTTGAGTGATATATGGGACTCTCCCCAGACTGTCTTATAGTATTATTTGAGTGATATTTGGGACTCTCCCCAGACTGTCTTATAGTATTATTTGAGTGATATAATTATGGGACTCTCCACAGACTGTCTTATAGTATTATTTGAGTGATATATGGGACTCTCCCCAGACTGTCTTATAGTATTATTTGAGTGATATTTGGGACTCTCCCCAGACTGTCTTATAGTATTATTTGAGTGATATATGGGACTCTCCACAGACTGTCTTATAGTATTATTTGAGTGATATATGGGACTCTCCCACAGACTGTCTTATAGTATTATTTGAGTGATATATGCGACTCTCCACAGACTGTCTTATAGTATTATTTGAGTGATATTTGGGACTCTCCCCAGACTGTCTTATAGTATTATTTGAGTGATATATGGGGCTCTCCACAGACTGTCTTATAATATTATTTGAGTGATATTTGGGACTCTCCACAGACTGTCTTATAATATTATTTGAGTGATATTTGGGACTCTCCCCAGACTGTCTTATAGTAATTATTTGAGTGATATTTGGGACTCTCTCCAGACTGTCTTATAGTATTATTTGAGTGATATATGGGACTCTCCCCAGACTGTCTTATAGTATTATTTGAGTGATATATGGGACTCTCCCCATACTGTCCTATAGTATTATTTGAGTGATATATGGGACTTTGCCCATACTGTCTTATAGTATTATTTGAGTGATATATGGGACTCTCCCCAGACTGTCTTATAGTATTATTTGAGTGATATATGGGACTCTCCCCAGACTGTCTTATAGTATTATTTGAGTGATATTTGGGACTCTCCCCAGACTGTCTTATAGTATTATTTGAGTGATATATGGGACTCTCCCCATACTGTCTTATAGTATTATTTGAGTGATATATGGGACTCTCCCCAGACTGTCTTATAGTATTATTTGAGTGATATATGGGACCTCTCCCCAGACTGTCTTATAGTATTATTTGAGTGATATTTGGGACTCTCCCCAGACTGTCTATAGTATTATTTGAGTGATATTTGGGACTCTCCCCAGACTGTCTTATAGTATTATTTGAGTGATATTTGGGACTCTCCACAGACTGTCTTATAGTATTATTTGAGTGATATTTGGGACTCTCCCCAGACTGTCTTATAGTATTATTTGAGTGATATATGGGACTCTCCCCAGACTGTCTTATAGTATTATTTGAGTGATATTTGGGACTCTCCCCAGACTGTCTTATAGTATTATTTGAGTGATATTTGGGACTCTCCCCAGACTGTCTTATAGTATTATTTGAGTGATATATGGGACTCTCCACAGACTGTCTTATAGTATTATTTGAGTGATATTTGGGACTCTCCACAGACTGTCTTATAGTATTATTTGAGTGATATATGGGACTCTCCACAGACTGTCTTATAGTATTATTTGAGTGATATTTGGGACTCTCTCCAGACTGTCTTATAGTATTATTTGAGTGATATATGGGACTCTCCACAGACTGTCTTATAGTATTATTTGAGTGATATATGGGACTCTCCCCAGACTGTCTTATAGTATTATTTGAGTGATATTTGGGACTCTCCACAGACTGTCTTATAGTATTATTTGAGTGATATTTGGGACTCTCCCCAGACTGTCTTATAGTATTATTGAGTGATATATGGGACTCTCCCCAGACTGTCTTATAGTATTATTTGAGTGATATTTGGGACTCTCCCCAGACTGTCTTATAGTATTATTTGAGTGATATATGGGACTCTCCCCAGACTGTCTTATAGTATTATTTGAGTGATATTTGGGACTCTCCACAGACTGTCTTATAGTATTATTTGAGTGATATTTGGGACTCTCCCCAGACTGTCTTATAGTATTATTTGAGTGATATATGGGACTCTCCCCAGACTGTCTTATAGTATTATTTGAGTGATATTTGGGACTCTCCACAGACTGTCTTATTTGAGTGATATTTGGGACTCTCCCCAGACTGTCTTATAGTATTATTTGAGTGATATATGGGACTCTCCCCAGACTGTCTTATAGTATTATTTGAGTGATATATGGGACTCTCCCCAGACTGTCTTATAGTATTATTTGAGTGATATATGGGACTCTCCCCAGACTGTCTTATAGTATTATTTGAGTGATATTTGGGACTCTCCACAGACTGTCTTATAGTATTATTTGAGTGATATTTGGGACTCTCCCCAGACTGTCTTATAGTATTATTTGAGTGATATTTGGGACTCTCCACAGACTGTCTTATAGTATTATTTGAGTGATATTTGGGACTCTCCCCAGACTGTCTTATAGTATTATTTGAGTGATATATGGGACTCTCCCCAGACTGTCTTATAGTATTATTTGAGTGATATTTGGGACTCTCCCCAGACTGTCTTATAGTATTATTTGAGTGATATATGGGACTCTCCACAGACTGTCTTATAGTATTATTTGAGTGATATATGGGACTCTCCACAGACTGTCTTATAGTATTATTTGAGTGATATTTGGGACTCTCCCCAGACTGTCTTATAGTATTATTTGAGTGATATTTGGGACTCTCCACAGACTGTCTTATAGTATTATTTGAGTGATATTTGGGACTCTCCCCAGACTGTCTATAGTATTATTTGAGTGATATATGGGGACTCTCCCCAGACTGTCTTATAGTATTATTTGAGTGATATATGGGACTCTCCACAGACTGTCTTATAGTATTATTTGAGTGATATATGGGACTCTCCCCAGACTGTCTTATAGTATTATTTGAGTGATATAATTATGGGACTCTCCACAGACTGTCTTATAGTATTATTTGAGTGATATATGGGACTCTCCCCAGACTGTCTTATAGTATTATTTGAGTGATATTTGGGACTCTCCCCAGACTGTCTTATAGTATTATTTGAGTGATATATGGGACTCTCCACAGACTGTCTTATAGTATTATTTGAGTGATATATGGGACTCTCCCACAGACTGTCTTATAGTATTATTTGAGTGATATTTGGGACTCTCCCCAGACTGTCTTATAGTATTATTTGAGTGATATATGGGGCTCTCCACAGACTGTCTTATAATATTATTTGAGTGATATTTGGGACTCTCCACAGACTGTCTTATAATATTATTTGAGTGATATTTGGGACTCTCCCCAGACTGTCTTATAGTATTATTTGAGTGATATTTGGGACTCTCTCCAGACTGTCTTATAGTATTATTTGAGTGATATATGGGACTCTCCCCAGACTGTCTTATAGTATTATTTGAGTGATATTTGGGACTCTCCCCAGACTGTCTTATAGTATTATTGGAGTGATATTTGGGACTCTCCACAGACTGTCTTATAGTATTATTGGAGTGATATTTGGGACTCTCCACAGACTGTCTTATAATATTATTTGAGTGATATATGGGACTCTCCCCAGACTGTCTTATAGTATTATTTGAGTGATATTTGGGACTCTCCCCAGACTGTCTTATAGTATTATTTGAGTGATATAATTATGGGACTCTCCACAGACTGTCTTATAGTATTATTTGAGTGATATATGGGACTCTCCCCAGACTGTCTTATAGTATTATTTGAGTGATATTTGGGACTCTCCCCAGACTGTCTTATAGTATTATTTGAGTGATATATGGGACTCTCCACAGACTGTCTTATAGTATTATTTGAGTGATATATGGGACTCTCCCACAGACTGTCTTATAGTATTATTTGAGTGATATATGCGACTCTCCACAGACTGTCTTATAGTATTATTTGAGTGATATTTGGGACTCTCCCCAGACTGTCTTATAGTATTATTTGAGTGATATATGGGGCTCTCCACAGACTGTCTTATAATATTATTTGAGTGATATTTGGGACTCTCCACAGACTGTCTTATAATATTATTTGAGTGATATTTGGGACTCTCCCCAGACTGTCTTATAGTATTATTTGAGTGATATTTGGGACTCTCTCCAGACTGTCTTATAGTATTATTTGAGTGATATATGGGACTCTCCCCAGACTGTCTTATAGTATTATTTGAGTGATATTTGGGACTCTCCCCAGACTGTCTTATAGTATTATTGGAGTGATATTTGGAACTCTCCACAGACTGTCTTATAGTATTATTGGAGTGATATTTGGGACTCTCCACAGACTGTCTTATAATATTATTTGAGTGATATATGGGACTCTCCCCAGACTGTCTTATAGTATTATTTGAGTGATATTTGGGACTCTCCCCAGACTGTCTTATAGTATTATTTGAGTGATATTTGGGACTCTCCCCAGACTGTCTTATAGTATTATTGGAGTGATATTTGGGACTCTCCACAGACTGTCTTATAGTATTATTTGAGTGATATTTGGGACTCTCCACAGACTGTCTTATAGTATTATTTGAGTGATATAAGGGACTCTCCCCAGACTGTCTTATAGTATTATTTGAGTGATATATGGGACTCTCCCCAGACTGTCTTATAGTATTATTTGAGTGATATTTGGGACTCTCCCCAGACTGTCTTATAGTATTATTTGAGTGATATATGGGACTCTCCACAGACTGTCTTATAGTATTATTTGAGTGATATATGGGACTCTCCCACAGACTGTCTTATAGTATTATTTGAGTGATATTTGGGACTCTCCCCAGACTGTCTTATAGTATTATTTGAGTGATATATGGGGCTCTCCACAGACTGTCTTATAATATTATTTGAGTGATATTTGGGACTCTCCACAGACTGTCTTATAATATTATTTGAGTGATATTTGGGACTCTCCCCAGACTGTCTTATAGTATTATTTGAGTGATATTTGGGACTCTCTCCAGACTGTCTTATAGTATTATTTGAGTGATATATGGGACTCTCCCCAGACTGTCTTATAGTATTATTTGAGTGATATTTGGGACTCTCCCCAGACTGTCTTATAGTATTATTGGAGTGATATTTGGGACTCTCCACAGACTGTCTTATAGTATTATTGGAGTGATATTTGGGACTCTCCACAGACTGTCTTATAATATTATTTGAGTGATATATGGGACTCTCCCCAGACTGTCTTATAGTATTATTTGAGTGATATTTGGGACTCTCCCCAGACTGTCTTATAGTATTATTTGAGTGATATAATTATGGGTCTCTCCACAGACTGTCTTATAGTATTATTTGAGTGATATATTGGGACTCTCCCCAGACTGTCTTATAGTATTATTTGAGTGATATTTGGGACTCTCCCCAGACTGTCTTATAGTATTATTTGAGTGATATATGGGACTCTCCACAGACTGTCTTATAGTATTATTTGAGTGATATATGGGACTCTCCCACAGACTGTCTTATAGTATTATTTGAGTGATATATGCGACTCTCCACAGACTGTCTTATAGTATTATTTGAGTGATATTTGGGACTCTCCCCAGACTGTCTTATAGTATTATTTGAGTGATATATGGGGCTCTCCACAGACTGTCTTATAATATTATATGAGTGATATTTGGGACTCTCCACAGACTGTCTTATAATATTATTTGAGTGATATTTGGGACTCTCCCCAGACTGTCTTATAGTATTATTTGAGTGATATTTGGGACTCTCTCCAGACTGTCTTATAGTATTATTTGAGTGATATATGGGACTCTCCCCAGACTGTCTTATAGTATTATTTGAGTGATATTTGGGACTCTCCCCAGACTGTCTTATAGTATTATTGGAGTGATATTTGGGACTCTCCACAGACTGTCTTATAGTATTATTGGAGTGATATTTGGGACTCTCCACAGACTGTCTTATAATATTATTTGAGTGATATATGGGACTCTCCCCAGACTGTCTTATAGTATTATTTGAGTGATATTTGGGACTCTCCCCAGACTGTCTTATAGTATTATTTGAGTGATATTTGGGACTCTCCCCAGACTGTCTTATAGTATTATTGGAGTGATATTTGGGACTCTCCACAGACTGTCTTATAGTATTATTTGAGTGATATTTGGGACTCTCCACAGACTGTCTTATAGTATTATTTGAGTGATATATGGGACTCTCCCCAGACTGTCTTATAGTATTATTTGAGTGATATTTGGGACTCTCCCCAGACTGTCTTATAGTATTATTTGAGTGATATTTGGGACTCTCCACAGACTGTCTTATAGTATTATTTGAGTGATATTTTGGACTCTCCCCAGACTGTGTTATAGTATTATTTGAGTGATATTTGGGACTCTCCCCAGACTGTCTTATAGTATTATTTGAGTGATATATGGGACTCTCCCCAGACTGTCTTATAGTATTATTTGAGTGATATTTGGGACTCTCCCCAGACTGTCTTATAATATTATTTGAGTGATATTTGGGACTCTCCACAGACTGTCTTATAGTATTATTTGAGTGATATTTGGGACTCTCCCCAGACTGTCTTATAGTATTATTTGAGTGATATTTGGGACTCTCCCCAGACTGTCTTATAGTATTATTTGAGTGATATTTGGGACTCTCCCCAGACTGTCTTATAGTATTATTTGAGTGATATTTGGGACTCTCCCCAGACTGTCTTATAGTATTATTTGAGTGATATTTGGGACTCTCCACAGACTGTCTTATAATATTATTTGAGTGATATATGGGACTCTCCACAGACTGTCTTATAGTATTATTTGAGTGATATATGGGGCTCTCCACAGACTGTCTTATAGTATTATTTGAGTGATATATGGGGCTCTCCACAGACTGTCTTATAATATTATTTGAGTGATATTTGGGACTCTCCACAGACTGTCTTATAGTATTATTTGAGTGATATATGGGGCTCTCCACAGACTGTCTTATAGTATTATTTGAGTGATATATGGGGCTCTCCACAGACTGTCTTATAATATTATTTGAGTGATATTTGGGACTCTCCACAGACTGTCTTATAATATTATTTGAGTGATATATGGGACTCTCCCCAGACTGTCTTATAGTATTATTTGAGTGATATTTGGGACTCTCCCCAGACTGTCTTATAGTATTATTTGAGTGATATAATTATGGGACTCTCCACAGACTGTCTTATAGTATTATTTGAGTGATATATGGGACTCTCCCAGACTGTCTTATAGTATTATTTGAGTGATATTTGGGACTCTCCCCAGACTGTCTTATAGTATTATTTGAGTGATATATGGGACTCTCCACAGACTGTCTTATAGTATTATTTGAGTGATATATGGGACTCTCCCACAGACTGTCTTATAGTATTATTTGAGTGATATATGCGACTCTCCACAGACTGTCTTATAGTATTATTTGAGTGATATTTGGGACTCTCCCCAGACTGTCTTATAGTATTATTTGAGTGATATATGGGGCTCTCCACAGACTGTCTTATAATATTATTTGAGTGATATTTGGGACTCTCCACAGACTGTCTTATAATATTATTTGAGTGATATTTGGGACTCTCCCCAGACTGTCTTATAGTATTATTTGAGTGATATTTGGGACTCTCTCCAGACTGTCTTATAGTATTATTTGAGTGATATATGGGACTCTCCCCAGACTGTCTTATAGTATTATTTGAGTGATATTTGGGACTCTCCCCAGACTGTCTTATAGTATTATTGGAGTGATATTTGGAACTCTCCACAGACTGTCTTATAGTATTATTGGAGTGATATTTGGGACTCTCCACAGACTGTCTTATAATATTATTTGAGTGATATATGGGACTCTCCCCAGACTGTCTTATAGTATTATTTGAGTGATATTTGGGACTCTCCCCAGACTGTCTTATAGTATTATTTGAGTGATATTTGGGACTCTCCCCAGACTGTCTTATAGTATTATTGGAGTGATATTTGGGACTCTCCACAGACTGTCTTATAGTATTATTTGAGTGATATTTGGGACTCTCCACAGACTGTCTTATAGTATTATTTGAGTGATATATGGGACTCTCCCCAGACTGTCTTATAGTATTATTTGAGTGATATATGGGACTCTCCCCAGACTGTCTTATAGTATTATTTGAGTGATATTTGGGACTCTCCCCAGACTGTCTTATAGTATTATTTGAGTGATATATGGGACTCTCCACAGACTGTCTTATAGTATTATTTGAGTGATATATGGGACTCTCCCACAGACTGTCTTATAGTATTATTTGAGTGATATTTGGGACTCTCCCCAGACTGTCTTATAGTATTATTTGAGTGATATATGGGGCTCTCCACAGACTGTCTTATAATATTATTTGAGTGATATTTGGGACTCTCCACAGACTGTCTTATAATATTATTTGAGTGATATTTGGGACTCTCCCCAGACTGTCTTATAGTATTATTTGAGTGATATTTGGGACTCTCTCCAGACTGTCTTATAGTATTATTTGAGTGATATATGGGACTCTCCCCAGACTGTCTTATAGTATTATTTGAGTGATATTTGGGACTCTCCCCAGACTGTCTTATAGTATTATTGGAGTGATATTTGGGACTCTCCACAGACTGTCTTATAGTATTATTGGAGTGATATTTGGGACTCTCCACAGACTGTCTTATAATATTATTTGAGTGATATATGGGACTCTCCCCAGACTGTCTTATAGTATTATTTGAGTGATATTTGGGACTCTCCCCAGACTGTCTTATAGTATTATTTGAGTGATATAATTATGGGTCTCTCCACAGACTGTCTTATAGTATTATTTGAGTGATATATGGGACTCTCCCCAGACTGTCTTATAGTATTATTTGAGTGATATTTGGGACTCTCCCCAGACTGTCTTATAGTATTATTTGAGTGATATATGGGACTCTCCACAGACTGTCTTATAGTATTATTTGAGTGATATATGGGACTCTCCCACAGACTGTCTTATAGTATTATTTGAGTGATATATGCGACTCTCCACAGACTGTCTTATAGTATTATTTGAGTGATATTTGGGACTCTCCCCAGACTGTCTTATAGTATTATTTGAGTGATATATGGGGCTCTCCACAGACTGTCTTATAATATTATATGAGTGATATTTGGGACTCTCCACAGACTGTCTTATAATATTATTTGAGTGATATTTGGGACTCTCCCCAGACTGTCTTATAGTATTATTTGAGTGATATTTGGGACTCTCTCCAGACTGTCTTATAGTATTATTTGAGTGATATATGGGACTCTCCCCAGACTGTCTTATAGTATTATTTGAGTGATATTTGGGACTCTCCCCAGACTGTCTTATAGTATTATTGGAGTGATATTTGGGACTCTCCACAGACTGTCTTATAGTATTATTGGAGTGATATTTGGGACTCTCCACAGACTGTCTTATAATATTATTTGAGTGATATATGGGACTCTCCCCAGACTGTCTTATAGTATTATTTGAGTGATATTTGGGACTCTCCCCAGACTGTCTTATAGTATTATTTGAGTGATATTTGGGACTCTCCCCAGACTGTCTTATAGTATTATTGGAGTGATATTTGGGACTCTCCACAGACTGTCTTATAGTATTATTTGAGTGATATTTGGGACTCTCCACAGACTGTCTTATAGTATTATTTGAGTGATATATGGGACTCTCCCCAGACTGTCTTATAGTATTATTTGAGTGATATTTGGGACTCTCCCCAGACTGTCTTATAGTATTATTTGAGTGATATTTGGGACTCTCCACAGACTGTCTTATAGTATTATTTGAGTGATATTTTGGACTCTCCCCAGACTGTGTTATAGTATTATTTGAGTGATATTTGGGACTCTCCCCAGACTGTCTTATAGTATTATTTGAGTGATATATGGGACTCTCCCCAGACTGTCTTATAGTATTATTTGAGTGATATTTGGGACTCTCCCCAGACTGTCTTATAATATTATTTGAGTGATATTTGGGACTCTCCACAGACTGTCTTATAGTATTATTTGAGTGATATTTGGGACTCTCCCCAGACTGTCTTATAGTATTATTTGAGTGATATTTGGGACTCTCCCCAGACTGTCTTATAGTATTATTTGAGTGATATTTGGGACTCTCCCCAGACTGTCTTATAGTATTATTTGAGTGATATTTGGGACTCTCCCCAGACTGTCTTATAGTATTATTTGAGTGATATTTGGGACTCTCCACAGACTGTCTTATAATATTATTTGAGTGATATATGGGACTCTCCACAGACTGTCTTATAGTATTATTTGAGTGATATATGGGGCTCTCCACAGACTGTCTTATAGTATTATTTGAGTGATATATGGGGCTCTCCACAGACTGTCTTATAATATTATTTGAGTGATATTTGGGACTCTCCACAGACTGTCTTATAGTATTATTTGAGTGATATATGGGGCTCTCCACAGACTGTCTTATAGTATTATTTGAGTGATATATGGGGCTCTCCACAGACTGTCTTATAATATTATTTGAGTGATATTTGGGACTCTCCACAGACTGTCTTATAATATTATTTGAGTGATATATGGGACTCTCCACAGACTGTCTTATAGTATTATTTGAGTGATATTTGGGACTCTCCCCAGACTGTCTTATAGTATTATTTGAGTGATATATGGGGCTCTCTGTGGCAGAACCCCGTACGTTGGAGATACGACGTTCCGACCGGACTTCACGTTGTGTATTATTTTTGGTATGACGACAACTCATGGAACCGTAGATATCTGTTTATTTCTAGAGCATAATTTCGCTTCTCAAGATAGGTCAGCTGATGCTAGCATTCTCAGGCTCTTCTGGATCAGTAAGTCTTTCCCAGGGCGGTACTCATAGGAGGACTCAGTCAACTGAACACTGATGGGTAAAACCTCAGTGCTTATATGTAAAAGTGGTAACCTACTTTTCAAAATCATGTGACGATGTTACTGGCCAGGCGTGACAACTAGTTGTCAACGGCTCGTCACTAAAGTTAGCTTTAGTATAGCTTTCGTATATCATGACCAGTGCAGGGTACCAAAACAACTAATAACTTTTAGACCTCTGCACTGGTTCGACTGGGGACCTTCCTGAGAGCTAGCTAGAATCAGCATCGCGTGATCTCGTCATCGTGCTAAGTACGGCTGTCCGACTAACAATCCCACGCCTGTTATTCATGCATCGTAATAGTTGGAACTGATGCAATAGTTTACAGGGGCGTGATCAGGCAGGGGCGCACATCGTTCTGTTACATACCTCCCATACCAAGAGGATTTCGCATAGGCTGATGCGAAATCATCCTAGCAGGAATCGTTAACAGAAAGATGGCACACTGTTAGTTTAAGTTTAAGTTATTATTATTATTAGGATTTGTTATCCTTTAGTGAAAAGGCAACCTTTCTGGTTGCCATTGAAGGACAGACTGAGCACAATGACGGCCAAGGTCTAAGGCAAGACTACTATTGTTAATATATATTTATATGCTTTTCAATTTCTGTAAAAGGAAAATATGGGCAGGATACGTGAGTAGTACATCTCTATCCAGATACTAAGCAGAGTTAACTATAGTTAAATGAGAACACATATGTGTACCTGCTTGTTGAAAAGAGGATATGACCTCTGCATGTTAGCAGGGTTTAGATGTATGGAAAAATTTTGATTTTTACTCCATTAAAAATCTGTCTGTGCAGAACATCTAAATGGCTTAATAGCCTGATTCAAAAGTAAACCATAAGTTGTGTTTATATGTTGAAGACTTTAAAGTCTGTTATAATTTATGGAACAACTATGATACTACCTATCTCACGTATCCAGCTATAATGAGCTAATCTACTTATTATATCTGATTAATTTTTAGCCTTAGACCGTGGTCTTTATATAATCCTATGGCATGCGACGAATTAATTTGAGCATGCACATAATATCATGGTATACAATACCGTATTTGGAATTATATCACATCACAATAAGTTCGTGTTTTAAATCACAAGGTTTCTTTTTTACATCGTCTTCGTGGAATGTCATATATTTATTTTATATACACTTGTTGCTTTCTTGACATCATCTTCAGGGAATGTCATATATTTATTGTATATACTCTTCATCTTTTCTTGACATCATATTCAGGGAATGTCATATATTTATTGTATATACTCTTCATCTAATCCTCTTCTGTAATGAACATGATTCAGCTGAACCGGATACAAGTCCAAGCACAGGTCTTGGCGGAGACGTACGTGACTACGTACTCAAGAATCCCCAAGCGCAAGTGGTTAAATTCTTGATCCAATCCAGCGGTTCTAATGGTTATGAATGTGTTAATGCGAACACAATCGCATGTTTTATATTCCGGGATAGTCGGATATTTCCTTCTTCGTTGAGGTGAACTTTATCATGATTCAAGGCTGATTCCTCAACGAAGGTGGATAGTCTTCGAAGCGGCCAGTAATATGCTGCTGGGTAATTTTTATGTAACCCGCTCCGAAGTAATTGGTTTAATTGACTCACACGGTCATTATATTGATTGACATCGCTACTGCGAGTACTGGTCTTCTTTTCTGGACCTGGAAGTCGGACTTTTCTTCTCTGAAGTAGCTCGCAGACAATTATTTTGGTAGGAGTTGGGTCTTGTAGTTTGTGGATCAGTTGGGTTAGGTCGTAGTATGTATCTTCTACTGACCTAGAGGAGAGGTCATTGCCTCCACACATTATTATTATTATGGACGGACGTAGTTGTTGTAGTTGGCTGATGGTTGACGTTTGTAGGTCGTGGAGTCGCAATCCACTAATACCATACATAGTTACTTTAATATTGGGGTCGACTAAATCCAATGCTCTGCGGAAGTTGTTGGGATATAGCGTCATCTTCTTCTCCGTTGATAGTAAATGTTGAGCCAGTCGTTGAATATGGCTGGATCCGAAGATGACAACGTTGATTTTGGACATTTTCTTATAAGGTAGATGTTGAAGAAGCTTCGTCAGTGGTAATCAGTTCTGGCAGTTCCATGAGTTGGTGCTGCTGTAAATAGGCAATATCATTTTCAGTTAGGTGAATTTTGGTACGTTTGATAGTTACAGGAGTGGATGGTGATTCGGCTGATCGCTTGGTTTCTGATGCAAGTGATGAAGACCTGGTTGGTTCTTCGTTCAAGGTACCTGCGTCTTCACGTACACCTAGTGACCCAAATCTGACGTTATGGCGCCTATTGCGGCGTTTATGTTTGCATAAGAGGGACATAACTTTATTCCGGTAACGACAGAGGGCAAGCACCGAAGCTAACATTGCCACAATTATAATTACATAAACATATTTTGGAATTTCCGAATTAAGGGGTGTTATGCTTTCCAGTTTGTCCAATGAATCAATTAACTGATGTAAAGGTATTTTAGTAACACCTTTTAATGCGATTGGTAATGTAAAATTCCTAAAACGATCAATTCTGTCCAAGACAGGTTTCCAAAGGTAGAACTTGGAAAGATTAAATTTAGGAAGAATCTCGTTATCAAACGCATTTATAAGCTGAGAGTTGTCACCTGAGAAGTGACTCTCAATTTTCACATTCGGGGCAGAAGCGATACACGTAGGTTGTAAAGTTAATAATCCAATAGGCGGAAATAATGTCACTTCTTGAGAACTTACATAATCTTTACACATTACCGAGAAAGTTATTGGTTTAGCTAAGCTAATGACAAAGAGTCCAGTGTTTACATTTCTGACATATGGTAGTTTAACGCTCGGTTGCACTTCTATAATGCACTGGTCTTTTATTGACCTCGTGTCATTCATGAGTAATGCGATAGGGCATGGTTTATCGTTGTAAAGCGTTCGAATAACACCATCAAAAGGACAGAATGGCAATGGATTCATTAAGCAGAGCGAGTTATCGGGTAATGTTATGAATTGAGTACGACCAGCATTTATTATTAAGTGTTTATGGTCAAACCGATATTCAGCAATCATTTGTCTTAAATCCGAAGATAAAGATTTGTTATTAGGTGTGTATGGGAACGAATGAATCTTAAAGAGTTCGAATTTGTTCCTTATGTTGATCAGAGGAATTTTCACTAGTACAATTAGTCGACTGTTTGTCAACAGAGTAGAACACTTAAAGTTTTGATAATACTTCCACAATTCAGTGTTGGGATCAAATGGTAATTTAAGATGATCTGGAAGATGTTTGTCCAAGTCAGATAACACTCGTCGTAAGGTATTAATACGAACCACACTTGGAGCAATTCGTTTGGTAGTTAGGATACTTATTTGCGTATGCATGTGTTCTACATGAAATCTAGCAGCAGTAATCATTTGATTTATCTCTGTAATTCTTAGGTCAATATGATTATGCAAATTAGCGTAGTATTCCAATGTCGTTAATTTGTGTGATTGCTTGTTGAATGCCTCAGTGAGTACATGCTGAATATATTTAACTGTTTCAACCAACTGATTAGTTTTCATTCTATTTTCACGGATGTAATTCCGGGAGACGTCCATTAGGCTAAAACTTTCTTTGAGAGTGTGCTCAATTTTTCGTTGATTATTAGCCAATTTATTAATATTATTATTAATATTATTGAGGTCGCTCTCACTGACTGTTCCAAACAGCCAGGATAATCCTTCTCCTATGAAGGGGAGCAGCGACCTTTTAATCTTATGCGGCGAGTCATCGTGAAGCGTTTTGTATTCGACAAATTGCGAAACAACTTCTAAGTATTCGGTGTTCAGTATCTCTAAGTTTTCACTGAAACTCGCGAAGAGATCGTCGAATTGTTTAGTTGTACCTGTCAAGTTAAACGACTCATGTCCGTTTGTTTGTATTGTTTTTAACTTTGTTCGGTCCAACTCTTTTCGAGCTATCTTTATTTGTCTTGACAGGGATTTCAAGTAGTTTTGAAATGGTTCTAAGTTTACTACGAAACCTATTGTCCAATCTGCATTGGTCATATATATATCTTTAAGTTTTTGGAAAATCACATTATGTCGCGTCACAATAATGCTATTCGTTTGACCTAATTCTAGTGAGATTAAGGTCACACAGAGTACTAGTATTGCTGAAAATAGAAGAGTCACATGATTAGAGTGATCTCGTAGGTTAGGGTTGGGGTATGTCTAGTTGTTGTGTCTGGTTGCCTTTGTTATCCTTGTAATTGTAACTAGTTACTTAACTTAAATACACTCGTTGTTGGAGATGTGCACTTCTCCAAAAACTAATATTAATTCAAACATTCCTATCTATGGTATTATTTAGATTGGCGAATTTCAGGCGTGCAATGGTACTATTTAAAGTTAAGTCAATAAAATCAAATTTCCCTTCTTACTTTTACACCTATCTATTTTTACAAAGAAGGAATCAGACTGCAGTCACAGGGAGGAGTTCAGACAAAAAAAATATTTGTTTGATATTTGTTTGAAAGAGGACAGGTCTTCTGAAGAGGTGTACGTGACAGACGTACTCAGGTCAATTCTTCCAAAGATGTATACAGGTCAACACCGTGCCGTCGCACATGTCAACGCTGCACAATCCTCCCTAACAAGGAATTCTTTAGCAGAGCTAAAGAAGGCAAAGAATAAATGAGCAGCGGGGATAAACAAACCGCGGAATAAGCTCGGCCATTAATGGGACCTTGTAAATAATCAAGGACATGCAGTAGAAATGCATGTGATTTCGGCTAATCCATATCCATTAATGGAAAAGGGAACAACAGACTATTTGACGGTGTAGTCAGATATTTAGAGATCAGTCTCTAGAAGGGGGATAACTGTCAGGGGTTCAATGGTAAGCAGGCGACCAGGTTCAAACTGAGATTCAGCTGAGTCGTCCTCTGCTGTTGATAATTTGGCATGAACAGATTCAATGTCTGCAGCCATGGTGATGTCTTGTAATCCCAGATTGGGAGGTACATCATAATCGTCGGTAGATGCGTTATATGCATTGTGCATATTATCACTGTACTCTTCAGTAGAGGCATTATAATCATTCTGAGCCTCTTGAGCTAGTTTACGAGCACGCAGCTTGGTGCGAAGCTCGTTAAGGGGTATATCGTCTTCGTCCTCCGAATCTGATCTGACCTGGCGTTTCATTGTACGAAGACGCTGAAGAGGTATGTTATCCTCGGAGTCGGAGTCAGAATCAGATGAGGAGGGGGGTACAACATAGCGCTGCGCTCTGACAGCAGCTTCTTTGTCAGTTTTGACAGGCAGAGTCCAATCTATGGCAGCTCTGCGGAGGAGGTCAGCATGACTCTTAGTCACACGACCTGTAAGTTGATTACGGATGCGGTATGAAACAGGGGACCGCTTTTCAATGACGCGAAAATATGGTTGCCACTTAAGGGCTAACTTATTTTTGGTGCGATTGTCTTTATAATAGACAGGGTCGCCCACTTCAAAAGAGTTATCGGTCGCCTTCTTATCTTGGTAGGTTTTCTGTCGCTTTTTAGCAGACTGTAGATGACGATGCATCAAACGAAATGAACGATGCATTTCTTGAAGTGCGACCTTGTGAAAGTCTTCACCCACATACTTGTGATGAGGGCGGAGCAAATTGTCAATTGGTAAAATGGGGTCACGTTGATATAGCAGGTAGAATGGCGAGTATTTAGTAGATTCATTCACACTGAATCGTATACTAGCCAGTGTTTGGGGAAGATACAGATCCCATGTCTCAAGTTGATTCTTAAGCAACTTGGAAAGAATGTCATGCATAGTCCGGTGAACGCGTTCAACTTTGGCGTTACTCTGAGGATGATAATAAGAAGAAGTGACGTGATGAATACGAAGTTCTTCTAAGACATCATGCATGACTTGATTAATATTCTCGGTGCCATTATCAGTTACCAGTTCCAGCGGTGCTGAGAAACGAGGAAAAATCTCACTTAGTAACAAATTGGCAATAGTGGAGGCAGATTTGTCTGGTACTGCAAAACTTTCTGGCCAACCACTATAGAGGTCGATGAAAGTGACGATGTAGACGTTCCCACTTAACGTCTTAGGGTAGGGTCCACTTAAATCGAGACCAATTTTAGCGAAGGGGTAAGGTGCTATGTCTGTTTCTTGAAGAGGTGATTTCTTTTTCTGAAGTTTTCGACTTTGGCAGGGAATGCATTTTTCACAATATGCATATATATCTTTGTAAAGATTCTTCCAATAATACTTGGATTTGATTGAGGAAAACATTTTATCGGTACCTAGATGCCCATTATCATCGTGGTACTGCTGCATAATGTGAGCTTGTAAATGAGATGGAATGCACATGCGAAGAACAGGGTCATCCTTGGCATGACTAATATAATGCAAGATGTCATTGATAAGTATGTATTTTTCCCAAATGGAGGGGGGTGGATTGTTGCAATTATATTGTTTCTTAAGCTCTACTATCTCAGCGTCTTTATCTTGTTCTAGAGTCATGTTGAAATCAACATGTGTGAGTTGAGATTGACGAGGTAAGTCATCTGGAGGAATTATGCACTTAGCAAATTCTTTGGGTTCAAATTTGTTAGAATTTATGGCTGTCACTTGATAAGCCTTATCACTGATCTCAGGAATGTCTTCACCATCTGAGGAATCAGTATCAGTATGAGGATTTAACGGAGAAGGTGCAGGTGGACGAGAGAGCCAGTCTGCACAGAGATTCGAAGGACCTGGTATGTATTCAATCTGGCAATTATAGCCAGCAATATCCAGTGCCCAATTCTGAAGTTTCTTATTGGCACTAAGAGGGCCTTTAAGAAGATGTTCAAGAGGTTTGTGGTCAGTACGAATGGTAAACTGAGCATTTGATAAGTAATGATCAAACTTTCGAAGGGCATAGTGAATGGCGAAGCATTCCTTTTCAATTGTGGCCCAGCGGCGTTGAGTATCACTAAGTTTGTGTGAGAGGAAATAGATTGGTCTTTCCAATTCACCAGCGATGGTGGGATCAAGACTTGGGTCTTCATAAGGTTGAGTAAGACATGCCCCGATACAATTGTCAGAGGCATCAGTATATAACCAATATGGTTTGTTGACGTCTGGGTATGCAAGATAAGATACTCCAGTTAGTTTTGATTTCATGGTATCAAAGCTTCTTTGGCATTCATCAGTCCATTTAAACTTTGAATACTTTTTAGTGAGATTAATCAGAGGTGTAGCGATGGCGCTAAAACCAGGAATGAAACGACGATAGTATGATGTCATTCCCATAAATGATCTAACTCCTTTAATATTGGTAGGTGGTGGAACATCTCGAATGGC
This sequence comes from Siphonodentalium dalli, assembly GCA_032622095.1. Lineage (NCBI taxonomy): Eukaryota > Metazoa > Mollusca > Scaphopoda > Gadilida > Siphonodentaliidae > Siphonodentalium > Siphonodentalium dalli. Next base: position 138,439,415 of record CP136067.1, on the reverse strand, counting down.
CTTGACTTTATCAAGGTCGGGTTTGACACCATCTGAGTTAATAACAAAACCTAAGTACTTGGTCTCAGTTTGGAAAAACTTACACTTTTTCAATTTGAGTTTCAATTTATGTTGTCGAAGGCGATCGAAGACAGTTTGAATGTCTTTACGATGTTGAGCCTCCGTCGGCGAGAATATCAAAATATCGTCTAAGTAGGCTAATGAGCGATCTTGTAGGCCATCTAAGACGACGGACATGAGCTCTTGAAACAAACTTGGGGCATTTGAAAGACCGAAACTCATTACCTTGAAAGAATAGGTCCCTCTATGGCAAGTAAATGTAGACTTTTCACGGGCATCTTCATCTAATAAGATTTGCCAGTAGCCTGACTTAAGATCAAGCGCTGTCAGGTATTTAGAGCCATTTAGAGAATTCAATATGTCATCAATGACCGGGAGTGGCCAAGTAATTGGTTTAGTAATAGCATTGAGCTTACGAAAGTCAACACAAAATCTTGATGAACCATCTTTCTTGCCCACAAGTAAGCAAGGAAAGGACCATGGTGATCTAGCAGGGGTAATGATATCTGATTCAAGCATATCATCAATTGCCTGGTCCATGATCTGCTTTTTAGCCAATGGAACACGGTATGGTTGGCACTTGATGGGTGCATTACCTTGTGTATCTATTTTCATCTTTACTGTGTCAGTAAAGGTTAGGTCTGCATCAGTTGCAGCAAAGAGACCTTCATTACTTTTAAGAAGATCTGTGATTATTTGTTTCTTATCTGAGGGCACATCAACCTCAGCATAATTAATTTTTGATGGCTTGGTGTCACGGGAAAATGACTGAGTGGGTGACTGGGAGACTTCAGAAATCTGAGCTGTCTCAAGAGGTTCAACCTTGCCTAAGACACATCCCTTTCTAAGTTTATAGAACTTGTCAGTATCATTGACAAGGTATACAGGGATGCTGCCTAAAGAAGTAAGGTCATTAACATTAATGACTGCATCACTTAAGTTCAAGCCGGGTTGTTCAGACAAGAACCCATGATCCAGAGAACTAACTTGTAACAGGTTAGTGTCGAATAAGCCACATCCGCCAACGATGTGAGCACAAGTTAAGAGACAACTCTGGGGCTTGAGAAGTGCTTCCTTCTTAAGTCTAACAAGGCTTGCAATCTCTAAGTCAGGTACCATTGGAACGATGCGATGATTAATCTTCAAACATTGTAAGTCGAAGAATATTCGCACACAGTTTTGAACCATCCAGTCAGTACCTAAGATTATATTGCGGGTCATATTTTCCACGATATAAAAATCATGTTTCATCTTTAACCCACTAACTTTGAAAGGTAATTCAATTTGACCGATACATTTGAGTTCACTTCCTGTGACTGAAGTCAAATTATCCTTCCTTCTGTTAAGTTTGGGTCTATTTGTGATTTGTTTATATAAACGGTTGCTAATGATGGAGCACTGTGCTCCAGTATCACAAAGGGCACGAACACGTTGTTTGCCTATTTGAAGCAATATTGAGGATGGCACAGGCGTACCTGTAACATTCACTTCTTTGGATGTTTCATTTTTGAATTTTTCAGAAGTTTTTCCATTTTTATTTGATTTGGGGTTATGAGAGACTCCACGACCATGTATGGTATGTTTCATTTGAGTATCTGTTTGCTTGCTTGCTTTAGTTAACTTTTTAACTTGGTTTAACCATTCTTTTCTATCTTTAAGTTGATTTGCAACATCATTTGTTTTATGAGACTTTTCAACTATTTTAGCAGTTTTACTAGGTTTATTGTGTTTTGTGTACCGTACATTCGGTTTGGGTAATTTCATTTTAAGTACATTGTATTTATCATTAGTCTCAACAAGTTTGAACTTGGAGTTGGAATTTTGATTTTTCATAAAATCCTTTGTTTTACGACGGTGTTGTGGCCTTGAAGGCATTGGACTATCAGGCACATGTATATTTGTATAGTCTGGAGGACAATAGTCTTGTTCCAGTACACTATACCTGTTGTTTGGATAAGAAATTTAAAAATTGGGCTGATTTTTAAGTTTTTGAGTTTTATTACTATGTTCAGTCTTGTTTGAGTTCGTTTGACCTTGAGAATACGGAATTCGTTGTTTGGGACTAAGATTTTTGTTTGGAAATTGATTTATTCCATTTTTTGTGTTTTTCAATTTTGTGTCATCTTGTTGGCCATTTTGGTCGCCATCATACAGAAATTTTTTTATTTTTTGTTTTTGTGAATTTTTCGATTTCCCGTAATGTAATAAGTTACTGTAGGCTTGATTTGGTTGTTTCTGAGTGTTTTGTCCCTTAAATGGGCACTCAATAGATGATTTTTGAAAACTCCTATTTTTCGAGTTTTGCTGTGCTTTTTCAGTTTTATTATCCCATGGCGAGGCGAATCGCGGATTTATGGAGTGTCTCTCTCGATTCGCATGTATTTTATGCGGATTATTCAGTGATTTAACATGTTTATGGGAGTTAGACCCACGGTTGTCGAATTTTCGCGTTCGTGGATCCGCACGTTTAGTGTCAATTGTATTTGGCGTCTTGTGACCCATGACATAAGTATTCTTCACTTTATTTAACTTATTTGTGTTCTCCAATGATTTCTTGTTCGATTTTACTCGATCAGCATATGACAATTCGGAATGCAAGTGATGATGCACCGGTTTGACATGAAGGTCGGCGTTGGGTCGCGCGTTGTCAATCATTTTTACTGTGGGTCTGGCATAGTGTATATGCTTTGTACTCCCATGACCAGATATGTTTTTACAATGTGAATCGTAACGGTTGTCATACGTTCTAGTAAATCTGTGCGAATTTAATGGAATTACATTCGTTGAGGGTAAATTTTTACGTGTTAAATTTGGATAGAGTGCTTTATTGGATACAGTTTTGTAAGGCTTTGATTTATGTTTAATATGGTTAACCCGCGCGCGCGCCTTGTCACGAACAGGTTCTACTCGTTTAAAGAGGGATTCGGTTTTCTGTTTTGCTGCTCGTCCAACTCGTTACGCATTCGGCGTTTAAAGTTTGGGTTCGTTGTCCCATAATCGTACAAGTGGTCCTTGTACCAACATTCACGAGTATCATGATATGTTAGCTTCCAACAGCTTCGACAAAATTTGGTTGGCGGTTGAGGAGAGTTATTTATTGTGTGAACATGTGTATTTTGTCTTGGGCGGAGTCTACAAGCTTCATATTTGTGGCCCAATTTGTGACAGTAATTACACTGCACTATTTTTGGTTTGACCCTATTTACATCCATCGGTTCTTGTCCCGATGGGGTTTCATTCGTCGGTGTGCGATTGAAACGCATTGAAAATCGTTTAAGGATATTAAAATCCTCCACAGCTACGAAAGCTGCTTGATCCAATGTTTGTGGATCTTCTCTCAAGATTTTCATCTTGAGGTTTGTGTCATTTAACCCGTCAGTGAAATACTGTACCAACTGACGTTGTATTGCAGGGATGGCTAATTCTTCATACTCGAAAGCATCCACTGCTAATTGGCGAACTGCCTCTACATATATATGTATATTTTCCCCTGCTTTTTGTTTGAAGCTTCTTACTTTTGCAAGAGCCTGATGTTTGTCTGTTATTTCCGCGAATCTAATCGTTAGTTCGCGTTTTATTTGGTTCCACGTGACCCCTTGATTTTCGTGATGATATCGCGTGAGAAATTCAGCTACAGGGCCGCCTGTACGCTGAAGTGCGACTAACCATCTTTCTTCTTCTGGTGTACCGAGTATATTACAATACCGGTCTATTTGTTTTAAGAATTCCCTTAATTTCCGAGGTTGTCCCTCGTACCTTTCTACCATTGTAGATAAAGTCAACGCGCTTTGCGCGGCGGTTTGCGTACGAATCGCATTGGTTTGTTGTCCCAGATTCAAATTGAATCCAGCAAATTGCTGCTGGATTCCTGCCAAGACGAGCCCGATTTGCTCGTTTTGTCTCAACAAATGTAAGGCGGCATTTAAGTCGCCTTGTTGCCCGGGTTGTGGTTGAGGATTTTGCGGTTGTTGTTGTGGAACAGGTGCGTCCATATTTGCTTCGTCCGCGGGTAAGGGTACGTTCAAATGCGCACCTTGTATATCATCAACAATTTGAGCCATTATTTAAAATATCTTTAACTCGTTTTAAACGGATACTTTATACATCGACCACTTTCAAACGTGTGACAAATGTTGTTATTTTTAATCCACACGGAGAATTCTATGACGTGGACCCAGTCTCTAAATAGTATACATTTTCGAATTATTTTAATTTCGGAGACGGTCCCGTACCGTGTATTTTCTAATTGATATATTTGTGGTTTTAAAATGGCGCAATATTCATCATACGTTAGCTTTTCCAATTCAAAACAGTCCGGCAGAAAATCGTCATAATTTTCGTCAGGCCAGGACGGAACGGTTTTTAATGCTGCATGAATTTTAGCTAATAAATCTGGTTTTAATTCGTCTTGAATTTGGGAAGCCAGGATGTTAGATTTTGATTTTTAGAACCCAGGGTGTCAGAAATTCGTTTTTATGAGCCATGGTTTTTTAGAAAAGGTGGGCTAGAAAACGTCAGATTCTAGGGTCTTAGGTGTACTCACCTATCTTCATCCTTGAAATTGTCGTCGTGGTTGATCCTGCTCACGGCACCAGTTGATCTCTATGTGGCAGAACCCCGTACGTTGGAGATACGACGTTCCGACCGGACTTCACGTTGTGTATTATTTTTGGTATGACGACAACTCATGGAACCGTAGATATCTGTTTATTTCTAGAGCATAATTTCGCTTCTCAAGATAGGTCAGCTGATGCTAGCATTCTCAGGCTCTTCTGGATCAGTAAGTCTTTCCCAGGGCGGTACTCATAGGAGGACTCAGTCAACTGAACACTGATGGGTAAAACCTCAGTGCTTATATGTAAAAGTGGTAACCTACTTTTCAAAATCATGTGACGATGTTACTGGCCAGGCTTGACAACTAGTTGTCAACGGCTCGTCACTAAAGTTAGCTTTAGTATAGCTTTCGTATATCATGACCAGTGCAGGGTACCAAAACAACTAATAACTTTTAGACCTCTGCACTGGTTCGACTGGGGACCTTCCTGAGAGCTAGCTAGAATCAGCATCGCGTGATCTCGTCATCGTGCTAAGTACGGCTGTCCGACTAACAATCCCACGCCTGTTATTCATGCATCGTAATAGTTGGAACTGATGCAATAGTCTACAGGGGCGTGATCAGGCAGGGGCGCACATCGTTCTGTTACATCTCCACAGACTGTCTTATAGTATTATTTGAGTGATATATGGGACTCTCCACAGACTGTCTTATAGTATTATTTGAGTGATATATGGGGCTCTCCACAGACTGTCTTATAATATTATTTGAGTGATATATGGGACTCTCCACAGACTGTCTTATAGTATTATTTGAGTGATATATGGGGCTCTCCACAGACTGTCTTATAATATTATTTGAGTGATATTTGGGACTCTCCACAGACTGTCTTATAGTATTATTTGAGTGATATTTGGGACTCTCCCCAGACTGTCTTATAGTATTATTTGAGTGATATTTGGGACTCTCCCCAGACTGTCTTATAGTATTATTTGAGTGATATTTGGGACTCTCCCCAGACTGTCTTATAGTATTATGTGAGTGATATTTGGGACTCTCCCCAGACTGTCTTATAGTATTATTTGAGTGATATTTGGGACTCTCCACAGACTGTCTTATAATATTATTTGAGTGATATTTGGGACTCTCCCCAGACTGTCTTATAGTATTATTTGAGTGATATTTGGGACTCTCCACAGACTGTCTTATAGTATTATTTGAGTGATATATGGGACTCTCCCCAGACTGTCTTATAGTATTATTTGAGTGATATATGGGACTCTCCACAGACTGTCTTATAGTATTATTTGAGTGATATATGGGGCTCTCCACAGACTGTCTTATAATATTATTTGAGTGATATATGGGGCTCTCCCCAGACTGTCTTATAGTATTATTTGAGTGATATATGGGGCTCTCCACAGACTGTCTTATAATATTATTTGATATATGGGGATCTCTCATACCAACTAATAGCAAAAACAAAGACATAAAAATAAAACAACTTTATAAATCTATATTAAAACAAAATGGTTTTAAAAAACAACACATGTCAACAAATGAACAGACAGATCCTACAGATTCACATAATATGATATGAAATAATCTCAACATGTTTACATCAACAAACAAAAGAGTAGTAAGCATAGCATTTAGGACAAGTCTGGCACATCATACATGAATTCATCTACTTTTCCCGTATTTAAATTTGCACACTTTGAATTTGCAAAACTCAAAATATACTCGTGTATCTGATGGCATACAATTTAGTTACGATTCTTAAAGGCACACATAATTTTCGAGTTAACAATTATTTTGTTATAGTGTCTTGAAAGTTGATATACGGTTTTAATAACAATCTGTCATAAAATATTTTTAAAATACAATAATTCATCACCATTTGAAACATCTGTGTCTCAGAAGATGCCCATAGAGAAATAAAAAAACTGCTGAAATAATAAAAAAAAAAGACCCCCCCCCCCCAATATGGCTCCCAGAATGCAATGGAATTCAAACTAAAAATGTATTTTCAATAGTAGGCGAATAACTCTATCTTTAAAATATAGATTTATTCCCCTCCATTGAAAATAATACACTGGATAAGTTGATAATGCAATGTTTTGGAGCTTCCTCTTTGAAATGGTATATGATATGGCATATATTTTATATATGTCATCTGGGGGTTCGAAAATTAAGTGGGCCTTTAATCGTTCCCTGCGTGTAGATTAAAATACCAATACGATATAAATGCACAGAAGGTGACAGTTGATTATGTAGCTGTAAGTATACATAAATCAACTAGGGCACTTTGTCCCATAATAACTATGTTGTTTTGATAGTTATGTGTATCATTGACATGGATGGATTGGCATCGATCATCGATAAGTACATTGACTGCAATGACCATCGATAGGGTGTTGACGGAAGCTGCGATGGTGCAGCATTATATATCATGTGCCAGTGCATTCTCTTATATGAGACTTTCCCATAGGGAGCCTCGCATATATAAGAGAATACACTGGCTTACAAGGTCAAGGTGAATATTATTATATAGGCCTATGTATTCTGTGTCAATGCATTCTCTTATATAAGCGAGTCTGCCATAGGGAGCCTCACATATATAAGAGAATGCATTGGCACAGGATTTTCGCAAAATTTCACATAGCTCCAGTCATGGAAGTGTTAATATTTATTAATACACAATCCCCTTTATTGTTTTCCCTTTGTTCCATTAAATCTTTTGATTTGAACTATTTTCCACTTAATTTTAAATTTAATTTGCATCCTGACGGGTGTGCGAAAAATAGTACCGCGCGAATTTAAATACGAGAAAGGTATTGTAGTTATGGAGAATGATTCTAAAGGTCTGTCTGTTCTGATAGTATAAGCAGATTACAGACAGAGAAACGCAATAATAATTTCCATAATTTACATAGTTATTAGCTGATAATCCCTACAAATGAATGCATGGGAATAAATTAACGACCCTTCTGTCACTGTCTAGTTAATAAAGTATTGATCACAATTAACTCGTGTCAAGCGTCCAACTTTATTATAGTATATACATCATTAAGCAAATAATCAAAATATGTCAACAAAGATTTTCAAGCTTATTTTTTTTTTTTTTTAGCTAAAAGCTAAGCTGAAAGCTAACCATTCATTTGTGACTTCTGATCATAATTCTAAAATAAACATAACAGTGTGTATGTCGATTATATTTTAACACACAATTTAAAGATGCATAATCCGATTAAGCGCCCCTCAAATACTATTTATCTGGATTCGGGGGTAAAAAAAATATTTGATTCGAGTCGAGGAACCCACTTATCAAAGCTCAGAGTTATTAGATATAAATTTTTGAAATCTATTATTTTTCACCATCGAGAATTATTAGTGGCCCAGTAAAAAGTCGACGAGCCAACGGTCTCGGACCAAACTGCAGATGAAGATGGATAACTCTAAATTCACGAGGTATTGTGTTGATAATAGGACAAAATTTCGTCGAACAACATGTTGATAAATAGCACGTTTCGGGCAATTATACTATAGTTGAGAGTGGATAAACATTATTTTTTGAGCAATTAATCGATTCTGATAACTGAAGCGGCATTTCTAAAAACAATTGTTGTTGTTGGGGAGTCAGGAAACATAATTATGTGTATATCTGATTGAAAAGTCAATGTTTCATATCATTCTGATATTTTATACATGATAAACATTGTAAATTGCAAATGAATGTACAATACCTTATAATTTATGACCGTTTAAAACCATTCTCACTCATAGAAATATTTGGTTAAAAGAAACCTAAAAATTGTCTGTCATGGCACATAGCTTAGTTTACATAATGCATGTACATGTATATGCAAACAAATTAAATTCTTCAACATTATCAAAAACAATATGTACATTAATAAATTGACCCTGCTAAAAAATCTACAAAAAATGAAGTTAAAAATGTATAATACAATGGAACATGTTCTCAGATTTTTGGTAATAACTTGGGGCCCATATTATAAAATATATACTTTATAACATACAGAATATAAAGTTATAAATAAAACATCACATTGCTAATAAATAATGCACACTATGGCAGCAGCTTGCAATTGAGCAATTGCGCTGGTAACAGGCAAGACATAAGGCAGTATTAAGCATTGTCCAAATCCAAGCCTTGGAATAGTGTATCTGTCATTTGCAGAATAAGGTCCCCAGTGGGTGAATTTAGTGATGCTACCCCGCATAGCGGGCTAGCATCACCAAATTCACCCTCTGGGAACCTCATTCTGCTGGGGTGTAAGCAGAGTGAGGTCCACAGAGGGTGAATTTGGTGATGCTAGCCCGCTATGCGGGGGTAGCATCACTAAATTCACCCTCTGGGGACCTCATTCTGCAAATGAGACACTATATCAAGGCTTGTCAAAATCTGCTGATGCGATCATAATATCCAGACCATTTAACCCTTCCGTGCCGGGAGCCGTGCTGGTGCAGCATTAAATATGCGACCCTCCCGATGGGAGACTTTCATATATAAGAGAATGCACGGTCACAGGGAGCTCCAGTCATGGAAGGGTTAAGATAATCCCGCCACTGGCTCAGTCATTCACTACTCCGCGACGTAACGCTCCCGACATGCTGAGAACGTTACGCGTTAGCATAGTGAAAACAGACAGCTAGCGTCTAGTCTATAGGATTAAGATTGCACCAGAAGACTTTGGAATAGTCGAGGTAAGATGAGAATACAAAAAAAATAAATATATATATATATATATAGTGAAGTGATCCGAGTCTCAGTCTGTAAACATTCATACTGAGTATATCGTAGTCTCGCCCAGTCTGTGTAAAACACTCGGTCATACTGACATACTGAGTCTATGGTAGTAGCATCGACTTTTCAATTCTCAGAACTGATGCGATTATAATATCCAGACCATTTAAGATTGCAACAGAAGTACTTTGGAATAGTCGAGGCAAGATGAACATGAACATATATATACTAGTGAAGGGATCCGAGTCTCAGTCTGCGTAAACATGCACTTAGATGCATACTAGCTGAGTCTATGGTAGTACTAGTATCATCAACTTTTCATTTCTCGGAACCAGCACAGAATTCCCAAAATTACGCCACAATGTCTTATGTTAATCATTTCGATTGGACAAATGCAATTTAGAGTAAGTTCTGATTGGCCGCGTACCTGCTGCGGACATTCTATTCCCAAATCCCGGGATTATGTGTAATTACCTCCCATGATTGGGTGTAATGTTTCAGAATCTCGAGGTTCGGAACTAAAAACTCTGCGGCATGTAAAGAATACTCGCTAGATGTATTATCTATACTAATAAAACTCAATTGTGTTTGTCTGGTTGTTTGTTTGTTTGTCCGCTTATGGGCGAACAAACAACTCGACCATCGGAGCTAAAATGTCTTTAAAAGACAACGAATGTAACGTAGTTAACAAGGCGCACACATAAACGAGCAAAACGCTCTTTATTCCAACCATATCAGGAATATATTCATAGTGAACGCTCTTTATCATTATTCTACACAGAGATCGCAATCAACGTCACACGCCGCCTCGAATAGTATAAGCGAGCGACCAGAACTATATCCGGAATACAAACCGGAACAGATCAACAGTGACACGTTGTTCATTGTAACAGCTTCAAGTTCTCAAGTAAAATCGGCAAACAGAGAAAGTCTATTGGACGAGTAGCCGAGACACCTGACGCACAGCAAGATCGCCTAAACTATGCGCGAAGACGACCGATGTGGTGTACGTACAACGAATGTATGTCAAAACACTTCAATTTGTTTCCAATCTTCCACCCGAGCAACTCTGGGTACCCCAGTTAGTATACTATGTTTGCGTGTCTCTGAAGGTCACTGTCTGAGTATATTTATAACCTCCAGTTGAGAAGGTGAAACTGGGGGAGTAAATATGATCCGCGATCTCATGTTCTCAACGAGAAATATGACTGGACGGACAGACAGACCAAATACATAATACGGGCGTATAAATATGATCTCATATTGTTGAAGAATCAACGTTTGTTCTGATCGACAATTCGCTGGAGCTCCATCTTTCCGAGAGTATATACAATATATTTAACATAAGCAGCTGGAACATTGTAAACATAAACAGATAACATGCATACGTCAACAAATAACATGACAAAACTTACAAACAACTTTACAACCATTCTGCTTGCTAATGTTCATTCAAAAAGATTGAAGAAGTTGAGCCTATTTATCAACAATCAGGTATATGATTTAACCCTTTCACGACGGGAGCTGCGCTGCTGTAGCATGAAAGATCATGTGCCAGTACATTTTCTTATATATTCGAGTCTCCCATAGGGAGCCTCACATATATAAGAGAATGCACTGGATTACTAGGTCAAGGTAAATATTGCTAGACCAACGTATTCTCTTATAAATGGGAGGCTCGCTATGGGGGACTCGTGTATAAGAGAATGCATTGGCACAGGGTTTTTGCAAAATTTCAGGAAGTTCCAGTCATGGAAGGGTTAAATATGCATTCAGGATTAAAGATGTATTCATAATTGCATACCTCCAGTCGCAACAACAACATACACAATATAATTTCTCTTGCTTAATTAATGTTTGAAACCAACTGTCATATATATACTAGAGCTATGTACCATATGGTGTCCTTCTGTTATTGAAAAATTAACAAAATAATAGTTATTGCTGTCCGTCCAAATCATAAAAAACTATGTAAAATAAATGGATAGCAAATTCAATATCAGACAAGATATTCAGTTGGCACATCTCGTTCTAAAGGTGTTGTTTTGAACACTACGTTACACAAGAAACTTATGTATTACGAAGTAAAACAGGTTTGTATTATACACAATCCACTTTCTATAATAAATGGATTCCTCTATTCAAATATAAAACAAGTATACATTGGAATAGTTCATTACTCATTTGGAGGGGTGTTCGTGTAATAAAAGCAGACGACAGGTACAAACCAGATAATACAAGAGCAGAATGATTCATATTCATTGAAGGGAAATTTTCAGATAATAAGTTCATGGTCGTTTATCAAACTTAATATCTGAAAATGTCCTAATGGAACTACTCGTCAATGAGTATTTGGTATAGAAAAGGGGTAAGAAGCCTGCCTCCGTTATCAAAAATTGAATTCAAATATTATTTGCTATATTCAATTACTATAAATCAATAGATACATTGCTGTTATATTGATAAAGGAGGCATAATCCAAAATCAGATAAATAACTAATGGGTTCTTTGATTGCACATTATAGTCTAATCCAAAGAATTATATAAGCAAAATGTCAAAAAATAATTTAACATTCATGAAAAATGTTGCCATTATGAACGCACGTATCAGTATAATTATGTCTGACCAAGCCTTGAAATTGTGCCTGTCATTTGCAGAATGAGGCCCACAGAGGGTGAATTTAGTTATCCTACCCCGCATAGCGGGCTAGCATCACCAAATTCACCCTCTGGGGACATCATTCTGCTTACACCTCAGCAGAATGAGGTTCCCAGAGGGTGAATTTGGTGATGCTAGCCCGCTATGCGGGGTAGCATCACTAAATTCACCCTATGGGAACCTCATTCTGCAAATGACAGACACACTATTTAAAGGCTTATGTCTGACTGAATCGTGTAGATAATCTAATAACACTGATCCCGAGTTATTAAAGATAAAAAATAAAAGATCAGTTCCTTCTAAAATCTATTAACAGTATATAGACTAAAAATACTAAACAATTTAGCAACTCGTATATACAATTCCTGGTTTTTGTAATTTGGTATTAAGCTAACAAGAAGCAAACTGAAATGTTTGTTTCACTGACAGACTATTCATGAAGATATTTGTATTTGTTTGTTTGCCAAGGCAACAGTAATTTGATATCCTGGTTTACCATCCTATATGTAAAACTTTGTTCTCCATTGCAAATTACAAAATATGCCACTGCATGCTTGGTTTATAATAATATTTATATGTATATTATAAAATAGTTGATGGCAGGGTATTTCCTTTTGTTTTCCCCTGTTTTTCTCTTTGTCCACTATTTAGACTGTTTTTTTATGAAAAGAAGTAAAAACTATTTTGTTTAACAAAATAATTCGTTTTCAAAAATCTTTTGAAATTAATTTTACTGTTTGTCAATTGTTGAGGGTGATATTTGTTTTATTATTTATTTCTCTCCTGCATCTATCTTTTTCCTACCCAAATGTTCCTAAACCAGGTTATACTATTGGTATGGCCCGACAAAACGTTGTATTCTTCATGGTGGCATCTTGCCGGATCATCTCGGTTTTAGGGCCCTGCGAATCGGCACATTCAAAATCCGATATCGAATCGATAGGCCGATGTCGATATCGAATCTCAAATTGAATTTGCTAGCCATGTGTGCACAGTGTACATGTCTCAAAGTCGGTCGCAAGTACATGTATGTTCCAATAAACTATAAAGGAAAAAAACAGATGTAAGCATTTGAAAAATAAAATTGCGCTTGAGATTAGCCATTTGTATAATTTAACGCAAGACCTAAGTTGCGACAGATATCGCGGATGCATCATTCACTTATCATCACACTGCGAAAAATTCGTCACAATGTGTCAATGATGGGACAAATTGGATATTCAAAAATATGTGAAACAAGGGGTCCAATTCGATGTCGACACAAAATCACACCAGCAAGATATACATCGAATCTCAAACATTCGCAGGGCCCCACTAGGTTTTAATATATATTCATTATTTATAGCTAGCTAACTGTCAAGCATGTCAAGTATTTATCACAATGTGTGACCCGCCATATCAAATCCAGTCGTAAGTCGGGATTTGTTTTACCCTGTGCCAATGCATTCACTTATATATGCGAGTCGACCATAGGTCGCCTCGCATATATAAGAGAATGCATTGGCCTAACAAATTTTTTATCATTTTTTTTTAAATAAATGTTTCTTACAATGTTTAGGACATAAAATAAAAAACATCCATTACCCTGCAGGGAGCCCCACACATATATAGAAGCATATAGAAGAGTGTCGTTTGCTCATGTTTGTCTGGGGCTCTGTATGGGTGAAATTATAAAATTGTTAAAGAATACAAGAACAAATTATTAAAATTGTAAAAAATTGTTAGGCCAATGCATTCTCTAATATATGCGAGGCGACCTATGGTCGACTTGCATATATAAGAGAATGCATTGGCACAGGGTAAAAAAAAAATCCCAACTTACGACTGGATTTGATATGGCGGGTCACATATAGTCTTAGGTTATCATGATTTCTATAGGGATCTTTCAGAATATCCAAATAATTTCAATAGTGTAACCTTAGGTTACCTTTAAAATTTATGTCTGAATAATCACATTCTAGCTACAATTGGAATTTAATGAAAAACAACAATGGTAGCATAATCAAGGGTATGGATTGGATCGGCCTATCTTTTTGGAAATATAAGGACCTTCATGAATATTTCTGATGCATTCTTGATTTCTCTTATCCAATGTCAAGTTAATGGACAGCCACGTGATAATAACTGACTTAGGGCAAAATCCACTGGTTATCAATGTAGATTAAAATCATGAAAGTAACTACTCATCCGGAATATGCTCTTTGTGCGCCTGTAATTTGAAATAAAGCACAGTTTGACATTTAAACATGTCCCCAAACTACATATAAGTTATCGCCACTTACACATAATGACAGCCACTTTATTTTGTATTGTTGATTACCATTGCCTTCTAACACGAAGCAAATGTAATATCCGTAGTGTTGTGTTCATATAGGTTAATTACATCAAGGCTGAAATAAATGTTGAGCATGGGAAATATGTCACAGCAACATGCAACTTCGCAGTAGCATCAATATAAGATTCCTGTTAGTAAACAATATTTCTAACTCGAAATGCATGGTTGATATTATTAAGTGATTTTTAATGTAATGCATTAATATCAAAGAATAAATATTATTTTCTGATAGTATGAACACAATGGTGGCTACGACAAACATATACATGTATGGGTCACATTGTGTATATGTTTGGAATTCAGTACAATTGTTTTTATATAGTGTGACCACATAAGAATGATTTATGTTGCTGGTATTTAGTCATTAGAGAGGTTCCGCTAATAGTTTGTAACTTGTATCTTGTAGGCATTAAGCTGCCAATTTCGGATAGATGTTATTATATACATAGTTCATTCTGGTTTGGAGACAAATATCAGAGTTAGTTAAATGCAATCGACTATGGTGATTGACTCTTCAATTTATAACCAGATATAATTCAACCGATTGATATAACTTCAACATTAACAGAATTATCCCTTCTGCAACCAAACTCACTATTATTCTGCCAAAGTATTGTTAGAAATCGGTGAAACTGGATGTTCCCTAAATTGCAAATATTTATTAACATTCTCACACATTCACTGTCGCTATGATATGCTGTAATGTACTACAAGCCACAATCTACAAGCAGATATCGAACCTTCCTATTATGGCAACTCAAGAATTTGAAAAAAGGTCCCGAATTAGATTGTAACGTTGACAGTTATTTGATTGCATATACTTACTGTAATGACATTATAGACATAGCATTTTACCATAATTTTGTTATGTATGAGGTGATATCACACTGCATCCCATGTCCCAGAAGGTACCTGTTGCCATGGTATCCATACACGTTGGAAGCGATAGGTCACATTGTATTGCCCTGACCAAATAGTTATCTCTTTCATCATTGGGGTTTCCATGAAATGATATCACGCCGAATTCCCCGTATCCCATCATATACCACGGTCGCCCGTATGTATGAAGGGGACATCTCCCTGATCCGGTTGTGATTGACCCGGTTGTGAGTAGATATCAGCATCACCATTGTTTCCATGTTTGAGAGGACATCACACTGAATTCCACTGTCCCAGTATATACATACTGAATGTCACTGTCCCAGTATATCTCCTGGTCGCTATGGTTTCCATGTATGATGGGATACACACTGAATTTCACTGTCCCCGTAGATATAATGGTGGACATGGTTATGGTGGGATACACACTGAATTTCACTTTCACAGTGGATAGCATGGTCGCCATGGTTTCCATGTATGAGGGGAGCATGTACCATGCTGTATTGCAGTAGCTATTACTGTCACCAGGGTTTCCACATATGAGCCAATATAACACTGAAATTCACTCTCCCAGTAGATATCACAGTCATCATCATGATATGTCACACTTGATATCCCTGTCCCAGTAAATAACACTGTTACAAAACAGTCACATCGGTTTCCGTAATTGAGGCAATATGCCACTGTCTTTACATGTCCCAGTAGATATCGCGGTTGCCATGTTTTCCATGTATCAGTACCGATCACGCTGCATTTCCCCGTCCTTTAGCACATTCCCCGCCATTTAGCACTGTATATGTCGGATACAGGATATCCTTTTTCAAAAGAAGACATCGATCACCAGCACCATTGTTGTAATTCAGATTTGAGCGACTAATAATCCATGATTCCATATCACACAGAGTTCTCGTGATCGTTTACACCATTACCAGAGATTAAAGTATCTCTGCCATTACTGTCAGCTGGGATGATGTGAGTACTTGCACTGAGATTAGTTAACTCTGTCGCTTTCTCTTGGTTCTTTAGTTTGACTACAGGCGATTCGATCCTCACCTTTTTAAAGTCCGGTATAAAGGTCAGCAGATATACTAATATGGAGATGGCGAGGAGCCATTCGGAAAACGTTGATGTTAAGTATAATCCTCTCAGACTGTCCTGTGGAGATAACATATCATAAAATTTTAGAGAGTTCATTTCGATAGATAATGTTTCAATAATGGACAAGTAATAACTGTTTAATGCCATTATTTTAAGTTTTGTATTTAACTATATTTCGGAAGAGATGGTGTGTGGTCGTATATATGTAACGACAAATAATGGTTCCTGTTATCAGGGATAATTATTGGTCGTTACATATATACGACCACGCATAATCTCTTCCCTTGCCTCGGAAAGTAGAAAGAAACACTTAAAACAATGACACTAAACAATAACACACTGGTCAGGTTTTAAAACTTAATCATTTATAACAGAAGAGATTCTGAAATCTTTACTAGCACTTGTGGCATGCACAATATGTCCTTTTTCATTAACACCATTCAATGCATATATGTTATTTAAAAAGAACAAAATCTGTGAAATTAAATGTTTATGACAATATAAATATCAACAGTGGGGTATTAAAATAAAATATTTAGATAGCATGTGTGCATGTGACACACTAAATCCAGTTTTGTGATTGGTCAATTAATTGTCCATTGGGTCATGCGTTTCATATCCAAATAAAACACACCATATACAACACGAACCGAATCTTGTTAACCTATATGACTAAATGCGGTAGATATAATAAATGGTCGTGCGTGACTATTTGTCAATCACGCATCCAGTAAAAGAGAAACTTAATTTTCATAATTATGTCTGGTCTGGTCAATTGAAACCAACAATACTGCCATTGAGCCAAACACGTGTGCAGCTGCCGACCATGCAACCTGTGCTTTCTGAAAGGATGATCGAAACTGTCACACCAATTAAGGTTATTGTGAAATAACCTTAATGGGTAATTGAGTGACCACGATTGTTTTAAAGATTTCCCTGAATTATCGGCGTCTGGTTAAATTATTCAATCATAGCTAAAATATAAATCAATGTGACTGAGTAAATACCCAACGGAAAGTATTGCAAGGGTTTATACAACTTACATATTTCGTTCCTTCACCAGCTTTCTTCTTTTTACCATAGAAGACTCGTGTTGCAGCAACTTGTCAGTTAAGGAAGGCACATTCAAAACAATAATACATATAAGTACCTATGTCCACAGGGCTCAATATCAACAGAACACATCAAAAGGAGTTTTGTTTTATTTATTATCTATTTATGGATAGAGCTATACCCGAAATATTTTTAATAACCAATAAAAACAAATTAAATACCAAAAACTCCAACTTTGTGCTGAATCTTTCCCACCACAATTATAGATTGGAGTCTAGGGAATATGAGAATGTGCAAACTCAGAGAATGTCCAGGGGGGGGGGGGGGAGATATCGTGTCACACTAGTTGTTCACTAATGCCCTAAATAATCGACTCCTTAACCACATCAGAGCTTTCCGATTAATGGC
Source organism: Siphonodentalium dalli (assembly GCA_032622095.1). Lineage (NCBI taxonomy): Eukaryota > Metazoa > Mollusca > Scaphopoda > Gadilida > Siphonodentaliidae > Siphonodentalium > Siphonodentalium dalli. Next base: position 138,421,600 of record CP136067.1, on the reverse strand, counting down.
AATAAGCCATATTTCCGACTAAATCCTGAAAAATTACCCATAATTCTGCCGTGGTTAAGAAGTCATTACTGTACATGTGTTCATAGAATGTAATAATATTACCAGCCATTCGGTCCTCCATCCATATTATAAATAGTTCCAGCTGCTCACAACTATCCAACACACAACTAAAATTCTCAATTAAACAGTCATTCGATCCATTCACTTGTTCAGATGATGTATTTCTTATGTCAGTTATTTGTTTTTAATCAATGTGAATGAATACTTGCTGAGAAACCTGTTCCCCACAAAATCTCATAAAATGTTATCGAAGTCATCTTTTTGACATTTGTATTGCTATTTAATCTTAAAGGTAGATTCCTTCAGGTGGTGTACTTAATTAAGTAGTTTTCTGTGTACACGGTGGGGAATCACGTTGTTTCGAATTGATGAGTACCACGCATTTAAAATATCAGAGGCGTTCGCAAACATGACCAGAAACGAGGAAAACGGTAATAAACTAGGATAATGATATATTACGTAGTATTTTGGCAGCTACGAGCATATGATATAGTATTTTTCAAACAATCTGATACCTCATTTGTGTCCAACGTCCCAGTTGTTTGTTCTAACATTCTGACCAAAGCTGTCGGTCGAAGGATTCTCCTAGAAGTATGGACTTGTGTATTCTACGAAACCTCAGACTGGCAACTTTCGTCAGAATGTTATAGAAAACCACTTAGTATTTCCAAATAAATAAGGTATCAACTTGTTTTGGAAATAAACAAGCACATGCTCGTAACAGTCCAAATGCTATGTTTTATGTCAGTTCCTCATATATATCATGTTTTTGTACGTTTACACATTTTGAATACGTGGTACTCACCAACTTCGAAATCACGTGATTCCCCACCGTGTGTGTAGGTCCATCAAAACTTTCCACATCCGGAGAAGGCTATACAGGTACGAGGAAACCCGTGACAATTTTCGCTATTTCCAGGCAATTAATATATTTAAAGACATATTATTGACTTGTTCGGGTGCGTGAAATTGATAAATTGGTAATCAGGTGCTATGCCAACCTGGGGAATGTAGCATTCTACTAACATCGCCGAAAATTTCAAAGAAATCGACCATACCACTCCATAGAAAACATCGTCTGAACTACGCCCAATTGTAAATACATCTCGATTCGGGACGCAAATATCGGCGATAAATCTATTACAAATGATTCGCGATTGAGAGTCATTGCATTTAATTAATATATAAGAATGACGGTGTGTATCGTCAATTTGGATTAATATTCATAACAAATAACTACTTTGAGCAAGATTATTCTCAATTTCTATTTGATCACCCTACCAGAGTGTTTCACATCACTTTAACAAGGATACAAATGACAACTGTCGCTGACATGCAGACACTGGTGAAGAGTTGTATAGCAAACATGAAAGGTGCCCAGCGAATAGCTCGTTGCTTCCAATTGATGAACGTCTGAAGCCAGCAGTAGGCAGCGCCAACTATAAACGCAAGTCCGGCTCCGCTGTAATGCATTGGTTTGTTGGTGTCGGTCTGCAAAAGAGATAGAGTTATCCCCCGTTGTCTGGTATGATTTCAAAACGATATTAGCATTGAATCATAAAGAAAGTTAGTGTACGGTACTATATGCTATTATAATATGTTCCACCAAGACGCTTGTTATTGGTTGAATTGATTCAACATGTCCCATCTAATTACAGCAGTTGGTGTGTGATGGTATTGAGATCAGTTTTAGTATTGATTCTGCCAATTCGACATTCGCATATGTGACCCGCCATATCAAATCCAGTCGTAAGTCGGGATTGTTATACCCCGCGCCAATGCATTTCTCTTATATATGCGAGTCGACCATAGGTCGGCTCGCATATATAAGAGAATGCATTGGCCTAACAATTTTTTATCATTTTTTTAAAATAAATGTTTCTTACAATTTTTAGGACATAAAATAAAAAACACCCATTAGCCTGCAGGGAGCCCCACACATATATAGAAGCATATAGAAGAGTGTCGTCTGCTCATGTTTGTCTGGGGCTCTGTATGGGTGAAATTATAAAATTGTTAAAGAATACAAGAAAAAATTATTAAAATTGTAAAAAATTGTTAGGCCAATGCATTCTCTTATATATGCGAGGCGACCTATGGTCGACTCGCATATATAAGAGAATGCATTGGCACAGGGTAAAACAAATCCCGACTTGCGACTGGATTTGATATGGCGGGTCACATATGAGAAATAATTCCAATAAGACCAGATATTCGAAATTAAAGACATAGAATGGACTTGTTCGGGTGCGTGAAATTGATAAGTTAGTACTCAGGCGCTATGTCAACACGGGGAATGTAGCAATATTATAACATCGCCGAAAATTTCAAAGAAATCGACCATACAACTCCATAGAATACATGTACATCATCTGAACTGCGCTCAATTGTTAATAATTACATTTCGATTTGGGACGCAACGATCGGCGACAAACTAACACAAAATACAGAGCCATCGAGAGTCATTGTATTTAATTAATATATCAGAATGACGGCGTGTGTTGTCAATTTGGATTAATATTCATACAAAATAACTACTTTTAGGAAGATTATTCTCAATTTCTATTTGATCACCCTACCGGGTGTTTCACATAGCTTTAAGATGGATTTCTGTGTATATATCTGGTTTATGTTATGAAAGCTTGAACATTATTAGGTTGCGTTCACAGTTGTTGGAAATTCTTATGCAAATTCATACCCATCCCTTCAATAATAATATATACATGATTAAATGGATTTTATCGGTAGAATTAGATAATAATTTACAACAACATGCAGTTACTGTGGTTGTGTTAAACAAGTTTAAATATTAAACCTAACTTTAAATGATACCTTAATTACTCGTATTTAAATTCGCGCAATACTAATTTTCGCGGACCAGTCGGTGCCCGAATTTAAAATTTAGCTAAGCATATATAGTACAGCGCGAAATTAAATACGAGTAATTTATTTTGCACACACCAATGTCGATAATGTGCGTTTTATGTATTTATGTCTGAAATTCAATGGGTTATCAACCACACACCCAATTGTAGATCATGCAATGAATCTCTACTCTGGCTAACGCGGTATATATGACTTGGGTGAACTTTCGGGCTTTCGTATATGACACCAGATATGAGCCCATATCGTAGCACATTCTTAGCGAAATACCCGTTCTGTCGAGTGACCATTCCATATCCACCCCATTCCACAGTTTGTCGCTTTGCGAACCTCTCTACGTGCAATTCAACCAATAAGTGTTATGGGTTAAAGGCACGGGCGGCGTTCGTTGCAGAAATATTCATATTTGTTCAAATCGCCATCAACAGAAGGAATATTAAAAACTATATAGTTTTGCTCATATGCCAAACATAATCGGCGCGTAAATAGTATAGTGTCGTCAAGGCGTACGATGGTGTACGTAAACAAGAGCCTGCTCGTGTTTCAGAAGTGTTGCTTCTGTTTACATAACACAGCGCAATTATATTGGTTAATCACACACAAATGATATACACTCTCTTTATTATTTCCATATCAGGAAACAGTAACAAATAACGCTCTTTATGTTTACCATATCCGGATCTAAACAAAAGCCAGGTTGTGTAACGTTTTTTTGCCTTTGTTTACATAACAAAGGAAGAACATTTGACAATAACATACTGTTTATGCCATATTTCTGATTGGCATAAGAACAAGGTATGTCTATAGTTTACTATTCTTTCTGTTTATGGCGGCTTTTGACGGAGCTGAATATTTTAACAGCATACCCACCGCCAACGCCGCAGGTATCTTTAAGTGACTTTGTGAGCGATTTTGCTTTGCGATTCTAACAATTATGGAATTTTTTCTGGGTAAATAATTGAATGTTTATTGCGATATCGGCTCTCAGCAGTCACAGAAAAGCATGCATTTTAGAGTTGGGACCATCACATATATATAGTGAAGTACACGAATCAGGAACAGATAATCATTAAAATATATATTCCCCGTGTTCTTTTTTCGACTTCATAAAGTTCCCTGTCAAAACTTCAAAAAGTTCCAATGTTTTGTACTTGTGGAATATGATCTCTACGGGCGTTAGCCAGAGTAGAGATTCGTGGCATGATCTAACCCAATTGTACATATAATATACCTGACACATACCTGGAAATTAGCAACGAGCGTCAGACCCAATGCTGACAGAAGTCCCATGATCAGCGAGGCTTTGTTCACTCTGCGCAGGTAAGCAGGAGTGCTATTGGGTGCATGTGGTTCTCTACGAGTGAAAAACTCGCGGATGTACAAGTATCTTACATATATATTCAGAGCCACTGGAAGCAGAATAAACGTGATATCATATTGATATACATGTATATTATTCGGTAATATAATATGGGTAATTAACTATTGACATATATAACAAAGAAATTCATTCGGTTATTGAAAGATTAACAAAATAATTATTTCTTTCGACGAAAAACAAAACTTTATGAAATGAATACATAAATAAATCAACACCAAACAAGATAATGTCTTCGAGGGGCTATTATTGTTTCAAACTATGTTAACTTTAACAAAATCTAGGTTTCACAAAATTTTATTTGAAGCCCTGTACACATTATTAAAAATCATCGGAATCTCAGGTACCTGAAAAGTGGTCACTGGTGATATCCTCATTCTTAAAGACATATTATGGACTTGTTCGGGTATGTGAAACTTATAAGTTAGCATTCAGGCCCTACGTCAACTGGAGGAATGTAACATTTTAGTAACATTGTCGAAAATTTCAAGCGAATGGACCGTACAACTCCATATAAATCATCGTCTGAACTACCCTCAATTGTAAATATTCACTTCTCGATTCGTGACGCAACTATCTGCGGTATACTAACGAACACGATTTCACCTTCGAGCATAACTGCAATTAATTAATATATATGAATGACGATGTGTGTTGCCAATTTGGAAATAGTATATGTAAAAAATAACCACTTTGAGCAAGATTATTCTCCATTTCTATTGTATCACCCTACCGCAATGATTCACATCACTTTAATTGATATTCATAATTTACGTTCATCATTCATAACTGATTGACAGGTGTGTGCTTTGGTGCGCTGATAGTGTACATGCTACTATTTAAGGTAACACATCTGGCCTGAATGAACCATTTTACCACTACACCACTTTCCAACTCTTTAAAATTACGTGTAATGGAAGCCTTCTTCGATCATTAGTGTCCTGTCTTATTGAGAGTTATGTTTTAAATGGTAGTTTATTTGCGTTTCAAAGTATAAAAGCCTATACTTATTATATCATTATATTATGTACTCACACATGGCAGCACCAATATTTATGAGTTCAGCAAATATACTTCTCTCTGGTAATTTGGTAGCTGTATAGCTGTGAATAAAATAATTACATAACATTATAAGATCAATTATATCACAATATTCACTTAATGATTGACAAACAAGTGGCCATAAATTAAATAAAAACTTGTATGTGATTCGACCTAAACATTTCACTTTGCTCAGACTTAGTATGGCCTATTGAAAATTTGAATGGGATCAAAATTGGTATAAATATGGATTATAGTTGATCTAGGTCAGAAATTAAAATGTTGAGTCACGTCAATCACATATATATTATGGTCTTACCTGATATAAGGAAACACTGCATCAACATGTCCATTATGAAGCGCAACTAAATACCTGCAAAGATATATTAAAAGTATTGGCATGAATAGCATCACCACCAGGTGAACACGAAAACGCCTGCAAATATGTATTATAATTATAATCACGAGGATCGATATTGTATGTTATAACATTATATTTACATACTAAGTGTGATCATCACTAAATCCAGCATTCCGATTGGTCGGCGCCCACGTGGCTAGTTGCAATTATTTCTCGGTGAATGCGCAACAGCTCATAACTGCAAGCTCATAACAACATCGATATGTCATTTGGGTTTGGAAAGACGAACGCGTAATTTTTGGGCGCATTTGGATTCGCGCAGGATTGACTTAATAAATAATCGGGTTTCAATTGTTCCTGTTAACTTTTGCCAATGGTGCTATGGGGTATTTTTGGCTGGTTTTGTCACGGTAACCGTGAGGTAAGTGGTCATAACTTGTATGTAAAACCCTTGACTTCGGGTTTTACACACGTTTAAGTTATGATAACTTATCTCACGGTTACATCTCCATAAAAACAGTCCAAATGACAGTTAATCCTTATATAAATTGAGCTCACGTATACGTGCCTGAGCAACCTGGGTGTTCAACCAATTAAAGTACAAGAGACCTCATTTGCACTTACAGTTCACCTCCATAAGATTAAATACTGACTTTAGCGAAACATTTCCAGGATGATGTCCATATGAGTGTATAAATATTAAAGATACGGGCGGCGCTGGCGGTGGGTATGCTGTTAAAATATTCAGCTCCGTCAAAAACCGCCATAAACAGAAAGAATAGTAAAATATAGACAGACTTTGTTCTTATACCAATCAGAAATATGGCATAACAGTATGTTATTGTCAAATGTTTTTCCTTTGTTATGTAAACAAAAGCAAAACACGTTACAGAACTTGGCTTTTGTTTAGATCCGGACATGGTAAACATAAAGAGCGTTCTTTGTTACTGTTTTCCTGATATGGAAATAATAAAGAGCGTGTATATCATTTGTGTCTGAATAACCAATATAATTGCGTTGTGTTATGTAAACAGAAGCAAAACTTCTGTAACACGAGCAGGTTCTTGTTTACGTACACCATCGTACGTCTTGACAATATACTATTTACGCGCTGATTATATTTGGCATATGAACAAAACTATATATATTTTAATATTCCTTCCGTTGATGGCGATTTGAACAAATATGAATATTTCTGCAACGAACGCCACCCGTGCCTTTAACCCATAATACTTATTGGTTGAATTGCACGTAGAGAGGTTGGCAAAGCGACAAACTGTGGAATGGGGTGGATATGGAATGGTCACTCGACAGAACGGGTATTTCGCTAAGAATGTGCTACAATATGGGCTCATATCTGGTGTCATATACGAAAGCCCGAAAGTTCACCCAAGTCATATATACCGGCCCCTCATTTGTGGAAAATTATCCCAGGCATAGACTTTACGCAGACCGGAGTTTTTAAAAGTTACTAAAACAAACACATTTCCCAATGAACATATACTATTGATATAAAAAGTATGTTCAATCAATTGTTTATTTCTAGTTGACACTTCAGATTGCACTATACATCATTTTTATTCAGTGATATCCTAAATTTTAGACAATAAGTAAAATGGGTTTACATTTTCCGCTAGCCGTTCACACGTGTACGTTTCATAGATGCGTACAGGGGGTGACCAGAATGACTTCCTTGAATCTCTGAAGATGTTCCAAGTTCCTGTGGTCCATGAACTAGCATGCTATTATATATGATTTACTCACGTGAGTATGCACGATAAGAATATGTATAGTGATGTCACGAGTGGAAGCAGGAACACTCTGTCTCCTAGCAACAAGAACGCCATTTTCAAGTTGTCTCAATTGATTTTCTGTTACTGTCGATTTCTCTGGACTGGAAGTTTTGGGCGCTGCTCCAGATTTGATGTGGTTTATGGAACTTGGTGTCGGCGTATCCTATCCTGATTGTATGTCGAGTAAACTGATGCTCTGCAAAATAAATAAAAATAATTCAACCACATAAAAAGATGATATTCGGGGTAAAATATGTGTGTATTTAAGAAATTAATGTTCTGGGAGTATGTGTTATTGGGAGATACGGCGGCACTGTGGTCGTTGCATGGGAGCGCATTTATAGTGTAAACCGCGAACACACCCACTTCATTCATTTTTTATATTTATATAGCTTTTTAATGATTTATACCCATATTTGTTTTCACGAAATCTGCCGAGGATTTGAGGCTAACCCACGCGGCACATTAAGTCAGCCCACTATAAGATTTCCAAAATCTTAGCTACGATAACGTGATCGATATAAGTAACTGGGTTCAGGTGCAATTCGGCTGAACTTTTAAAAGCACGCCCAATTATTCTTCTGACCGCGTTTAGAGATTAGTTCAGATTTGTCAACAGTTTGTAACTTTCTTATCGTGATACACTGTGCATTATCGGGATGTAAACCGGGTGACCCAGTTGGCAGTTGACCAATCACCAAACAGGATTTTGTGTAACAGACGAGCTATGTAAATATAAATATATATACACACACACACACCATGTGGTCGCTTTAATACGCCGATGATAATCTGATGAGATTTACGTCTCTAGAAATCTAATTTAGATTTGATTTTCTGTTTGTGAGATTCCCACGCATCAGTCATGTCTCACGTAAACTGTATGGGTGATGTTTCATTGGTTGTGAATGTATAACTGCTCATTGCATTGACCCAGTATCTTTATATAAAGCCGATGACATTGGGGAGATTTAGATTGATAGCTTCTAACGTCGCGACCGCCGGGCACAACAGACTATAGAGTGCTCTTTGTCCGAGGCGGCAAGGTATTTTGTTCAGTAGTCGACCAGATATGTTCGGGGGGGGGGGGGGGTGTCCACATTGAAATTTCCAACAGCACCCACCTCTTGTATCACGCCAAAATCATAAGTTTGCGTAATAGCCTATTTTAAATGCAGCATCAGTCTTGTGGCCACTAGCCATGCTGGGGGGGGGGGGCGGAATCCATGAGAAATTTTGACATCTGAACCTGACAATTGTAAATTCCTAACAGCTGGTTGTATATAACACCAGACAAATTCACACCCCGATTTGTCTTTCTTAATTTAATTGGAAGTTTTTGAAAGACCAACGACTCGAATGGTCTCAAGCTTTTCAATTGTTGGATATTTCCAACCGGACACCCCGCTAAGGTTGGAATATGTCTAACTGATGGCCATTTCTGTCCAACATTTTGACCAAAAGTAGTAAAATATGCAAATGTTGATCTAAAAACAACAAATTCCCGACTAATACAATTTTGGAAAATCAAACAAAACAACAATTTCAACCTATTGTTAGTGTGAAATATTCAATGTTGTGTTTGGTGTGAAATTTCCAACTGTTTATTATCTTGACCAGTGCCCTACACACATGTCGCACGTCCCTGCTGATAAAAGGTATTTTCACTGAAAATTTCAAATTGATTCATATTAGTGTCAAATTGAAGAGCGCAGCACATATATAATATATCTTTTTACGGAATTGACAATTTCCAAATCAATCCGGAGTTATGACCGATTGAATTCCCAAAAAAATGTTTGCCTTAAAGAGACTGATACCATGATCACGTGGATAACTGGACACGGCAGAATACAAGCTGCAAAAAAAGTTCAGTCCCCTCGCTACGCTATGTCTGACCGCTGCCGGCATGTGTATTTTCTTACTTAAATCTAACATAAGTGTTTTATCAGTTACAATAATTTTCTCGCTAGATCTAGACAATTTTCAAATGAATATAGACAGTTCTGTTTCTCAGAATAATGCAGAGTGAATTGTAACCTACAAAAGTCTCAAATAAATAAATGTGACATTCCTTCACATTACGCGTAGGTGTGGGCAGTGGTAAGTCTTACGTAATAAATGTGACATTCCTTCACATTACGCGTAGGTGCGGGCAACGGTAAGTCCTACGTAATAAATGTGACATTCCTTCACATTACGCGTAGGTGCGGGCAGCGGTAAGTCTTACGTAATAAATGTGACATTCCTTCACATTACGCGTAGGTGTGGGCAGTGGTAAGTCTTACGTAATAAATGTGACATTCCTTCACATTACGCGTAGGTGCGGGCAGCGGTAAGTCCTACGTAATAAATGTGACATTCCTTCACATTACGCGTAGGTGCGGGCAGCGGTAAGTCCTACGTAATAAATGTGACATTCCTTCACATTATACGCGTAGGTGCGGGCAGCGGTAAGACCTACGTAATAAATGTGACATTCCTTCACATTACGCGTAGGTGCGGGCAGCGGTAAGTCTTACGTAATAAATGTGACATTCTTTCACATTATACTCGTAGGTGCGGGCAGCGGTAAGTCCTACGTAATAAATGTGACATTCCTTCACATTACGCTTCAATTGTAGGTGCGGGCAGCGGTAAGTCTTACGTAATAAATGTGACATTCCTTCACATTATACGCGTAGGTGCGGGCAGCGGTAAGTCCTACGTAATAAATGTGACATTCCTTCACATTACGCGTAGGTGCGGGCAGCGGTAAGTCTTACGTAATAAATGTGACATTCCTTCACATTACGCGTACATTGTAGGTGCGGGCAGCGGTAAGTCCTATATACGTAATAAATGTGACATTCCTTCACATTACGCGTGGTGCGGGCAGCGGTAAGTCCTAGATAGGGGACTGAACTCTACATGGAGCTTGGGTAGAATATACAACAGTTTTAGCATCGTGGTAGCAGTCAAGTAGATCGATTTTTGTTGACTGTGAGTGACGTAGCCAATGCTGGTGGCCGTCTTCACGCCATCATCTGACATGTGCCGAATACTTCTGCCAATAATTACTCGTCAAAATTCCTATGATGTAGAGCTATCCACATAGCTGTCAGTGCACGCAACATTGGCAAATACACCTGGCCATACATTTAAAAGGCAAACGGTAAACGACGAATAGTTTGAAACGAATCCTGCTGTATGGCTGAAATAGCTTCAAGAATTTACTTACTGTCTTGATTTGTTTTGTTGGCCATTGTGATCATTGTGGCCCACCTATGACATATGGATAATATAATGATATAACTATTTTGACAAATTGCATCCTAGTTTAGAATTGTTGTTCCTGTTAGTAGGTGTCTTTGTTGCACACAAACCTGCATATTTAAATAATAAGGACTTAATATAAGGAACCCTGTTAGAATATCTGTTTTTTTGGGGAATATATGCACACACAAAAAGTTGCCTGCCTGGATATGTCTGACCAACAAATCGGAAACAAACAAATAAGTTTGTTTTCGATTTGGCCTTATCACAGTCAAAATAGAAATAGTAATGAGTAATATAGTAACTGACAGTCAGACCGTGGGCGAGACTAATAAGATATTCCCCGTAAAACTGCAATCATTGCGTCAGACGTCAGAGGTATATAATAATTGGGTATACGTTTTCCGAAATTACATGTTTTGTTTACTGGCTTAACAACACACAGAATGGTATTTACTTTGGCATTTAATTTTGTCTGAGTACCTTTCCTTCATGCCACTGACTGTGTACACGAGTACTTAATTCGATGTATGAGTTGCTGCATGCTGAGCAGATAAATGCTTAATAGACCCTCCTGCAGAAGATTTAATTGAGAATTACAAGACACCATATCCTTGAGAGAGTGTATCACATTACATGTTAATTGACGAGCTAACGGCGATTAAAAAAGCTTTGAAATGTAGCGGGTACATAACAGAAGACCCGTCAAATGTGTTTACGAGGCACACCTATCAGATCCAACTGCGCAGCACCTGCAATATGATAGTCCCATTTGCGATTTGAAAATATATGAAGATTGAAAGCTTTATTAAACATATAACACAATTTATGGTCCATGTTTTGTCGCCAATATCATGCAATATCATGCCTGCCTAGACCGTCAATATGTTTCTCTGTATATGGCTATAACATGATCGTACAGTTTCATGTGGAATTTCTACGGGAGAAATTTGTTATCATCGTCGCTCGCGATTATCATGTATATGTACAGTTATTTATCATAAGTATTTTATATGAATATCCAGGAATTATTGGGACTATAATGAAACAGAAGTTGCACCTCGGGTGCTGGGATACCCCCAAGGTTCCAATTAAACCATGGACATGCAGGATGGAAACCAAATTAAGATCTATGAGCGGACGGACACAAATTCAACATTTTCAGATAAACAAAGATCAACATAAATGAACCCTCTTTTGAAAGCCCCCTGATGCCAAACCTCCATACCAAATTTCAACAAAATCCAATAATGCATGGCTGGGATATATGAGCGGACGGCGCTAATTAAACAGTTCCATTTGAACTGGAAAAACGATGTTGAGAAATCTACACGTGGTGAGATGTACATTAAATTGAAACATTTACCTTCCCTATCAGCTTATTATAATTTGCCCTTTAATATTTATATTATCATACAGAAATTAAGGACTGCTAACCACAGATTGGCCATTGGTGTGAGCAAATGGAAAAAGAAGAAAAAGAAAAGCACAACACAAGCCGATATAGTATATATAACTTTATTACCTCCATTACATGAAGAGTAGAAACTATATATATGGAACAGCACATTTACATACAATAACATGAAACACAGAAAATAACATGAACATAGACATAAATACACCATTGTCAGGGTATAATGCACCCACTATACATGTATACACTTGCATGAACATGCACAAATATACATATACCTGCAACGTGCATGCATATATATATAGAGATGTACGCGCACGCAGGCGCACACGTACACCTGCTATAGATGTCGTTCACGAAGTGGATCGCTGTTACAAATTTGTTGGATGATAATCATAATGGTTACTTATTGTCTAGACTAAGCTCTCAGATACCCATATATTCCAAAGATGACCAGTATGACGAATGAAAAAATATATCAATTCAACGCCACCTCCTAAACATGAACACGGGGACGAATTTCATTTTATAATGAACTGCACTAAACTGCATGGCTATATAAGAACCCGATACATAGCTGAAATTATATGGAAAACTGGCTCCCATGAAGCGTTTTATGACCTTCTCAATGACACTAACGAGAATACAATGAAGAAACTGTCAATTTACATCACAAAGGGGCTTAAGATCAATGAAATTAAATAACACCGTTGTATTACTACTTATACTTGGAAGTTGATTGACATTTCCTTGCAGGTTTACACTGGCATTTATGTACTTGCTTTCAGGTAGTGACTTCGGAAAAATTAAATTTATTTGTATTACTGTGTAATTATGTGCACACAACCTTGTATTTATGCTATATATCTCATGTTACAGTTACACATGTATGTGTCTGAGAATAAACCATTACAACAACAACGGACGGAAATCCAGCATTTTCAGATAAATAAAGACGGATAGCTCTTGAACGGAAAATGTGGACGTCAACCAACCCTCTTGCGAAAGCCCTCCTGATGCCAAACCTGCATACCACAGTTCATCGAGATAACCCATGGTTGAGATATATGAGCGGACGCATGGATGGATGCATGTAATCCAGCATACCCTTGTCTTTTGGATGTCGGTATAATTACTATATGATTTATTTACTAATAGTTTATATATAGTAGTCGTAAAGTTTTCGGACGGTCCAAAATCCTTTTAGCAGAATTGACGACTATACGAGTCCGTTTGTGAGAAAATACAAAAATAGTGCCGTGCTAACTTCTTGCCACACTCAGTTTGATGCGATTATAGTTTATTTCGGCCAATTTGGCCGGTTACTTCATGTGACTTTTTCATCTGACGTGTGTGTCGGATAATTGATCTGGAGGATTTATGTAAATGTTAGCCCAAACTACATTTCCAAGTAACGATGGTTTTGTTGTTTATTTTGAGGAATAATACCGCGTCAGATGAATTCAGCCCAAATATGTTAACAGTTGTCGTGTCAAACATTCGGCAGTAGGTTAGCGTTATTTAGTATTTGTGGATGTCATTTAACATGGGGAAAATAGACTACTGCGCTTGAACGAGCATGTGAATTTGTCGTTTTTAATGTACAGCAACTTGATAATCAATAACAGAGGCATTCTCTGTCAAATAAGGTCGCTCTATTTACGGTATTAATTGCGGAACTTTCTAAAGTAAACTACGCGTAAACGGATACATACGGTAAATTATAGAATGTGACGGAATCGGCCTAATCGCCCCAGGGCCAACTCGCCCAGTCGACGTGTGTCAATTCGGAACCTACTATAACATGTACCCGAGTCCGATACGGAATAAAAGATGTATACGGGTGTTATATAGCGTTTGGTCCGTTGTTTCTCAATGAATATTATTGAAATTTGGTGTATATGTCCGGGCTGGGACATGGAATACAACAACGTTTGAATTGTTTTTAAATTTACAAATTTGTTGATTTTATTCAATTTTTTTTCGTTCTGAAAACACACTATAAAGTGTATATAATATAATAACGAACACGAGACATACATAATTTATAAACTGTTAACAAAAGATATCAAATTCAATACATGACAAAGATGACTCAGTGGAGTTTATAAAGTGAACATAAAAACATTGAGGTAAGAATCTTTTTAAGGAATGCAACTTTATTTAATGATAATAAACACATAAATTAAAATAACAAACATGAGACATACATGATTTATAAACTGTTAACAAAAGATATCAAACTCAATATATGACAAAGATGACTCAGTGAAGTTTATAAAGTGAACATAAAAATATTAAGGTAAGAATCTGTTTAAGCATTACTAAACCGTTTAGCACAGACCACAGTCCACTTCACTCATCCGATCATCACCAAACTTCATATTTATCTTGATATTGATCTATCAGATGAGAGCTATCAAATATTTTTTTAATTTCATAGGAAAAAATGGTCGCCAGCGGCCATATTGCATTTACGTTATATTTTATCGCGTCATGTCGATATCTAGTATTACTTAGAAATTTCACCTTTCCAGATTCATAATTGCTCCATTGACTGTAACAGATGAAATTATTCCCCTCTTCGGATAGAGTGTCACTGAAACTTTATTTTGTCAGACTGTCTGTATAATCACTGATTATATATGGCAATAATCTGTAATAAGATGTAGCACTATTTTATTTTATATTTACATGCAGTGCTGTTTTTATACATCAATTATAATCCCCCTAGATCATCATGTGATCGATCATACATCGCGCGAGGACCTGGTTGAATTAAGGGGGGTTTTATGGATCACTTCTGTCCTCAAGCTAGATTATACTTATGACATTTAATGGCATGTTTCTAACGTGGAGGGTTAGATATGCTTGAGAAACCACCACTCTTTAATTCACACCAAGTTCTCAGCTGTCATGTTCGGATATTAGAACCCATAGCCATGATATATGGTTTATTTTGTGTATACTAGTAACATAGTTATTTTCAGTACCTTTATATACCAGTACTGTGTATAACAATGCATATAAATTAATCCATGTATACATGTATATTGATTCAACGGATTCAGTGGTTTTGTCCATCAGTCTATCAAATTTGCTGGGAAAACATGGCCACAAGCAGTACACCCTGCTAAATTTCGAATTTGAATCAATTGGCGCACCCTGCAGCCAGCTTTTATTGGAGAACTTTTTCTTATGTGGATATTTTGGGTCACCGCTAGATGTGAGCCATATTTTGTTCTCAAACTGTCCTTGTGAAGACATCACTGCCAGCGGTGATCTTCAATTTTACTATTTTTATGGCTAAATAATTTGGTTGATCCTACAGACGACACCCCTTGTCCGATCGTCATCAGATTCCACAATTATCTTTTGGATAACCAGGGTGAGAGTAATCTAATTTTCCCGAATTTCGTTAAAAAACATTACCACAGGCAGCAATTTGGTATCTTACTCTTTGATCCTCTTTTGCATGACTGAATTGTTTAGCAACTGTACAGACATATCCCTCATCTGGTTTTTATATACATGTATGAACCTTCATGCGGATAGCCAGTATTACGTATATGTACTTCAACTTTCTGCATTCCTGTCATCATTTGAAATATAAAAATTTACCTGATACATGCACCCTTCAAAATTTGTTTCGTCGTATCTATTTTAATGACCCGTATGGTAATATTGATACAGATATATTTGTCAAACATTTCTTTGTACAATATACAGGTATTTAGTTTGTAACTAAATCTAGAAATATATAATAGTAGCTCGTGGACCCCACTTCGTCCGGGATGTTCCCCTCTGATTTTCGGAGAAATGCGCGATTTAACCTTGAATTGACTATTTTAAAGGTGAAGGTCATGTCGGGGTCACGATTTGACCCGTCCAAAACACTCCCCGGACAAAAGTCACGACAAAAGTACCCGTCGAAATCCGCCCGGCTTTATACCCGATTTGACCTTGAATTGACAATTTTGAATGTCAAGATCAGGTCAGGGTCATGATTTGACCCACCCGAAACACTCCTGGGACAAAAGTAACAGTAGGTATCAAATTTCGTTGAAATACTTCCGTTTTACCAGATTTGACCTTGAATTGATCTTTTTGAATGTCAAAGTCAGGTCGGGATCAAGATTTGACCCGTCCAAAATACTCCCTGGAAATAATTTCCCCTAGGTATCAAATTTCGTCAAATCTGTCCGGCAGTTTTCCCGGCCATAGCTAACAGACAAACAGACAGACAAATGTCCAAAATATATATTAAACTAGCTGATGTACTCGACTTCGTTCGGGCTAGTTAGGGATTTTTTTTGTGATCGC
Organism: Siphonodentalium dalli; assembly: GCA_032622095.1. Taxonomy (NCBI): domain Eukaryota; kingdom Metazoa; phylum Mollusca; class Scaphopoda; order Gadilida; family Siphonodentaliidae; genus Siphonodentalium; species Siphonodentalium dalli. Next base: position 138,405,089 of record CP136067.1, on the reverse strand, counting down.
CTCCATCTGGACAGTACCCAGTATATACAGCGTCTGGCCAAACTATTGTTCAATTGGTCCAGAAACATGCCTATATCAGCACGTTCGAGAACATGGTCCCACGTGAAATTGGACCCGTCCATATTGCTCCCGGGATCGAAGTAGTCCTACACACAAATTTTTAGTCGGATCGGTCAAGGTCCAGAAACATGCCTATGAGCGAGGTCAAGTTGACACGTTAAATACCAAATTCGAGCAGTGTTAGAGTCTATAACACATACACACATGCATTCACGCATACACACATACATACATACATACAGACAGGTGTTTCAAAATGTATAATCGATAGCTACAACAATTCTATGGTAGATAGTTCACGACCGACCTGATGCATGCATCTTAGTTTTCTTGTATTTAATTACGTTGTTATCAGTTCATCATCACGGTTAGGCTCGATGGTTGCACGCAAAGCTCGCGTGCCTACCCTTGGGTTATTGAAGCCGAAATCGTAACTACGGATAGGCAAAACAACAACAACAACTGATATCTATATCCATATTTGCGAATGTCTGTCTGTCTGTCTGTGTTCTATAGAAATTCACAGGGGACCACCTAGATGGCACAAAAGGGGTCTATTGGGGTAACTTTTTTCGAGAAAGATAATGGCGAGGGTTAGTATTTTCTAAAGTGACGCCGTTGTTGTCAGGGCAGAAAAAACATTTGTCGCCGATTGCCACCAAATTTATAAATAATCATCCCCATAATATGAGGAATCTAATGGTGTGGTTTAAATATGTCAAAAGTCGCGCCGTTCGCGTCAGGGATGTCAGGAAGGGGAGAGGGGCACCAAAATTGTTCAAAATAATTTTAGCGCCGAATTCCACCAAATTGATGCACATTCTTCTGAGATCTTCTCCATGATACAAGGAATCTTATTGTGTGATTTAAAGACGCCAAATTGGTGTCGTTGGTATGAGAGATTGGGGGTGGGTGCTTACTAAATCTGATAAGAATTGGTTTAGTCACCGATTGCCACGAAACTTATACAAATTCATCCCCATGGTATGGGGTGTCTAATGGCATGTCTTAAAGCTGTCAAAAGTGGCGTCATTCGAGTCAGGGGTGCACTGAAAGGGAGAGGGGCACCAAAATTGATACACAATATTTTTAGCGCCAATTTCCACCAAATTGATACACATTCTTATCCATGATATGAGGAATCTAATCGTGTGATTTTAAAGACGTCATATTGGTGCTGCTTTGGTGAGAGATGGGGGCGGGTGGGGTGGCCACCAAATTTGATAACAATTTGTTTAGTCGCGGAATAGCACCAAACTTACAAATAATAATCTCCATGATATCAGGAGTCTAATTGTGTGGTTTAAAGATGTCAAAAGTGGGGCCATTCGAGTCAGGGGTGCCTAGAGGGTGAGAGGGACACAAACATTGATAAACAATATGTTTAGCGCCGATTTCCACCTGATTGATACATATTCTTCTCCGTGATACGCATAATCTAATCGTGTGGTTTAAATGCGCCAAGTTGGTGCCTTTTGGGTGAGAGATATGCAATGGTGGCCCTAAATTTGATACGAATTTGTATACTCGCCAATTTTCATAAATTATATATATATTCATCTCTATAATGAGTCTAAGTGTGTGGTTTAATTATGTCAAAAGTGGCGCCGCTTGAGTCCGAAATAGGGACGGGGGGGGGGGGGGGGGTCACCAAAAACTTATAAAAATATGTTTAGTGCCAATTACCATCAAACTCATAAACGTTCTTCTCAAATGATACAATGAATCAAATATATTTGCGAATATCTGTCTGTGTTCTATATATAACTTTAAGGGTACAATCGAGATGGCACCAAGGCGGTCTAACAGGGGCAACTTTTTACGGGTAAGATAATGGTGCGGGTTAAAATTTTCTAAAGTGACGTTGTTGGTGTCAGGGGAGGGGCTATGTTTTGCGCAGATTTAGACCAAATTGATATATTATCTTCTCCGTGATACGAGGAATATAAACGTGTGATTTCAAGACGCGAAATAGATGCCGTTTGGGTGAGAGATGGGGGGGGGGGGGGTAACAACTATGATAATAATTTGTTTAGTTGCCGATTGCCACCAAACTTATATATAATCATTTCCATTATATAATGTATGCGTGAGTCTAATAGACGTGGTTTAAATATGACAAAAGTGGCGCGGTTCAAGTCATGCATGAGGGGAGTTGCACCAAAGTTGATACAAATATATTTAGCACTGATTCCACCAAATTCATGCACGTTCTTCTCTAATGATATGATGAATTATATCACATTTGGGGTTGTTGGGTCATGGATGGCGAGAAGAGATTCACTAGCATTTATAAGATTGTTCAATTCGCCGTAATACAACAAAGTTAAATATAGTCATCTCCCATGCCATCTCCATGTCGTTCTAATGAGTTTTTGGCATTCCAATTTCACAATCTCGACCAAATGATGTCACTTGAACAATTATATCTTCTCAACTGTCATATTTATATGGGGATGGAAATCAGGGCATTCCTATAATGATCTAGCAACACAGATACATAGAAGAAAGCATTAAAATCAATCTATTTAAGAGATACATATATTCATTCAAACTGAGGGACCTTGAATCGTCAGAGGATTGCATATTAGAATGGCTCATGTATATATTATAACACGATTGAGTCTGTCCCATTCAGGGATGGGGTAATTGTAATTTGTAATTGTAATTGACTGTAATTAATTACATTTTTTCAAGTAATTGCATGTAATTGGTAATTGAGCTTATTCTCAATTACATGTAATTGCAATTGTAATTGGTTATGATGTAATTGTAATTGTAATTAGGGTCTAATTTCAATTACTTCAAAATCACAGGTTCTTGTTTTTCTCAAAGTTCTCTTTCATGATTCATCCAATTATTTCATCCAAACTTCAAAGTATAAGACTGGTGACTGGCTATCACTATGTTGTCACAACACACGAGTTTCTATCCACTGTGTCTCAATTGTGAATTCTGTTGACACCTGCTGTTTGTTTGCTTAAGCATTGGTTAACCTTTGATGCTTGTTTTGATAAATACAATGAGAAACCAACTTCAAATAATTGACAATAGATTACTAATAGATCACTCTTGTGATCGTGTTTTTATTACCTCCATCTGATATGGTATATAAGTAATGGTAATTGGGAGAAATTCATACCAACCATTGCTAATGTTATCAACATGTCTACAAAAAACCGGTAGCATTTTGAACTGTCGAAAGACACATTGGGTCCTATGATAGCAAAGTGCAAACTTTGCCCAACTACAATTTTCTTTTTTCCAAAAAAGTTCCCAATTTTGTGACACATCTGAAGGTAAGTTTCAATTTCTATGTACTAGTATTGTTTAATAACATTGACATATTAATTTAGTCATATGGCGGTATTGGTGTATGCATTCTTTGATGTCCCTTCTAATTTGCAAATGAATGACAAAGTGGTGACAAATATCTGCTTCAGTAATCCCCCAATTAGCAGTGTCTAGTGGATGCATTGTGTCACCAGTAAGCTGGTCGCCACAAAGGCTAATTATGTTAATGACTCTAATTAACAATCAAGAGTGTTGATAATCTCATTGTCCTTTACAATGGCCAGGCTGTGTGACTGACTTACTGAGACAGTCTTATTTACTTAATAATGATGGATATATGTATATGTTACTAAAATACTCTGTTATTTTCATTTTATAGCGAAAGCATCGAGATATTTACACAGTCACACACACAAGTGATCAATAACCTAGAATCTTTCAGTATGTAAAAAACATCAGCCAATAACCAAAGCATTGAAGATAGTTAGCAAAGTTCTCAAATCTCTGATATCATCTGAATTTCTAGAAGATCAACCCCGGCTACTAGCTGCCAATACAGCATGCTGGAATTGTTAGCTCAGTTCTACGAACACCAGTCCTATCCTGAACTCAGTACATTGGCTGCTCTTTGCAAAGTGTGCGTCATTAGTGTGCTTCTTCGTGTATTTTATCTTGCTTGTGTTAAATTTATGTTTTGTTATCAAATAAAGTATTTATCATATAGATAAATAGTGTTCCTATTTCAATTCTGTATTGGAATGTAATTGTAATTGAATTACATTTCAAAGTAATTGTAATTGTAATTAATTACATTGTGAAATAGATGTAATGGGAATTGTAATTGTAATTGAAAAATGTTGAAGTAATTGTAATTAATTACATTCACAAGTAATTGCCCCAAGCCTGGTCCCATTCAATATAGTTTCCACAACAAAAGTTACAATTGCCAAGAGATATGGAAATGTAGAGCAGGCCTGTTCAAAATAGTGGTCAGTGTGCAGTCAAATATGGTTACTTCTGATATAAAGGAAAACGCAGTCCGTAGCACATGACTTTTCAGGATCCTCCAATAGTGACATATGCCAAGTGTATATCTGCCCGATACAGAGGATTTCTTTCATTTTTTAGAACAGACCCATCGCCTAACATAAACAACTCAAAATCTCGCTGTGTCGGGCAATATGTAGCTGCTATACTTGCATAACATCATTTCTTTTAAGCTGAAAATGATTAGCCAGTATATAGCACCAGAACAAAGGAGCACCTGGACATATCTTTAAAACATCTGTATCTTCATGAAGATATGATAAACTAGATTGATTGATTGATTGATTGATTGATTGATACATCTCTATGTATTTTAAAACACAATTGTCGTCTTTTATTTTTTCGAACTAATGTGTTTATGATGTTCATGTTTCATGATATAACGTCTGAAGTGTACGCAATTGTAAATAAATAAATACTTATTTATTGGTGGGACGGATTAAACGCGAAAAACAAAATGATAATCGCTCAGACCTGACAAGGTGAGCCACTACTTATATTCCATGTGTAAGAATCATGTTTTGTGATGCCATTTGGATATACAATTTATGAGAATAAATGTAACACTTTGAGAGCAAGAGTATTCGCTATTCCCACCAAATATCCACAGAGGGTTTCACATCATTTTAACCTGGGCAACGCCGGGTAACCCTGCTAGTATGGTATATATCCATACAGTAGTTTATTCTTCGGAAGGTGTAAACTGTTAGCAGGCCATTAAACCAAATTACGGTATAAACTACATATAAATCACGACATAATATACAACAACGACCATATAAACACATATTATTATCGCTCGCTATGTGAGATTAAAATACTATAATTGTGCACCATCATAGTTATTAAGCGAAAATAAATTCGCCCATATGTTAGGGATAAATTTTCGGGATAAATTTACGCATGTTCTTGGAAATTTATTGAACCAAAGCCATCCTTTTGTGGGCCTAATTGACCTAACGAATCTGTCCTTTCCCACAGGCGCGTGCCGATTGAAGGAAAGTTTCACGACACCCCTACACTCATGTTGCCACATGCATTACTGACCGCCTATATCACAAAATTGGGGACAAGTTTGGGGCAATAAATCTACCAACTTGCAATTGTACCAACAACATGTGATGATATTTGCGAGTATACATTCGGATAAGCAAAGAGATGGAAGACAAAGAATATTTTAAATATATAGTAAAAAGAACATGCATTAATTATGTATTCTGGATATTCTTGTCAGATCTGACGGACTTGCAAGTTAAGATATCGTAGTTTACAATAATAACATATCCAAGTACATGTACCAGAGAATGAGGCAAATTGTGTGGGTTAGAATATCTAAAATTGCGGGCTACATACCTGGCAATTTAACAGTGTACCGGTACGTTTAAGTTCCTCCACGAATGACAACAATTTGAATAATTATTCAGCACCGGGAGCAGGCGATTATAATAAGCACACTCCCACGTGGTGGGATACATGCTGTTAATTATTCTGACTCATTAGGAAATTGCAAAATAGTTCCGGTTAACCTGTTACAATGACCACACGGTCACAAACTTTCATGTATTTACATCCTGTTAATTATTCTGACTCATTAGGAAATTCCAAAATAGTTCCGGTTAACCTGTTACAATGACCACATGGTCACAAACTTTCATGTATTTACATCCGGCTCAGGACATAAATCTATTATACTTGTCACAAATTGCCAATTTATTGACATAAACGAATCACCCACAGTTTGCTTTGGATGTTGTAACCCGAATGTCGCGAAAAAAAAAGTACATAAGTCGGCTGCATAAGTTATGGTAATCCGATACACGATGCCGGGTCAGATATACACAAAATGGGAAATGTGTCAGAATGCCTGTTAGACAAATTGGGTATGACAATAACTGCACCACGTGTAACACCCACAGTAAACGGACCTTAGCTGAATAATCACAGCCTGCATACCTAAACTATTGTTCAATTTCACCCCACATAGCCCTGCCTGCGGTCAAATAGGCTAAAACAAAATATGTCTGTGTTTCACAAAAAAACTATCAGTTCATCTCAGAGACCATCTTCATGACATCACACTCGAAATGTGGTATCGCATTATTGTGATCAATTGATTTAACCCTTTCATTGAGGGAGCTGCGCTGGTGCAGCATTAAATATCATGTGCCAGTGCTTTATATTATATATGCGGGTCTCGTATATGGAGCATCGCATTTAAGAAAATGAACTGGCTTGCAAGATCAATGTAAACAGGCCAATGTATTTTCCTATATACACGAGGCTCCCCTTGGGTATACGAGGATGCATTGGCACAGGGTTTTTGCATAATTTCAGGAAGCCAGTCATAAAAGGGTTAAAAGACCCCCACCCCACAAAACAGCCCATATTTAAAGGCTGCTAAAGTAAATGTTCCGTCAGAGAGACCATCCTGAGTATCGTAAAACATCTGAATTCTTATCCAATACGGTATCGATATACCATATATTTTATCTTCAGAGAGACGGTCATGCTAATAACGATTATAACACCAGTTTGAAGAACATGTTTAAAGCCACATGGCGGTTTGGGCTCCAAAATACACAAAATATTATTCGATTTTGAATTTTTCTCTGCATCGAAATAGGTCGATAACTATCAGAACTACCTTTCTGCAAGCATTATGTAACACCCAAAAGACGCATTGGAGTAATGAAAAATACAACCGTGAATACGGTGTTTGGGTACCAAACACAAAACAGCCAATTGCACGACATGGAACAGAAAAGAGCATTACATGGTAGTCTATTCCTTATATGGTAGCAATAAAGAGCGTTTGTCTTACTTGTGGCGAAAAATTTAAAACGGCTGAAAAATGGCTGTGACTTTGGCAAGTGTTTTCAGAGCATATGAAGCCGGTATAACAATAGTTCGTTTATTTATCGACCTATCGTATCCGTCTCTCCAAATTACGTAGAAAAACATTTGGAGGTTCGAATGAGCCATGTCCGTTTAATCAACTCAGTCGACTAGTTACTTTTACATAAACTGGGTATATTTGTTAAACAAGCACTAGCAATACATCTATCAGCCATAATGGGGGTATTAGAATAAATATGTGGAAACGCCCCTTATATATGTTCGGACATACATGTATACTTTTATGTTCTTTCATGCATGCTGTACTCTGTTATGCCATACGGTTCAGACTGCTACGCTTCCTAACTCTCGATGAATGGGGCTTCCTTTTATATGATGTCCCCGTGGCCGAGGTGATTGGGGCGTTGATAAGATCAGCGCAGTCTGGGCTAGACGAGATTGACGCGGGTTCAAACCCCGACATGGGCGAAAATCGAAACCGATTTTCAAGCGATTTGCGTTGAGGGACATCTCAATGTACCATTCAGACCGATGCATGACCATTTCGATAAGAAATGAGATTTTTTTTCACGCTTGCTGGAGCAACCAAATTTAAAGCAATAAACACTCCCATTGAGTCCATGCCTCCATACTTTGATATATAATTTGACATACAGTTGGCGAGGTGGGTGGCAAGAGGACCGCTTGAATATGATTAAGCACAATTTTTTGATCCACAGTTTTGATTCCGGTTAATCATTCGGGCTCTTGTGTGGCTGTTGTCCTCCACAAGTTGTCGTCGAGCCCAGAAAACCTTGGAATATTGTCATGGAATCATAGAGAAAATCAGCAAGACAACATTTCATTAAAAAAAACACGATTATATATATTTATTAAAGATAAACACTCTCGATATATATAAACTAAATGACCTTTTCGCTGGACGACGATATATGTTATCAACGCAGATACTTGATTGTAAGGAATTTGCATGAAGCTCTCCGATTAATGATGTATAATAATAATACTAATTTGGATTAATTTCGGAATTTCAACCAGGAAGGCGTCCTTTGAGCAGGACAACTTTACTTCACTATATAAGTATTTTGTATAGCGACAGTTTTAAATACCCCCCCCCCCCTGTAAGCACAGTCCTATACACCTATACCATACCGATTAAAAGATATATTGTCGGAGAAAACACCTTCCTATACCGGTAGTTGCCCCAAAATAGTTTGTTCTAATTCAGACTAGGTTAATTTCAGACAAACATACAATAATGGCTGTGCAGACCACATAAGTTTATATTAAAATATGAAATTGTGTGCTACTATAGTTTGTTAGATATACAATTATCTCAGTGTTGCATTTTTTCAATATATGGTTTATTGATATATGTTATCAAGACTGTAGAGGATCAGTCTCAAGCATCTATTTTGAGCAATATTATTCGCTGTGAACTACAGTCGGATCTGGCTGCCTCACCGTGATTTTCGAGATGAACGACCGGAAGGTGGAATGTCGTACGGGCTAAACGGCGGGCGGGCTAAATGACGTGTGGGCTGAATGACGGTCGGGCGGAATGGCGGGCGGAATGAGGCGAAATGACATGTGGGTTGAACGGCGGTGTGATAAACAGCGGACGTAATGGTTGGCTGAACGTCTGGCGGCCTAAAGAACTGGTGGAATTAACGTTCGGTGGACTGACTTCGGGTGGGATGAATGTCGTGCGGGGCTAAACCATAAGGACGAAACCGTGCATTTGTATGCTGAACAACGGACGGAATGAACGACGAGCGGACTGGACATCAGACGGATTGAACGTCGGGCGGTCTGACGTCGGTGTGGGCTAGTCGGTGGCCAAGGGGCGGGTGCATGGGACAGCGGGCCTGATGAACGTAGGGCAGGCGGGCGGTCTGGACAGCGGACGCGATGAACGTGAGGCGGGCGGGCGGGTAGTATAGGATAGCGGGTGTGATGAATTTGAGGCAGGTGAGCTGTTTGGGCAGCGGGAGGGCAGGACAGCGGGCGTGATGAACATGGGGCAGGCGGGTTGTCTGGGCAGCAGGCGGGTTGGCTCAGCCATTTCCGCATGAAAACGGAAATGGACGAGCCGTTGAGAATGATGATACAGACACGTACATGTAGGCATCTGTATCATCATTCTCAACGACGAGCGGACTGGACATCAGACGGATTGAATGGTCAATCATGAAGAGAAATTATCGCCAGTCGTTGCCAAAATAAATTAGTCATAATCATCAGCCTGTTGATGGTGGACTGAAATCGGAAGAAGAAGAAGAAGCATCATATAGCCGAGAATAAATTCAAGCAACTGCCGGTAGTGATATTACACGCAGGTACATTTAAGCTTGCTTGGCCTTAAATTAATGTAAACAATTAGACGCACTCACCGGTAACGGCTGAACTGGATGAGTTATCGAACTTACCGGCTAAGTGTAATCTCATGCAGACGAAACAACGACAGAACGCGGAGATGCTCTCTTAAATCCACAAACTGATGAAGAAATTCCTGCTAAATTCCCACATATATAGGAGAAACTTCGGATGAATCATTTTCCTTCTGTTGTTAACACCAAAGTATCATCTTTTACCGGGACGCGTCAGTCCGTATCCAGTCAATTGCCAGCCGAATCGAAATTAACCGCTAACACTTGTCCCGGTGGCTCAGACTCAAGGCAGTCTGCATTGTTGAGTGACAGTGGTTGTTGTTATAATGAGTTTTTGTGACGGGGAACCGTTCTGGCCAAAGCTATCCATAATCTGTAAGCGGTAACTGGATATATTGTCTGCGCTTTGTATTAATTGCCCGTTGCACATAATTTACAGCATACCGGACAGTACGTTTTGTGGGGTAGCCTTTCATCGCTGAACGACTCGCGCGGTTCAGCAATAAACGCTGCAAGGTTAGTGGCTCCCTTTCAGGGACGTAGCGACAGTGAGAGGCGGGGCCTGCACTTCTTTTTTCCTGGCCACAAATAAGTACACATCTCGAGAAATAACAAATTTAAAAATCGTTATCTGATCACTCTGAGCTTTGATGGGTGGGTTCCTCGACTCGAATCAAATATTTTAACACCCGAAGCCAAAGAAATAGTAATTTGGGAGCATTAATTCGGATTTTTAATAAGTTATGTTCAGAGCGCATGCTTATAGATAGGTATTTCGTGCATTTATCGAAATATTTTATTCCCACAGAGCGGTTAACACCTAACAGTCTAACACAAATTTGACACTAAGTCTTCACTGGTATGATGTAATCTATGTGTCACTAGCTGGTTTACAGTTGCTATTTATTTAGCATCTACTTTACTTTTCACACGTTGAAAGCTTCCGCTTAAAAGCTATTTTTGAACGTCAAGTCTATATATATTACACACATTAGACATCGTACTGCGCTGGTGCAGCATTAAAGACCATATGCCAGTGCATTTTCTTAAATATGCAAGTGTCCCATAGGGATCCTCGCATATATTAGAGAATGTAATGTCTTTCAAGATCAAGGTAAATAGTTTTAGACCAATGCGTTCTCTTATATATGCGAGGCGCCATGTGAGCGACTCGCATATATAAGAGAATGATACACTTACAAAGGGTTTTCGCAAAATTTCAGGAAGCTCCAGTTATGAAAGGGTAATGTGTCAATGTAAAAAATATTTATATATATATATTTCGTTGATCAAAATGTTGTTCAAAACAAAAGTTTTGGGAAAGTTTATACCATGGTTGACAGTGGTTAGCATTATTTTGTTGTATTTAATCGATTCTGATAACTAAAACGTATCTTGAATAAATGTTATTGTTGTAATTTGATGATATCGGGGGAGGGGGGATTGCTCTTCTCCCTTATAGACGACAAATCAATGGAAATTGATGACACATCAAAACGAAATGACGATACAATTAGAATAAATAAGGAAAAAGAGATTTCTCTGTCTCCCTCGGGAAATAATGAAACACCAAACCGGAACGAGGATATAATAATAGAAAACATGGCTAAAAGTGAATGATCTGTCTCCCTCCTGCTCCCTCAGGAAATAATGAAACACCAAACAGGAACGACGATGTAATAATAGAAAATATCATATTTAAAAGAGATTGCTCTGTCTCACCTGTAGAAGTACCTATACTGATCTGGACAAAGAGTCGCGAGCCAGCGCTCAGTTACTACATAAGGTAACATAAGGTAGATAAGGTGACGTCATAGGCAGATGACAGCTATATATATATATACATTGGTTCATGACGTAATTTTCATGCGAAGGCGTGCCATTGTGTTATCAAAGTACTGGTATTCTGACCTTCCAATTTTCGCAATCTCTCGAATTTGTGATGCGTTTTTGAGTTATCTGACTGATAATATTCTCTGTCAGAGATAAAATAGTTCATCTCAGGCCTGCATAGACTAATGAATAATTTAATTAGAATTAATGGAAATTAAATTCACGAAAATTTGTCGCAATGGAAAATCTCGCTCTCTTCAGATTAGTTAGTAGTCAGGTGCCGATTAATTTGTTTTCATGTAATATTTGACAGCTAAGCATAGAATTAATAACATTCTGGTGGATTGGTTTATCAACAACATGGAGCGTGCACGTCTTCACAAATAATGTCATGATTCTGGGTGGAATATAATACAAAAAAAATACACGAATCAGCGGTAATGGCGAATCTTGAATGAAAATCGCTCGGAATCGTCGTACTTTATATAGTGAACTTTACACATATACAGTAATGCCCTAAGTAATCGACTTTCCGATGAATGGCAACAAGCCATATTTCCGACTAAATCCTGAAAAGTTACCCATAATTCTGCTGTGGTTAAGGGGTTGATTACTTAGAGCATTACTGTATAACCTGGTTATGGGAATAAATACACTTCCAACTTTTATTTATGGAGACAATATTTGTGATATATCCACGTCAACTGATCGCCCATAATTGCGAGAAAAAAAACCCAGAAAAGGCTTCGAACCAAATCGTTATAATAGACAGGTTTATACGGACTATATATATTAATTTATTGAGTTGCATGACCTCACATATGGCGATTCACCACACGAGTTGTTTCATGGGCAAATTGGACTATACAATGGAACACCCATTTTGTCTGAGAATATTTTTGTCTTTTCAACAAAAGAGGAAAAAGTAATTCTATTTTTGAGCATAACCTAGTGAAAACATTCAATAACAGTGAAAACGCTCTCCATTTAAAAAAAAATATACTTGACCATAAGATATGGAACAGGGCCCAACATTCACAAAAGCAGCCGCGATTGTGTCGGATTTCGACGCACTGCTGTTGAACAACAAATATGCATTGAAGCAAACATGATAGACGCTGAAATTAAGTAATTATGTGTCGGTTCCACTTTAATTAATCAGAACAAGAACTCTCAACGTCCAGTTTAATCAATAGGCCTATATCTATGAAAGAAATCAGATCTGCCTCTACAATATAACCACCCCATTCATAACCTTAATACTTTTAAGGGCACTTGACGGTGTGAAGCGTCAAACTCTGCTTAGTAAAGTGATCCCATCTGTCACATTCCTTGATTCAAGATTGTTAATGTGAATGACATCGATCCTGTTACAGATGCACATGCGTATGTGTAGTATGAGCGAAAATAAAAGTTAACTAGAGGTGTGACTGTCCCAATAGGACTAAGGATACCCCCGTGTTTTAAGACACTAAGATGTTTTACATGTCAGTAAACATTTAGTTAAAATATATAACAGATTCCCACTGCAGGTGCACAACCCTATATAACCCCTAATCCGAATCCTAAACCTATTGACCGAAAAATGTAGGAATAAAAGCTGGGACAAAATTATGCATGTTGCGAAAAATTTCTAAGTCGAAAAAGGGGAATAACTCCACAAAAAAGTGGGACAGACGTCATAATCGCAGATGCACAGGTTCCACTAAATATATGTGCCAAGTCTGAAAAACATTAACCTAAAAATATAGGAATAAAAGCTCCGACAAAATTATGCATGTTGCAAAAAAGTTTCTAAGTAAAAAAAGGGGGATAACTCCTGATAACTCCACAAAAAATAGTCCGACATACGTCATAATCGCAGGTGCACATGTTCACATGGTGGTCGATGTCTGTGCCAAGTTTCACGGAAAATGATAAAAAAAAAATGACTGAGAAAAACTCTGAACAAATTTGTGTCCACGGACGACGGACGGACGACGGATTACAGTACATTTTCCCCCCACATCTTCGTAGCGGGGGTTATAATAAAGGTCCGGGATCAAAATATAGGATAATGAATACATGGGATACTTCTATACGCAGTCACATAATCGATCGCCTCGGCAAGAATATAACCGCGATTCACAAAAGCATGACATATATATAGTAAAGAGCGTAATGGTTCATTTATTCCTGATATGGTCAAATTAAAGAGCGCTTGTCACACTTGCGCGGAAAATTAAAAACAATTGAGTAATGGCTGAGAATATGTAATCTGTAGATCGGTGTTTCGTGTATTTATTGGCACTTATTTATTGACTCCTCCTATATCAAATTATGTTTGCAGAATTTTTTCCAGCTGGGTGTACATGCACGTCAGGGGAGTCATGTCGGAGTTCGATATGTTAGCGTGCCATGTCTTTACCGTGATAGACACATATACTCGTCATTATATGAACGTTCGTGTATCTATCGACCTATTTTGGTACACGGACGGTGGAAAAAGCGAGCAGTTACAACATTTAATTCGAGAAGGATATATATCACTTTAAATCATTGATCTAAACTACAGTGGATCCAGATCTGAGCAGTAATGGGTTTCTTATCTTTACTCCGACAGTTCTCCCCAGAGGCGTTTGTGTACACCCCGGTTTCTTTGATAAGCACAATCCACACAATAAATGTTTATCTAATGGACCTGTGTATCGTTTTGCTCTCCATCCATATGCTCTGTTCGGAGTGTATGTAACTACAGGTGTACCCTCTGGAGTTTCAATGTTCGCCAGAAATAAATTGTTAGAGTCTTAAAGTGTGAGTCACCGCTAAGGTGTTTGTTGAGCAAGTTTCCTTCGCTCACGATAGTTTTGGTAAACATCGCAGTTAAGATAGATGCTGGCATGGGAAGTAGGTCCAACCATTATATAGACATGAACCCCCCCATATAACACATAATATACGCACAGATCCTGATGCACCTTGCATGTATAGTCCCTTAATTTCATACTGCTACATGTATATATAATTTATAGTCCCTTGTATACTGCTACTAGTATATATTTGGTTTATTGCATATCGGCTAGATGCAAGACGCATATAAGACGACAACATTTCCTCTCGCAACACGCACATAATCGACCTACAGGTATAACGTGAAATATGTATATAATGTGATAATTTGATTCTGAAATAAGAAGATAATGGAGTCATAGCGGTTATTTCGTTTTATGGTGCGCGTCACAGTGAAAACACATGTTAAAGAGCGTACACCTGAAAAGTTATGGGATGGCTTATTTGTGTCGTCCGCACATAATCTGCTTAGAATCGCCTCAATATGAGTCGATAATGTGATTAAAATTTACTCATTTTCAGCACATTATCGACTGAAAATGGGGCGATTCTAAGCAGATTGTTTATCTAAAATAAGTTTGTTATAAGCAGATAATGTGCGATTTTTTTCGGAAAACAGACTGAAGACGAAGATCTCTTATAACCCATATAGATTACGCTCAGGTCCACATGCATCTGGAGAAACACCTACTCCCTAACCTCAGCCTATTCTCATGAACCATGCGCTCAATATGAACCTATTTCAATACGAAATAAGTCCAACATGGCACTAATTATAAATATGTTGTATACACGCCTATTACCGTTGTAATTAATTTTGTTTTCACTGTGGTCCGCGTGAGCCACACGAATAATATAACGAGTGTAAGTTCACTATATGGGCTTAATTCAGAACCACGCAAAGAAGTCCATTTTGAACCTATGTTACTAATATCTAGGTTCGATATATGACCCTATTTGTACGAGAATATGTTGCACCACTGTGTATATAGTATACTGCTTGTATAATAGGATAACGATGTAAAAAAAACGCCACACGTCACAGGCTTCAATCGATACGATCCGGTTACGCTTTTGATGTCCGGTTCGACGTTTTGTAACCAGAACATTTAATGTGGCGAGTAGGATTTCTGTTTATTACTATACGTGTTGGTATCTATATCATAGTATGCAGCTTATAATAGACTGCCAGAAACCTTCAAAAACTCATTTGGTATTTAACTAGGAACTAACAGCAGACAGGCAGCCGCAGGAAACATTAGACCAAAAGCAACACCAAGAACAACATTTTCAGAAAATCTCCCAGAACATTCTTTTTCGAATATCTGGAACTCAGTGAAAAACAAAAAACTATTAGGAGTCGAGAAAACTATAAAAAACAGATGAGTGTATAGAATTGATCAACCAGTATTCAAATAGCATTGAATGCAAAAACAAATTCTGCCATGAATTTACACACAAATGATAAACATATTTCGAATATATATAGTCTATTGGCCACTTACCTTAAATGCTAAAATTACCCGAGTACTAAGACTTATAGCCTGCAAATTCTCGTCCAATGCATGGCTGTATATACTAAGGGAATTCGACTGTGACAGTTAATAAACAAATAATACATTTAATAGAATTTTTCACAAGTTAGCGCTCTGGGGTTTGTTCACACACTGGCGATTTTTAAAGAACTGATGATTATTGTTCTAAACGACTGTTGAACAGACTTCATATAGTGTGTGAGCAAAGTCTTATTAAATTCCCTTAGTAAATGCAGCCAAAACATACTCCAGAACTTGTTATTGAGAAAATTGACCGTTGCATATTCATTCATATCCAATTCTATCCATACATCAAAAACATACTTGTTTATTCGCTGGAATCATTATCTATATCTAAATCCAATTTAAATATTAATTTAATCTGAAAATTATAGTGAAAAATTATTTATATAGCCATTATTGATTGTATTCTGTCAGTCATGGGTGCCGGGTAGACTGCCGTCACAGGCCACGGCACTCCACATGATATTATACGAATATCAATTCACTTATTTTACAAAATGTATTAACATATTGTAATGTGAAATAAATATTATCCTATCCTATCTGTTAGTTTTGTTGACCATGCATACCATGTGAAATTCCCATTTTGAAAAATGAGACGAAGAACACGAATAAAGCTGCACAAAATATGCACTCGCATTTTGTAGCCTTTTATATGGTGCATACCACGGACAAAGGAAACCTATGATATATGTAATATATCTTATCATGCCACCACACAACACCCTGTTCATTCAAAGGTACTCAATGGGCTTCATCTTTTGCTTTATATATGTTGTAATTTGCGATTCTCGTGCACGAAATACAAAAAATACAACGCCCCACACTAGCTAACAATTAGCACAAAATTACCGAGTTTTCGATCGCAAATCTCGCATGTTATTGGGAAGATAACTATTATCTTGTTAATATTTAGATGTAAATAATATTTCTGGGATTTATGCACATGACACGAGCGAATAATCACATAATGGAATGTGAGACTACATTTTTCACAAGTTTTTCATCAACGAATCCCGATTTTTATGCACCCGGTAAAACTGTGCAACTTAATACTATTGCTAAATTGTCTGACATTCCAGTCATTGTTGGTGTGTTCTCGTGACGGAAAACCATTCCAACCGATATACGCCAAAATCGGATTCTGTAACTTGTCAATTCTTGAGAAGGGGAGAGTAAGAACACGTGTCCCACGATACCTTCCCCTCTGATTTATATCGGCCGCATTGGAAGAAAAACTAGGCTACCACCCACATCCTGGAGATATATGTATGACTCACAGAGATAAAATCAGCACCACAACAGTATGACAGGACCAGTTTACCATATTGGTTTTGAAATCCTCTAATTGAGTATCAAGACGTATAGCGTCGAATTTAACTCACGGTAATTGCCATGCTTCACGCAGAGTTTAGTCCCCTACGCAGGACATACCGCAGGACATAATGGCCCGATTCGTCATCTCAGGTTTAAACCTGGTCTACGTAAACCTCGAGGTTTAAACCGCCGTGAGTCAGCAAAATCCGTGGTTTAAACCCGCGGCGCAGGTCTAAGTGACGCATTCGTCATCTCTGGTTTAAACCTGGTCCAGCCAGACCAGTGGTTTAGCAGTAGTGTCTCTGTATTGTCGAGATAATTAATCGTACTTTCCTAACGCGGACCGCCTCGTTTTATTGATTGCGAAAATCAATAATCACGACAGCGACCATATTTTGATTGGAAATTTATAAGCGAGAAGCACTGACACCTATAAAGTGTGTGGGGATAAATTTTTGTCAATTTCGATATTGTTTTTGTGTTTTATAAGCTTAAAACGGCAACTAAACCATCTAATTCGGCGTCCAGCTAAACCATCTTTACCGAGGCTAAACCTGAGATGACGAATCCGTCTTTTCTCCATCGCGGTTTAGAATTGTCAAACAATCAGTCAAAGGGTGGAGCTGTAAATAATCTCGAGTGAGGGCGTATCTAAGTGGCGACTGCAGACTGGTGTTATCATGTCACAGTTGATTCATTCGCACGTGATAATTGAGGACGTGCCAGTAAGCATTACAACGGCCTGCCTTTTGTTCCGGTTGGTAACAGGGTAGTTTGACTGCATGCTCATATCACCGACTGGAGTTGTCAATCAGCTGGCCACTAAACGACAAAAACGCCCACTTAGACCCGGTTTGGCTGGACCGCCAATGGGGGTTTAAACCAGGTTTAAACTCGGAGGTTTAAACCGGAGATGACGAATCGGGCAACAGAGTTCAGTCCCCTACGCAGGATATACACGTAATGTGAAGAAATGTCATATTTATTTATTTGAGACTTCTGTATGTTACAATTCATTCTGCATTATTCTGAGAAACTGAACTGCATGTCCATATTCATTTGAAAATTGTCTAGATCAAGCTAGAATGAATTGTAACTGATAGAACACTTCAATAAAAAATGTTAGATTTAATTAAGAAAACACACATGCAGACAGCGTTCAGACATAGCGTAGCGAGGGGACTGAACTGTGTTTTGCAACATGGATAATTACATGCAGCTGCAAAATATTTACATTGTTTATTATATAGTCCCGTTGGTGAGTGCGTGCAGTATAATTCACTGATTTAGACAGGTACTATATAATTGAGACTAAAATTAAATACATGGCTTGCCAGTCTGATAACAACAGACTGGAACTTCAAAAAGTCTGGCGAAAATAGCTGTGTGTCACATTACCGTCGTTATAAATAACTTCTTCTAGCAAACTATGCAGTATGACGCCACAGTGCACAAATAGATTTACACGACAGGTATCTCATTTATATATCAGCCACTTCAAACTAGTTTGCTTGAAAATACGTATTTCTATTCTCATTGCTTTGTATTATTGGTCAACAATGGACTCTTCGTGAAAGATTTTAGTGTGTAATTAATTGTTGTAATCTCTATTTGTTTTAACACTAAGTGAAATTATCAATGTGACATAATTTATTGTGCAATTTTTAGCTATGTGGCGAATTGACCGCTGTGTGGGAATTCCGACAATCACCTGAATGGATGCATCGCTATTCTGACAGATGTTGTGATTGGCTGACACTGACGTAATGGTTGCTTGTGGTATAATGGAAAAACCCACTCGTTTTCTTCTGACTGTACTGCGGTTCCAGTCTGGTTTTAAAGGCCCACTTAATTTTCGACCCCCCCCCCCCCCCGATCACATTATATAAAGTATAAACCATATTATATACCATTTGAAAGAGGAAGCTCCAACGCATTGTATTTTCGACTTATTCCATGTAATAAACTATGAACATGTTATTTTTGTTGAGATGTCGACGTCTGTTCTGTGCTAAAGTTTCTGCACAAAGTAGATTATTTTCAATGAAAGGGGAATAACTATATATTTAGATATAGAGTTATTCCCCTTCCATTAAAAATAAACTACAGTTCGAATTATGTTGCATTCTGTGACCCACAATGGGGGAAATGCATTTATTATTTCAGCTATTTCTATCACTCTATGGGCACCTTCTGAGACACAGACGTTCCAAATGGTGCTGAATTTTAGTATTTTAATCATATTTGATGGCATAGGTTGTTATTAAAACCGTATGTCAGGGCACTATAAAAAAATAATAATCGGTGAATCGAAAATTAAGTGGGCCTTTAATCATACGGACGATGTGCATGTTAGTGCGCAGCCTATTAAATCAATTTTCCGAATAATAGCCATGAGCCGTATAAAGCACGGATATGGCGGATTACAGTCATCATAATTATTGTAACTAGCTACAGTAATGCTCTAAGTAATCGACTTCTTAACCAGAGCAGAATTATGGGTAACTTTTCAGGATTTAGTCAGAAATATGGCTTGTTGCCATTCATCTGAAAGCTCTCGGGGAGAGCTTTCAGATGAATGGCAACAAGCCATATTTCCGACTAAATCCTGAAAAGTTACCCATAATTCTGCTCTGGTTAAGAAGTCGATTACTTAGAGCATAACTGTACCACGCTCTGTCGTGTATATGTGTTCCCATGCACTAAAATGGCGGTTTTGGTGGTTTGGTTTGTTGGGTTTATCGGAGTTTCAGTAGCTAGTCCATATCACGACTCTGTAAGTTCTATAGGTAGAAGAAGTACCACGTCAGGTAATCAATCCACTGCACGTAGTGACCACTGATCCACAGAAAGCAAATAACAAATACGCGCTTAACCTTTCCATGACTGGAGCATCCTAGCTGACATTATGCGAAAACCCTGCGCCAATTCATTCTCTTATATATGCGAGATCCCCATATATATAGGGAGCCTCGCATATATAAGAGAACACGTTGGTCTAAAATATTTACATTGACCTTGTTTATAGACATTACATTGAGAAAAGATTCGGGTCAATATGACTAACTTATGGTTAGTCACAAGCAGTTGGAGTCACTTTGACTAACCTCCACCTTTCAGCGAGTCACTTTGACTAACTCTGGTCTTAGTCATAGTCACTAAGTTACACGAAGAATAATTCTAATTGCAGAACGCTATACTCAATAATAATTTAAATTGTTCAATTTCCAGTGAAGCGCAATTCTCTTAGATCTATAATTGAACGGATGTGATGGGACACACACATCATAACTCCACTCCCACATCATAGGCTACATTATTTTTGATAAAAACAGATCTATACCACAAACATAATTGATTGAACGCCGTTTTCAACTCGGTCTCTGGTTCTGGATAGTATATATCATCTTGTTGAGTATAGTGCATAGAAATTCATGGCATGATCTATTAGATAGTTGCAAAGACAAGACTCATGCGTGTCGAATCCTGGATTGGTGCATGCCTTAACCCTTTACCCAACAGAACGGCCCTGTGCCAATGCATTCTCTTATATATGCGAGTCGACCATAGGTCGCCTCGCATATATAAGAGAATGCATTGGCTTAACACATTAAAAATTATAAAATTGTTAAAGAATGTAAGAAAAAATGGTAAAAAGTGTTAAAAAAATATTTTTTTTAGGCCAATGCATTCTCTTATATATGCGAGGCGACCTATGGTCGACTCGCATATATAAGAGAATGCATTGGCACAGGGTATAACTGTAACCATCACAATGTGGTCAATGAGCCGGTTCCAATGATATCCATATTTGTATGGTGTTATTGAGACAGACCGAAGATATTTTAGGCTGTTGAAGCTTTATTTGGCCGGTTTTGGCCGGTTTGTTGGGTAAAGGGTTAATATCATCGAACCCGTTATAATTTAAATTTCCCAGAATAGAAAGCCTAATTTAAATGCCTTAAAAATCCTACACGATCTATAAAACTCCGATACGTCTGCGTCACCGATTGATACAACACATTATAAATGTTGACTCCCGCTTCTGAAATCCATCTTTAAATACATTATGTACTTGGTCGGGTGCATTATGTACTTGGTCGGGTGCATTATGTACTTGGTCGGGTGCATTGAACTGACAAATTAGTACTCATGCACTATGTCAACTGGAGGAATGTAGCATTCTACTGACATCGCCAAAAATCTCAAACAAATCGACCGTACAACTGCATAGAAAACATCGTCTGAACTACGCTCAATTGTAAATATTTACTTCTCGATTCGGGACGCAACTATTGGCGATAAACTAACGCAAACGATTTCGCCATCGAGAGTCGATGCATTTAATTAAAATATAATAATGAAGGTGTGTGTCAATTTGGATATTATATTTGTAAACATAACTACTTTAATCAAGATTATTCTCCATTTCTATTTGATCATCATACCGGAGTGTTCCACATCACTTTAATATATTTACATGAAAAAAGATTTATCAATTATCTTATATTTTGTGAATGGTAATGATTACTCGAGAGCAGAGGCCCCGACCAAACTCATTTGTGGAACATAGGGCTGAGGCATTGTAATGTCACAGATTATATAAAGCCCTATAGTCTATATAGATAATGAATCTATACTATTATATACATATAAGATGAAAAGAATTATAGGGTCGATAGTTTATTTTGTCAATCATGACACCATTTCGGGCAGAACAATTTACGATAATAATAGAAACATAACATAATGTATGATTGTATTGATTTGTATATACATAAAGAGAAATGCATCAGTCCCGTGGCCATTATATATGCAACAAAGTGTTGGCAATAAATATAAATTTGAGCAAAATAGGGGGCTGGTTTACTAGTCATGTTCTCTGTAGGGATCTGAAACTTCTAAAACTGTTCAGTTTCTGTGTTCCATTTCAGTACGGACTCACTATATACTTAGACCCCTATAGTTCCTTCTCCTGAAATCCTCTTTAATGTGCTTTGATACAACTGTAACGAATAACAAGCGGTTACCACTTACCGTATATTTTATGAATGAGCTGCGAGTTCCCAGCGATGCGCGAGGATGTAAAGTATCAGAGGAGTACACTGGTATCGACCGCCGGCAGTATATCTATACGCTGAATGTACTGCAGCTAACCGCTCGTATTTATATATGAGGTAATTATGGGAATTCCCATACATTCACTATCACGTGCATGCTCTCTGACATTTTATATAAATATCAATAATTCTGGGAATCAATTCTGGGATTTTTCAGGTCGCTGGCTCTGCCTGATTCTCGTGATGCCATTCATACTCGGAATTTCCGGTCCGTTTGTGTGTCATTATTAACTGGTGATGGGCTGCGGAAGCACGCGTACTTGTCCATGCCGGGATCCGCACTTTTGATGAGGCCCGTTAAATGTCACTCAACGTAACCTATATCTTTATTTCTTCCTTAATCCTTTCATGACTGGAGCTTCCTGAATTTGTACGAAAACCCTGTGCCAATGCATTCTCTTATATATGCGAGTCGACCATAGGTCGCCGCACATATATAAGACAATGCATTGGCCTAACAAATTTTACATTATTTTGTAATTGTTAAAAAATGTAAGAAAAAATAAAAACAAATGATAACAAATTGTTAAAGAATGTAAGAAATATTGATACAAAAAATTATAAAAATTGTTAAAAAATGATAAAAAAAAGAAGATAAAATTGTTAAAGAATATAAGATAAATGATAACAAAAATTGTTTATAGAATGTAAGAAAAAAATGATAAGAAATGATAAAAATTATTAAAGAATGTAAGACAAATTATAAAAAAAAAACTGATAAAAATTGTTAATGAACGTAAACAAAATTTATAAAAAATTGTTAGGCCAATGCATTCTCTTATATATGCGAAGCCACCTATGGTCGACTCGCATATACAAGATAATGCATTGGCACAGGGTCTTTAATATTGCACCAGCGCAGCTCCCGTCATGAAAGTGTTAATAATAAGAGTATATATGCGATTTACCACAACGAAAAAGTAAATATGGGTAACTATAGTTGCCTAATTGGCATTGACTGGAATCTGCTTTATGATATGTATCCCCATATACATGTAGTTTATCATTATAAATCACATGAAATATGACCATGATGTGTGTTATTATGAACCACATGTAATATGACCATGATATAAGTCCCCATATACTATATCATTATAAACCACATGGAATATGACCATGATATAAGTCCCCCATATAAATTTAATATTTCATTATAAACCATTATGGAATGTGACGTCTCCATATACATGTAGTATATATCATTATAAACCACATGGAATATGACCGTTGTGTGTCCCCATATAGTATATACTTGACTTTAGCAAAGCAGCCTCCATTCAGTGCCAATTTGAATGTGGCAAATGGACATTGGCAGTCTAAAGAGCAAGTGGGTATAAGCCAAATTATGTCAATTCTGACACACGAACTGTCTACCCAATAAGCTAGGGTTCCAAAGTCAGCATGCATGCATTCATGGAATCATGGAATTAACGAGAAATCAAATTCAGTCAAACTTGACTATAGGCTGCTTAAAATTGTCCTCAACCATTAAAACAGGAATAATCTGTTCGTTGGTTACATAGTTTTTACCACACGATAAATATAAGATGCCGTCACTGGCCCTGACTGTTACTCGTGACCTTGACATGTACGCGGAGTTTCCGGTCCGCCATTAGAAAATTATATATTGGCGTGTGAACATGTGACGGGCTGTGGAAGCACGCGAGTACTCTTGTGTCACCCTTCTAAGTTTAGAGCATCATAAGATCAGCTCAAAGTGAATGAATTAAAGGCACGGGCGGCGTTCGTTGCAGAAATATTCAACAGAAGGAATATTAAAATATGTATAGTTTTGTTCATATGCCAAACATAATCAGCGCGTAAATAGTATATTGTCGTCAAGACGTACGATGGTGTACGTAAACATGTGTTACAGAAGTTGTGCTTCTGTTTACATAAAATAGCGCCAAGCTATTGGTTAATCACACACAAATGATATAAACGCTCTTCATTATTTCCATATCAGGAAAACAGTAACAAATAACGCTCTTTATGTTTACCGTATCCGGATCCTGGAAACGTAACGTTTTTTGCGTTTGTTTACATAACAAAGCAAACAAAATTGTCAATAACATACTGTTTATGCCATATTTCTGATTGGTGTTAGAACAAGGTCTGTCTATATTTTACTATTCTTTCTGTTTATGGCGGTTTTTTGCGGAGGTGAAATTTTAACAGCATACCACCGCCAATGCCGCCCGTATCTTTAAATTCAAGATGCCATAAATATGTTGATACTATTCTCGATTACATGAGCATAAATAGTCATGCCATGAGTCTCTACTCTGGCTAATGCCAGTTGAGATCATATTCCACCAGTACAAAACCTTGGAAAAAATTTGAAGTTTTGACAGGGAACATTATAAAGTTTAAAAAATAACGCGGCGAATATATATCTTATTTATTATCTGTTCACTGCAGATGAATGTCCTAACTCGAAATTTCACGATTTAAGTGAATTTGTGAGCGATTTTGCTTTGCGTCGCTTGCAATTATGGAATGTTTTTTTTGTTGCGATATCGGCTCACAAAAGTCACAGAAAAATTTGGAGTTGGGCCATTCACCTACAGAAGTACATTCATAAGGAACACATAAATAACTAAGAAATATATTCCCCTCGTTATTTTTTTCAACTTTATAAGGTTCCATGTCAAAACATCAAAAAGTTCCAATGTTTTGGACTGATGGAATATGATCTCTAAGGGTGTCAGCTAGAGTACAGATTCATGGCATGATCTAGAGCATAAATAGCTGCAAACTTTGACTGAAAGGTCTTGGTCAGGTCTAGTCTGATTAAAACCAGTCTGCAAATGCATGCTTGGCAATAACACAGTCTGGTGAAATTAGCTGTCACATTTACCGTCGCTATAAATAACTTCTACTTGCATTATATCAGGGACCAATATATACATGTATACATGTATATATATATATATGTATACTAGTCCCAGATTATATGCAGTATGACGCCACAGCGCACAAAGAGATTTACGCGACAGATATCTCCTTTATATCTGCCACTTCAAACTTGAGTTCTTGGAAATATGTACTTCTATGTATTATTGGTCAATTATGGACTCTTCGCGTACGCTTTTAGTGGGTCATTAGTGGCTGCAATCCAGTGTGACTAAACACCGCCCGGACCAGCCCGGACCGCCCCTGTGGAGTATAGGGGTGATTTTAGTGGCAATAAATGTGCAGTGGTGTCATGTAAACCCACTCACGCACGGAAAGGGGTCGCGATCACACAGAATTGTTGCTATTAAACCTCAAAATGGCTGCATCGCCACTAAAATCGCCCCTAGACGCAACAGGGTCGGTCCGGGCTGTTAGCTTCATTCGCGGCGAACATAGTCGCCGATGCCGGCATTTTGAGGGTTAATAGCGACACTTCTGTGTGATCGCGACCCCTGTCCTTGTGTGAGTGGGTTTCCATGCCAACACTGCACATTTATTGCCACTAAAATCACCCCTATACTCCACAGGGGCGGTCCGGGCTGGTCCGGGTGGTGTTTAGTCACACCCTTGCAATCTCTATTTGTTTTAACACTGAGCGAAATTATCAATGTGACAAAAAATAATTACGCCATTTTAGCTATGTGGCGAATCCAGAGTGTGAGGGGAATAGAACAAAAATAATCGAATTATCACCTAGATGGCTCAAATAATGAGTGTTATCTGTCAAGAACTTCCGAAATGTTTTATATTTATTCAGAAAGAACCGTAAACAAAATCATTCCTGAACCATCACAAACCAGCAATAGAATGACTTCCTATATGTAACAGTTCCCACACAGTGGTATTAACGGGATATATGGGGACGAGTATCATCTTATACTGATATGTGATAAATTCAGAGATATTCGTGAACAATACATTCCAGAATACTCTTGCAGTGGTTATCGTCAACGCAAGATCAGTTTTATAGTTTTGCTATCAAAAGCTAATATATCGCTCCTGAATGGGTGAGTATACTTCTGAAATTAGCCTTTATAAAATCGACGGTACATGTGTATGATTCGTGGTTTTTATAATGAACTAGCAGGGTTACCCGGCGTTGCCCAGGTTAATGCGATGAAAAAACCTCTATGCTGTGGATATTTGTTGGGGATAGAGAATGCTCTTGCTTAAAAGTGTTATACGGTTTCTCATAAATTGTATATTCAAATAGCATCATAAAACATGATTATTACAGTCATGGGATATAAGTTGTGGCTCACCTTGTCAATTGTCATTATGTTTGTCGCGATTAATCCGTTTCAACAATAATGAAGTATGTATTTATTTACAACTGTGTATACATTAGACGTTATAATATGATACATGAACATCATAAACACATTAGTTTGATAAAAGATGATAATTGGGTTTTGAATATTGAGATGTATCAATCAATTTAGTGGCTTGGACTAAGTTCTCGAGGACACCTGGCTATCTCCGTGAAGATACATATGTTTCAAAGAAATTTCCAGGTGCTCCTCTGTTCATGGTGCTATATATTGGCTAAATATTCTCAGTTTAAACGAAATGTTGATGCGCATTAATGTTAGCTACATGTGCCAGGCACAGAGCGAGATTTTGAGTTGTTTATGTCAGTCGAAGAGTCTGTTATAAAACCCTTGTCAGATGTGCAGTATTGGGAGGATCCTGAAAAGTCTTATGTTACTACCCGCATTTTCTTGTATATCAGAAGAAACTATATTTGACTACATACTGTGACCACTATTTTTGAACAGGCATTCCATATCTCTTGACAAATTGTTACTTTTTTGTGGAAACTGTATTGAATGGAACAGACTCAATTTTGTTATAATATATATGCAATCCTCTGACGGTTCGGGGTCTCTCAGTTTGCACATTTTTGTGAATGCCCTGATTGCTATTCCCATATAAATATGACAGTTAAGAATATATAATTGTTCAAGTGATTTAAGTGGGTCACCATATGTCGGGATTGTGAAATGTGAACGTCCAAAACTACTTTAAATGATATGGAGATGGCCTGGGTGACTGTATATAACTTATATGTGGATAAAGGTGAATATCAATCTTATCAATGATAGTGCATATCCGCTCGCCATCCGCGACGCAAACGACATCAAATGTTATTTAATTCATGGTATATCATTAGAGAAAAATGTGTATGAATTCGGTGGAAATTGGTGCCAAATAAATTTGTACCAGCGTTTGCCTCTTTTGACATTTAAACCACTCCCATTAGACTCATAGATGCATGATATACTGGCGATGATTATATATATGTTTGGTGGTAATCAGCAACTAAACAAATTCTGAGAATAGTTATGACCCATATCTCTCACCCAACCGACAGCAATTTGACGTCTTTAAATCACACGATGAAATTCCTCGTATCATAGAGAAGAATAATATATCAATTTGGTGGAAATCTGGGCTAAAAATAGTTTATTAAATCAATTGTTGATGCAACATTGACTCGAACAACGCCATATTGCGAAGATGATTATGTATTCGTTTGGTGGAAATCGGCGACAAAACTATTTCACGATATATTTTTAATTTTGCCGACCTCCCCCTTTTCTTCCCCTGACACCAACAGCGTCATTTTAGAAATGTTTTACCCGCACCGTTATCTTCCTTGTAAACAGTTACCCCTCTTAGAACGCCTTGGTACCATCTCGATTGTACCGCGTAAAGTTATATATAGAACGCACACAGACAGACAGAAAGACAGACAGACAGACAGACAACACGATTTGATTTCTTGTATCATTTGAGAAGAACGTGTCTGAATTTGATGGTAATTAGTACTAAACATATTTTTTATCAGTCTTAGTGACCCTCCCGTCCCTATTTCAGTCTCAAGCTGCACACACTAAGACTTAGAGATTAGAGATGCATATATATGAAATTGATGAAAATTGGCGAGTATACAAATTCGTATCAAATTTAAGGTCCCCATATCTCTCACCCATAGGGCACAAATTTGGTGTATCTAAACGATACGATAAGATTCCTCGTATCAAAGAGAAAAATATGTATCAATCTGGTGGAAATCGGCACTAAACATATAGATATAATTTGTTGTGTCCCTCTCATCTCCATACACCACTGACTCGAATGGCCCAACTTATGGCAACCTTAAACCACACGACTATACTCCTGATATCATGGAGATGATTGTTTATAAGTTTGGTGATAATCGGCGATTAAAACTTCTTTTTTTTAATCAAATTTGGTGCCAATCCACACCCCCATCTCTCAAGAACGTGTATCAATTTGGTGGAAATTGGCGCAAAAAAATTGTGCATCAGTTTTGGTGCCCCTGTCCCTTTCAATGCAACCCTGACTCGAATGAGGCCACATTTGACAGATATAAGCAACACCATTAGACTCCTCATACCATGGGGATGATTTTGTATAAGTGTGGTGGCAATCGGCGACTAAACCAATTATTATCAAATTTAGTGCCCACCCCCTCCCAATCTCTCAACCAAAAGACAACAATTTGGCATTGTTAAAGCGCACAATTTGATTCCTTGTATAATGAAGAAGAATATATATCAATTTGGTGGAGATCGGCGCTAAAATTAGTTTTTCAATTTTGGTGCCCCTCTCCCCTTCCGTGCATCACTGACTCGAACGACGCCACTTTTAAACCACACCATTGTTTTTTTCATATCATGGGTTTGGCGTTGTTAAATCGCACAATTAGATTCCTTATATCATGAAGAAGAATATATATCAATTTGGTGGAGATCGGCGCTAAAGTTAGTTTTTCAATTTTGGTGCCCCTCTCCCCTTCCGTGCATCCCTGACTCGAACGATGCCACTTTTAAACCACACCGTTGGTGTTTTCATATCATGGGGATGATTATATATAAGTTTGGTGGAAATCGGCGACAGAAAAAAATCTGCCCCTCCCCCTTCCGGACACCCCTGACGCGAACGGCGCGACTTTTGCCATATTTAAACCACACCATTAGATTCCTCATATCATGGGGATTATTATATATAAGTTTGGTGGCAATCGGCGACAATTTTTGTTCTGCCCCTCCCCATTTTCTGCCCCTGACAACAACGGCGTCACTTTAGAAAATTCTAACCCCGACCATTATCTTTCTCGTAAAAAGCTACTCTTAGTAGACCCCTTTGGCATCATCTAGATGGTCCCCTGTGAATTTCTATAGAACACAGACAGACAGACAGACAGACAGACAGACAGACATTCGCAAATATAGATATAGACAAGAACTTATTGGCAAGGAAGTGTCAGCAAACTGTGAAGGATGTAAAATAGAACATCCTAGTCAACGTGAACATGTTCTGTGTTTGTTCTCTACAACTGATGATTGGACAAACCAGTTTATCGACTTAGCGCTGATTAAACTTGACATATACAATGTTTGGGAAAGATGGTTCCCGAAGCTGATGTGGTTAAACCCACACTGCAAGGAGAAGTTCGAAGCATTCATCATGTATGATCATCTGAGAAACAGTTTGGAGCTCAACCGCAAAAAAATCGACGCAGAGTGGACTCTGATGTGGTCACAGCGAGTCAAAGAGAATTACAACGATGCAGACAGCTGAACTTCAATATATTCTGGACAATTCCTGGTTGTGTAAACTTAACACACATGTTTGTGCTAGAGATCTGTTACCAGAGAAGAAACCACAGCATATTCAAGCATATATTGTGAACACGCACTCATCGGATCAGCCAGGAGAACACTGGACATTGATGTTATTCAAGGGAAGATCAGCTGTATACTTCGACTCATTTGGACTACCACCACCGAGACGATATATGTTACCATTCATAAAAAGGAACTCATCAGCATGGACTATGAATACAACACGATATCAACATCGTGCGACAAATGTGTGTGGATTATATTGTATATTCGCACTCCACCACATGATGAAAGGAAAGAGGATGAAAATATTATTCAATTCTCGGGATTTCTTCAAGAATGACAGAACAATAGTTCGATGGTTTGGAAAGCACTATGGTCGATTATACAGAAAAGCAAATTTGCTGTTGAATTAAACTTCACCAGGACATCGACGGCTGATATACATACAATGCAAAGAAGACGACGACCAGATAACAACGAATGTGTCAACAACTCCACAAAATAGACTCTTTTTGTTATTGATTCAGCGTAGGATGTTGTAGGATGTTCAATTAAGTTTCTTCAAATCTGAGACCTTGTTTTGTACATAAATTATTGTTCTTTTTAATATTATTGATGTATAATAATATATTATTGTTCATTGTTCTTGTTCTTGTTTTTGAAAAATAAAATGATAAATTTCAACAAAATCGTTTTCACTGTAGGACCCCCACCATTTGATTCTGTTCGTGTCGATGTGTCATCTCTGGTCAGAATTATACAAACTTTAAATTAGTAATGAAAAAATGTCTAAGTCCATTTTCATTTTTTCGATCAGAAATGTCACATAAATGACAGGAACATCTATCCTCAGGGTGGGAACTATGGCCCAGTACCCCCCAGACATGGGCACTATGGCCCAGTACCCCCCAGACATGGGCACTATGGCCCAGTACCCCCCCAGACATGGGCACTATGGCCCATGGGCCATAGTGCCCATGTCTGGGGGTACTGGGCCATAGTGCCCATGTCTGGGGGGTACTGGGCCATAGTGCCCATGTCTGGGGGGTACTGGGCCATAGTGCCCACCATTACTACTCCCGCACCGTTATCTTCCTTGTAAACAGTTACCCCTCTTGGTGCCATCTCGATTGTACCGCGTAAAGTTATATATAGAACGCACACAGACAGACATAAAGACAGACAGAAAGACAGCACGATTTTATTTCTTGTATCATTTGAGAAGAACGTGTCTGAATTTGATGGTAATTAGTACTAAAAATATTTTGTATCAGTCTTGGTGACCCCCCGTCCCTATTTCAGTCTCAAGCTGTACATACTAAGACTCATTAGAGATTAGAGATGCATATATATGAAATTGGTGAAAATTGGCGAGTATACAAATTCGTATCAAATTTATGGTCCCCATATCTCTCACCCATAGGGCACAAATTTGGTGTATCTAAACGACACGATAAGATTCCCCGTATCACAGAGAAGAATATGTATCAATCTGGTGGAAATCGGCACTAAACATATATATATAATTTGTTGTGTCCCTCTCATCTCTATACACCACTGACTCGAATGGCCCAACTTATGACATCCTTAAACCACACGATTATACTCCTGATATCATGGAGATCATTGTTTATAAGTTTGGTGATAATCGGCGACTAAACAATTTTTTTTATCAAATTTGGTGCCAATCCACACCCCCATCTCTCAAACAAACAGCACCACTATGGCGTCTTTAAATCACACGATTAGATTCCTCGTATCTTGGATAAGAACGTGTATCAATTTGGTGGAAATTGACGCAAAAAAATTGTGCATCAATTTTGGTGCCCTGTCCCTTGCAATGCAACCCTGACTCGAATGAGGCCACATTTTGCAGATATAAGCAACACCATTAGACTCATCATACCATGGGGATGAATTTGTATAAGTGTGGTGGCAATCGGCGACTAAACTAATTATTATAAAATTTAGTGCCCACCCCCGCCCAATCTCTCAACCAAAAGACAACAATTTGCCGTTGTTAAAGCGCACAATTTGATTCATTGTATAATGAAGAAGAATATATATCAATTTGGTTGAGATCGGCGCTAAAATAAGTTTTTCAATTTTGGTGCCCCTCTCCCCTTCCGTGCACCCCTGACTCGAACGACGCCACTTTTAAACCACACCGTTGGTGTTTTCATATCATGGGGATGATTATATATAAGTTTGGTGGAAATCGGCGACAGAAAAAAATCTGCCCCTCCCCCTTCCGGACACCCCTGACGCGAACGGCGCGACTTTTGCCATATTTAAACCACACCATTAGATTCCTCATATCATGGGGATTATTATATATAAGTTTGGTGGCAATCGGCGACAATTTTTTTTCTGCCCCTCCCCCTTTTCTGCCCCTGACAACAACGGCGTCACTTTAGAAAATTCTAACCCCGACCATTATCTTTCTCGTAAAAAGTTACTCCTAGTAGACCCCTTTGGCATCATCTAGATGGTCCCCTGTTAATTTCTATAGAACACAGACAGACAGACAGACAGACAGACAGACAGACAGACAGACAGACAGACATTCGCAAATATAGATATAGATTTGTTACTTATATAATGTACATGTGATACTAATATGCTTATTGGAAATATGTCATGCACATACATTGTCCATATCTATGTTTTGTATATGTTCCACCTTAAATGGTGGCGTTGCGCATTAAAACAACCACATATAAGGCATTGTAGATGCTGTATATCAGACTGATTCATGCTTTTATGTTAAAGTGATGTGAAAAGGTCCTGTTGTGTGATCAAATAGAAATGGAGAATAATCTTGCTCAAAGTAGTTATTTTTATGAATATTAATCCAACTTTACAAAACAGTCTTATATATTTATTAAATGCAACGAGTAACGATGGCGAAATCATTTCCGTTAGTCTATCGGGATTGTTGCGTCCCGAATCGAGATGTAAATATTTAAAATTGAGCGTAGTGCAGACGCTGTTTTTTATGGAATTGTATGGTCGATATCTTTGAGATTTTGGCGATGTTAGTAGAATGCTACATTCTCCCAGTTGGCATAGCGCCTGAGTAATAATTTGTCAGTTTCACGCACCCGAACAAGTCCATAATATGTCTTTAATGTTTAGAGAAAATATGCAAAAGTATATGATTCACCCACGAGGCGGTTTTCGTTGGTTTAGAAGGTGTCCACGAAGTGGAAGAAATTTATCACGTAAATGATTTAGACACCCCCCGTTTAATATCAAAACCATATATCGTTGAGGAGCTTCGCAGTGTGCCATTGCGATCGATACTTGGTCATTTTGATAAGAAATGACAATTTGTTCACGCACATTGAAGCAATGGACAGTACGTCCATAAATATGATACACTAGCTGATGTGCCCGACTTTTTCCGGGTTATATGGAGATTTCTTTGCCAGAAACATGCCTATATGAGCAAGGTCAAGGACACGATCGCACGTGAAATTGGACCCGCCCATATTGTTCCTGGGATCAAAGTATGCCCACATATATAAATTTGAGTCGGATCGGTCGATGTCCAGAAACATGCCTATGTGAGCGTATATGAGCGAGGTCAAGGCCAAGGACACGGTCGCACATGAAATTGGACCCGCCCATATTGTTCCCGGGATAAAAATAGTACTTCATACCAAACTCGAGTCGGATCGGTCGATGTCCAGAAACATGCCTATATGAGCGTATATGAGCGATGTCAAGTTCAAGGACACGGTCGCACGTGAAATTGTTGTTCGCCGGATCAAAGTAGACTTACATACCAAATTTGAGTGGGATCGGTCGAGCAGTTTTCGAGTCTATAACACATATACACACACATACATACATTCCAATGCGGAAATATATGCCAAATGTCATGCATATTCACTGAGAAACGAAGGAAATAACCCCGACTTCACACGCCACTTATAAGGAGGAGGTCAAGTGACCAATTTTGAATGGGATTTCCATGAAAATGCAAAAGTTATATATGACGCAGTTGTCTGCCAACTAAAGCAGCCATATCATTAAACAGACATAACATTTAAAGTGACGTGAAACACTACGGTATGTTGATAAGATAGAAATGGAGAATAATCTTGTTCAAAGTAGAGATTTTTACAAATATTATATCCAAATTGACCACACACACCATCGTTCTTATATATTAATTAAACGCAGTGACTCTCGATGGCGAAATCGTTTTCGTTAGTTTATCGCCGATAGAAGCGTCCCGAATTGAGTAATAAATATTTACAATTGAGCGTAGTTCTGACGATGTTTTCTATGGAGTGGTACGGTTGATTTGCTTCAAATTTTCGGCGATGTTAGTAGAATGTTACACTCCTCCAGTTGGCGTAGCACCTGAGAACTAACTTAACAGTTTCACGCACCCGAACAAGTACATAATATGTCTTTAACTGGCGGTTGGGGTTGGTAGATTGCCAATTTCTGCTATAAATTTATTTTTTATATTTTTTTTTACTGGGATAACAACAGTGACCTAGTTTTGAAAAATCAGTATCAAATTAAAAAATAACACCCAACGTTCTAATGGAGCAAACCCAGATCAATATGAATTGTTTTTTCAATACCCCACAAAATCATACCCAGAAATATTTGCAACTCTCTAAATTTTTCTGCGGAGATTTGTATGGAAATGCCCATTCAAAATTGATCACTCGACCTCCTTCTAAAACCTTAAAGGCACGGGCGGCGTTCGTTGCAGAAATATTCATATTTGCTAAAATCGCCATCAACAGAAGGAATATTAAAATGTGTATATAGTTTTGTTCATATGCCAAACATAATCAGCGCGTAAATAGTTCATTGTCGTCAAGACGTACGATGGTGTACGCACACAAGAGCCTGCTCGTGTTACAGATGTTATGTTTCTGTTTACATAAACAGCGCAATTCTATTGGTTAATCACTCACACATGATATAAACTCTCTTTATTATTTCCATATCAGGAAAACAGTAAAAAAACGTTCTTTATGTTTACCATATCCGGATCTAAACAAAAGCCAGGAAACGTAACGTTTTTTGCTTTTGTTTACATAACAAAGCAAACAAAATTGACAAAAAAATACTGTTTATGCCATATTTCTGATTGGCCTAAGAACAAAGTCTGTCTATATTTTACTATTCCTTCTGTTTATGGCGGTTTTTGACGGATGTGAATATGTTAACAGCATACCCACCGCCAAGACCGCCCGTATCTTAAATATAAGGTTGCAGTAATATCCTGTCATAAAACCTCACTCTTACGTCAGGTTAGTACAAGAAAACTAAGATGCATGCATCAGGTCGGCCGTGAACTATCTACCATAGAATTGTTGTAGCTATCGATTATACATTTTGAAACACCTGTCTGTATGTATGTATGTGTGTATGCATGAATGCATGTGTGTATGTGTTATAGACTCTAACACTGCTCGAATTTGGTATTTAACGTGTCAACTTGACCTCGCTCATAGGCATGTTTCTGGACCTTGACCGATCTGGCTAAAAAATTGTGTGTAGGACTACTTCGATCCCGGGAGCAATATGGACGGGTCCAATTTCACGTGGGACCATGTTCTCGAACGTGCTGATATAGGCATGTTTCTTGACCAATTGAACAATAGTTTGGCCAGACGCTGTATATACTGGGTACTGTCCAGATGGAGGCGATCACAAAAAAATCCCTAACAAGCCCGAACGAAGTCGAGTACATCAGCTAGTCTAATATATATTTTGGACATTTGTCTGTCTGTTTGTCTGTTAGCTATGGCCGGGAAAACTGCCTGACAGATTTGACGAAATTTGATACCTAGGGGAATTATTTCCAGGGAGTATTTTGGACGGGTCAAATGTTGATCCCGACCTGACTTTGACATTCAAAAAGATCAATTCAAGGTCAAATCTGGTAAAACGGAAGTATTTCAACGAAATTTGATACTTACCGTTACTTTTGTCCCAGGAGTGTTTCGGTGGGTCAAATCATGACCCTGACCTGATCTTGACATTCAAAATTGTCAATTCAAGGTCAAATCGGATAAAGCCGGGCGGATTTCGACGGGTACTTTTGTCGTGACTTTTGTCCGGGGAGTGTTTTGGACGGGTCAAATCATGTAAATTTTTATATTTCAAATGATGACAGGAATGCGGAAAGTTGAAGTACCTACGTAATACTGGCTATCCGCATGAAGAGATATACATGTATATAAAAACCAAAATAGAAGATGACTGCTGGCGACAATGTTTTCCAAAAAAATTTCAAAGCATTCGATAGCTCCCATCTAGTTGTCAGCCCGAAGATCAATATGAAGTTTGGTGACTATCAGATGAGGGATATGTCTGTACAGTTGCTAAACAATTCAGTCATGCAAAAGAGGATCAAAGAGTAAGATACCAAATTGCTGCCTGTGGTAATGTTTTTTAACGAAATTCGGGAAAATTAGATTACTCTCACGCTGGTTATCCAGAAGATCATTGTGGAATCTGGTGACGATCGGAAAAAGTTCTCCAATAAAAGCTGGCTGCAGGGTGCGCCAATTGATTCAAATTCGAAATTTAGCAGGGTGTACTGCTTGTGGCCATGTTTTCCCCGCAAATTTGATAGACTGATGGACAAAACCACTGAATCCGTTGAATCAATATACATGTATACATGGATTAATTTATATGCATTGTTATACACAGTACTGGTATATAAAGGTACTGAAAATAACGATATTACTAGTATACATAAAATAAACCATATATCATGGCTATGGGTTCATGACAGCTGAGAACTTGGTGTGAATTAAAGAGTGGTGGTTTCTCAAGCATATCTAACCCTCCACGTTAGAAACATGCCATTAAATGTCATAAGTATAATCTAGCTTGAGGACAGAAGTGATCCATAAAACCCCCCTTAATTCAACCAGGTCCTCGCGCGATGTATGGTCGATCACATGATGATCTAGGGGGGGATTAGAATTGTTGTATAAAAACAGCACTGCGTGTAAATATAAAATAAAATAGTGCTACATCTTATTACAGATTATTGCCATATATAATCAGTGATTATACAGACAGTCTGACAAAATAAAGTTTCAGTGACACTCTATCCGAAGAGGGGAATAATTTCATCTGTTACAGTCAATGGAGCAATTATGAATCTGGAAAGGTGAAATTTCTAAGTAATACTATATATCGACATAACGCGATAACATATAACGTAAATGCAATATGGCCGCTGGCGACCATATTTTCCTATGAAATTAAAAAAATATTTGATGGCTCTCATCTGATAGATCAATATCAAGATAAATATGAAGTTTGATGATCGGATGAGTGAAGTGGACTGTGGTCTGTGCTAAACGGTTTGGTAATGCTTAAAAAGATTCTTACCTTAATATTTTTATGTTTACTTTATAAACTTCACTGAGTCATCTTTGTCATGTATTGAGTTTGATATCTTTTGTTAACAGTTTATAAATTATGTATGTCTCATGTTTGTTATTTTAATTTATGTGTTTATTATCATTAAATAAAGTTGCATTCCTTAAAAAGATTCTTACCTCAATGTTGTTATGTTCACTTTATAAACTCCACTGAGTCATCTTTGTCATGTATTGAATTTGATATCATTTGTTAACAGTTTATAAATTATGTATGTCTCGTGTTCGTTATTATATTATATACACTTTATAGTGTGTTTTCAGAACAAACAAAAAAATGAAAAAAATCAACAAATTTGTAAATTTAAAAACAATTCAAACGTTGTTGTATTCCATGTACCAGCCCGGACATATACACCAAATTTCAATAATATTCATTGAGTAACAACGGACAAAACGCTAAATAACACCCGTATACATATTTTATTCCGAGCCAGACTCATCCTCGGGTACATGTTGTAGTAGGTACCGAATTGACACACGTCGACTGGGGCGAGTTGGCCCTGGGGCGATTATGCCGATTCCGACACCTTCTATAATTTACCGTATGTATCCGTTTACGCGTAGTTTACTTTAGAAAGTTCCGCAATTAATACCGTAAATAGAGCGACCATATTTGACAGAGAATGCCTCTGTTATTGATTATCAAGTTGCTATACATTAAAAACGACAAATTCACATGCTCGTTCAAGCGCAGTAGTCTATTTTCCCCATGTTAAAGGACATCCACAAATACTAAATAACGCTAACCTACTG
Source organism: Siphonodentalium dalli (assembly GCA_032622095.1). NCBI lineage: Eukaryota > Metazoa > Mollusca > Scaphopoda > Gadilida > Siphonodentaliidae > Siphonodentalium > Siphonodentalium dalli. Next base: position 138,366,970 of record CP136067.1, on the reverse strand, counting down.
CCGAATGTTTTACACGACAACTGTTAACATATTTGGGCTGAATTCATCTGACGCGGTATTATTCCTCAAAATAAACAACAAAACCATCGTTACTTGGAAATGTAGTTTGGGCTAACATTTACATAAATCCTCCACATCATTTATTCGACACACACGTCAGATGAAAAACAGACATGAAGTAACCGGCCAAATTGGCCGAAATAAAGAAATAACAAATCTGTTTCCGGCTATGAAGTTGCTGCATTATTTTTCAGCGGAAGTTCTTTTCATCCACTTTTCAACACTAAATTACAGACGAGATAATTTAATTTAATTTAATGTGTAATAGCAATAACACCCACATGGGTAGGTTGCCCTATACAGTGTAATACATTATACTGGTTATAACAATATTATAATAATACATGTGAAATTAAGCATGCTGTCTTATAACATTTAAACATACAATCATAATAAGAAAAAAATATATATATATACGGTACTACCACGTACTACCAGCTGGTTCGCGGACGATCGGTGCAAAAGCTGGTCTCGGAGCAGCACGCATATTTTCGCTGCAATCTGGCATTTTAGATTGGGTTATACATTCATCAAAGCATGGTTGTGAGATAAAATAACCACTTTTTTGTATTTATAATTTTGATGGGCCATGCATCATCCGATGTAAATTTCAGCTTGTTTTGGGACAGGGACCTGGTTGTGGTAAACTTGGATAAACACTTTCAAAAGTTGGATAGTGCATACCCTAGACATCATCAGTTGGACATTTCAGACAAAATATGTTGAAAATGAAACCAACGAATTCACCAACTCTAATGTGCCTTTAAGCAGCCACTGTTTAGATGGCGGATATAGTACGTGTACATATACAGGCATGGACATGGCCCCATACATTTGACGGTTTGATTTATGAGACAAGTTCGTTGTCACACACATCTTACGGAAACTTAACAGGATGTAATGACATTAACAACCTGTGCTATAAACATTCGATATGCCTGACAGTATACATGGTCTTGTTATTGAGTTAGGTTGGGATAAATTAACCCATTAATTCGTGAATATAGCCTCTTATTCAGTTTAGTGCAGTAGAAGAACAAACACCGTGTCAATCATGTCACTGACAACATATATATATAAAGGTTCACTCCCGTAGTAGGGGTCCTACTAAAACACGACCGCACCCGACCGCACCCGATCGGGCCGCCCCAGGAGTCCGAGCGAGATGGGGTTTGCACTATCGTGTAGAATGGACCCGAATGTACCAAAGTTCCAACCCCAAGTCGATAGCTCGAGCGGACACGCACTGTTAACCCCTAACTTGCGGCCGTTTCCGCCAGGTAAGGGAAATCCAAAAAGGCGCCGACCGCACCTCTCCTGACTGCCTGACCACGGAAATGGACATTATATCATGAAGTGAATACCTATATGCATCCATGGGGGGATCGGACAAGTCGCTATCTGCAGCGGAAGTGAATAAATTAACCCATACGCTGCTGCCGAATTCGCTATAAATGTACGCACAAACGCCGAAATTAACACCCGCCGATCGGACCGCCCCAGGGGTCAGAGCGAGATGGGGTTTGCACTATCGTATAGAATGGACCCGAATGTACCAAAGTTTCAATCCCCAAGTCGATAGCTCAGGCGGACACGGCACTGTTAACCCCTGACTTGCGGCCGTTTCTGTCAGGTACGGGAAATCCAAAAAGGCGCCGACCGCACCTCCCCTGACTGCCTGACCACGAAAATGGACATTATATCATGAAGGAAACACGGCTATTCATCCATGCGCGATCGGACAAGTCGCTAGCTGCAGCGGAAGTGAATAAATTAACCCATACGCTGCTGCCGAATTCGCTATAAATGTACGCAAAAACGCCGAAATTAACACCCGCCGACCGGACCGCCCATAGGGGTCCGAGCGAGATGGGGTTTGCACTATCGTGTAGAATGGACCAGAATGTACTAAAGTTCCAATCCCCAAGTCGATAGCTCGAGCGGACACGGCACTGTTAACCCCTGACTTGCGGCCGTTTCCGCCAGGTACGGGAAATCCAAAAAGGCGCCGGCCGCACCTCCCCTGACTGCCTGACAACGGAAATGGACATTATGTCATGAAGGAAATACGGCTATTCATGAATGCGCGATCGGACACTTCGCTAGCTGCAGCGGAAGTGAATAAATTAATCCATACGCTGCTGCCGAATTCGCTATAAATGTTCGCAAAAACGCCGAAATTAACAACCACCGACCGGACCGCCCCTATGGATCCGAGCGAGATGGTGTCTGCACTATCGTGTAGAATGGACCCGAATGTACCAAAGTTCCAATCCCCAGGTCGATATCTCGAGCGGACACGGCACTGTTAACCCCTGACTTGCGGCCGTTTCCGCCAGGTACGGGAAATCCAAAAAGGCGCCGACCGCACCTCCCCTGACTGCCTGACAACGGAAATGGACAGTATGTCATGAAGGAAATACGACTATTCATGAATGCGCGATCGGACACTTCGCTAGCTGCAGCGGAAGTGAATAAATTAACCCATACGCTGCTGCCGAATTCGCTATAAATGTACGCAAAAACGCCGAAATTAACACCCGCCGACACATCTATAGGCCGGAGTTATACAGTGTGTGTGTAATTTATTTTAGATGAAAAACATGACTGTTGGAAGGAAACTTGAAACTGATTCTTTGCCTACATGTATCTATATCTAACAGAATGTTTGTTGGTTATTAAAATTGAAGTTGATGACAACACCGAAGTGTCAGTGATATGTTCAATCGCAAACAGAGGCAAATGTATAATGACTAAATCGACAAATTATAATGCACGAGAAGCATGGTGTTTCACAAACATAGAAAAACTTATGTTGAGATATGTTCAAAGTTAGCACATGGAAGCAGGCTTTATTATGATAAGAACGCATATTTTCTCGCGTGATATCCGACAGACCCCTGGCACAATAGACCCCAACCACCCAAATACATATATGTCTCTGAGTGGTTTGGGTATATTGTGCCAGGGACCTGTGGGATATCCCTCCGAAACATTGATATTTCTCTCGGTAATTTCCTCGATGATCTCGTACACCTTCTTATCGCGAATTATCATTATTTTTCGATTTCTGAGATTGGGTGAATCAATATAGCTCCAAAAGTAATTTCCGTTAAACAATGGAAACGAAATCCAGGTTAATAGTCCGAATGTTGACAATTTTCAACGTCAAACTTGGATGAACAGGAAACACTTTGCCTGTTTATCCTTTCACATCTTATGTTGTAGATAACGGTTGTCTGTGCGAAAAAAATTCATCTGGACCCCCCCCCCCCCCCCACATACGGACACGCTTCCCAGGCACAATTCACATGCACGAAAACTTTCCTACTAAATATTTCTCACTTAAATAGATTGTTGAAAAGTGTCATATTGCAGTTCGGGTTAACAGTGCCGTATCCGCTATCGACTTGGGGGTTGGAACTTTGGTATATTCGGGTCCATTCTACACGATAGTGCAAACCCTTGGGGCGGTCCGGTCGGCGGTTAATATTGGCGTTTTTGCGTACATTCATGGCTAATTCGACAGCAGCGTATGGGCTAATTTATTCACTTCCGCTGCAGCTAGCGACTCGTGATATAATGTCCATTTCCGTGATCAGGCAGTCAGGGGAGGTGGGGTCGGCGCCTTTTTTGATTTCCCTTACCTGACGGAAACGGCCGCAAGTCAGGGGTTAACAGTGCCGTGTCCGCCTGAGCTATCGACTTGGGGATTGAAACTTTGGTACATTCGGGTCCATTCTATACGATAGTGCAAACCCCATCTCGCTCTGACCCCTGGGGGCGGTCCGATCGGCGGGTGTTAATTTCGGCGTTTTTGCATACATTTATAGCGAATTCGGCAGCAGCGTATGGGTTAATGTATTCACTTCCGCTGCAGCTAGCGACTTGTCCGATCGCCCATGGATGCATATGGGTATTCACTTCATGATATAATGTCTATTTCCGTGGTCAGGCAGTCAGGGGAGGTGCGGTCGGCGCCTTTTTGGATTTCCCGTACCTGGCGGAAACGGCCGCAATTCAGGGGTTAACAGTGCCGTGTCCGCTAGAGCTATCGACTTGGGGATTGGAACTTTGGTACATTCGGGTCCATTCTACACGATAGTGCAAACCCCATCTCGCTCGGACCCCTGGGGGCGGTCCGGTCGGGTGCGGTCGGGTGCGGTCGGGTGCGGTCGGGTTTTAGTAGGACCCGCTATAACAGATGCAAATCTGGTTATTGCGTTTATATTCTACCTGTTGTCCATTCAATCTTATGTATACACCGATGCCATTGGAATTGATAGTAATGTTAATACAATATAGTTGATCTAATTAATAACGAGGTTATTACTTGGTTAGCTTGATATCGGCCGAGACATATCAGTCCTCGGTAACTTCATATCAGCATTTAACCTTCGGTATCAGGCTGAAATGAAGTTACCTCGGGCTGATATCTCGTCCGATGTCAAACTAACCAAGTAATAACCTCTAAGTATACGCATGGGGCTTGGGCGTAAGCGCAGTATCTATCCCTACCGATTCCATTAAGTGACAAACCTTGAAGAAACTTGAACTCGGTGGAACAGTACAATGCCACTTGCTCTTCTACCCAAACATGAGGACTCTAAATGCGAATTCTTTTCAACTATGTCGAAGTCAACGATGAAACTACAGGTTGTATCTGAACTCACTTTCTATCACATTTGTCCAAGAAATATTAGCATTTTACATTATCGCTCGCGAAATAGTTGTAGTGATTTGAATTACGACAGGTCAGTCTGTTCTCGTGGAAATAAGCTCGTAGTGAACTTATTTCATGGGACTAAATGCAGGTTATTAAAACAGTCCTATGTAGGACTACTTAAATGTGAAATAAGCCCGCATTGTGCTTATTTATACGAGAACAGGCTGGAAAACAAACAAAATCATTGCTAGAAAACACACCAATGGTAGTGGTGGTCTGGTGTGAATTCGGCCAGTGTGTCTAAAGCCACTCATAATCTTAAGTCACGGTGTGGAATCACGTGGTTTCGAGGTTGGTTACCACGCGTTCAAAATGACCGAGGCGAGTGCAAACGCACAAAATCATACTACATGAGGAGCTGGCACAAAACATAGCATTTTGTCGGTTACGAGCATAATTTATCTGATTTATTTTAAATACAAGATGATAGCTTCAGTGCAGTGCGTATATGGTTTTACCACCAGAACTAATTGCAACATATTTTATTTGCTGGAATAAGTACATAAATCCTCCATAAACAACATACTAAAAATCAGCAAAATCGGAAAAAGGGAAATTGGTGAAAAAAATAGGGAAAATCTTGTCAAATCATCAATTTATGGATTTTCATGACTGTATATAAAAAAAATCTAATTTACAAGTCCTACAAATATATGCATATTTTGTCGACCTCATTTTCCTGAATCCAGAACTGGAAACCATTCCCAGATTTGTTAAGTATTTTTGAGTCAGTCTCAATCAGTCTCCGATGATGTTTTGACAAAATTTCCCCAAATTTATTTCACGAAATATACTTATTCCAACAAAAACAAATTATGTTGCAATTAGTTCCGGGTTTGGCATTTTTTCTCATAAATGCACTGGACTACTTATTTGTTCCGAGATACTGACTAGTTTTCTATAACATTCTGACCAATGTTGCCAGTCGAAGGTTCGTGGAATACACCACTCCATGCATCTAGGGGAATCTTTCGACTGGCAACTTTGGTGATAATGTTAGTTTAGTTTAAACATATTTTATTTTAACCAATATAATGTACAAAATTCACTTATGCATGATGATGAAAGATATTGATGGGGTTATAACGGGATTTGTCAGTAAGAATAGTGCTTATCATTTATAAGTCATCTCCAACAAATATAAAATTTTGAATGGTAACCGTTTCATTAAACCTTTGAGTGGCAGGTCCGATTTTTGTATCGGCCCATATACCCTGTCGCCTCGCATATATAAGAGAATGCATTGGCCTAACCCCAGGGCACTCTGCAGACCATAAATTAGGGCCGATGAGATCGGCCCCTGGCACTAAAAGGGTTAAGACAAAATAGAATGTACATTTCGATGTATATAACTCAATGAAATTACTGTTGTTTTTGTTAATTATAATGATAATAATTATAATGAAAATGACAAAGCAAACAACTGTGCGTTTGAACACAAGTGTGGTATCAGCTTGTTTGAAAAATAGTATTGCATATGCTCGTATCTGCCAAAATACTATGTAATATGTCATACCCTAGTTTATTACCTTTTTCTTCGTTTCTGGTCACGTTTGCGATTACCTCGGCCATTTTGAATGCGTGATACTTATCAAGTCGAAAGGAATCAGGGAGTCGGGGAGCGAGTACACCGTGGAATGCTAAAGGTGAAGGTAACTGAAGAATGACCTTCACCTGATACATGCTACACGTTATTAAAGGATGACATCGCGTTTGTTTGATTTGTACATAATATCTAACTAATTTAAACTGGCGAATGAATGGGGGAATGGAGTTTTGTGAGCGGGAAATTTATTTAACTAGCTGCTGTAGTTCTGGGTTTTTCCAGATAAAATTTGGCTGTGAGATAGCCCTGTCGTAGACTTGGGGATTTATTTTAAAAAGTAAACACATGACCTATGATTTTTCTTGAATTTTCGTGATCAACTGGTGTCAGTCTAGCTGGGTAAACATCACTCGTATGGTCTGCAGGCTTCAATTCAGTGAATTTTGGCCGAAACGTTAACACTGTCGCCTATGGGAAACCATTTAGTTCAGTGATTCCGAAACAACGTGATTCCCCACCGGGTAAATCTTCATTACTCAAATTTGACACATATAGTAAATTCTCACTCTACCAGTAAATTGTTGTAGTTTTATTACGTGTTATTGGGCTATATTTCACACTGTGGCGCTGATGAATTTCATCTTGTGTACTCTGGGAAGCTTTTAATGGGCTGAACTGAAGTGTGAGATCAGAGACTTCGTTTGTTGATATTAACCAGGGATTCATGTTGTGTCAGTGATATTATATGTTATATCAATCAATGCACGAAAAGGAAATCGGGCAAGAAAATAGCACAGCCAATATATGCACTTCATTACCTATGGTCTTGGGATCATCCCATAAAGAAATTATATATGAATATAAACATTCAAGGAGGTGGAAATGTATCGATTTTGTTACGTTCCGGCGATCTAGATATGGAGGATATGAAATGAGTGTTTAGAGTCTCTCATATGAATTTATGAAACGAGTCTTAGAATTGTCCGATTTGGCGAGATTAAACGAACATTTCGAATAGAGTTTCATAAATTTCATATGAAAGGAACACGATTCTATTTATACGACTCGATTTAAGTTGTCGTGTGAAATACTACGTTGTCACGGCGGAAATTGTTTTAACTAAATTAAACCAGCGCATGCCTAAGACGCATCACAACGCTACGAAGCGAATGCATGTATACATCGAACATAAGTTTCGTGGTTCGAGCCTTGTTATTGCATCCCAAAACATGTTATTGGAATTTCATATACCACATAATTGTTTAGATAATAGTTGTTCAGCCTATTTTCCCAATCAACCGCACATTATCTGCTTATAAAGAACTTACTTTTTAGGTAGATAATCTGCTGAGAATTGCCTAATTTTGAGTCGATAATATGCTGAAATTTAGAGCAATTTATTCACGTTATCGACATAATGTGGCGATTCTAAGCATATTATTTGCGGACAATGAGATAAATAAGCCAACCCACAACTTTTCAGGTGTATCTACATTAACATGTGTTTTCACTGTGGTCCGCGCCACAAAATGAAATAAAGGCTATGACACGTTAGCTGCTTATATCAGAATAAAATAATCACATTATGTACCTATTTAACATTATAGGTCGATTATGTGCGTATTCCGCGATGATATGTTGCATATTTATTGAAGGATAAATATTTGGTTTGAGAAGATTTAGAGCTATAAGACCCAACTTTACCATCGCCATGGCAACGGTCACTAAATTCTCCTAACATTCAAGTGCGTTCACTTCCAAGTACAATCCCCAGATATTTTCAACGTGCTAGGACTTTAATCGAGGATGAATGTTGAAACAAAACGAAGATGTTTTAATTTGATACTACACGTACTAATCGACCCATGCTGGTATCTTGAATCGGACCGATATTTAACAAAAGGGAGCCGAATTCGGACCTTCAAACTCCCAAGTGGCTTTAAGAGAAACATAATTGTCGCAAAAATGTCTTGAACTCTAGTTAAGTAAACCGAATCGCGTAGTATTTAACCCTTTCATGGCGGGAGCTGCGCTGGTGCAACATTAAAAATCATGTGCCAGTTCATTACCTTATATAATTATGTGAGTCTCACAAAGGGTCGCATATATGAGAATGCACTGGCCCAATTATATCAAGATAAATATTGTTAGGCCAAAGCATTCTTTTATATGCGAAGCTCCGTATGGAAGGCTCGTATATATATAAGAATGCATTGGCACAGATTTTTCGCAGGAATGTTCAGTCATCAAAGTGTTAAGATTTATTTTGAATGCATGAAAACCTGAAACTGAACAGAAAAGTGACGCGTGATCACGTTTGGATTTCTTTTGGACACGCCTTAGTAAATTGGTTGATACATTTCCGTATATATTTTCTCGAGATGAGGATCTCTGTTCATTGATTTTCGCATGAGAGTTTGGTATATTGTATTGTGCTGAATTTAGTTGGACATTATAGATGTATTGAACTGTGCTAAATTTAGCACAACCCAATACCAATATACAACACAGCTATCGACTATAATCAGAAGGCGAATTTTCTAGGTGAGGTGAAATATTAGTCTTTATACATTCGGGAAAAAAACTAGCCGAAGTATTAGGAATTAATCAGCTCTCCCCAACAAAAGTGGCATAAACGCTCTTTTTTATTGCTATATCAGAAAAATCAGACTACCCATGAACGCTGTTTAATGTTCCACACCTAACCATTGTTTTCTGACACTACATACGTGTATAGTGTGCGCAAAGTGGTCTTTCTGGTACAGAACTTTAAAAAAGCGATAAATTACTACAGGTTTAATCTGTACAATGGTGATTACGATTCGCTTTAATAACTTGTGCTCCACACTCATGTGACCCGCCATATCAAATCCAGTCGGAAGTCGGGATTTTTTTGACCCTGTGCCAATGCATTCTCTTATATATGCGAGTCGACCATAGGTCACCTCGCATATATAAGAGAGTGCATTGGCTTAACAATTTTTTATCATGTTTTTAAAATAAATGTTTCTTACAATTTTTAGGACATAACATAAAAACACATCCATTACCCTGCAGGGAGCCCCACACATATATAGAAGCACGTAGAGAGTGTCATCTGCTCATGTTTGTCTGGGGCTCTGTATGGGTGAAATTATAAAATTGTTAAAGAATACAAGAACAAAGAAAATTGTAAAAAATTGTTAGGCCAATGCATTCTCTTATATATGCGAGGCGACCTATGGTCGACTCGCATATATAAGAGAATGCATTGGCACAGGGTAAAACAAATCCCGACTGGATTTGATATGGCGGGTCACATATGATTTATTTATATGATGTTATCGACCATGATGTATTTATGGACACAACTATATGTTTGAATTAAATAGAGGCCGAATTAGAAAGCTGATATTGATTCTCGATATATGCCGACATATATAAATCAGACGAACGTTGCATGAGTGCATCTTATCTGTGATCTATAGTATAAAATATAAAATGGTCATCGACTTCATGTGTATGAGCCAGAAGGGACGTGACAAGAGGGTCTGCGTTGGGATGGTGTGTCCAACTTGGAATTTCCAGTATAATTCCAATAGGCCACTCCCCTGAAACTAAATCCGGGAAGTTACATTTGTTCTGTAATTTCCAGTCTAACATACCTATATGTTTGAACATTTTCAAATTGATGGCAATTGCAGTAAACAATTTGACGGAAGACAGGGGGGGGGTCGGAAACCCTTGTTGTGACCCACCCACCCCGCGTCCAATTTTTTTCTCCGTTTTCGGCAGTTTTTCCCCGACCATTTTTGGGCACCCACCCCCCGTTTAACACTAAAACAGAGATTTGCGGGGGTAAATTCACTGTAAACAGCTGTATATGAATTTCTGTGCATACTATTTGTCATGGATGTTAAATAGGACGAGTCATTTTGGGATCATTCGGCCTAAAAAACATGGCTGCCATCGACCATCTTGGATTTCAAAATTCAATCCATTAGCATGGGCTATATATAGGCTATACTGTTTGTCTGATCATCATGACATATTTCATTTATGTAAATATTGACATTCTAAGGTGTTTTAAGCCAAACTTATTGCAAAAACAGCCAAAAAGGCTTGCAGGAAATATGTTGTTGAGTTGCGTAAAAAATTGTTTGTTGGTCCCATTGAAAGGGCATACGTGCAATTTCAAACAATTTATTAGTGGGAAATTTGTTGTTTTTAGACCAACATTTGCAAATTGTCTGTACTTCTCGTAAAATGTTTGGACTGAAATGGCCATCATTTGGAAAATTTCCAGTAGAAGAGGCTGTAGGGTTGGAATAACACTTGGAAAGCTAGGATTTTGCAATTTTCATGTTCAGATTTCAAATGTTCTCACACCAGGCCGACCATGATCCCTCCCTCATGGCCAGTCAGAAACTGCTTATTAAATTAAGAAAAACAAGTTGTGCTGTGAGTTTGCCTGACATTAAAACCACTAGATGTTAAGATTTAGCAATTTTCAGGTAAAAATCTAAAAAAATTCTCATGTAATCAGTTGCTATCCCTGGCTAGTGGCGACAATACTATACTGATCTATTCAGAATATGCTACACCATTCAGACATGTGAGGGAACAGTTGGAAAACATCAAAGCACATACAAGGGGTAGGTGCAAGTGGAATTACGTAAACCTGTGAGATTGGTCTGGTTCAAGGGGTGGGGATGCAGTTGGAAATTTCAAGGTGTACACCTCCCCTCATCTTGATGATCTGATATCTCACGCAGCCATAAGTTATGGGACATCAAGGACATTTGGTATGGGGGGTTTGTCACCAGGAATACTTTCAATTAATTCCTCAGCCATTTGCGTGGGATCGTCGTCAAGTGTCTACGTTGGTCGGCGAATTGGGTAGATGTGTTGGTATCTTTCAATACTGATTTTTTTTGCACAAAAAGGGGTAGTTGTTCACACATTGGCCAAGGATGAGTGGGTCGAATGCGTATCGATCTCATATATTACTGAATGTAAGATGGCGCGTTTCAGGTTACGCTGTCTACGAATGAATCATGTGCAAACTGTTGCATGGACCCTGTTTAGATATTGAAAATAAAAAAGAGTATGACAGTTTTGGGTTCAGGGTGCTTTACAATTCAATAGAATAGTATGTCGGTGTTTCCCCTGCCATATGGTCACATCTAAACTTATATAGCTATTCGGCATCCGGGTATTGATCCCCAAATGTGTTGCACTATAGAACAAATATATCTCGAATCTCATGTTTACTTGAACAAATAAACAACATAATCGATCATCAATTCTAAATTAGTCAACAATCGCACCCGGGTTCAATGGAGAGATGAATAAGGAACACATTTATGCTTATATGTTGACATATCTGACAGTGTTTCAAGTTTTTCTTTCCGCATTTTATCCAGCATCCGTTTACGCGTAGAAACACTCACACCACGCACACCCACATTCACACGCTGACACGCACGTTCACGCATGTATATGGATACGGAATGTTATTCAAATGGGTTCAGGATACAGTCTGTGTTCAATCCACGTGGTTCATTTTTATATATTTACATACTAAGTGTTGTCATCACTAAATCCAGCATTCTGATTGGTCGGCGCACACGTGGCTAGTTGCAGTTATTTCTCGGTGAATGCGCAACGCCTCATAACACCAAGCTAATAACACCATCGATACGTCATTGGGTTTGGAAAGACGAACACGTAATGTTGTGGGCGCATTTGGACTCGCGCAGGATTGACTTAATGCATCATCGGGTTTCAATATGAAGAGAAATTGTTCCTATTAACTTTTGCCAAGGGTGCTATTGGGTATTTTGGGCTGTTTTTGTCACGATACACTTTTCGATTTAAATACATTTACAAAAGTGGCTTTTTCGCTAAATGTATATAAATATAAGGATTAACTGTCATGTGGACTATTTTTATGGAGATGTAACCGAGAGGTAAGTGGTCATAACTTTTATGTAAAACCCTTCGGGTTTTACACAAGTTATGTCCACTTACCTCACGGTTACATCTCCATAAAAACAGTCCACATGACAGTTAATCCTTATATAACACATAATTGTTACAACGTCGGGTCGCGTCTCCCCAAAGAATAAATACACGCAGATAAAAGTAATCTACATTTTTGTGTGTGCTGCATCGCGAACAGTATATATGCCGAGCGGTCGACACTCAATTATTCAAGCCTTGAAAATAGTCTATCTTATATGATATACAGAATGAGGTCCTCAGAGGGCGAATTTAGTGACGCTATCCCGCTAGCTCCAAACTCCATATAGCTTTATCGCCCTTGATGATTCGATCAGACTGCTGCTACTGGCGACATTTTACCCACATTTTGTGGACTTCTGCGATATTAATATATATACTAAGTGAACAGAGTCACAAGTTACCCTTTATCAAGGACACAAAATATCGAAAAACAATCGTGCAATTTCGTACCTTAAGTTATGAAATTCCCATTAAAAAACTAAAGAACTATAATTATCTCGAAACGGTGAGATTTGTTTCTCCGACTAATTCATCAACACAAAAGTCTAAACGCACATGGACGACAACATGCATGCAGGTCAAACACAAGCGAGTGTTTTAATTTGCTTTCATTTTGCTGAGTAGCGTGCGAAAATTGTCAACAAAACTACCGCTCTCATTCTCCATTCTGTCAAAAAGATTTTAGTACACATAGGAAATCAGGTTCCGCCATTTTGGCTGGAAAAACCATCGCTAAATATAGAAAAACACAGAATATAGTACCCATTCGGTGACAGAGTCAGAAAGGAAGGATGACTGGCGCGCTCTGGTAGAGATTGACCCCACACGACGGGCTAGCATCACCAAATTCACCCTTTGGGGAGCGAATTCTGCCTAGGCCTCATCTGGGAAGTATCTATGGTTTCAATTTAACATTGTTTTAGTTACTTTTCCCTTCCGTTCAGTGGTCTAAATCCCTTAATTTACAGAGCATAAATTGCATAATCGAGATTACCAATGGGTGAACATCACCAGCTTCAACTGGGGAACTTCAATCTGATCCTATAGGTCTCCCTTAGCAGTTGAGATCTAAGCAGAAATAGATCCACAGAGGGTGAATTTGGTGACGCTAGCCCATCGTGTGGGATAGCGTCACTAAATTCACTCTCTTGAGACCCCATTCTGCAAATGTCAGACACACTATTTCAAGGCTTGCAATTATTGCAATCCGTTATAGGAAGTCAAGACAAATTTAGTGTCGTGGAATATTGGGAAATGTGGGTTATTTAAGTCATGTGTAGCACTAATGTTGCATGATTTGCAGAAAGCAACGTTGTCTTTTTAGTATCGCATTCTGAAATTGTGCAGAGATGGTCGATTATATCGAAACATAAAAGGGCTAACGAGAGTAATTATTGTCGACGACACGTGATCACGGTGACGATCATGAAGACATATCTGTCAGTAGGTCAAAGAACAGTGTTCAGCCAATCAATATCGCTTCCGTGCATCAAGAGTACACCAGGCCGTCCATCGTCCATGTAAACTATCTGGTGTTCGGCGGATATCTCCTGGGTCCTATACTATAGATCGCTGATATCAGTGTTTTTAGTTGCGTAAAACGTGTCGAATACTATGTATATACCGGCAATTTAATAGTGTGGGCGATTTCCCGTAAATTACAAGAGCAGACAAAATCCAGTACTATAGATCTCCGTTTGCTGGGCGTGAAGCCGAGCACTCCCAAAACTGAACAGCTCGCTGCTGAAATGAATCCAGTTACATATATGGCTCACTGAGAAGATCATATAAGTCATTTCATAACGATCTATGTTGTGAACAATGGGTAATCGACCATTCTTAAATTCCAATAAACAATGCAAGTTATTAACAAGAATACAATTGCTCGAGTACTATAGAACACAGGTCTCGCTTTACAAGATTAGGAAATTACCGAGGAACGTTCTCCGCGCCTAAAAACACGGATATTAGGAATCTATCAAACAAGGCCCTTGTATAACATTCATACATGGTTGCATTACTCGGTATTTCCAAGTGATAATATACACCGAAGGAGACACCCTGGACGATATAACTAGAAGGTAAATTTGTCCCGTGATTGAACATCCATGTTGATCAAACGATGCGACAGCAGAGTTGATGTTTTACACCGTTCGCATAACTAACTATTCCACTGGTAAGAAGTACGAATAGCCTATAGTAGTCATGAATTTTTCTGACAGTCTAAAAACGTTTTCGCGGAATTGACCACTATAACATACGAGTCCGTTTGTGAGAAAATAAAGTACCGTTCAAACGTCTTGCCACTCACAGTAAGGTGTTATAGTTATGTTTGCCGTAATTATATTGTACTTAATTAAGTTTTTGTCATGTCCTAGTCAGTGTTAGGCTCGATGATTGCATGCAAAGCTCGCGCGCCCAATTGGCTTCTCGAAGCAGTAATCGTAACTACGGATATGGCAAAACGACAACCGATAGAAAGAACAAAATCTAGAGACATAGTACTATGTTCGTTATTCTTATAATCAGTATGGCAATTAACTTGGTGCACCATGCAGACGACATGACTAGAGTCACTAGACGGTTGAGTGAAAAGCTTGACTCTCATATTCCTTGAATCCTCGTGGTAATCATCACGAACTCGTACATATGTATGGTCGGCTGTCTCTTCCTGCTTTTCCGTTGATGACTTCCTTTGATCCGCACAAGCCTGAGTTTAGTGTGCCTGTCATTTGGAGAATGAGGTCCCCAGAGGGTGAATTTAGTGACGCTATTCCGCATAGCGTGCTATTACCACTAAATTCATCCTCTGGGAACCTCATTCTGCTTAGGCATCATCTTCTCTGGAAAGTTTCTTTAATCTTTATTATCAAATTTCTATAGAAACTTCTTCACATAGATTCTATTTCTTTTTTAGATTAGTTTCTCTATATCCCCAAATTGGCATACGACACAATGCATAAACGAGGTGCCCAATGGGTGCACATCACAATATTCACCATTTGGGAAGTTCAATCTGAGTCTATGTCTCCCATAGCAAAATAGGCCATGCAGAATGAGGTCCACAGAGGGTGAATTCAGTGATGCTAGCCGGCTATGCGGGATAGCGTCACTAAATTCACCCTATTGGGACCTCATTCTGCAAATGACAGGTACACTAAACTCAGGCTAACTGTATCCGCATCACGAAACTGTCACCTTGTTGCGGCATGGTATCTTTGGTTCTCGGTTTGTTTCTTGCCTTGTCGTGTTCCGGCCGAACGCAGCTATATCGTAAACCATATGGTTTGGTTCAGTCACTATTAGAGGATTCATGGCACGATCGTATGACCACCGGGATCGTCTGGAGTCTGCACGCCAGGGTGAATTAGCGTGGTGTAAACCTGTAAATACAAGTCCTATGAATGAAATATCACGGAAAACATCATCATAGGGCGAGTATTCAGAAAGATATATATACCTAGATCAACGACGAGGTGCACGTGTTCGTGTATTATTAGCGCGCGCCGCGTGTATACTGTTCTCCAAATTCTTGATAGGTGTGGTCCGCTGTGCATTTCACTTGTAGATAATGGTTTTTTTCCGGTTTACAAGTCGAACAGCGCGACCAGGAGGCCGAGTCCGGTAACAGATGTAGTTGGGAATTTCAATTTCGTTTATTGTCCTTTACATTATTATGTCAATAATGTTGATTTTTGGTTTGTGACAAGCTATGTCAATTACCAATAAAAGAAATTTAAAAATTAATTTGTAAGTCTTATATTTCAACTTTTATAGATTTTTTCGTTCTGCAGCCCACTGATGGTTGTGGTCGGAGACGGTCGAATCTGCCGCCGGTTCGTTAATTAGATGCTGGTTGTTATTGTTATTTTAACGGAATTCTGAGTTGGTCACTCGCAAAACCAATATATTTTATATTCTATAATTACATGGGTATATAATATATGATCTTGATCGCGTTACCATTTCTGACATTTGGTTTATTGTTATCCATGGGGGGGGGGGGGGGGGGGAATACACAAGCACAGTGCGTTCGTTCTTTCGACTCCATAACCACAGCAGAATTATGGGTAACTTTTCAGGATTTAGTCGGAAATATGACTTGTTGCCATTCATCGGAAAGCTCTCGTGCAACAAGCCATATTTCCGACTAATCCTGAAACGTTACCCATAACTCTGCTGTGGTTAAGAGGTCGATTACTTAGGGCGTTACTATCTATATAGTTTAGTGATCAATTGTGAGCCCAGAAAATGAGGATTTAATTTGTCAAAGTTTTTGTAATTTGGCCAAAAAACATTTGGCCAATTCTTTCTTTATTTGGCCACTATAATTTTTTGGCCAGAAGATTTTTCGGTCCAGCGTGAACACTGCTCATTTGGTTTTGATTACACAAAACGACTCGAAAAGATTGATTTTAATAGCTTGCCTTGTCCCGACTCCAGTCCATTCATCATGTACTAATAAACGAAAATGAGGAACCGATATATCGAAATGGGAAATTTCCAATCTATTCAGGGGATATATAGACGAATACAGCTTTGACTTTCATTATCCATAAAATAATTTATTTCCGACCATACATTCTGTGAAAAAATGACTGGCACATTGTAAGCGAGGCATTCATTCCCACATCCTATACGTTATATGAGTGATAACTCTACATTTGCTGCTTGGGCTATTTCCGTGTCAGTATATACGTGACAAAGGACGCCTTGTTATTTGTGACCAGAATTTTGCTGCTGTTTATACATTTTCAAATCATAAATATCAGTACGCGATTACGTGCATCTATTATTTCATTTCTGGTCTCAAATTCTAAAGAATTCTTTATTTATAAAATGTATCTAGATCTTCCCAGGTGCAAGGAAATGAGGGTTCCTGGACATTAAATTTAAAAAGTCACCTATGGCTAGCCGATCCATGGTTGGACAGTCATATATCCAACATACCCAATATTTTTACCTAAGCGGAAACCCTGCTACTAGTTTGAGATTTCACCGCAAGCACTTGACTGCATCAGAAATTAACAACTGTTTTATACCTATATAAGACACATAATAAACCCAATCTTGAGATTTATCTGTGTATTATTCACACAAAAATCTATTTGTCGGGGATCAAAATGTCAACGCGAAAAATAAGACGCGCGCTATACGCGTATACCAATGAGGTTGGGTTTGAGGTACCCGTACCCGACGATTTCGTCACGCGAAAAGAGCTATATAGTTCAGCCATTTCAGACCAACCTTCATGAAATGTGACACAAACCAACATCGACTGGAAAAATTTAATTCAAACCGCTTATCTTATTGCAATCTAAAAACAACCGATGTTTAAAAAAATTATGATCCAAACCAACAATCACGCCCAGCAGATACATACACCCAATGTAACAATACACAAACAATACATCGCTTGTATAATGTCAGTATAATGTCGCGGGTATATATGGCAAGCCAAACCGCTATTTAATATTAATTTTACTTAAGTAAAATAAAATGACACTTTATTTCACTTAAGTGAAAGCCAAACTTAAGTAAAATAAAATGACATTTTATTTTACTTAAGTAAAATTAAAACGCACACTAATTTTACTTAAGTGAAATAAAATTACCATTATGTTACGCCCTTTTTTTATTTTACTTAAGTAAAAAAGAATTTTACTTAAGTGAAATAAAACACAGTTTTTTATTTAACTTAAGTAAAATTATTTTTTACTTAAGTAAAATAAATGAACATTTGGGTTTATTTCACTTAAGTTAAATAAACGCCATCTACCGGTCATCGATAGATGTCATTTATTTTACTTAAGTACAATAAAATGCAACCAGGTGTTAAGAGTTATTAATGATTTCCCCCAGTCAGTTTAGAGACCAACGCCAAATCCCACCAAACCATGATATTATAGATGACAGAATGAGATTAGCACCAACCTCATGCAATAAAATTGAGAACATTCCACGTACACCCCCTGCCATTACCGCAATAATCAGAGAAAACTGCTAAAATGTGTGATGCGTTTGTGTTTGATGCTTATTGTGCTGAGAACGAGATATAATCACTTATCATACTCTTTTAAATATCAGATTTATGGAGGCATGGACTTAGTACGAGTGTTAATTGCTTCAAACGTGCTTGCTGCAGCGAGCGAGACCATTGGTGAATTGATATAGCAACATAGTGCAAACATTATGCCGACATTCCAAGTTCGGAGTTGCGGTACAATAGATAGTGACCACCAGCTGTGGCCGGCTGCAGCTTTCTGTCAAACTCCATAGTTTGGCTTTCTGTAGCTTTCTACTGCGCATGCCTAGCCGGCTACGACTGTAGTAATACACAACGGGAGATAACTTTCTCACGAACATGAACAGCACTCCAGGCGAACGTGCCAAGGGAGCAATTATTAGTTTGCAAGATGACTCCCATAGTGGGCGCTTTATTTCACTTAAGTGAAATAAACGCCATCTACCGGTCATCGATAGATGTCATTTATTTTACTTAAGTAAAATTAACGCATTATTTTACTTAAGTAGAATTCTTTTTTACTTAAGTAAAATAAAGGTCATTTTTTATTTTACTTAAGTAAAAAAGAATTCTACTTAAGTTAAAACATGGTTAATTTTACTTAAGTAAAATTCTTTTTTACTTAAGTAAAATAAAAATGACCGTTATTTCACTTAAGTGAAATAAAATGACATTTTATTTCACTTAAGTAAAATAAAGTGTAATTTTATTTTACTTAAGTAAAATTAATATTAAATAGCGGTTTGGCTTGCCATAGGTATACACGCGTGTATAGTACACAAGTTTCATGTCCATGTATCTCGCCGCAAGAAGACAGATGGCTAATAACATTGAGTTGAGATGCAGAGTCACTGAATCTTCACCATTACCCTACACAAAGTAACCATTTAACTCAACAAGAGGCAGACACAATGTTTAAAAGTATAGAGTTATCACGCTTGCGATACCATTCTTGACTGACAGATCGAGGAAATGATAATTTGATTTTTCACGCATTTCGCTGGAGCATCAAAACTTATATGACTTGATGATCACTGATGAGTAATTATTTATTCCCATTGTTTCATTTACATGTAAGTTCGTCTAATATTGAGTTTTGAAATCCGCCTAATTTTCTGAAACTTTTGTCATTTGGATACTGAACATTCGAGCCATTCACTCGTGCGTGGTTGAATAAATTATTATTATTTCGCAGAAATCCTTGTCATCATGATGCTTTGAACAAAACATACATGATTCCAATCTCCAGATGCTACATGTTCATTTTCCTGATTTAGTGTTGATATGTCCATTCTCTTATATGGTGTGATATAGCACCACCAATGAATCAGTTTAAAATTTGGTTGTAAAGAAAAGGGGGAGTAAATCTGCTAGGCATATTAACGAAGAGGCTAAATATAACAATGACCAGGGTCCCAATTTATCGCAGTCAAATTACTCCTCGTTCTCATGACACGATTTTTGAAATCGAAGCAGAAATATGGAGCGGTTTTGGAATTTTGAATCGCGTTTAGATCGTAACCCCACAAATTCGATTGTATTTAATATGCCAAAAGTAGAATATATATGTAGACATTGTTTGGAAATTGACTACCAATGAGTTGAAAAGATGCAAACATGTTCTGATGGGTTCATCATCAGTTACAGTTCTGGTTAAAACACAGACTCCACAGCTATGCAGTAGTGAGTCTGGGGTAATTGTGGGATATCTATTACCACCCGCAAGAGTAAGCCCTTGTGGATAAAATAATTTCTGCATTGAATTCATGCAGTATGACCGTATGGCAGACAATGTTTAAACGCTATATTAGCAACGTGACGAATCTACCATTGTAAAGGCTTTCCAATAATCGATTTCCTGATTATGTTGTGATTGGGTGAGGCTGACGTAATTATACTGGCAGTAATATAAATACACCTCAATTACTCCAGACTCACTACTGCGTAGCTGTGGAGTCGGTGTTTTAACCAGAACTGCATCAGTTACTGCTCACTCTGTGCCTTTAGTTTAGTGTGCCTGTTATTTGCAGAATGAGGTCCCCATAGGGTGAATTTAGTGACGCTATCCAGCATAGCGGGCTAGCATCACTAAATTCACCCTCTTGGGACCTCATTCTGTTTAGGCTTCATCTTTTGTGGAAAGTTTCTTTATCAACAAATTTCTACAGAAACTAGTTCACAAATATTCTATTTCTTTTTTAGTTTAGTTTCTCTATATCCCCAAATTGGCAGACGACACATTGCATAATCGAGGTTCCGAAATGGGTGTACACCACAATATTCTGCCAATATGGGGATAATGAGAAACTAAACTAAGAAAGAAATTGAATCTATGTGAAGAAGTTTCTATAGAAATTTGATAATAAAGATTATTTTCAGAGAAGATGAGGCTTAATTAAGCAGAATGAGGTCCCCAGATGGCGAATTTAGTTATGCTAGCCCGCTATGCGGTGATAGCCTCACTAAATTCACCCTCTGAGGACTTCATTCTGCAAATGACAGACACACTGTATAGTGATTTGATAATCTCTCCACACATAGAACCTTCAGTGGACCTATATTGAAAGTCAAATATATGAAGTGGCCATTATATTGGCATTTAAAATAGTGGAATAGCTTCATCGCCCATGCCAACATTGCAATCATTTGATCTAGCAACATTAAGATATGTATCGGTTTTAATGGTATACTGCCTTCGAAACTGAGCCGGCAGTGAAATATTTTATAGCTCGTGATATAAGTATTTTGGTGGTTTAGTTATTTTCATGAGAAGAGATTGTCTAAATCAAGCAGTCGTAAGCCGTCTTGAATGTTTCTTGCACGAAGGTTATATACTATTTTATGATATTCTCTGGTTATATGAGTGTATTTTACTCACGCGGCGTGACTCATATCAATCGGTGTGCTGTGTATTTTCTGTTCGGAAGAGTGTAATATGACTTATACAATGTGTGGATTTAAGTATAGCTTCTCTTTATATCTTTCTTGTTACACAGTATATACCACCCAGTTAGTCAGTTGCATCAGGTTTGTCTGCTCCACACCAGTTTGTATATAGGACATCGGATGTACTAGATGGTGGCGTCTTTCAGTGTTTATCTCGAACCATGCCACTGAGTCATTTTATATAACTCGAAACCATGCACATGTGTGGTTTTTTTTCACTTCCTTCGCATGGTTCGCGAAGTATCCGAAGCAAGCGAAGGAACCGCCGAAATCCAACAACAACAACAACAACAACAACAACAACAACAACACCACCACCACCACCACCACCAACAACAACAACAACAACAACAACCTAGAAACAAGTTTTTCTTGGTTCTTGGTTGTTGTTGTTGGGTTTCGGCGGTTCCTTCCTTTGCTTCGGATACTTCACGAAGCATGCGAAGGAACTGAAGGAAGCGAAAAAAACAAACAAACAAACAAAGCGAACGAAATAACAATGATATGTTTTGGCTTTCGTCGTTTGATCTGTTCCCTCGCTTCCTTCGGTTCCTTCGTGGAGAAGGAACCGAAATAATTTAGATTATTTCCCTTGCTTCGCCGCGAAGGAACCGAAGCAAGCGAAAAAAACAAAACGAAGGAAGCGAAAAATTTATGTGGCGGATACAGGACACCATAGTTAAGAATGTGATGTTATTGCGTTCAAATGAATTGAAATTCTAATATCACGCGCCCATGTCCGAGTAGGGATTCGTAAGATAACGGTTTCGTGTTTACTGATTGGTTGAACTCACCGCCGGCCTCTCTGGTTGGTTCCGCTCCACGTCGACTCTGGGTCCCCGGATGCCCTTAATCGTTGTGAAATCTTTCACGAACGTCAATAAGAAGGCCACGATTGTTCCGGCGAGCAACCATTCTGATACGGTCGACGTCAGGTACACTGGCATATAATCCTCCTTCAAGAACAACAAAAATTATTTTACAATGTCGCAATCTTCCGTATACGGAGAAAGGTTGCGTAAACTCGGACTTATGTCAATAAAATAATGACGTGTTCGAGGATATCTTATTAGAAGTGTACCCACGGACGATACAATATCGAAGAAAATTTATTCTTCGAAAATTGCGACGATTCTAGAACTAGAGGGCACAGTTATAAATTCAAAATAGACCAATGCAGGAAGGACGTACGGCTGAAATTCTTTTCGCAGCGAATTTTGAACAGTTGGAATAATCTGACCAGTTTTGTACATAACCTCGACGAGTTCAAAGGTCGCTTAGATGCTCACGTTTGGAATATAACATACGATTTTGGTGACTAGAGTAACAGAACCATGATTGGATAAAAGTCACTGCGACTTACTTCCGTATATTTGTATGTATGTATATATGTAAGAGAAACCCAGACACAATGGGCGGATGGCCGCAATTTCAGATATAGTAAATATCACAGGCCCCTGGGGAAAATTGCTAAAATACCAATATAGACTATACCAGTGTAAAGGTTCCAATCATCGATTTTGGCTAAAACCACACCCAACTATGAAAACCATACAAATTCTAGAAATCGATAATAGCAACCAAAATATCCCCCTGTGTGTCTTATTGGCAATAAAATTCCCTTTCATTTGACATATAATTTGGCGAAATTGAACGAAGGGAAGTCGAGATATGATATCGGAAAGTACCTAATTCTACCGAACACATCGGCTCGTCAGACTGGGTGTCCGCCGAGCGCCCTTTGACCTCGTTATAAAATCAAATTTTCGAGCAATAAATTGTCACGAACGTGTATTTAAACGCGATGTCATAACCTATAAATGCTCACATATATTCTACAAGTCATACCGAAGCCACACATACCTCTTTTAATTCACCCGGTGTGTTGTGCTCGATATTTTCAACTTTATTCATCAAACGTATTCCAGAAATTATCTATTTTGTAGGGTTTTGATAGTAACTGTGGATGTTGTTTTAGCCAAAATCGATGATTGGAACCTTTACACTGGTATAGTCTATATTGGTATTTTAGTAATTTTCCCCAGGGGCCTGTGGTAAATATACCATGTATTGTTATTGAGAACGTTTTCATGTCTAAGAAATTTAACTTACTGAGCAAGCCTGAGTTTAGTGTGCCTGTCATTTGCAGAATGAGGTCTGAATTTAGTGATGCTATCCCGCATAGCGCAATAGCATCACCAATTTCACCCTCTGGGGACCTCATTCTGCATGGCCTCATCAGCTAGGGAGACATAGACTCAGATTTGAAGTTCCCAAATGGTGAATGTTGTGATGTACACCCATTGGGAACCTCGATTATGCAATGTGTCGTCTGCCAATTTTGGGATATAGAGAAACTAAACTAAAAAAGATATATAATCTTTATGAAGAAGTTTCAATAGAAACTTGTTAATAAAGAAACTTTCCAGAGAAGAAGAGGCCTAAGAAGAATGAGGTCCCAAGAGGGTAAATTTGGTGATGCTAGCCCGCTATGTGGGATAGCGTCACTAAATTCACCCTCTGGGAACCTCATTCTGCAAATGACAGACACATTAAACTCAGGATTGTTACTATACACTACGGTTTTGTTTCAATTATTAACAAATTGTATCGCTTCCATACTGTTTTATTGAAACCTCGTCATTCAGACGTATTACGACGTCTATATATATATATAGCCCCATCCACGTGACCCACGAAAATTCTACATAGTACAGTTACCAAAGATACACACAGATAAACTCTACACTCCGTACAAAAACTAGAATCAAAATCTCTCTACTGACTATATACGGGGAAATAGGTGAAGAACTGTCGACCAACAGGAACACAGGGATTTATGGTGATATATATACACGATATACTTACAGTCTTCAATGGCATCTTCTGATATTTATGCCTGTAGTATTTATGTATGTAGATAGATGTACTAACCCCAACTGGAAGGCGTTAAGGAATGATATGTGCATGTAAGCTATCTTATAGGTATTGTGTTGAAGCTGATACTCGAAGGAGTCCCTCTCGATTTGCCAATGTTATTGCAGTGAGTGAAAATGGATAAAGTGTATGCTAATGATAGAGTTACTGCCCATGGACCTATATATGATTTAGTGTGAAATCGATAAACAGAATTGAACCGACCGTATTCAATGCGATTGCAAAACGAGATATTAGCCACCAAATGCCTATGTTGCAAACACCCGAAAACGAAAAAGACTGTTACTAAATCGTTACAGGTTAGGAGAAAATACTAACTGGATTGAAAATTATTCATCTCTTTGCAAGAACAATTATATTATATGTACACGTTTTCTATCTGATCATTTCCCAAATAGCATGCAAAGTACGCGATATTTATGATTTGTATAAGAACAACATCTGTCTATTGTATAATATTCTTTCTGTTATGGCAGTTTTAGTGGATGTGACTATTTAAAAACCTATACCCACAGGGAAGACGGCCCGTATCTTTGAACCAAGAAAAATTAATTTCATCTCACGATTTTCATATATGATATCATGGAATACATAAGTTGCACTTAAGAAACAGTTCTATTTTACAGACGTTCTTGGTACATGCGCATAAGAACACAATTGTTTTTATATATTGTTCATGCTATAAAAGTAAATGGGGTTATAATTTCCAGTGTTTGGTGGTTCTTAATTACAATCACAATAATCCCTTGTACCAAATTAAAAAAAAGAAATATCAGGATATTTTGGCAAATTGTGCGTCTGGCCCTTAAAGGCACGGGCGGCGTTCGTTGCAGAAATATTTATATTTGTTCAAATCGCCACCAACAGAAGGAATATTAAAATATATATAATTTGGTTCATATGCCAAACATAAGCAGCGCGTACATAGTATATTGTCGTCAAGACGTACGATGGTGTACGTAAACACGAGCCTGCTCGTGTTACAGAAGTTTTGCTTCTGTTTACATAACACAGCGCAATTCTATTGGCTAATCAATCACAATTGATATAAACGCTCTTTATTATTTCCATATCAGGAAAACAGTAACAAATAACGCTCTTTTTGTTGACCATATCCGGATCTAAACAAAAGCTAGATTCTGTAACGTTTTTTGCTTTTGTTTACATAACAAAGGAAAACCATTTGACAATAACATACTGTTTATGCCACATTTCTGATAGGTATAAAAACAAGGTCTGTCTATATTTTACTATTATTTCTGTTTATGATGGTTTTTGACGGAGGTGAATATTTTAACAGCATGCCCACCGCCAACGCCGCCCGTATCTTTAATGCGAATTATGCACATGCACTAGTGACCACCGACGCCACACGTATGTGGTATCAAATTTATCGAAGTAAAAAGCAGATGCTATGGATTTGTAAATTAAAACGAATAGCGAAGTCAATGTCGAGCAATGAGGGTGGTTCTGTGGCCAAGATAAGTCGATAAACAAACGAAACACTAATTTCTACTTTATATACTCTCAAACGATTTACCGAAGTCTTAAGACTGTCCACGCAGACTTTAAACGCTCTATATGTTACCATATCATGAAAAGACAAACAAGGAACACTATTTAATATTTTACGTTGCAGAACAATGAGGGATCTTTTTCTGTCGAGACGATACATTTCGTAACTTCGATAAGTTTTCCGTGGCATATAGAGTGCCCATGTGTTTTATGTTTTAACCATCTATGTTGATAACAGGAACGTGACAACAGTATTAAAGTGATGTGAAACACTCCGAATTATGCACATGCACTAGTGACCACCGACGCCACACGTATGTGGTATCAAATTTATCGAAGTAAAAAGCAGATGCTATGGATTTGTAAATTAAAACGAATAGCGAAGTCAATGTCGAGCAATGAGGGTGGTTCTGTGGCCAAGATAAGTCGATAAACAAACGAAACACTAATTTATACTTTATATACTCTCAAACGATTTACCGAAGTCTTAAGACTGTCCACGCAGACTTTAAACGCTCTATATGTTACCATATCATGAAAAGACAAACAAGGAACACTATTTAATATTTTACGTTGCAGAACAATGAGGGATCTTTTTCTGTCGAGACGATACATTTCGTAACTTCGATAAGTTTTCCGTGGCATATAGAGTGCCCATGTGTTTTATGTTTTAACCATCTATGTTGATAACAGGAACGTGACAACAGTATTAAAGTGATGTGAACACTCAAATAGAAATGGAGAATGATCTTGCTGAAAGTAGTTATTTTTCTGAATATTAATCCAAATTTACAACACACACCGTCAGTCTTATATATTTATTAAATGCAATAAGTAACGGTGGCGAACTCGTTTGCGTTAGTTTATCGGCGATTGTTGCGTCCCGAATCAAGATGTAAATATTTATAATTGACCATATTTAAGACGGTGTTTTCTATATATTTGTATGGTCGATTTCTTTAAGATGTTTGGTGATGTTAGTAGAATGCTACATCCCCCCAGTTGGCATAGCGTCTGAATACTAATTTATCAGTTCCACGCACCCGAACAAGTCCATAATATCTTTAACATAACGTGAAATGTTTGATTTGACGCCTGATTGAAGATTACCAGTCGATTTTGAACCACACTTCTACAACTCACATAAAAATAAAATTAAGAAATTTAAGGATACAGATAATGTCGAGGATAGTTGCCTGTACAGACATGAATAACTGCACCGCTACAAGCAGTTTGGTGCGACCGGCCTCCGCTACGCTCCGCAGTTTAATGCTGATGCTGGTTTCTGTCCAACAGTATCCCGTGGCGCACAAAAAAGCCATGCCGGCTCCTATGTTATGTGGGATAGGCATCACATCAGTCTGTAAAACACACAGGGAAAAAACTACTTTTATTTTTGAGATGGCACGCATAATGTTTATTCAGAACGCTTATCGAAGATTCGCCAGATGACATTGTAGATTTTGCTGCTTATGTGAGGGTTATAAATCAATCTTCATTATAACATTAAATTTATGCTTGTTTTAACTTGCAGCCTTTTTTCATCCTTATTGTTGTCAAATTGTCAAAAGTTCGCGTATCTCAATGAAAATTCAGGAAAAGAAGCAGCAAAATTTTACAAATTTCATTAAATAAAAAAAAAGTATATTCTTATTATACTTGCATGATAGATATATATCATTCACTATTTTTTTATTCTTATTACTTGCATGATACATACATATCATTGACTATCTTTCTAACATGACTATCAATCTCACATGCTTATGTCATTTAATTAGTCTTTTAAATTTTTTTACATTTTTGTCAACATTTCTCAAATTAAAAAAAAAAACATATATATATATATATATATATAAAAACAAATCACAAATTTACATTTTATAAAATATATAAGACGATATAATAGCCACGTTTACTTACCTGTCATTTGCGATGTATACGTTACTATGATATTTCTATGGAGATCACGGACGTTGCGAGAGGGGGATGTCTCCCCCACAACTTTGGTCAAAATATTCAACAGTTGGAAATTTAATACCTGACACAACATTAGTTGGAAATTTCACACCAACAATAGGTTCAAGTTCTTGTAGTTTGATGTTCCAACAATTTAATAGTGGGAAAATTTATTTTTAGACCAACATTAAAATTTGGCATATTTTGATACTTTTGGTCAACAATTTTGAAATTTGTCAAACGTATGAACTGAATTGGCCATCAGTTGGAAATTGTCCAACCTCAGGGGGTGTCAGATTGGAAATTTCCAATAATTGGAAAGCTTGATGCCAGTCTAGATGCTAGGATATTGTTTGACCACTGGCTGTTAAGTTTTGCAATTTTCAGGTTCATATATCAAAATGTTCTCATACAGGAACCATGCATGATCGACCCAGTGGATTATGTTGCTCCCCTGGCTAGTGGCTACTCCTGATCCATTTAGAATGGGCTACAACCAGGCACAGTTGTGGAAATATATCAAAGCCCATATAGTGGGGGTGCAATGGCCGTACGAAACTTATGAGTTTGGTGTGTTCAAGGGGGGGGGGCTGGAAATTACACCAACAATGGAAACCCTCTAGCCACTCGACTCGATGGTCCCATGTAATCAGATTATAACAACAACAACAACATTTTTAGACATGCCGCTTCAGTTATCAGAATCGATTAATTGCCCAAGAGTAATGCTAACCGCTGTCAACTATAGTATAAAATTGCCCGAAACGTGTTATTTATCAACAAGTTGTTCGACGAAATTTGGCCTTATTATCAACACAAAGCCTCTTGATTTTACAGTTATCCATCTTCATCCGCAATTTGGTCTGAGACCTTCGGATCGTCGAATTTTTACTGGGCCACTAATAAGTCTCGATGGTGAAAATAATAGATTTCAAAAATCGATATCTAATAACTCTGAGCTTTGATAGGTGTGTTCCTCGACTCGAATCAAATATGTTTTACATCCGAATCCAAATAAATAGTAATTGAGCCAATATGAAGTGCATGCACCTTTAACACGATCTAGCAGACTCCAATACGCTTAACCCTTTACCCAACAGAAGGGCCCCCCTGTGCCAATGCATTCTCTTATATATGCGAGTCGACCATAGGTCGCCTCGCATATATAAGAGAATGCATTGGCCTAACAATTGTTTACAATTTTAATAATTTGTTCTTGTATTCTTTAACAATTTAATAATTTCACCCATACAGAGCCCCAGACAAACATGAGCAGACGACACTCTTCTATATGCTTCTATATATGTGTGGGGCTCCCTGCAGGGTAATGGATGTTTTTTATTTTATGTCCTAAAAATTGTAAGAAACATTTATTTTAAAAAAATGATAAAAAATTGTTAGGCCAATGCATTCTCTAATATATGCGAGGTGACCTAAGATAATGCATTGGCACAGGGTATTTTAGGCTGTTGAAGCTTTATTTGGGCGTTATTGGCCGTTTTGTTGGGTAAAGGGTTAAATCAAACTTATAGAGAGATGACGTGTATCGTGACAGGACATAATCGTATTAATTGTGAGACCAGCAAATAATATCTTTCGCTTTAATACTCCCAATAGATATAAAAACAAAGTAGCTATATAAAATTTCGCACACAAATCTCAATTATGTCTCAAATTATTAGACTTATAAGAATTGAGTGTCCTTGTTTTTGGAGGTTGTTATATGACAATTCCAACCTATAGTTCAATACCAGTTGCCAAATGGGGTTGAGCCGTGGGCACCGTGACCACACCCCAGGTCAATGCATCACAATGCATAATCTCGTCAGGTGGTGCCCCGCAGGGAGGATTTGAGATACAATAGCCGCTACCTTCACGCACCCGCTATCCTCCAATCATGCCGAATGCTCCCATTCAACGAAAAAAGCAAGATAAACATCTCTACACACACCAGACACGTGTCTGATATGAGCAGAAAATAAAGCAATCCGGCGATTAAACATCGAAGAAGCACGCACAATACTGATATGATTCCGAGCATGAAAATGGAATACAATAAATTTCGATTTTCTATCGACCATGGGCGATAATCGCTGTCGACCAGGATGTCCATGGGCATTTCTCGCAGCTGGACATCTCGTTATCGTCGAGAGTTCTAAATGAAAATCTCGTTGTTCGGGTCAGAAAATATATTACTCCTTGGCAGTTGAGTCTTATCTGGCAAGAGATCGGTGCACGGATTAGTCTGTCACAGACTCACAGGAACTGCTGGCAAATAGGGCAAAACTGCTGACCCAACATAATTGTTGAGTTTGTCATTTCTGTCTAGAACCATGAAATTGCATGTGATTAGACATCGATATTCAGACGTACAAATTGAGTAGGAACGTGGCAAAGATGATATCTGTTGGGCGTCACACCCAATTGGGCCATCCCAACACCGATTTTTACAAATTGCAGGAAAATTACCACATGCCATCTGCGTTATATCACCCATGTTAACAGCGGAAGGATACCGGAGGAGAAATCCAGATATTTTCAGCATATATGTTAAAGATGCATTCGTGGTTCCAGGATGAACTTATGAAACATACTGCTTATTTAGAATCTATAGAGTATAACATAGCAGGGGTTGAATAAGCAATGCTGCACGACACGTCATTTTGTTTTTTATTGAATTATACTGCATTTCGTATCCCTGAACCCTGTATACATGCATCTTTCATAAAATTCAGTTTGCAAGAGCCCAGGTGGATAAGGTGTCACAGAGGAGATTAACAATAAAACAGATAGACATTTACTTGTCCGCTAAACGCGAAGAAAACTATTATAACGTAAAACTGGGCTAAATTGTGATAAAGAAAAAAGGCAATGTTTTATGAAAGTTAGTTATACGTGATCGGTCAAAGGAATGCCAACTACCAAAACCGAACATAGACATAAGTAACGCACGGTAGTCCGAGACGAAATACGCCCTCATGTACGACAGATTCGTTATTCGTCCGTAACCATGGATTCGGATATCTCCCGACAACCCACATGGTCGTTAACCAGCCGTTAACCACACTTGAAACCAAATGTCGACAATGAATATGCCTAAATGTACACAGATACATGTAACTAATATATACATGTTATTCTATGTCCATGGTAACGGCAATACATGTATTCACGGGCTGGGGGCGGGACGTGGAGGGGTTACGGCAGTTGAGACACCGATGCAAACGACCGCTTGGAACATATATTTGAGGCACGTTATAGTTTGTATCCACGGAGACGTGACTATACACGTCATCTAGATTTAGAGACCAATGAAAGACATAACGTTGATGACTAACGTATTAAATGGAAGAGTCGTTATAGTCCCCATGGAATCAAGAATAGATGCTTTTATATTAGCTCACCTGGGAGTTAGCTATCGCAAGCAGGAAGGCCATATATACTGACGAAGAACACATAGAACACAACGTTAGTCCGTGCCCATGGAGACCGAATATGCTTTAATTTGTTTCCACGGAGACGTGCATGCACATAACTCACCTGAAAATTGGCGACCATTGAAAGACCAAACGCCGACAACGAACATAGAGATAATGAAGCGACGTTAATCCGTCTCCATCGTCGTGGTATGTCTTTATGTCGAAGAATTTGGCTGAGGTACGTGAACCTCACTACTTCATTCAGCAGCACTGAAACAAAAGCGACGTAAATACCAGTATGTCTTAACCCTTTACCAAACAGAACGGCCCTGTGCCAATGCATTCTCTTATATATGCGAGTCGACCATAGGTCGCCTCGCATATATAAGAGAATGCATTGGCTTAACATATTAAAAATGATAAAATTGTCAAAGAATGTAGAAAAATATTATAAAAATATTTTTTTTTTTAGGCCAATGCATTCTCTTATATACGCGAGGCGACCTATGGTCGACTCGCATATATAAGAGAATGCATTGGCACAGGGCATAACTTTAACCATCACAATGTGGTCAATGAACCGGTTCCAATGATATCGATATTGGTATGGTGTTATTGAGACAGACCGAAGATATTTTAGGCTGTTGAAGCTTTATTTGGGCGTTTTGTTGGGTAAAGGGTTAACATACACATTCAGATTCATAACTGATACATGTATGAGTCAATCGTATTCCCAGCAACATGTCATTTCTCGGAACGCTTGCGGCCCCCCAATATTGTCATATCGCGCTACGGTAATCGTTTCGATTGGACTCTTTGTTATTTGTGCTACTATATATAATAGTGAGTTCTCATTGGACTCCTTTATCTTGGTGCTACTAATAGTGAGTTCTCATTGGACTCCTTTATCTTGGTGCTACTAATAGTGAGTTCTCATTGGCGCAATACTGACGTGGAATTCCGCAATTCGGGACATAGAAAGTCCGCGACAAGTAATCAGACCCACTATTTATAAATGGGTATGTATAGTTAACTTAGACTGCGTAAATACATACCATTACACAACAACATGATTTCTATCACATAAATGTGGTATTCCATTTAGAAAGGGACGATGAACAGATATACATTATACTATATTTTGCATTTCCGGAGAGTCGTACATGTACATCAGTGAGACAATAGTATGTTTAGCCCAACGTTTGCCATAGAAAGTGACAAATTGGCGCAATTGCAGGCCTTAATTTCAGCATTATAGACGCTATGTCGCTTTAACTTTAATTTTCCAACATTTTTATCATTTCGCGAATTCATAACCATTATACATAATGCATTATATACGCCTATAATGCGTATCAAACCAAATTATTTTGAGATTTGGCTAATGTGCAACTCAAAGGTAATTATGTACCAGTGAAACGATTCGATGAACATTTTATCTGATGAACTCCCGCAATTTAAATTCCTGAATAGGGCGTTCATGTTGTCAAAATTTTCATTTTAAAATGCTCAATTTACAAAAGGCATTGTGTGTGCATGCCGAATATTAGCACAAAATTAAATCCGGGATAATTTCTTTTGATTGTTCGCTCTCACATTCATGACTGTCCCAACTTCACATCATGTAAACTCATGTTCCTTTTTGTCAACGTTTTGCTTGTTTAATGCAGCAAATCAACAGTCAATCGATGCTGTAGGTCTTCCCATTTCCTCCAGCAATCATGTCGTAGTTACGGTGAATAACGTTTGCGTGATTGAACAAATGGTTTAGTGGTGTATGCATAGTCCATTCTATTTTTTTTCTTTCTTTTTTTTTCTTCAAATTTTTGCTCAAATGTCAATTCTATACATGTAGTATCCGATAAAACAATGGCAACTGCTCAGTTTATTATAGTCAGTTATAATCGCTGTCCTGAATATTAGTCAGTCAGCATCATAACGAGAATCATTTGAAGTGTTTTATTACCATTGTGCATGCTATATAGTCCAAAAAAGCCCACATATATTACTCCTTGTGTTTCGATTGATGCATTTATTCACCATGATAATGTTGATGATATATATACTATTAAACAAATTTACGAACATAATGTGTGCCTTTGATGAACAATTGCTACCTGTACTTACACAACAGAGAACCAATGTTAATAAGCTGTCCGAAAATCCCGCGCTCTGGCACTCTTATTGCTGTATTGCTGAAAACACAGATGACATGAATAAAGCCTTCATTCAAAACAAAATAGCCCGATTCAACCACACGTATGTGTAACTTGTAACGCGTGCTGCTATTGTATTGCCATGGAGACGCACGTGGTGGGAACAGACGCACGCGTTTACGGGCCAAACCTATATACACGTTTGTAGACATCGGCGAAACGTCTAGCGATGCGTGTAAATAATAGTTGAGTAACAAATAACAAGCTGTACAAATTTCAACAAGCGATATTGGCTTCCACCAAAATGTGATATTTCCGCGCAGGCAAATCCCATTCCCACGGCGCCTGCATATACAACCAACGGTTGATCGCTCATTTGGTTATCATACTATTGAATTATTCATCTTACGTGTTTCGTATGCTATATATATATATACGCGTTACACAAAACTTCAAATCGGTTTGACCGTGTACGGGTATATGCGAAATGATCAAGTGAGTCAGCGACTTCCGTTAGAAATGACACAACTTGTTACAAGTTACACGTACGTGTGGCTGAACCTGGCTAATGTGACGATACAAGTACATGTACACAAGCCACTCGCCGATCGGTCCCTCGAATCAATGGGATGGGGCCTAGCTATATATATCTTGTTAAGATCGACTGATTGATTAAAAATATATTTTTAATCCGCCTAATATTTACAAAGTTATTGCAAACAAACTAGAGAGTATACGCGATGGGAGCCAAAGTATGACTTAGAACGTTGACTATATCGAATTTGTGACCCGCCATATCAAATCCAGTCGTAAGTCGGGATTTTTTTTTTACCCTGTGCCAATGCATTCTCTTATAAATGCGAGTCGACAATAGGTCGTCTCGCATATATAAGAGAATGCATTGGTCTAACAATTTTTTATCATTTTTTTTAAATAAATGTTTCTTACATTTTTTAGGACATAAAATAAAAAACATCCATTACCCTGCAGGGAGCCCCACACATATATAGAAGCATATAGAAGAGTGTCGTCTGCTCATGTTTGTCTGGGGCTCTGTATGGGTAAAATTATAAAATTATAAAAAAGAATACAAGAAAAAATTATTAAAATTGATCGACTCGCATATATAAGAGAATGCATTGGCACAGGGTAAAAAAAATCCCGACTTACGACTGGATTTGATATGGAGGGTCACATTTGTTCTTTGTATCGAACTTTTATTGATTCCTCATTATTCCACCCCTGCTATATTGCCGTTGATAAAGGCTGTTGGGCCGAAGGCTATATTACAAACACAGAGTGTTGATTATCTCCGTTATGATTATTCGGCATACAGTTAGCCGTACATGTATATATAGTGTGACGATAAGAGGGTCCAATTTGAGGCGTATATAGCAGGACGGGGAGTGAGAAAAGAGCAAGCGACAGAGATAGAGAGAGAGAGAGAGAGAGAGAGAGAGGGAGAGAGAGAGAGAGAGAGAGAGAGAGAGAGAGAGAGAGAGAGAGAGAGAGAGAGAGAGACAGAGAGAGAAAGAGAGAGAAAGATAGAGAGGGAGAGAGAGAGAGGGGGGAGAGAGAGCAAAGAACGTATATATATGATCGACAACTCACCTAATGTAAGGGAGAAATGCATCGACGCTCCCAGAATGCACTGCGATCGAATACCTGATTGGATAGAAGGAAAATAGTCTATATTAGAGTAAGACATGTTCAGCCACATGTTCAGTCGCATGAATACGTGGATTTATATAATGGACATGTTTAGATTTAAAAACTTTTAAATTCGCCCGTCGTGCAACAACGATGATTGTTGCATCTTTAACCTCTTGATCAACTTGTGACAAATATTATGATAAACTTAAAACGCCGAATGCGAGTGCGCACGAATATTGGCCTCCTATATTACGGACGTTTTATGGGTCGTTCCGTATCTCAATGACGACCCGAGAAAAAGCAGTTGAATAATTCACGGTTTCGTTTGGAAATAGAACACGGCTGTCTCACTGATTGATACTATGTTCTCGCCGCAGGCGTATATTGTTATAGTCTGTGGATATTTGACGGTCGAAGTTAGAATTTTGTCTATCTAAGCCTCGCAACTATAATATTTGCCGTGCAACGATGTGCAACCCCGTGACTATTAACCCTTGCTATGCATAATGGAGTATATCAGTCAGTTAACAAGTGTTCATCGGGATGGTCTATTATTGATTTGAAGAGATGTTAATGTGATAAAGGCAGACGACAAATAGATACAAGTCATTATTATCTGAACATTTCCCAAGGGATAACGACTCATCAATGAGTATTTAGTATAGAAAGGGTTGAACATACAATATATAAAATATGTTAATATATATAAAATACTAGTGTTCAAGAATATTTTATATCGCATACCATCGCGGAATAATATAATTGAAATTACTTTAATACATATACCCTTCAACTGCATTGAGATAACATTTAACATAAGAGAAACTGACACCTTTGGGGTCCAGATCTCCAGTACGTGTGCTCGGATAGCAGAAATGTCGGTGCCATGGACTCGACCATCCATCGCT
Organism: Siphonodentalium dalli; assembly: GCA_032622095.1. NCBI lineage: Eukaryota > Metazoa > Mollusca > Scaphopoda > Gadilida > Siphonodentaliidae > Siphonodentalium > Siphonodentalium dalli. The sequence goes on along the minus strand of CP136067.1, from coordinate 138,331,114 downwards.
CCATATAGGTCGCTGTAAATTCCCATCACCAAGCATCACGCTGGGAAAATCATGTGGTTTCGAGGTTGGCCAGTCGGAGGTTCGTGGACGAAAACAGTCCATACCTCTAGGATAATACTTCGTTTGACAACTTTAGTCAGAAAACATAGCATTTTGTCTGTTACGAGCATAATTTATGCTGGTTTATTTTAAAAATAAGATGATAGCTTATTTGTTCCGAAATACTGAGTATAGTTTTCTATAACATTCTGACCAATGTTGCCAGTCGGAGGTTCGTGGAATACACCAATCCATACATCTAGGAGAATCCTTCGACTGATAATTTTGGTGATAATGTTAGAGCAAACAACTGTGAGTTTGGACACAAATGGGCTATCAGCTTGTTTTAAAAATTGTATAGCATATGATCGTAGCTGCCAAAATACTATCTAATATGTCATATCCTAGTGTATTACCATTTTCCTCGTTCCTGGTGGCCATTTTGATACTCATAAACTCGAAACAACGTGAATCCCCACCGTGTAGCATTATACTTATGTAATAAAGAAATAAACGTACGTGATGAGTAGGGTTACAAAGAAGAAGATAGTGGTGAATATTGGTAAGATGTAAACTCTGCGCTGAATCCACGTAAGAATCATGTCCGACGGGTCGGTGTCCCTCACGGATCGCTGCACCAATTAGAGTCCCGGATGGTAGATCGCCTCCGATAATATCAATATTAATGGTATCGTTCTCTCAGGCGTCCCTTATGGTGGTCACTGTAATAAAATTATAATGGATTCAGATAATTGCAATGGGATGGATATAACTACCATGCCTTAGCAGGTTGCATACCCTTAAATAGAACGAAATAATCGAGGTTATTCTTCAAGCATAACATGTGTTCGCTTTTGTTGCGCTCCTGCAATCAAAATAGGCTGACACATGCATAAATATGATATAGATTGAATTTAATTATTGGATTTCGGAATTGAAAGTTTTCAGGGACTATATATTTCCCGTTCCAGATAATCCCGTCCCGGGTTCCGATTTAACACCAAGACACTAGTATTTGTATTCTGTTTTCTATTCCAAGCAGAGTTAGTTTTAGAAACTTCTTTTTGAAAGTTTATTTTTCTTCTAAAGTTTAGTTTCTCTATATCACTAAATTGGCAGACGACACAATGCATAATCGAGGTCCCCAGTGGGAGCGCATCACCATCTGTGAACTTACATCTGAGTCTAGGTCACCCATGGCATATGCCATGCAGAAGGATGTCCACAGAGGATGCCGCTGTGTGGTGTAGCGTCATTACATGCACCCTCTGGTGACCTTATGCTGTAGATGTCCGGCACCCCCATTTAGAGGACTGCACACAGGCATACAGCAAATACCCCACAAGTGCATCCAAAATAACAGGACTAGGCCGAGGCGACCATGCCTTTCGACAGATCCCCCCCGGAAATACGCACATAATCGACCTATAATGTTAACTGGTACATAATGTGATTATTTGACACTGGACTCTTACCCGTTATTTCGTTTTATGGCGCGGGTCACAGTGAAAACACCTGTTAAAGAGCGTACTACTGAATTGTCGTGTGTTGGCCTATTTGTGCTTAGAATCGCCTCATAATGAGTCGATAATGTGACTAAAATGTTCTAATGTTCAGCACATTATCGACTCAAAATGAGGCGGTTCTAAGCAGATTACCTACCTAAAACAAGTTCTATTTATAAGCAGACAATGTGCGGGTTTTTGGGACAACAGTCTGTACTTTTCGACATATGGCCATTAATATACGACGACATATTATGGCATAATTCATCTCGTCCGACAGAAGGGCACCGCTTTGACCTCTGACCTCTTCATTGCATAACTTAATTACTGCACGAGAATAAATAGCATCCATTTGGTCAAATCGGTCCCAATTAACCGTCATTATACTCACAAGTCTATCTTTAACTGACGTGGGCCGACAACGTACTTCGTTCTCCAGTCTTCTACGAAGAAGCACTTAAGCCACACGGGCCACAGATCGCCAACATACATAGGACAATAAAATGAGATTTGACCTGTTTGAACCGTTTACATAGTAGATCACAGCTATTATATATCAACCACTCATGATCCAGTATTTTTCACAACCACCCCACGAAATATTCGTAATTATATGCACACAACCACATAAGATGCTATCAAAAACCATTAACAATTTAGGAACGTACTACACGATGTTCATCTATAGACATACTTCTGTTTTGGCACAATGGTGACAAATATAGCTCTTGTAACCGATTTATTAATTTATTGACGTCAGCAGACATCGCATGCCGTCACCTGACCAAGTGGGCCAACTACATCTGAATTCCATTTGCACATTCACCCACGTTTAAAGACTGTGATTGGTTAAGAAGTGTTCGAATTCCTATGATAACAGACGTCGACTAGGATGAATATGGTGGGAGATAGTTCGGAACCCGTATTTTGGATATACATGTATCAGGCTTTGGTACATGTATGGCGGGGTTGAATGTTGCGCACAGTGTATATAACGGAGAAATATACTTATACGGGGGTGTTGAGGATGGTATATTATAATTCGGGAAGAGCGGGTAAAAAGTTATACATAAAAACTAGTATGGCAACTGACATGACATATATGTAAATGGTGGAAAGAGTTGGTTGTGGGTGTTTTGGTTGTTTGGGATGGCAACCCATTTTTGCGTATCTGGGCAAACTTGTCGGGCGCTTTCTTGAAATTTGAGGTTTCTTTCTGAAGAGGGGGTAACTTCCAATTGAAGACAACCATTTCCGCAGTATTTTAATCCAATAATAACATTGACAAAATCGTGGTATGACTTGCGCCTGATACAACGATAAACCCTACGCGAGCTAGCCGAACTCAGTACATACTCACCACACGCTGGCGGGCGCTTACTTGAAATTGGAGGTTTCTTGCTGGAGTGGGGGTAAATTCCCATTGAAGAAAACCATTATCGCAGTCTTGTAACCAATAATAAAACTGACAAAGTCATGGTATGACTTGGCGGCTGATACATCGAAAAACCCTAAGCGACCTAATCGAACTCAGTACATACTCACCATGCACACGCTGGCTTATACTCCGTACACGAATCCTTAGCACCGTACTCTGAGAATTGACCTCAACAAGACACTATCTCATCACGGTGTTTTATGTGCATAACACGACCAGTGTTCATCAAACATACTGGAAAGATCCCACAGACAAGTGTAATGAAGCGAGAAACAATCAGAACACTTAGTACAGTGTACGCTCATCTCACCCTTTTATCTGGGATAGTCATCACCATGATCATTGCTTATTGGGAACTTTCATCGCATAGCACTAGATTGGGTAGGTGCAGTCACACACTTCAATTACGGGCGGACACTGGGGATGTATCTCAGTGTTAAAGAGGTTTGTTGATGATGTCACACAGTAAGTGCCAGACAGGGAGCAGCCTCAAGCAATCAGTCGCCATGGGAACATCCGGTCGTAGAAACACCACATCCATAGTCCTTTGGATTTTTATCCATGCACATATTAGCCGTAATGCATGTATAATGCATCAGCATGTTCTACACCCAAACATGCATGCACGGCAGCTGGTTTAGAGGACAAGTATTAGTTGATTAGTATACGCATTGTCCCGGGACTTTGGAGTTCTTCCAATCGTGTGCTCTCGTCCGAAACCTTGCATGTTACATACTCTGGATCAGCGAAAGCGATAAATAGTTAACCAGAGAACATGCCCTATGCTGTCTCAGTGACTCATTATACTGTCAAAGCGATTTGACTGAAGTATTTGTACTGTAGAAAAGTTGTATATGAATATATAGTATATAAGTACGATTATCGTAGTACGATGTAATAAACATTCCAACCGAGGCATATGTATTTACTGCATGTTCTGGAACTTAAGGAAGAATGGACACTGTTCTCCCGAAAACCCGCACATTATCTGTTTAGAATAGAACTTGTTTTTAGGTAGATAATCTGCTTAGAATTTCCCCATTTTGAGTCGATACTGTGCTGAAAATGAGGATATTTAGTCACATTATCGACTCATAATGAGGTAATTCTCTAAGCTGATCATGTGCGCCACAATGACACATGTAAGCCAACTTTTCAGGTGTACGCTCTTTAACATATGTTTTTCACTGTGGCCCGCGCCATAAAACGAAATAACGGGTATGTGTCATCTGTTTATTTCAGAATCAAATAATCACATTATGTGACTATTTCACATTATATGTCGATTTGTGCGTATTTATGTTGCTGGGAGACTTTTAACTTCGCAATTGATATGTTGTTTTTCAGCAGAGGCCCATTTAGAGTATATGCGGATAGAATTGTCTACGAAAGATTTCACATGCAAAGATCTCCATTCGGTATGGGGGTGCAGATCCTAACCCACGCACAAGAGCGTTGATTAATGTATCGAACACATCAATACGCCTTGCGTCCACAAATATATTCAAAAGTTTCACACCAAACTATATACACTATAATAATATTATTATCCAGCTGCATTGTAAATTAACACTTTCATGGCGGGATTTGCGCTTGTGTAGCTTTAGATATCATGTGTCGGTGCATTCTCTTATATATGCTAGCCTTCCATAGAGAGTATCGTATACATAAGAGAATGCACTGGCTAACAAGGTCCATGTACATAATTTAGGCCAATGTATTCTCTTATATATGCGAAGCTTCATATGGGAGACTCGCATATATAAGAGAATGCAATGGCACAGGGCTTTCGCAAACAATCAGGAAACTCCCGTCATGAAAGGGTTAATATGTAAATTTAAAAATAACATATTCGCAGATACTGATATGACTAAATGTTACAGGAAAGTGCCACTGAAAGTATTTCATGATTTTAGCTAGATTTAGCTTCCGGATTTCTTGTCAGTGAATAAGTTTGCTTTATTTTCCTTTTCATATAACGCACTCACTGCATGTTCACATTTTGAAGAGTCAGCCACATCATTGACACATATATCTCACTTCTTAACACAGTCGAGTTCGGACCCATTAGAACGTATTACCTGCTACTTACATTTCAAAATCAGGAAATGTACTCGTGTCTGATTAGAAGTGAGCTAATCTACCACAGTCCGTCGCAGTGGTAACACACGGCGGTAAAGGAAGGCAGACCTAATTGTCGGTCACTGACACCGGAAAACGTGCAGCCGAGAGAACGAAATGCATGGTAAAATCAGTTTACATATCGCCTGGGTTAAATCAAACACTGCTTTCCTTAAAATGCACAGTAATCTATGACTAATGTTGTAACTAAGTTAATTTAGAATCGAGATGCGATATGCGGTGGCTTTCATCACATAGGATAAATCACTCATCAGCTATTCGATGCACCCTCTTTACGCATATTTAGATTATGAACACAGAATGCTGGAAGTATATATATATATCGAAATCTATGTTTTGGGGGAGATCATGGAACATACCGATTCTGAAGAATAAACTTTAAAAAAAAACGACTTTTCGATGTAATGACAAATCCGAACAGTGTAACGTCCATCTTTAAAAATAATTAACAATATTCAGTATGTGGTCTAGCGGAGTCGAATTGAGCACAATTACTTGAATTACTAAGTTGTTTGTAACAAACCCTATAGTATTATCAAGCCTCATGTCTAAATAAATACAAAGAATTTAATGAAATCTTAAAATATAGTTGCAATCAAAGAGGCTTGCAAAATCAAGACGAATATTTTCTCAAAGTCGTACGTATAAGAAGTTAACAAGCAACATAGTTTCTTTCCGTCACCGCAAAGTTTTGAGAAAGGAGAGAGAGAGAGAGAGAGAGGGATGAAGAGATGAAAGGTGCGAGATGAGTCCGTGCCTCCATAAATCTGATATACATATACAGTAATGCCGAAAGTAATTGACCACTTAACCACAGCAGAATTATGGGTAATTTTTCAGGATTTAGTCGGAAATATGGCTTGTTGCCATTCATCGGAAAGCTCTCGGAGCTTTACGATGAATGGCAACAAGCTCTCGGAGCTTTCCGATGAATGGGAACAAGCCATATTTCCGACTAAATCCTGAAAAATTACCCATAATTCTGCTGTGGTTAAGTGGTCAATTACTTTGGGCATTACTGTATGCAATTTCGGAGGAAGTGCATTGTGCTGTTCCAATTTAATGGTAGATCCGTTATATATCAATATTCGAACCCATGCATGTTCAGAATGACACGCATCCGGTCTTGGTGAAAGGGCGTAATTCCTTTAGGATGACCACGTAGCCGATCAAACTCCAGGCAGAGTTATATCCCATCGCTCTGCTGAGATACCACTGCCATAAGGACATTTGGTAAGGATTGCTTACGTGTTCACGTAGCCGATCAAACTCCAGGCAGAGTTATCTCCCATCGCTCTACTGAGATTCCACTGCCATAAGAACATTTGGTAAGGATTTCTTACGTGTTCTTAGTTCTTATGTTTTAGAATTAAAATTGTCGATGTCTGGCTCAGTTCATATTGTTCTTATTAATACCGAAAGAATTACCATTATTGCAAACTTTTGGTGGTCAAAATAAGACAATATAGGTGACTAAATATAGTTCCGACGATATGTAAAAATAGATGTATCGGTCCGCAAAGTACCATCCTTGGGGCAGTGCTATATCGCAGTGATAACGTAGAGGGCGCTGCATGGAGTTTGGTAGCCAATGTGGTAGGTCGTGGTCACTCGTGGATAAGACCATCGCAGACTGGGCTTGCCGAGGTTGGCGCGGTTCGAACCCCGACCTGTGCGAAAATCTGTCCAACGGGACCGATTTTCAAGCTTGATCTCAATGTGCCATTCCGATCGTTACATGGCCATTTCGATAAGAAATGAGAATTTGTTCACGCCCACTGAAGCAAGTACATTTGAAGAAAAAAACGAACACTTATACTGAGTCAATGCCTCCATAAATCTGAGATATACATGTATGTATCGTTAGTTGGAAATACTCACCCACTGTCGAACAATTCCAAACAGAAAACGGTATCCACACATCAAATCAGTTCCTTATAATACGAACGGGGGATAAATGAAAGTAGTTGCAGCTTCATTGATAAAGTTATTCGCCAACATTAATTCCATTCAGTTCCCACTATTAAAACCTTATCAGACACAGTGAATATCCGTCTGACCTGTCACTACTTCGATGAGCACGACACTGTTGCAATTTTCACAATAGCATAAAACCGATGACTTCGGCAGATAGTCTGTAGCGATGACTTCCCGTATGGACTCACGTATTCATCTATACTTCATATTGGCCATAAGCGCACAGCGAGAATAATTCGCTTTTGTAAACGTTTATCAGAGCGACTGCGCTTCAAACTAGGCTCATCTATCCCCTCCCATTTGTGCATCGCAAATTGTATTATAATGACTCCAGTCCGACTGTGTCCACATAAAGGACCCAATGAGAAAAACTGGTGGCGATATTGCAGATATCCATAATAATGGGCGATGCGTCCTGCGATATGCAAATCACTGCTGGACAGATTGTTCCCACGTCGGTTTATTTGCTTCTTGTGTGAGGTCCTCGCCAGGTATTATTCTCAACCTAATGCATTTCTGAAGTAATAGAGACCTTTCGCTAAATCACTACTATGATTACGGATAGGATATATTGTCCTAGTAAGGTGGACACCATCACAATTTACCTACGATGGTTAATTGGTGAGACGGCATATTCCACACTATATTCAGTTAACCATATATCTGATAGAAAAAGTAATGTGTGTCTCTTTCAGATCCCATGTTTTTTTTATCCGTGTAATATAAACCACACGGATAATGTTAGAGTGTCTCCAAGTCGGACCGGTGGCACATCCTTGACACATCTGCACATAATTAAACTTAGTGGGGTATATTTCGTCTCACATAAGAACCCCCGTGCTTAAAGATAGAATGTTGGCCGTATACTGGCAGGATATTGTTGATATCCGTAATCGTATTCGTGATTTTTGCGAAAGGTCTCTATTGAAGTAACGAGAATACAGGTTGATGTGGGATTTCATTATATGATTGCCTATAAATTAGCGGAAAATTACCCAAACGAAAATCGTCGTATATGGCTCTTAGAAGCTACAGTGAAATACGATTTTGTTATTTCACTGTAGCTTGCCGAATAACGTCATCATGCACGCGAACAACATATCCTCGCACAAATACGCACATAATCGATATATAAAGTGAAATAGGTATATAATGCGATTATTTGATTCTGAAATAAGTAGATAGTTTATTTATTGGGGGTTTAGGACCAAGCCATGGAAGGCTAGATAGTGAAGTCATATCCGTTGATTCATTTTACGGCACAGGCCACAGTAAAAAACACATGTTAAAGAGCGTACACATGACAAGTCGTGAGTGGCTTATTTGTGTCATTTTCCGATCATAATCGGCTTGGAATGGCCTCATTATGAGTCAATAATGTGACTAAAATGCTCTCATTTTCAGCACATTTTCGACTCAAAATGAGGCGATTCAACGCAGATTTTCTACCAAACACGTTATATTATAAGCAGATAATGTGCGGGTTTTCGGGAAAACAGGCTGACGAAAGTGGTTTGCTTCCTATCAGTTGATCGGTGTTAGAAATTTGGATCAACCAGGTGTTGCTTTCCGTGTATTGTTTAATTTATTGTACTATTAATTAATAGTGAAAATGTTTGCAGCCGCTCGTGAAAATTTGATCTTTCTTTCCAGACACTCATGAAATATTTCGGTATTCAAACAAAAAAACTATATAGGTATTCTCTATATATTTTCTGATAGTCGCATGGGAAATAATTATGATGAACGAACTTAAAACATACAAGTAATCGGTGAGGGCGGTGTTGTTTTAACCATTTGAGTGCCAGGTACGATTTTTGAATCAACCTATATACCCTGTGCCAATGCATTCTCTTAGATATGCGAGTCGACCATAGGTCGCCTCGCATAAGAGAATGCATTGGCCTAACAATTTTTTTTTTTTACAATTTTTTACAATTTTAATAATTTATTCTTATATTCTTTAACAGGCTTATTTTGTAGGTTTAGGGCCGATGAGATCGGCCCCTGGCACTCAAAGGGTTAAATGTCTTCACAAAATCATTAATAATAGCTTGGCCAAATTTTCGCTTCCCATGCGGCAAAAGCATGAATATTCCACCCATTGTAGTTTGCGTCACGTATACACACAAAAAAGCCTGAGTTAAGGGTGGCTGCCATTTGCAGAATGAGGTTCCCAGAGGGTGAATTTAGTGACGCTATCCCGCATAGCGGGCTAGCATCACCAAATTCACCCTATGGGGACCTCATTCTGCTTTGGCCTCATCTTCTCTGGAAAGTTTATAAAACACAGATTTTATTTCTTCATTAGTTCAGTTTCTCTATTTCCCCAAATTGGCATACGACATATTGCATAATCGAGGTTCTCAATGGGTGTACATCACAATATTCACCATTTTGGGAACTTCAATCTGAGTCTATGTAAATTCATCCTCCGGGGACCTCATTCTGCAAATGACAGACAAACTAAACTCAGACCTGTACACCAAAAAAAACACATTGCTTATAAGATACGAATAGACATAAGAATGGATGCATTTTGAGTTTGGAGTTTGGGATGATTCCCGCGAAGTTTGGTAGGGCAGTATGCCCTCCCCTACAACCCGCTTGTTGGATGCTGTGTTGTTGCTGAAGAGCGTTGTTGACTTTCATGCCCCCGCGGCAGGAAGTGGTCTAGACCTTGATTTTTTTCTTTTTTGGTTTCTTTTTTTTCCTGACGGTTGTTGTTGTTGCCTTTGTTCGTGATGCGTCGTCGAGAGCTTTGTTGTTGCTGATTGTTGGCTGCATGTTGTTGTCCATGTATTCATTACATGCCCGGGCGATTCTCCCCATTTCATTATAGTCGGTTTGTTTTGCGAGCGTGCATAACAAATATCTGCATTCAGCGTCCGACCTGGTGGAAATGGTGGATTTGCTGCTGATGTTGCTGTTGTTGTTGCTGCTGGTGGTGGAGATGGGGGACACCGGTATGTGTTGGTTGTCCGGTGTTGCAGGTGTAAATGTGTCCACCTCCACCTCGAAGTCAGCGGCATGAGCGTCGTGGGTAGTATCCGCGTTCCTGTCTCCGTTGACCTCGGTGACGATGGCAGAGACACCCGGGTTGACATCGGCTTCTCTGCTTCTGGTGGTGGTATCGTCGGGTTGAGACCGACTGGGGGGGGGGGGAACTGGGCGTCTCTCAGCTCTCCCCTGTTTCCACTTGGCCTTCCTGTCTGCATATCTTCTTTTGCATATTATAAGATCCCTCTTTTTATTCGCTGTTAATGGACGAGTAAACAACAAACGCTCTTAAATCACAGGCCGGGTGGGCTTCTGGGTGCTTGACCAGAATACAGAACCAGATAAAACTTTCTTTTTTGAAATTCAATATCTGAGTAAGCACAGTGGATAAGCGGGCACTTCAATAAACCGGAAGTTACGGAACGCGAGGCGACGACATTCTACTTTTAGACAAACGTTAGTAGCAAACGAATTTTAAATATAGCACTTTTTCATCGAAATCTCAGACAAGAGAAACATCTCATATGTTATAACACGTAACTATGTAATACTAGACTTGATAACTGACAGTAGCATGTCAAACTATCCCATATTGATTAGTGAATGGCGGAAAACATCCTCTGATCATCGGTGAAATTCCCATCTTAGTCAACGAACCTGGCTTAAAATGTAATTTTCCTGTTGTTGTAATCGATTAACATTCACTTCGGTACCCCTTCATCACGACATCGGTTGGATGGTATCACCAAACAAGGGATGGACATCTATATAATATATATTTATCAACCTATTTCATTATTATAACTTGCTTGAAATTCAAGCTACAAATTAGATAAACGCTCTCTACTATTCATTCATTAAGAACTGAAAAATATTTCAAATCTGCATCTACTCTATAACATTCTCCGCATGAAGGACTCACGGAAATTCCAACTAAAGCGATTCGTAACCTCCTGGCCCCAATTTCGACAAACTGAAGCCACGTACCGTCCATCATAGCTCCAAAAAGACTTATGAAGTTAGAGAAATTTATCGTCGGCTTTCAGAATAATAAGTGACCGTATCAGGAATGAGTAATACGGAATGCTCACTAATGTTCCGCGTCTGACAGCGTATAACGCACATACCAAATAAAAATTCAAATTATTATTCAAATATTAAATTAACCCTTTACCCAAATAAACCGGCCAAAACCGGCCAAATAAAGCTTCAACAGCCTAAAATATCTTCGGTCTGTCTCAATAGAACCATACAAATATGGATATCATTGGAACCGGCTCCTTGACCACATTGTGATAGTTACAGTTATGCCCTGTGCCAATGCATTCTCTTATATATGCGAGTCGACCATAGGTCGCCTCGCATATATAAGAGAATGCATTGGCCTAAAAACAATTTTATAATTTTTAATGTGTTAAGCCAATGCATTCTCTTATATATGCGAGGCGACCTATGGTCGACTCGCATATATAAGAGAATGCATTGGCACAGGGCCCTTCTGTTGGGTAAAGGGTTAAATTAAGCACACATCGCTTTTCCGACGCTCATGTGATGAAATTGGTCGATAAATACGCGAGAATCATATAGCGATATGACATGATATACGGTAAATGTATACACCATGAACAGACTTATCGAAATAATAAAATTACTAACTGTTGTTCGGCTGGGCGCAACATATCCTAGTACAAATACGCACATAATCGACCTATAATGTGACCTTCTGGACTTCACCAGACAGGGGCTTCCAAGATCGCCGGGAAGAGGAAGAAGACACACTCAAGGCGCCGCAGAGATGCCATCAGGAGGGCCAAGTGGAAAAGGGGAACTGAGAGACGCCCAGTTCCCTCCCACTTGGCCTCTGGGCCAAAAGATCAGCCTGCGACCGATGTTACCACCACCGACAGGAACAGGGACGCCGTTGTCAACCCGGATGTCTCTGCCGTCGACGAAGACAGGGGAAGAGGGGACACCGACGTCATTCCGGACGTCCCCGCAGCTGTCTTCGCTGTTGAGCTGGAATCACCACCTTGCCAGTTTCCACCAGGGGCGGAATTTACCACCACAGTCCCTGCGACGCCGAGATACACAGGGAGGCCGGCGTCGCCTACTGAGGATGGGGAAGCAAAAATTAGAGCCTCCATCTTACAATCAATGGCAGACATACAAAATCAACTGAACATGGCCAACAAAAAGGCACAAAAATTGAACGAAGAACATCAGCAAAGACAGACAACATCAGCTTCTCCCCCATCCACGAGTGAAAAGCACCACCAAAAGAAAAGAAAACAAAGAAAATGAGAACTTCACCAAAAAAATGCTCTTTTTTTGTTTTATGTTATGAATTAATCAAAGCTAAAAATGTGGGGTTAGGGAAAGGGCCACTCGGCCCTTTAGAAGATCCCGGGGTTAGCCCCCCAAACCACAAACCCTGCTTATAATGTGACATAGGTACATAATGTGATTACTTGATTATGAAATAAGCAGATGATGGAATCTTACCCGTTATTTCGTTTTATGGCGCAGGCCAGTAAAACACCTGAAAAGTCGTGAGTTGACCTATTTGTGTCATTGTCCGCATATAATCTGCTTAGAATCGCCTCATTATCAGTCGATAATGTGACTAAAATATTCCCATTTTCAGCACATCATCGACCCAAAATGAGGCGATTCTAAGCAAGTATCTACCTAAACAACTTCTATAATAAACAGATAATGTGCTGGTTTTAGAGAGAACAGGCCAGTTGTTCAAATCCACAGAGAGCTCTATTATTTTTTTCTTTAGCGACACTAATAAATGATTGATACACACCTGCATTAGTTAGTTAAAACGATCCGCTCTTCGTAGTTTCTCTGAATACGTTTCCAGAATGAAAGCGAGTAAGTTCGGAGTAACTGACTAATGATTCCTCGTATACACTGTAGTAGCTATATTCCATTATATAAAATCCTATCAGAAGCACGAAGACATATCTTAGGTATGTGGGAACAATGAGTCACAAGGCTAATTAATTATTAATGAGGTTGTGTAACACATACAAACTATAGTAGTAAAATTAATCAGACAACGGGCCCATTCCATAGGAAGGTGTTGGCTAATAGCCAATACTATCACATCCCAGTCACCATCGTCCCTCACTGCCATCTGGAGCGTTGTTTTCCGCTTGTTTTTGGATAACTCGTGTCAGCATGGAAAGGGGACGAACCAATTATACAAACCACAATACACTCTATGGCGCCCTATTAATGTCACCAAACACCCTAATGAAAGAATTGCACCAGACACATTCGTCTTTTGTGTCAATGACGCTAAAACCACTTAAGTCATTCTATACCCCGTCGAGGCCGGGCTCATGAAAGTCATCGCTTGTGATTTTCTCGCGTTTGTCAGGTTAGATCGACAGATATGGTGACAGTGGGGTATACGCAATTTGTAATTCATTGATATTCGCGGTAAGAAATATTAATTAACATGGCATTTCCTGTTTCGAATTGCATATATAGACCAAACCACACGCCGAACGTAAACCGACACGATTAATTTCCACAGCATGCATGTTATGCAGACGTAATGTGGAACCAGCGATGGGCATACCAACGAACGACCTATATACAGGTTACATTGTGTCAGAAAAAGCTTGCCAATGCCATAGATATTTTCCAAGCCCGCTTCAATTTTTTCCCGCACATAAATTATATAAACGCTCATTATTTTTACCATATCAGGAATTGAATAACAAGGAACGCTCTTTATTACTCCACGCTGAATTGTTATAAATTCGGCGCTTTGTGGTTGCTACATGCGAAGTGTTTTGATCCATAATAGTCTTATTTGTTTTACTTCCGAATCTACTTAAAATTGCTTCCGGAATTAAAATTTGATACGTGGCAGTCACCTCACATATGGACAAACCTCACATTCGAACATTTCGTTCTGATTAGTTTTCTGTATTGTATGGAGCCCCGGAGGTGACATCCGAATGTTTTTTTTAAAGTCGTGGCCACGAGAATAAAGTCGTGGCCAGTTGCTTCCTGAGCACAACAGTAACCAAAAATCGAATACAAGTGTTTCATTGTTTCTACCGCCATAATACAAATACTAACAATACCTAATTATATTAACACTCGCGCCAATCGTACCAAATACTTCAAATCGTCCTTAAACACAAATTTCCACGGCCAGTAGCCAACCTAGATCTAGCCCGATAATCTCTGGAAGGCAATACATATTACGTACATCAAAACTTATCACCATGTAAATACGTTTGTATCGTCATCTTGATTTCATGTGTGTTGCTATATTGTGTTGGGAGAGGGGCTTCATAAGTTGTAAAAAATTGTGCCCCAATCCCTTTTGTATATTATGCAAATAAAATATGTTTCAAGTCAAGTACATGTACGACTTGAATAAGTCTTTCTGTGGTATATATCTGACATATTATGGTTCTAACAAAAATCATAAAACAAAATCCTTGTTTTTGGAATGCTCTCTAATATTTGGAGTTAATATGTGATCTATTGAGTTATTTGTTGCCCAATCAGAAGAAAACAATCTGAGAAAACTTACAATTTAAACCTGGCATGAATGGACGCATACATTTTTAGATCACAATTTCGCAGCTTGATAAAGTGTCAATAGTGAAGTATGTAACGTGTAGACAACAACAACGGCACATATTACACTGTATCTGAAGAATCCTGAAAGAGATTGTCGGAAAATTGTATACGTACGTCCTGTATATTATGACTGAAACCCTGAGATATGAGTGCTTCTATGAGCACATTTTTGTGGAGGTATTACAAACTGTACTTAAACGAACATGGCTCATTCGAACCGCCTACGTAATTTGGAGGGACGGATACGATAGATCGATAAACAAACGAACTATTGATATACCGGCTTCATATACTCGGAAAAAACACTGGCCAAAGTCACAGCCATTTTTCAACTTTTCGCCACAAGCCAGACAAACGCTCTTTATTGCTACCATATCGGGAGTAGACTACCACGAAACGCGGGGCCTCGTTGGCTCAATCGGTTAGGGGTACAACTCCAAGCCGTTTCGCCCCCCAGCGCTGGCGATTAGGGTTCAAATCCACATGGTTCCATCGTGGACTTTGTAACTCGAAATCGTTATCTGGTGGAGTTACCAGTTACTCGCCGATGGCCGGTGGTTTGCCGCACATGGTTGACGAGTTTATCAACCATTGAAATCACTGTTAGATTAGTCGCAAGTGTGCGGATTTCCTCCACCACTAAAACTGGCAATGTCGTGATATATGGCCTTAGTGGCTAATTAAGCGACAATAAACCCCAATCAACCAATCAACCACGAAACGCTCTTTTCTGTTCCATGTCGCGCAAATGGCTGTTTTGTGTTTGGGACCAAAACACCATATTCACAGTTGTATTTTTCATTACTTTAATGCGTCTTTTTTGGTTACATAACGTTCGTAGAAAAGTAGTTCAGATATTTATCGACCTATTTCGAGACAGAAACATTCAAAAGCGAATAATATTATGTGTATTTTGGAGCGCAAACCGCCATGTGGCTTTAAAGACACGGTTGGTCTTGGCGGTGGGTATCCTGTGAAAATATTTCCACCCGTCAAAAACCGCCACAAACAGAAAGAACATCAAAATGTAGACAGACTTTGTCCATATACAAATAAGAAATATCGCATAAACAGTATGTTATTGTCAAATGTTTGACCATTGTTATGTAAACAAAAGCATAAAAAGTTACTTTTCTGGTGTTTGTTTATATTATGATGGTAAACATAAAGAGCGTTCTTTGTTGGTGAATTCCTGATATGGAACTAATAAAGAGCGTTTATGCCATTTGTGTGTGATTAGCCAGTAGCATTGTGCTGTCTTCTGTAACACAATCAGGCTCTTGCTTAGGTAAAATATAGTAGGTCTTTATGGTAACATGCTGTTTACGTGATGGTCATGGTATATATGAACGAAACTGTATGCGTTTTAATGTTTTTCTGTTTACGGTGATTGGAACAAATATGAATATTTTCGACAACTAAGGCCTCACGTGCCTTTAATACAAAAGTAAAAAAAAAATTATGAGGGTAGACAAATCACTTAAATATACACCCCACGACAAAGAGGGTTCCACATTAGGGGATATTTGCCCTTCGCATTGGGGCGGAGGACCCACATGCTGGATTCGTCATCTCCGGTTTTAATCTCCGAGTTGAAACATGGTTTAAACCTACATTGCCGGTCCAGCCAAACCGGGTCTAAGGGAGGGGGCGTTTTTGTCGTTCGTTTGTCAGCTAATTGAAAACTCGATTCTGTGATATGAGCATGTAGTAAAACAACCCTCTTACCAATCGAACCAACAGACATGCCGATATAATGGTTATTGACACGTCATAAATAATCGCGAACGCGTGCACGCTCATTGGAAACAAGTATCGCGCATGGACCATTAATCCGATCTCATTCTGGGTTTAAATCAATCTGACAAAGGGCATGTCTCAACACGAGGTTCATGCGCTGTTTATCACTTTGTGATAGATTTTCTGCAAGATGCTTTACCCGCAAAGACAAAATTTGGTGTATTCACATGTATATATGTACACATTAAAGGGTATAAGAGCTATTATCTGTATGTCCGTTTGTCTATTCGCAACTGTTCTCCCACACCCCTGGACCGATTTCAACCAAATTAGGTGTAGTGACTCGAATGGTATAACGGCGTTAGGTTTTGAAAAATTTGATTTAAAAATAAGAAACTTTCAATTAAACAAAAATATGAGAAGATCTGTTGTTAAATTGAGTAAGGAGTCGAATCTAACAGGAAACAAAATTTAAAATTTAAATTAATATTTGTCTGTTTTAAATTTAATGAAATTGTTTTTTTTAAATTAAAATGCTCAAATGATCAAAATGTCCGCAAATGTGTCGCAGGCTCCTATCACACATAGGGGTCGCAGGCACCTCTGACGCTGAACAAAAGCTGCATAATCGAGTCAATCCTGGACTAAGAGGTCAGTCAAGTAATGGCAATTTGCTTATGAGTGCACACCAGAAGCGGCATCTGAACTGTTGGAATTGCGCAACCATGCAGAGACAGCATTTAATAAAGAACTATATTACATGCGTTGCATTTTAATGTCATAAATTTCCCGTAATGCAGAAAATAAAAAAGTTCCCAGGTTTTGAACTGGTGGAATAATATGGGAATTTATAGGCGTAGCCAGAGTAGAGCTTTGTGTCATGATCTACATTAAAATAAGTTAGCAAATTTGACTAATATTGCAATATAAGTCTCACTTGTGCCAGATTCACCAACTGTTGGGTGTTGAACGATTACCCACGGACCGACTCTTGTCTGGAAATGTTTTCAATTCCCAATACTTCAATTTTAACTGTGTGCCCATCATTATTTGTATTGTTTCCTTTTCCACACGTGGTAACTTATCAGCTGTTTGCTTGTGTTGTGCGATTCAACGTAAAAAACAACATACTCCTCTGTGACCACAACACAGCAACGGTATTTCCTGCATGTGCCATTCTAGATCTTTAATCCAGATTAGTCCTCTGTTAGGCAACATTTCTGACAAGACGCCAGTCTTTTCTTTCACTGATGCATGTTTTTGTGAGAGTGAAAGTGAATCTTTTCTCAATCCGTGCGAGCGACTTCATGTTGTCACTGCCAAAATGAGCGACACTTTCCTTCTCAAATTATCTTTTGCACTGTTATTGTGGATAACTCTACTAGTCTTATAGAACCACATCACCTGACACACACACAGGTTGTACATTTATCTGGGGGAAATCTTAAAGCCACATGGCGGTTTGCGCTCCAAAATACACATAATAGTATTCGCTTTGGAATTGTTTCTCAGTATTGAAATAGGTCGATAAATATCTGAACTACCTTTCTCAAAGCATTATGTAACCAAAAAAAACGCATTGAAGTAATGCAAAATACAACTGTGAATACGGTGTTTGGGTCCCAAACACAAAACTGCCATTTGCACGACATGGAACGGAAAAGAGCGTTCCGTTGTAGTCTATTCCTGATATGGTACCAATAAAGAGCGTTATCTGACTTCTGGCGAAAATTTGAAAATGGCTGTTACTTTGGCAAGTGTTTTTGAGAGCATATGAAGCCGGTATATCAATAGTTCGTGTATTTATCGACCTATCGTATCCGTCGCTCCAAATTAAGCAGAACAACAATTGGAGGTTTGAATGAGCCATGTCCGTTTAAATTAATGCTCGCAGAGAACGCTTGGCTCCATCTTAAAGCACCTTCGTGGATGTGGAGTGACTCCTTATAGTGTCGCAATAGAATTACATACATTTTCACACATTAACCGACCAAATGTTGCCACAGAATGTCAAGAACTCTTAAAATCTTTAATACTTTTTGTGGTCGATCTGTCTATTAGATTCTCTATACTATATTTATCAATGCGACTTCCAGTTGGAGCAAAACAATATTTTTTACAAATACCTGTCTTCGATATATACATGTAGTATGCGCTTTGGAACGGCTATTCGAGAACATGCACACACACAGTAGGATCTATTGTCGCCAAGTATTTATGATAGCGCCTCGTTCTTTGGCAATTCTCTCAATGGCAGGGTGGCCGTATTTATCTTCTCAGTTTGAGAACTCGATTTCATGGGTGCCACTGCAAAGATGGGCGGTATATTCCTGAACTATTTGCCCATACAAACAGCTCCGAACGCGAGAAGTGCAGATATTAGGGATAGGTCCATTAGCACCACATCATTTTGACCTACGCAAAGACAACTCATTGATTGCTCAAGCCATCGAGATAGTAAAAAAATATTTATCTGGGAAACTCTTGAGCTAACGCCAGCTTGTGCTCTCAGAGTACCCTTGGCTCCATATTACTTCTGTGGCTCAAGTGCTCGCCGTGGGTCGTTACAGGTCATACACCATACACAGACCCCATTGATCTAAATTGCCATTATTCCACGATCACTATAGGGGTCTTTATGCCTGTTGTCGAGTTTGCTCTTGATCGCTCGTCATGTATAGATCGTATTTACCGCCCCATCAGACATGATTTATTGTGGCTTGCGCCCCTCGATTGTAACAGCTTAAGATTGAGTGGCGAGCTATTATTTCGAAGTGCGTGTGTAATAAATTTCCTGAAAAGCCACTGCTCGTCCAGTGTGACATGACATGTCCGAGAAAATTAAGTTTGTTGCATGTTTCCACTCGAAGTAGCTTTTTCACTGCGGTAATGAGGTGCAAAAAAATAATTGTTGTTCGCCTCCATCGATTCAGCATTTGCGTCTCGCTGCCATCAAGTGATATTAGCAATACGGGAGAGGAGTGGTTGTCTCATTGGGGATATAGCTAGATTTGGGAAATTATAAAAAAAACTGTTTTTGTATTCTGAAAGCTGGAAACCATATTATTCGTTATAAATATATTCGTAAAGTTTCAAATGCAATTTCACATATAGTTCAAAATCCAGTTTCCACCAAACGGGAGGTGGCCTTATTTTTTGCAATATAATCTATTGCGTTCTACTTTAATATTCATTACACGGGCATGGTTTCCAAATTATGTCTACGTAATCCGAAAGAGGAATAGGATATGTCCGGAAATATCTACATGCTTTTTAAACTCTGAAAACAAATTGCCAAAAACGTAACAATTCCCACATGTTTTCAATGTGTTCCACAACATTGAGACAAATTCTCTTTATTTTCACCATATCAGGAATAGAATAACAGAACGCTCTTTATTGTTCCATGCTGAAGTTTGGCTTTTATCCCTCGTGTCTGTGTAAATCGTATTTAACTACGGTAATGAGGTGCAAAAAATCATTGTTGTTCGCCTCCATCGATTTAGCATTTGCGTCTCGCTGCCATCAAGTGATATTTTACGGGAGAGGAGCGGTTGTCTCATTGGGGACCTATTGCGAACTTTGGGAATTTAACAAAAAACGGATGGGTTTTCAGGTATTTTTCTGCAAGCTGGTAAAATTATTGTTCGTTATGCATGTGTACGTAAAGCTTCAAATGTAATATGATATAGTTGAAAAATCCAGTTGCGACCAAACGGGAGTTGGCCTTATTTTCTGCACTATAATCTAATGTTTTGATGGTGATATTCATTCAGCGGACATGGTTTCCAAATTATATCTGCCTAATTCAGAAGAGGAGGGTATCACCCCCCCTCCCCCTGAATCATGAATACCAGTTAATTTTGGGGGGTGAATCCTGAATACATGTTAAGAAATAATATGCGATAAATGACATACAAATTGACTGTTTTAATATACCCGTTAATTAAAAGTTTGAAATTGGAACACAAATCAAATATAGTTACCGGACACTTTCCGGTTAACGACCGAAGAGACGCCGGTCGTGTTATGGGCATTATGAGGCCGTTATGATACGATTAATGATACTTTATGGTGGTCGAATATGCACAAGAAGCTATTCTCTACCCACTCATGCATACGGACAACTAGCAAATATTATTTTGCGCCATCAAAACGTGCGTCCAAGATGTTTTGCTTGAACCCGAATACCAGTTAATTCGTGGGTATGAATCCCGCGTACCGAAGGGGGGGGGGGGGTGATACAATCGAAGAGGGATGGGAAAGGTCCGGAAATATCGATCTACATCCAAATCATATCAATTCCTACATGTTTTCAATGCGTCCCACAAAAGTGAGACAAATGCTCTTTATTTTTATCATATAAGGAATAGAATAACAGGAAACGCTCTTTAGTGTTCCACGCTGAAGGTTTGCTTTTGATCGCTCGTGTTTATATCGTATTTACAGCTATCACACTTGATTTATTGTGGCATGCGCCTCTGAATTGTAACAACTTAGGATTGAGTGGTGAACTATTATTTTCGAAGTGTGCCTGTAATACATATCCTGAATAGCATTTGCTCGTCCAGTGTGACATGACATGTGCGAGAAAATTAAGTTTGTTGCATGTTTCCACTCGAAGTAGCTTTTTCACTGCGGTAATGAGGTGCACAAAAATCATTGTTGTTCGCCTCTATCGATTTAGCATTTGCGTCCCACTGCCATCAAGTGATATTAGCAATACGGTAGAGGAGTGGTTGTCTCATTGGGGACCTACAGCTAGATTTGGGAATTAAAGAAAAAAAGGACGGGTTTTCAGGTATTTTCTGAAAGCTGGTAAAATTGTTGTTCGTTATGCATGTATTCGTAAAGTTTAAAATGTAATTTCACATAGCTAAAAATCCAGTTGCCACCAAACGGAAGTTGGACTTATTTTCTGCATTGTTGTCAAATGTTTTGACGGTGATATTCATTCAGCGGACATGGTTTCCAAATTATGTCAAACTAAATCGGAAGAGGGATAGGACATGTCCGGAAATATCGATCTACATGCAATCATATAAATTTCTACATGTTTTCCATGCGTCCCACAAAAGTGAGAAATTCTCTTTATTTTTACCATATGCAGGGGGGGAGGGGGGGGGGGGGGGTTCGGAAAAAAAATTCAGGCACGTATGGCATTTTTTCCCTTTCGATCATTTTTTGTACCCACCCACCCCCACCGCCAATTTTTTTTCCGTTTTCGGCAGTATTTTCCGACCATTTTTTGACACTAAAACAGAGATTTGCGGGGGGAAAATCACTGTAAACAGCTGTATGTGAAATTCTGTGCATACTATTTATCATGGATGTTAACATGGTCATGTAAATAGGAATGAGTCATTTTGAAGTCATTCGGCCAAAAAAACATGGCCGCCAGCGGCCATCTTGGATTTCAAAATTTGCAACAAAATACAACACGATAACTGCCTGCAGTCAGTTTACCAGTTATAATTACATTATTTCTCTCATTCAAAGTGGTTTTGAAGCCCAACTCATTGCCAAAACACTAAAAAACAAGCAGGAAATAATTTTTTTAGTTGCGGAAAAAATTGCTTGTTGGTGGCTTTGACCACCCACCCACCCCGGCATACGTGCCGGAATTTTTTTTTCACCCCCCCCCCCTGCCATATGAGGAATAAACTAACAGAACGCTCTTTATTGTTGCATGATTAATGTTATCTTTTTATCGCTCGTGTGTAGATCGCATTTACCGCCTACAATGCGATTAAGCGCCCCTCAATTACTATTTATTTGGATTCGGGGGTAACAAATATTTGATTCGAGTCGAGGAACCCACACCTATCAAAGCTCAGAGTTATTAGATATCGATTTTTGAAATCTAGTATTTTTCACCATCGAAAATTATTTGTGGCCCAGTAAACAGTCGACGAGCCGATGGTCTCGGTTGATGGATAACTCTAAAATCAAGAGGCTTTCTGTCGATAATAAGGCCGAATTTCTTCGAACAATATGTTGATATATAACACGTTTCGGGCAACTTTATACTGTAGTTGATAGTGGTTAGCATTATTTTTGGGCAATTAATCGATTCTGATAACTGAAGCGGCATTTCTAAAAATGTTGTTGTTGTTGTTAGAATATGATTATATGGGGACCATCGAATCGGATTTAGAACCTTTAAGATTGAGTGGCGAGCTATTAATTTCGAAGTGCGTTTGTAATAAATTTCCTGAAAAGCCACAGCTCGTCCAGTCTGACATGACGTGTCCGAGAAAATTAAGTTTGTTGCATGTTTCCAATCGAAGTAGCTTTCTTACTGCGGTAACGAGGTGCAAACAATCATTGTTGTTCGCCTCCATCGATTCAGCACTTGCGTCTCGCTGTCATCAAGTGATATTAACAATAAGGGAAAGCGTGAGGGCGTGGTTGTCTCTTTTGGGGACCCATTGCGAGCTTTGGGAATTAAAAAAAAAATCGGGTTTTCAGGTATTTTTCCGAAAGCTAGAAAACTTATTATTCGTGATACATGTATTCGTGAAGTTTCACATGTAATTTCACAAAGTTAAAAATCCAGTTGCCACCAAACGGGAGGTGGCCTTATTTTCTGCTTTATAATCTATTCTGTTCTACTTTAATATTCATTATACGGGCATTTCAAAATAGATCATGCCATGAAGCTCTACTCTGGCTAACGTCCGTAGAGATCATATTCCACAGTACAAAACCTGGGAACTTTTTGATGTTAGGAACAGGGAACATTATAAAGTCGAAAAAATAACGCGGGGAATATATTTCTTAGTTATTACCTGGTCCTTGATAATGCTCTGCACTGAATGGCGAGGTCCCAACATTATAAAGTCGAAAAAATAACGCGGGGAATATATTTCTTAGTTATTACCTGGTCCTTGATAATGCTCTGCACTGAATGGCGAGGTCCCAACTCGAAGACAGGGAACATTATAAAGTCGAAAAAATAACGCGGGGAATATATTTCTTAGTTATTACCTGGTCCTTGATAATGCTCTGCACTGAATGGCGAGGTACCAACTCGAAGACAGGGAACATTATAAAGTCGAAAAAATAACGCGGGGAATATATTTCTTAGTTATTACCTGGTCCTTGATAATGCTCTGCACTGAATGACGAGGTCCCAACTCGAAGGCAGGGAACATTATAAAGTCGAAAAAATAACGCGGGGAATATATTTCTTAGTTATTACCTGGTCCTTGATATAATGCTCTGCGCTGAATGGCGAGGTCCCAACTCGAAATTTCACGATTTAAGTGACTTTGTAAGCTAATTTGTTTCGCGTCGCTTACAGTATTTTTTGCGATATCCGCTCACAAGTCACATAAAAGCATGCAATTTCAAGCTGGGACCACCCCCTAATGTGACGTAGATTATTGAGGAACACGTATTAACAAAGAAACATTCCCTGCCATGTTTGTTCAATGTTATAAAGTTCCCTGTCAGAACTGGTCAGAACGTTAAAAAGTTCCCAGGTTTTGTACTGGTGGAATGTGATTTCTACGGGCGTTAGCAAGAGTAGAATTTCATGGCATAATCTAGGTTTCCAAATTATGTTTACGTAATCCGAACGAGGAATAGGATAGTTCCGCAAATATCGATCTAAATGTACATGTTTTTTAAACTCTGAAAACAAATTACCATAATCATAGCAATTCCCACCTGTTCAATGTGTTCCACAAAAGTGTGACAAAATTCTCTTTATTTTTACCATATAAGGAATAGATAACAATGAACGCTCTTTATTGATCTATGTTGAATGTTTGCTTTTAATCGCTCTTATATATATCGTACTAGCTGGTGGACCCGACTTCGTCCGGGCTGTTTCCCCTCTGCTTTCATGCGGATCTAACATCGAAATCCGTCGAAAGGCGTGATTTGACCTTTAATTGACCATTTTGAAGGTTAAGGTCAGGTCGGGGTCACGATTTGACCCGTCCAAAAGACTCCCCGGAAAAAGTACACATAGGTATCAAATTTCGTCGAAATCCGTCCATTTTACCCGATTTGACCTTTGAATTGACCATTTTGAAGGTCAAGGTCAGATCGGGGTCACAATTTGACCCGTCCAAAACACTCCCCGGACAAAAGTAACCCTGGGTATAAAATTTCGTCAAAATCCGTTCGTTTTACCCGATTTGACCTTGAATTGACCATTTTGAATGTCAAGATCAGGTCTGGGTCACGATTTGACCTGTCCAAAACAATCCCCGGACAAAAGTACCCCTAGGTATCAAATTTCATCGAAATCCGTCCGTTTTACCCGATTTGACCTTGAATTGACCATTTTGAAGGTCAAGGTCAGATCGGGGGTAACGATTTGACCCGGACAAAATTACCCCTAGGTATCAAATTTCGTCGAAATCCGTCCGGATTTCCCGGCCATTGCCAACAGACAAACAGACATCCCAAAATATATAGTAAATTTGCAGCCATCAGACTTGATTTATTTCGCTCTCCGGGTGTATACTAATGTAGAGTTTCGTGGTATCCTATGGGCGCTGGGGGTTTTATTTTGTTAGGACGCATTAAACGTTGAAGTGCGCCCCCGATACATAGTCCGGTAGTTGTAGTGCTACCCCGAGGCCGAGTCCGGTAAAAGGTGTAGTTGGGAATTTCAATATCGTTTATTGTCGGTTTCATTATTATTTCATCCAGCGGGCGTCTCTCGAGAAATGCTTGATTGACCCATGGCTTGTTATTTGCATACGAAGAAGTGGGAGGCGATTAATGCTAACAGGCATTCTCAGTTCAAATAGTTTACTCCCTGTTGCACACTTTCGTGATGCCTGTGCAGTACGAATGACGGTGAATGCAACTTATCACTTTTTATGTTGGAAATGTCTGGTTATTACTTGCGCCAGTCTATGCTGGACGCAAGTAATGTTTTCGGTCCGGATCTCTGTTTATTTGTCTGTTTATCTGTCCTTCTGCGAAAATGTTACGTCATACCGGAAGTACATACTGTAAAGAATGCACATGCGCTAATATGAAATGCTTGCATCAATTGTAATTTAAATCCACATATATACTTAATTTGCATTCTTATCTGGTTTTATTTTGGTAATAAATCGTTCATAAATGAAAAATATTGAATGCTTTCTTTCTGGAAACCGATAAAGACGCCATGACGTCACGACGCACATCAGGACGTCACAAGCTACATGGGCGCGCAAAACACCAGACATGATTGCGTCGATGTCCAGACAGCTGAGACTCGTATTACACGGGCAGGCTAAACCATTCTATCTGCCAACAACTTCGTGTTTTATTATTATAAATATATATACTGCATAAAAAATAAAAGTGGGCAATAGTACTGCCCATTAGGAGCCTATTTTATGTAACTTGAAACTCTGGGAAATGTGTCTAAAAGATGCGTGCGGAATCGTTTTTTTTCCGCAGAGACAGTGAGGTGCGAACATATTTCTGGAAACTTTCTTTGAAGTTCAAAAGATTTTCGAAAGATCCTGGTGCATATATATCATGTCCGGCCAAACAGTCGAGCGCGTGGTTCAATTGAGAAACAATTGCACTGAAAACTGAATGTTGAAACATATGGATTATTAAATGCCTTATTAATTGACTGGGAAAACAAGCTTTCTCATTCTCAACGCAATATACATTTTGATGATATTTTCTCGAAGACTGTATAGATCAGTCGCTAAGGGCATGTTCACATTGCCACACTGTTAATCAAAGACTAACCAATGACCGCGTGTCTTTTATTTATTTGTGTCGGTATTTGTAATTTACTTTGATGGTTTTTGCCGCTGAAGTGCAATGGCATACACACTTGATATCATTCTAGTCAAACTAGTAATTTAACCCAATTGGTATATAATATATATATTAGGCAACAATCGTCTTCACACGATGTCTATATTGTTCTATAAATATGCCAAACAACTCCTACGTAAGACTATCATTAGTGTAATATATTAACTTGCGATATTCTGCCCGTATACACAAACATTTCAGCGATGGATGAACTGAGATTTGATATCTAGATTTTTTTATTATCGATCTCTCAAACGAGGGACCAGCACCGGTGGTTAAAACGTTTGTTGGTCAGACACCACAAAACATGCCAAATGTGTGATAGGCGCAAGTATAGGCAGCTCCAGTGAGTGCATTCTAGTTAGTCATGCAGTCGTGCGTGTTGATGCGAGACAGTTCATCACTACTGGAAGTTCAATTTGGTGCAACGGATTTTATTTTCGTAGTAAGCTGACAAGTCATGTCCACATTAAATTACGTGATTGATTTGCTAATTCCAACAAAACTAAATCAGATTAACTTGCTTAAGAAATAATGGAAACCACAACAGCCAGCTGTCATTATTGAGTTCTGGTCACTCTGGTGTACATATTATTCTTAGTGTAATGTATAGTCGATTGAAAACTGGTAAATGTCACAAACTGCACATTCAGCAATTACCTAGACCTGTCCAGTCTCAGATAACCGACCAATCGCTGTAATATCTCAATACACGCTCTATCTTGAAGAGGCAGTAACAATTTAATGACACAAAACGTCCATACGAGACCACGTCTACCCTACATGCCACACCCCTCACCGACAGTCACCAAACGTCATGTGGATCTTGGGGTGACCTCCAGACCCTCCCCCCAATTTGTTAAAAACATGGCCACCAGCAGCCATCTTGCATTTCACATTTGAATTCATTGGCACACCCTGTACCCCCAATTTATTGAAGAATTCTTTTGAAAATTTACAGTTATATTTAACGCCACATGGCGGTTTGCGCTCCAAAATACACATAATATTATTCGCTTTGGAATTTTTCTCAGTATCGAAATAGGTAGATATATATCTGAATTACCATTCTACGAACATTATGTAACCCAAAAAGACGCATTGAAGTAATGAAAAATACAATTGTGAATACGGGGTCCCAAACACAAAACTGCCATTTTCACGACATGGAACGGAAAATAGCGTTCCGTGGTTGTCATTTCCTGATATGGTAGCAATAAAGAGCTTTCTTCTGACTGCTGGCGAAAATTTTAAAATGGCTGTAACTTGGGCAAGTGTTTTTGAGAGCATATGGAGCCGGTATATCAATAGTTCGGGTATTTATCGACCTATCGTATACGTCGCTCCAAATTACGCAGAAAATAATTTGGAGGTTCGTATGAGCCATGTCCGTTTAAGATCATACCCAGTTGGAAGCTATCGAATTTCAAAGATCTTTTATGAAAAACATGGCCAATGGCAGCCATGTTATATTTTACTCTTTGCATGCATAGGAATCGGGGAGTTGGAGGTGAAGGTAACAAAAGAATGATCTTCACCTGATACATGTACATGTGTGTGACACATTAGTAAAGAATGAAATCTTGTTTATTTTATTTTTACATCATATATAAATAATTTAAACTGGTGAATTAATGGGGGAATGGATTTTGTGTGTGGGAAATTTATTTAACTAGCTGCGGTAGTTCTGGGTTTTTCCAGGTAAAATTTGGCTGCGGGATAGCTCTGTTGTAGTCTCGGGAATTTATTTTAAAAAGTAAACACATGACCTATGATTGTTCTTGCATTTTCGTGATCAGATGGTGTCAATCTAGCTGGGTAACATCACTGGAGTGACCTGCATGCTTTAACTAAGTTAATTTGGCTGAAACGTTAACACTGTCGTAATGTGGGAACAATTTAGTTCAGTGATTCCTATATCCATGCACACAATACAATCCGTTCACTAAATCTGTTGTGACTTCCATTATGACCCTTATTCTTTATCATTATATTGACTGGTCAGGATAAAAGGAACGCCTCTGCAAGTTGATCTATAGTGTTATTGACACTTTCAATTCATATACAAATCGCGCCATGCATGCATGTTCTTTCCGTCTGGAGCTTTGAACTTTAAGAGTGGAAATAAAAATAGCAATCCAATGAGAATATCTTAACCCTATATTCACCAGGTGTATACCCCTTTGAGCTGAGTTTGTCTGCTAATTTGCTCACGAGTGCAGGTATTGGGGAAATGGTGGGTATTTTGTCAAGGAATAATCTTATAAAGCTGGATAGTGATGCATACTCGAACATCAGTCATCACAACATACAGAACAGTCATCTATTTTAGGCGATTTGGTCCAAATAACAATATGGGCCATGGCCGACTCCGGCCGTTATCGTCACGAAAGGGATAAATCGAGTCACATCGGTCGACCATTCGGGGAATGAATTAATTAATTCTGTGAAAAATTACTTTTCAAAGATAATTGTAAGCAGCGATTCCATTCGCCTCTGTTACCGAAATGGGAAGCCATTAATATATAATGCGTTCGTTTAATCCCGAGCGTCCGTAATGGGCTATTTATGGATATAATATGACTTTTATGATATGAATCACGACCGCAGTGGCCTCGATCGATCGGGTAAAAATTAGAAAATCTGAACGTATTCATTGGAGGTTGATACTGTCCGATGTTGACCCCCCACCGAAAGACAGTTTTATATATAAGGTTCTGACTTTTACGATGTCGATAAAACGGCAAGCAACATGTGTCACCCGATAACGATAATTCTTTACCCGGATATGATGCCTATTAACGATGCATTTTACATGTACTTCTATGGTTACATGTATTAACAGTTTCATTCTATCTATTTAGACGTTTCTATTTATTTAGACGTTTCTTTTGATTCTCATTACGTTTTGTATTATGTGGATGGTGTTGATTTGGAAAACGTTTCAGTTCCAGTTCTCTGTTGTCGCTTTAGCTCAAAATTGGCCAATACGATATACAAACTTGGTCTCAAACTCATGGATTGTTATCCCATAATATTTACATAGCATGTCTGTTACACTAAATCCTGTTCGGTGATTGGTCAACTGCGAATTGAGCCACCCGTTTCATACCCAAATAACACAGATCGTTACACGACGTCACAAATTGTTAACCTAATCACTAAAAGCGGTCAGCAGAATAATTAGGCGTGCTTTTCAATGTTCAGCGGATTTGCATCTGAAGCCTGTTAATTTTATCGATCATGTTATCGTTGCTAAGTGCTTGACAATCTTATATTGGGATGGCTTAATGTGATGGTGGCCTAGTCTCAAATTCTCTGCAGATTCGATCAAAATAAATAGGAATACACTCAGTTTTTTGGGAATAAATCAAGAAAAATCTATATAACTATAGGAAATGAATTTAGTGGGTTTTTTTGGGGGGGGATACGGCGGAGTGGTCAATTAATGGTGACCGCAATAGAAAAACTCAATCTTTGACATATATACATATCATAACGTGTGGAGTAACTGGCTCAGAATGGTGTATTCATTGCTTCATATGTGCGTGAACAAATTATATCCTATTGAATTGGCCATGTGACAATCGGAATGGCATATTGCGATGTACCTCAACACCCAAGATAAATCCCAGACTGCGAAGATGTTATCTATCAGTATTAAGACAACACCATGCACTAAGTTGCACTTCCTCCGGAATTGCGTGTTGTAACAATTTAAACATTGCTACTAGCGTAGATAAATTTTTGTGTTGGAACCAACGTTTTTGGTTTATCTGTAAATCACACTGTCTCATCCTGGATTTGAACCAGCGCTTTCGTCGACTCTACCGACCGTAATAATGGACATTTCCGACGTGCTAACCTCTGGAGTCGTCTCTCCCGACCGTAATAATGGACATTTCCGACGTGCTAACCTCTGAAGTGGGGATATCCGCCGGTTATAACTAAAAAATAAGTTAAATGGAAATAAAGTTATCTATCATTAAGTGTATTGTTTTGTACCCGATGGACCAGAACTGTTGGTTAACGCTTTACCCAACAAAACGGCCAAAAACGGCCAAATAAAGCTTCAACAGCCTAAAATATCTTCGGTCAGTCTCAATAACACCATACAAATATGGATATCATTAGAACCGGTTCATTGACCACATTGTGATGGTTACAGTTATGCCCTGTGCCAATGCATTCTCTTATATATGTGAGTCGACCATAGGTCGCCTCGCATATATAAGAGAATGAATTGGCCTAAAAACAATTTACTTACATTTTTTAACAATTTTTCTACATTCTTTGACAATTTTATCATTTTAATATGTGTTAAGCCAATGCATTCTCTTATATATGCGAGGCGACCTATGGTCTCAACATGATCCTATTATATTCAAGAAACGTGTAACCATGAATCGTACTTTCGATATTAAACCACAAAATCATGATGATTATTGTTTGAAATATATATATTCTTTATCAGTTCCATTTCGGAGAGCATTGTATATGATCCACCATGTGGGCCCAGGGTAGAATAGGCCTACCGCCCCACTGCAAGGAAATTATCCCCTAATGTGGCACCTTGTTTGCCGTGTGGGGCATCCCATGATGTGTGGTGTAGGAGTTGTACTATAGTGCGGTCGTACCACATGAGGCATCGACATGCGGGTATCAGGCTTAGCTAATGGCCCTCTTTGGTCCTACATATCTTCACGACCATTGGTTGAGTTGACCCCCCCCCCCCCCCACAATCAATCGTCTAGTCAAGCGTCTCCGTGGTGTTCAAGATTCGAAGTGTAGTCCGTGGCGATTTCTGGGCTAGTTGTTGATTTGTTGCTATAATATGGCATTTCAAACCAAAAAGCCACTACCTGAGGTAGCAATACACGATTTCCAGCAATTTTGCCAACCTGGGAGGGGGTATTGTACTTCAAATCAATGCTGAGCGATTATCTTTGGCATAGGTCCCATCAAGCATGCTTTAATTTCGACAGAAATTTTAGGTGAAATCATTTGTCTGTACTTTAGCTTCTTCGTACAATTGGTCATTGAGTTACGCCCCTTGGTTTGCACACACAAATCGCTCGATTTTACCCATTTTTTGTTACTCAAATTGACCATTTTCAACCCAAAAATAGACCAGGATAGAGCGAATTTCATTAAATAAGCTTCTTCCACCTGATAGAGCTATGTTAGAGCTGAGAAATATTTGACATAGAAAAAAGTTATCGTATCAATTTGAAAAAAATGTCTTGCGAGCACAGATGACAGAATTCAGGGGAGAGAAATAGGGCTATTTTCCTGTAACCAATTACACAGAGTTGGTCTTCACTGAATACGAAAACCCTGTTGCGTATCCAAACTTTTTTGAGAACTTTCCCAGTTTTGTAAAATAATTAAACCTTCAAACCAGTAACGACACAGTTAACACATACTACACTGGCTGTTATGCCCCCAGATACTTATTTTTATATTTTTCAGACCCCCTACAACCCGTGAAATCGTATACTGCTACCTGATCGTAAGAATAACTTCACTAATATCCTCAGTACTTGGTTCTTAGCTTTGATCCGACTCTTAAATGACATTCTGTATTTGTCATTGATAATGCATGCACTTCAAAGTATTGCTGGACAATTGAAATTTGTCAAACGGATCAGTAACTGGCTCTGCTGATTGACTGTACAGCGAGAGTTTAATCTGATGCTTTGTTGCAGTTGAGATATATCACATACACCAGTCACGGTTGCTCCTCACGCGACATTGAATAGTATCAGAGCAGTTTTGAGAACCCGCGATATTTCCGACTCTTCTGAATCTTGGAACATCTTTGAGCTTTCAAAGTTTGACCAGATGCTTGATGGGAAACGATTAACTCTAACAGACACCAAACAATATGTGACCCGCCATATCAAATCCAGTCGTAAGTCGGGATTTGTTTTACCCTGTGCCAATGCATTCTCTTATATATGCGAGTCGACCATAGGTCGCCTCGCATATATAAGAGAATGCATTGGCCTAACAATTTTTTACAATTTTAATAATTTTTTCTTGTATTCTTTAACAATTTTATAATTTCACCCATACAGAGCCCCAGACAAACATGAGCAGACGACACTCTTCTATATGCTTCTATATATGTGTGGGGCTCCCTGCAGGGTAATGGATGTTTTTTATTTAATGTCCTAAAAATTGTAAGAAACATTTATTTAAAAAAAATGATAAAAAATTGTTAGGCCAATGCATTCTCTTATATATGCGAGGCGACCTATGGTCGACTCGCATATATAAGAGAATGCATTGGCACAGGGTAAAAAAAATCCCGACTTACGACTGGATTTGATATGGCGGGTCACATATTTGTGGATTGAAGCTGCTGGTTGTGTGTAGGATGACATTGTCTCATCCACCCGACTACTTTACATATTTCGATGAGCAGCCTTGGTAATTTTATTTTATTTATTTGCCATTACGTATTCTTGTACTAATTGTTGCGTGTTATAGTATGCTTTCACACAAGTCAGTCATATATCTGACTTCAAACGGTATAATTTGCTCTTGGTGCTTGTATTTATCCATAGATCATTGTTGTAATCTAATCCCATGTCTGATTTATCTACACAGTTGCTTCGCTACGACCTTTTTTGTTACCGGATTATGTTCTCGGTCGTGATATGCCATAACGACGGTTGATAGTTATTGACAAAAAATCCGAAGCTGGACAAATTTCAACATTCCCGCATATATGAGTGACATGAATTTATCACCATTTAGGGTGGGTTGCGAATAGGTAGATATTAACTCCATATTTATTGACAACCAAGAACAGAACATGCATCCGCTCATTATGGTAGATGTACAACATGGACCTATAATGTGAAATATATACTATTTTCAGCACCTTACCGATTCAAAATTAGACGATTCTAAGCGATTATCTACCTATAACAAGTTCTTTATAAACAGACAATGTCCGGGTTTTGGGGAGAACAGGCTGTCATGTGACACAGTATTGGGATCTAGAACAAATATT
Organism: Siphonodentalium dalli; assembly: GCA_032622095.1. NCBI lineage: Eukaryota > Metazoa > Mollusca > Scaphopoda > Gadilida > Siphonodentaliidae > Siphonodentalium > Siphonodentalium dalli. The sequence continues at coordinate 138,297,840 of CP136067.1, read as the reverse complement.
TATACAGAGAGATTTATACAGATGGTATATAGTATTGGTCACATGACGAAATAAATTATTATGTTAATGATTGTATTGTCTTTCGATAACAGCGCAAGGTGTTTGAGTTGTTCTGACCGATATGAGTTATTTTCCCGTTGTGTTTAAAGATGTATTTGTCTAAATGCATACATGTATTCACGACGTAGAGGGCTGAAGTGTGGTTAAGTATTGAGACAATTTGATTGGAGGCCAATTGTTGATATCACTTACTAAAGGCTCCTCTCCCATGCGTCATTACGTTGGAAAATAAATCATTATAATGGCTAAGCAACAATTTTTTAACCAGCCTGTTCTCCCGAATAACAGCACGTTATCTGCTTATAATAGAACTTGTTTTAGTTAGATAATCTGCTTAGAATCGACACATTTTGAGTCGATAATGTGCTGAAAATGAGAACATTTTTTAGTCACGTTATCGACTCATAATGAGGTTATTCTAGGCAAATTAAGTGCGGATAATGACACAAATAAGCAAACTCACGACTTTTCCGGTGTAGGCTCTTTAAAATGTGTTTTCATATGATAGGTCGATACTTAAACGAACTTGATATACCGGCTTCATATGCTCTGAAAAACACTTGCCAAAGTCGCAGCCATTTTTCAACTTATTACCAGAGTTAAGACAAACGCTCTTTATTGCTACCATATCAGGAATAGACTACCACGGAACGCTCTTTTTTGTTCCATATCGTGCAAATGGCTGTGTTGTGTTTGGGACCCAAACACTGTATTCGCAGTTGTATTTTTCATTAATTCAAAGCGTTTTTTTGGGGTTGCATAATGCTCGTAGAAAGGTAGTTAAGATATTTATCGACCTATTTCGAAACTGAGAAAAATTCAGAAGCGAATAATATTATGTGCATTTTTGAGCACAAACCACCATGTGGCTTTAAGTTTTGGCAAATGACTTAGTCTTATGGGTGATTTTGTAGATGATACTTGCAAGTATTTTTTTCACTTTCTTTTGCCTATCGTGAGGGTGGAATTGGCTTAGGACAGTGGCTTATTTGGTGTCAAATAAGACAAGACATATTTAACTGAAGGTATATCATAAGGTAGGAATGTGTTACGTAAACAACATGTATAGCGCCGAGTTGTGTGTAGGCCGCATTCAAGGAAAAAGTGGCAACCATTTTTTTCACAGTCTCCACATAGACAGTCTTCGTAATTTCCCATTTGATTTGTAATTTTGCATCTCTGTTTGCAATGATAAATGAATTCACTTCGCATAAGGGGGCTTTGGTTTAGTTGATGTTTACGTGGATATATATTATAATATGCATATCTTCAACATTTAAATAGCAAATAACGGCATTGTTATAGCAAAAGCCACGCAGTTCTCATGTAGGTGGTCTTTCTATTGATATGTCCACAGCGAGCTTCCTGTTTGAGCCTGAAGTTCATGCAGTCTGTGCACCGTGTACGTGTAATGTAAATACACGTAGAATAAATTCGCAGGTGACGCATATACCTCGCTGCCGGCAAGATCGTTGCAGTTATAATCTGTATTTTCACCTGTCCGTACGTATAGCCAGTACGTATAGTACCGTCCACATTTCTTGCGGCACCCTGCAATTATGTCGTCCTCAAGTGCAATAGACGTGCATCAACAGTGGTTTGATCGCCACATTTCAGAGGAACTTTCTCGGTCTCAACAACCTTAATAACTTCGCTTCGAATTCATCTTGGCCTAAAGTTATTAAAGATTGCTGCCTCTGGAACTGAAAGAGCATGCCTACTACATAATGTTCTGTCTCATCCGCAATACTAAGCTACCTACAATGGGCCGAATTGAATTCGAATCGAAAATCCCGTTTTGGAAAGGTAGGGGTATATAGACAACTTCTGCCACCTATCCTCGGATCACCAAGACTATTTGACACGATTACATCGAGATGAAAAGAATGTCGAAGGGAAATGTATCATTCGCTACACAGAGAATGACTTGAATTAACACATATATATGACATACGTTCTGGCATCCCGAACACCGATACAAACCAAAATATGAACTTATTCAAAATAGTCCAACATTTTATTGCGGAGACTAAAGGTTATTATTCCCCCAAAAATTAACTTTATAAAAAAGTAATACACCTATGTTTCGTCTCAATAAGCTCAATAAGAACCATCGACATTGGCAAAACCACCACCCCCGCATCATCATTTCGTTACAACACCCGCATCATCATTTCGTTATAACCCCCGCATCATCATTTCGGTACAATCTTTCACCAGCATCACAGTTGTAAATATGTGATACAACTGAATAGAATGTTCAAAGATACGGGCGGCCTTTGTGGTTGGTATGCTGTTAAAATATTCACCTCCGTCATAATCCGCCATAAACCGAAAGAAAAGTAAAATATAGACATACTTTGTTCTTACGCCAATCAGAAATATGGCATAAACAGTATGTTATTGTCAATTTTGATTGCTTTGTTATGTAAACAAAAGCAAAAAAAGTTACGTTTCCTGGCTTTTGTTTAGACCCGGATATGGTAAACATAAAGAGCGTTATTTGTTACTGTTTTCCTGATATGGAAATAATAAAGATCGTTTATATAATTTGTGTGTGATTAACCAATAGAATTGCGCTGTGTTATGTAAACAGAAGCACAACTTCTGTAACACGATCAGACTCTGGTTTAAGTACACCATCGTACGTCTTGACGACAATATACTATTTTACGCGATGATTATGTTTGGCACATGAACAAAACTATACATATTTTAATATTCCTTCTGTTGATGGCGATTTGAACAAACATGAATATTTCTGCAACGAACGCCGCCCGTGTCTTTAAAGTAAAAAAAACATTCGTATATATGCCATATTGTCTGAACGAATAACTTCGAATTTCATATGGGATGTATGACATCACCGGATCCGCGAATCAGTTAAAGGCACGGGCGGCGTTCGTTGCAGATATATTCACATCTGTCGATAATGTGCTGAAACTGAAGGCGATTTAGTAACACTATCGACTCATAATGAGGCGATTCTAAGCCGATAATGTGCGGACAATAACACGCTCTTTAAGTATGAACATGTTATTTTTAAATAAGTGGACATATTCCTGATACCGTGGATCTCAATTAAGATTTGTTTTATTGTTCAAAGAATCCTGTATCAGCATCGTCAGTTAAATTGAAATCAACGTGCTATCATGGTAACCGTAGCTATATATACGCTAAACCTTTTGGGACATTTATTTGAACTTTACTTTTGGATCACCAGTATGGAATTCCATCAGAAAGGCATACTAAGCGACAACCTAGCACGACCCTCATCTGGGGATCCGACTAATTGCTTTCGCTGTTGTATCTAGGGACACGTTAGCAATCAATGTTAAGTTAATAATCCAATATACGCCACCACATGGATCGTTTGGGAATTCTGCGCGATGATGTTCACGGTTTCTGGAGTTGAATGGCCAAATCACTGTCACGTATTCATTCGAGGTCATAAGTGCATTTATTCGCGGCACTCAACAAAACTTACAAATACATCATATAATAATAAGTTCGAGATAGTTTCCGAACTGAGGTTGTGTCCTTGAATTGTAATCGCCATTTGGCATTAAATATACGGGCGGCGTTGGCGGTGGGTATGCTGTTAAAATATTCATCTCCGTCAAAAACCGCCATAAAACAGAAAGAATAGTAAAATATAGACAGACTTTGTTCTTATGCCAATCAGAAATATGGCATAAACAGTATGTTATTGTCAAATGTTCTTCCTTTGTTATGTAAACAAAAGAAAAAAACGTTACAGAACCTGGCTTTTGTTTAGATCCTGATATGGTAAACATAAAGAGCGTTATTTGTTACTCTTTTCCTGATATGGAAATAATAAAGAGCGTTTATATCATGTGTGTGTGATTAACCAATATAATTTCGCTGTGTTATGTAAACAGAAGCAACACTTCTGAAACACGAGCAGCCTCTATATATCAGTTTATTTCTCATAAACCTATACATACATAGGTATGGAGATAATAACAGTTAAATATCTATAATCTATATTTGCGACTGTCTGTCTGTCTGTCTGTGTTCTATAGAAATTCACAGGAGACCATCTAGATGATGCCAAAGGGGTCTACTGGGAGTAACTTTTATACGAGAAAGATAATGGTCGGAGTTATAATTTTCTAAAGTGACGCCGTTGTTGCCAGGGGCAGAAAAGGGGGAGGGCAGAACAAAAATTTGTCGCCGATTGCCACCAAACTTATATATAATCATCCCCATAATATGAGGAATCTAATGGCGTGGTTTAAATATGGCAAAAGTCGCGCCGTTCGCGCCAGGGGTGCCCGGAAGGGGGAGGGGCAGATATTTTTTTTCTGTCGCCGATTGCCACGAAACTTACATACAATCATCCCCATGATATGAAGAATCCAACGGTGTGGTTTAAATATGTCAAAAGTGGCGTCGTTTGAGTCAGGGATGAACGGAAGGGGAGAGGGTCACCAAAATCGATAAAACTAATTTTAGCGCCGATTTCCACCAAATTGATATATATTCTTCTTCACGATACAAGGAATCTAACTGTGCGCTTTAACAACGCCAAATTGTTGTTTTTGGATGAGAGATTGGGAGGGGTGGGCACTAAATTTGATAATAAGTCGCCGATTGCCACCACACTTATACAAAATGATCCCCATGGTATGAGGAGTCTAATGGTGTGGCTTTTATCTGTCAAATGTGGCCTCATTCGAGTCAGGGTTGCATTGAAAGGGACAAGGGCACCAAAATTGATGCACATTTTTTTTAGCGCCAATTTCCACCAAATTGATACACGTTCTTATCCATGATACGAGGAATCTAATCGTGATTTAAAGACGCCATAGTGGTGCTGTTTGGGTGAGAGATGGAGAGGGGATGGATTGGCACCAAATTTGATAAAAAAAAATTTGTTTAGTCGCCGATTATCACCAAACTTATAAACAATCATCTCCGTGTTCTCAGGAGTGTAATCGTGTGGTGTAAGGATGTCACAAGTAGGGCCATTCGAGTCAGTGGTGTATAGAGATGAGAGGGACACAAAAATTATATCTATATGTTCAGTGCCGATTTCCACCAGATTGATACATGTACATATTCTTCTCCGTGATACGAGGAATCTTTTCGTGTGGTTTAGATACACCAAATTGGTGCCCTATGGGTGAGAGATATGGGGACCTTAATTTGATACGAATTTGTATACTCGCCAATTTTCACCAATTTCATATATATGCATCTCTAATGAGTCTTAGTGTGTGCAGCTTGAGTCCGAAATAGGGACGGAAGGGTCACCAAAACTGATACAAAATATGTTTAGTACCAATTACCATCAAATTCAGACACGTTCTTCTCAAATGATACAAGAAATAAAATCGTGCTGTCTGACTGTCTTTTTGTCTGTCTGTGTGCGTTCTATATATAGCTTCACGCGATGGCACCAAGGCGTTCTAAGAGGGGTAACTTTTTACAAGGAAGATAATGGTGCGGGTTAAAATTTTCTAAAATGACGCTGTTGGTGGGAGGGGAAATTAAAACAATATGGTGAAATAGTTTTGTCGCTGATTTGCACCAAACGAATACATAATCACCTTTGCAATATGGCGTTGTTCGAGTCAGCGTTGCATCAACAATTGATTTAATAAACCAAATTCCACCAAATTCATACACGTTTTTCTCTAATGATATACCATGAATTAAATCACATTTGGTGTCGTTTGCGTCACGGATGGCGAGCGTACTATCATTGATAAGATTGCTATTCGCCGATATCCACATATAAGTTATATACAGTCACCAGTCCATCTCCATATCACTTTAAGTAGTTGGGCGTTCACATTTCACAATCCCGACATATGGTGACCCACATAAGTCACTTGAACAATTATATCTTCTTAACAGTCATATTTATATGGGAATGGCAATCAAGGCATTCACACAATGAGCTAGCAAAAAGCGATAAATAGAAGAAGCATTAAACGTATATTTATCACTCTATTGAAGAGATACATATATTCGTGCAAACTGAGAGACCTCGAACCGCCAGAGGATTGTATATATATAATAACAAAATTTAGTCTGTTCCATTCAATACAGTTTCCACAAAAAGTTACAATTTGCCAAGAGCTATGGAAGGCCTGTTCAAAAATAGTGGTCACAGTGTGCAGTCAAGTATAGTTTCTTCTGATATACAAGAAAATGCAGTTAGTGCACAAGACTTTTCAGGATCCTACCAATACTGACATCTGACAAGGATTTTTAGAACAGACTCATCGACTGACATAAACAACTAAAAATCTCGCTCTGTGCCTGGCACATATAGCTGATGTATATGCGCAGCAACATTTCGTTTAAACTAAAACTATTTAGCCAACATATAGCACCATGAACAGAGGAGCACCTGAACATTTCTTTGAAACATCTGTACCTTCATGGAGATATGATGGCCAGGTGTCCTCGAGATCTTAGTCCAACCCACTAGATTGATTGATACATCTCAATATGTAAAACCCAATTATCATATTTTATCGAACTAATGTGTTTATAATGTTCATGTATCCTCTTATAACGTCTAATGTATACGCAGTTGTAAATAAATAAATACTTCATTTTTGGTGGAACGGATTAATCGCGATAAACAGAATGACAATTGTCAAGGTGAGCCACTACTTATATTCCATGACTGTAATAATCATGTTTTGTGCTGCTATTTGAATATGAGAAAACGTATAACACTTTAAGCAAGAGCATTCTCTATTCCCAACAAATATCCACAGCATACATTAACCTGGGCAAGGCCGGGTAACCCTGCTAGTATACAATATGTACATAGGCATGTGAGCTTCCGGGTGACAAATGTTGTATACATGGATTACATTACATAACCTTCATCGCTACATATATGTATAACACTGTAACATGTATATGAATATTACTATTACTTATATATTTAATATATAAGCATATACAACTAAATAGATTTATTGTATATGCTTACATATATACATATTTATAAATATATATTAATAACGGTGTGTATGCGTATATCGGTACTGTTCTTACACAAATTATGATAATGCTTGTTCGAGCTATTTTCTAGCTGAGTTATTCGGTCATTTCTCGATTTACAAGCTTAATAACTTCGCACAACTTGCGGAGGTGTGTTACATTATCGTCATTGAGTAAATCACTCATCAATATTGTATTAGGACGTCGGCCAGTTAACATTGGTAACAATCTGCGCCGGGCGTTGTTCATATTTTTACATACGAGAAGGTAGTGAAATTCGTCACCAATTACCCTTGTATCACATAACACGCAAGCGCGGTCATTACGTTCGGTATTGTTCCACCGTCCCGTTTCTATTGGTAACTTATGGTTACTAGTTCGGAATTTGCATAACAGTGTTCGGTTATGGTCGCTAAGTGTATCAAGATAGGGTTCAAAATCAAAGTCGTGTTTGAAAATTCGGTATATTTTACCACGACTTGTGTTGTTCATATCACGTTCCCAAGAATCTCTTTGTTCGGAAATAAGGCAACATTTTAGATATGATACTAGCTGATCTACGTTGGTGGCATGACCTGCACACCATATATGCGGCAGATTACATTTGTCTAGTAACTCGTGGATACAACTCAACCAGGGGAAATGTGTTCATCTGTTCTGGCATCGCATAACATTGACTGCGTTAGATTCAGTAACAAATTTGGAAATCTTTCAGATTCGCTATTTGTGACTTTGCACCAGTATTTAAACATTCTAGTTTTAATCAATATACTTAACGGCAATTTCCCACTTTCGCCATATATCATACAATTTGGGGTTGATGGTCGTAGTCGAAGTATGTGCTTTAAATTTTTTCGTTGAACGCTCTCCAATAAATCGTTATCACCGTATCCCCATACCTCGCAGCCATATAGAAGTATTGGTACAACGTGTGTATCGAATAAGTCAAGTTGGTTTCTTATTGAGAGGCAATGTTTGCGGGATTTTCCAATGATGGAATACATGGCCCTTGTGGCTTTGTCAACCAACATTTTTTTCGTAGGCACGAAAGAGCCAGATTTAGTAAACGTTATGCCCAGATAGTTAAAGTTGGTTACTACATCTCTTGTTTACGTACACCATCGTACGCCTTGACGACAATATACTATTTACGCGCTAATTATGTTTGGCATATGAGTAAAACTATCTATATTTTAATTTTCCCTCTGTTGATGGCGATTTGAACAAATATGAATATGTCTGCAACGAACGCCGACCGTGGCTTTAATTTATACTTCATGGTGACAATCAAATAATTTGTCGCCGTGAAATACAATAATTTGCGAAACACAAAGTTATGACCTGATAACAACATAATCTAGTACAAAATAATTACGACAAACAGAACCATATCACCTTACTGCGAGTGGCAAGAAGTTTTAATGGCATGCACGATTTTCTCACAAACGGAATCGTAGTCGTCAATTCTGTGAAAAGGATTTTGGATCGCCAGAAAGATTCATTATGCGAAAGCTGTCTAATAGACAACATTCATGATAATTTTACCTCGTATAATTACAAAACGGAGGGCTATGTAAGCTTTATCTCACAATATCAGTTCGGACTATCGTCATCTGCTGTGTAAGTTTTGAGTATTTTGTTTAATGGGAGAGGGGATATCGATCAGTGATTTCATCACTTGTCCCCTATACCATCCACCGATATCTATATACATGTATAAAATAGTAGGATCTGTCAGTCCGCCTGTCTGTTCTCGATTTTCTGAACCCATGGCCCGAGTTCAACCAAACTTGGTGTGATAACTCGGGGTACCACAGAGGTTGTTATAAGAGCGTTAGTTTTTCTAAATTTTGATTTAAAACAATTTAATTTTAATTTTAATTGAGAATCTAATTTTTAATCAAAATCTTTTAAAGATCAAAATATAAAACGTGCACAAAGCGCATAAAGGGGCAGCGCCATACGCTGCTGAATAAAGGCCCCTCAGTGGAGCCTGTTTCATCTAGTTTGTAATTTAGAGGGCAACAAATATGGTTAAACCAAGCACAGAGCTCTGATAAGCAGGTTATTTATGTAGGTGGACATTTAAAAGCAGCAATACTAAGATGTAACCGAACAGTTTTTATAATGACAAAATAATCGTATCGCGCTTTAGTACTTTGATCGTATAATTCCGATATTATGATACGCCATATTTGAACCGGTGTACGGTATGATAATGTGGATATATTAAATAATGGATGTTGATTTACTTGCGTTCCATGGAGTATGGATCCAAGTCGATCACGATGGAAATGGCAGGCCAACTTGTAGCCTCACTCATTGGAATGCAACAAACTCAACATCAATTCGTTGTATGTACACTCTACTAGCAGATAAAAGATACATAATCCGAATTAAAGCTCCCAAAATACTATTTATTTGGCTTCGGTGGTAAACATATTATATTCGATCCGAGGAAACCAGCCATCAAATAGAGTTATCAGATATCGATTTTTTAAATCTGTTATTTTTCACCATCTGGAATATTTGGCGGCCTAGCAAATATTCGACGAACCGATCGACATACTCTCGATAACAAATTTCATTGAACAAAACGTTGATATATAACACCCTTTGGGAAATGTTGAACATCATATAAAATGTTAAGATTGTTAAAAAATCGGTATAACCTGGACAGTTGTCAGCATTTCTATAGAAGGCATACGACATAACATGAAATCCTGATTACAGGCAAATGCCCCGATCAGAGAATGAGGGAAATGTTTTCAAGCAGCGAGTGATCAAGCAGTGGAACAATTTACCCGATTTCTTTACTGGAACCGAAACCTTAGATGAGTTCAAAACATTAGCTGACCCATTCTATCACGATTTTAGATACGACTTTGATTCTTCAAACTGAAAACAAAAACCCATTATATGTGACATGCGAAATTGATTGCAAGTAAAGTGTCGGAACATGCTGTTCTTTGTGCTCAAATTCAAAATCGCCGTTCATCTTTTATGAAATCCAACCAACGAATGACCAACTCCAAACAAACACAGGTGAGTTCATATACCCGCCGGCAATGAATCCCCACACAATACGAAACTCCGCGAAATATTGTCAATATTATAACATGACCATAATTGTCAACAATATTCCAATTTCATTGTTACATTTCTTTGATACAATTTTATCTGAATAATGACAGAAAATGCATGTCAATGTTTAACGGCCGATTGAGAACAATTAGCGTTTTATATAGGTTAGACCGGAGGTAGGGCTTTTTGTGGTGTTCATTGACTGGACATCCGGGTATACTCCGAGGTATGTATTCACGCCAGGTAATCGTTGTAAGCGTAAATAACCCGCCGTGAATTGATGCACTTATGACCTCGGACATGGCTCATTCGAACATATAAATTGTTTCGACGTAATTTTGAATAAGTTATAATATAGGTTGATAAATTATACACGAAATATTGATATGCCGGCTCAATATACAACCATATATATGCTTTGAAAATTACTTGCCTATTTTGGTCCACGAGCAATCTCTATGATTTATTAGAGAATTGGCTTGAAATTATTAATCCTAGAGCCCATAGTGGTCAGACCTACATTATATTACATACTCATATATGCATTTGCGCTATGTGTGGATCTTGAACGCAGGGCGTTGGTTGATTGAAGTCGGTCCTTGTGACGTCGCGCATGACCCCCCCCCCCCCCCCATACAGCTTGTGTTCATATTGTACACAAGTAACATGAAACGCTCTGCCAGAATATCGTTCAACACGGCGTTGAACGTTCTTTTAAAAGTACAAGCGTAATCCGATTCGATCAGATTCTAACAACAATAAAACACATTCAAAAGACGCTTTTATATAGTTATCAGAATCGGTTAATTACCAAAACAATAATGCTAACCACTGTCCCCTCTGAATCGTCCATACCTCGCAGACATCGAGTGAAGTTTTATCATCCGTTCACGGCAACTTAATTTGTTTATTTGTGGAATCATCTTTGTGACGCTGCACCTGTTAAAGCTTCACACAGCACAAATTTGAGCCACTGTGATCAATGTTCTAATCTCAAACATGAGCTACTTTATAACTCGATGTTAAAGACATATTATGTACTTGTTCGGTGCGTGAAACTGGTAAATTAGTATTCAGGTGATATACCAACTGGAAGAATGTAGCATTCTACTAACATCACCGAAAGTCTCAAGCAAATCGACCGTACCACTCCATAGAAAACATTACCCGAAATACGATAAATTGTAAATATTTACTATTCGAATCGGGACGCTTCTATCGGCGATAAACTAACGAAAACGATTTCGCTTTCGGCAGTCACTGTGTTTAAATAATATATAAGAATGACGGTGTGTGTTATCAATTTAGATATAATATTTGTAAAAATAACTACTCTGAACAATATTATTCTCCATTCCTATTTGATCACCATACCGGAGTGTTTCACATAACTTTAAGTTATGATGCACGGTCCTATATATTTGACACACAATTACAGTGCCAATCAGAAGAAGTGCTATATTGATGCGCGCCTTTATTGTGATATTTAGGGCGCTTAAACGGACATGGCTCATTCGAACCTCCAATTTTTTTCTACGTAATTTGGAGCGACGGACACGATAGGTCGATAAATAAACGAACTATTGATATACCGGCTTCAGACTCTCTGAAAAACACTTGCGAAAGTCACAGCCATTTTTCAGTCGTTTTCAACTTTTCGCCAGAAGTCAGACAAAAGCTCTTTATTGCTACCATATCAGGATTAGTATAACACGGAACGCTCTTTTCTGTTCCATGTCGTGAAAATGGCCGTTTTGTGTGTGGGACCCAAACACCGTATTCACATTTGTATTTTTCATTACTTCAATGCGTCTTTTTGGGTTACATAATGTTCGTAGAAAGGTAGTTCAGATATGTATCGACCTATCTCGATACTGAGAAAAATTCAAAAGCGAATAATATGTGTATTTTGGAGCGCAAACCCCCATGTGGCTTTAATTTTGTGTAGCGCTAAGCAGAAAATCTGTCGCGTTTAATATTGCGATACTGAGCGTTTAAAGGCACGTGAGGCCTTAGTTGTCGAAAATATTCATATTTGTTCTAATCACCGTAAACATTAAAACACATACAGTTTCGTTCATATATATACCATGACCATCATGTAAACAGCATGTTATCATAAAGACCTACTATATTATTATTACCTAAGCAAGAGCCTGATTGTGTTACAGAAGACAGCACAATGCTACTGGTTAATCACACACAAATGGCATAAACGCTCTTTATTAGTTCCATATCAGGAATTCACCAACAAAGAACGCTCTTTATGTTTACCATCATAATATAAACAAACACCAGATAAGTAACTTTTTATGCTTTTGTTTACATAACAATGGTCAAACATTTGACAATAACATACTGTTTATGCGATATTTCTTATTTGTCTACATTTTGACGTTCTTTCTGTTTGTGGCGGTTTTTCACAGGATACCCACCGCCAAGGCCAACCATACCTTTAATATTGCGATATTAAGTGCACATTATCTCAAAATTGAGCGCGACAAAATTTCCCACAGACTAGATAGTGGTATATTTATATCAGCTCAATGTTACGTTAAATTCACTCGAGGAGTTTAATGGGATAGGTGCCGTTGTCTTCATATGACTTAAATGCAATAATATTGGGCACGAACATAGCGCGCTCAATATGCCACTTCTTGTGACTGGTTCTGTAGTCAAAATAATCTAAGCAGAATATCAGATTTAGGTTAACAAAAATAAAAATTCTTGGAACCACCATCATTTTGTGGCACATGCATCACAAAAATCAACATACAAAAACATCCATTAGTTTTACGCTGAAAACAAACTGTTGGGAAACTAAAGCATTGACGTTGTTTATATAAGAGACGAACATTGTAATTTTTGCTAGCCTGGCAAATTAAAAAAGAGTAAGACAACCGTATTCCGATGACGTAAACCAGTATTGCCCCTCTAACCTATCACTATAGCTGCATGGTTTACGTTGAAGGAAACTTAAACCCACATGGCGGTATACGCTCCAAAATACACCTAATAATATTCGCTTTTGAATCTTTCCCGGTATCGAACTAGGTCGATACATACTTGAACTGCCTTCTAATGTATTAGATGTCACACAAAGACGCATTGAAGTCATAACAAATACAACGTTGAACACGCCATTTACACGGCGTGGAACAGAAAAGAGCGTTTCGTGTTATAGTCTATTCATGATATGGTAAGCATGCATGTAAATTAAGAGCGTTTCTTTAACTTCTGTGCGAAAAATTGAAAACACATGGGCAATGGCTGTGACCATGGCAAGTAATTTTTCAGAGCATATGAAGCTGGTATATATCATCAATATTTCGTGCATGTATCAACCTATTTTATGCCTCCTTCCATATTACGTATAGACAAAATTTAGAAACTCGATTGAGCCATGCATATCTACTTAAACATACGGGCGGCGGTGGGTATGCTGTTAAAATATTCACCTCCGTCAAAAACCGTCATAAACAGAAAGAATAGTAAAATATAGACAGACCTTGTTCTTATACCTTTCAGAAATATGGCATAAACAGTATGTTATTGTCAAATATTTTTTCCTTTGTTATGTAAACAAAAGCAAAAGACGTTACAGAACCTGGCTTTTGTTTAGACCCGGATATGGTAAACACAAAGAGCGTTATTTGTTACTGTTTTCCTTATATGGAAATAGTAAAGAGCGTTTATATCATTTGTGTGTGATTAACCAATAGAATTGCGCTGTGTTATGTAAACAGAAGCAAAACGTAAACAGAAGCAAAACTTCTGTAACACGAGCAGGTTCTTGTTTACGTACACCATCGCCCGTCTTGGTGACACTATACTATTTACGCGCTGATTCTGTTTGGCATATGAGCAAAACTATATATATTTTAATATTCCTTCTGTTGATGACGATTTGAAAAAAAAATTATATTTCTGCAACGAACGTCGCCCGTGCATTTAATTTTATGAGTGTACTGGATCACAATATTAGCTTTCGTTTTTTTTGGTGATTTGCATAAGGATTCAATGGATGAAATCAGAAAGAGAATATAATTTATCTGATATTGATTTATCACGATAGAAAAAGATGTTCAAATCATGTATATGTGTTTCATATATGGGAAAATTGCTGCTATTTCCCAAGGCCAATAACCCCTGCATGTTGGTGTCCTTCCAGTGATGCACGTCTATTAGTTACACAACTCGCATTTAAGTCTGATGACATTTGATACTGGAAGTTCCGTAGGAATGACCGGACGACTGGGTAGTACGTGTGTATATATAGTTTCTTCCCAAGTTGGGCTATATATACCGTATCAAAGCTCTTTAAAATTAAATTATCGGATTTGGTTGTGTTTTGGTATGGTGATAGCCGCTCTTTAAAATTAAAAATTGCAAACAAAACATCGCACCTCACAAGTACCCTGTGGTGCGTATAGCCGGACGCCCCGACGGACATATCAATAATACAATACGTCCCGTTTAAAACAAAAATAGGCGTATACAAAGAGGGTCCCTTTTCTGCAAGATATTCCCAGGAAATATTTCGGCGATCTCAATGTTGTAGTAACCCAGAATAATTTATAAGTTGTGCCACCTAGTAAATCTGACTTGCTCTAGTTCGCATGTGGGTATCCGGGATCTCCAAAAACATACCATGTACTCGAATCAACGTGTCGGGAATCCTGGATACCCAAATTCAACGGTTTGGAGATCATGGGTAGGTCAAACAACGAAGACATGCATATGCCAACTTGACCAACAGAGCACTAGCTGACAAAGAGGAATAACTCTACTGTATGTAGGTATACCGATGAATGCCAATTCCCACTCAGTAAAGTTCTTTCGGAAAGTAAGTATAGTTATCTGCCGTCAGATACCCAATTCTGTCTTCATTGGGCGTTAGGTTCTGACTTGAATAAGGTTTTTACGTGGAATATACTGTCGGTATAACATTATTCAATTGGACGCTTGCAACCCTACGGCTCATGTTCACCGAAGACGTGAATATTAAACTGCCTCGACCATAGGCTAATTACTTTATTTGCAGAACAAATTAACTCAACCCAAGTTTCTCGAAAAAATGAAAATGGCGATTACAACATTATAATACTGTTGCGACGACGAGATTTCATGGAGACTTGCAAGTTAAGATCCGATATAGCACTGTTGCGACGACGACTTCTCATGGGGACTTCTACGTTAAAATCCGATATAACACTGAAGCGACGACTTTTCATGGGGACTTCTACGTTCAGATCCGATATAACACTGTTGCGACGACTTGACATGGCGACTTCTAAATTAATATCCGAGTCACTCAGTCCTCTGTTCCGAACTCCCCCATGATCACTCCCACGGCTACAAGATGAATCTTTTCTGGAAGATGCGTCTAACGCTTGTATTGTCTTGGCGGAATCCCTGAACCGCGCCGACGCAAATGACGATATAGCACCAACCAGCAGCATACCGCCTGAATACAAGAAAACCATAGTCAGAAATGGTAACGCGCTCAAGATAATATATTATATACCCAAGATTGTAATTATAGAATATAAAATATATTGGTTTCACGAATGACCAACTCATAGAATTAATCGCCTTGCACTTCTTGGCATCCGAATAACAATTGAAATTCCCAACTACACCTTTTACCGGACTCGGCCCCAGGGCGCAGTTCGACTTTTAATCCGTCCAAAATTCCCATTCTATAAATAAAACGCCCATGCGCCCACTGTATACCAGGAAACAGCGAAACATACACGCGGAACGCGGAATAAATACATAATTAGGTCAGGCACATTCTCAAGTTATACACATACCCAGTTATACATTGCCGGCAGACCGGACCAAGGCTCGTTAATAACATCACGCTGGTCATCCGTGTAACGAGGACCCGGGTACGTAACAAAGGACGCGACTAATCCCTCATGCTGTCCACGAGCGATGAGTTCAGGTAGGTACACACAGATCGTTATTATAATACCTTGTCGGGTTCAGCAGACGAATATGTTGTATTATTATCATTAACAATAGTTGGTTCTCCAATTACAACTTGTTATGTCATGCTGGATTCGATATTTTAGCATCATTTGTGACCATAAACTGTGAGGTTTCGATTTATCGAAGAAAATATGTTCAAATAACTGTTGTTGTGCCGGATGATATGTGTACCTTTCACATATATAAAATACCGTAGAAATTTCAGGATTGCTATAGATGCAAGTAAAATGAACTTTTATTCGCGTTTCCAGCAACTCTGGTAGTAACGAGGACCCGTTGAATTTTCTGGGGGAAAGTAACTGGACGCGAAAATTTGTAACGACGGACGCGTTTTTTTTTCCTAAAAAATATTTACCTTCCCATGATGTCATGGGCATGTATGGTTATGTTTGAAAAACAATCAAGCTAAAATATTCAAATATGTCCAAATAATAGTTCGATTTGTTTTTTTGCACAACATAATGGGAAATATACTGTAACACACCGGGGAGTGTCCATATCGTCTCCGTTGGGGCGGTTGATGCATGTCGACCTGGATTTTTCCAACTGTATCCCCTTGAACCAAGCCAAACACTCCTAAAAGTTTCCAAAATAACAGTTGCACCCCAATATATTAACTGTAGCCACGAGTGAGAAGACACGTCTTGTTATTTATAAATTCCTATTTTTCATTTGCAGACGGAGAAATATTAGTGCCTATTGAAGGTGAATTCGTTGAAGTCGATGGCAGCCAAGATTCCCAAGCGATCCCGCCTTCTGGTGCTGGGAACCAGTGCAACGAATGTGGCAAGAAGTATAAAAATTGCAATCATTACGGCAGCATTCATTATCTCACATAAAAGACAACATGCTATAAGTTGGCAAAAAACTAAAAATATTTCTGTGTGTCCACACTCAGTCAGTCGGCGATAAAATGTTGGCAATACTTTATTAAGCTGCACACGGAAGGTGTCGAAATCCAGTGACTATGGTTCTTTATCAAGGCTGGTGTTGTTGTCACTGTTGGTGTCAGTGATGTCGGCACTGTCCGAGTTGCAGCTGTTGCAGTGTGCATGACGAATGGTGTTGTCGATGTTGCTGTGTGTGCTATCATTGGTGGTGTCATGGTTGTAGATGTTATTCATTTCATACTGATGTTCCTGTTTGTTCGTTGTAATTTTTCTTTTCTTTATGGCATTTTTATGTCGCAGAATGATGTTGTTGTCGCTGGATACTATGACTTCTTTACTGTTGTCCGATGGTATTATTCCTGGGTGGCTTATTATTTGATATCCAAGCTTTCCTGTTGTGTTGTTCAGATTTAGCTTCAAGTAATTTAGTTCCGTGCTCGGGTGTGATGTGGTGGCATGGTCAACCGTGTCAGCCAAGGTGGTGAATGGTAGTTTGCAGGTGTAACATCGGAATGGGGTAGGTGTTATCTCGTCCATTCCTGTAGAATAAGAGAATGCAAGCGTTAGACTGTATTTAATGTGCGACCCCTTGGAATTTTCCTTCTAATATGTCAAAACTCACACTGGTTCTAATAAATGGATAACTTAACAAGTCTTATATAGTTTGGACATTTTATAAGGCATGAAATGTTCAACAACAAATTTACTGTTTCAGTATCACAACATGCCTACTGGCAAGTGATAGTGATCTCCATACACGTGTAATTTGCACCATGGTCCCATATCAGCTTGAGTTATATTATCTCGCCGATGGCAAGTGTCCGAAATCCACCCAACCACGTGCCTATCGATAGCAAACATGTATACACTCTTAGTTGTGCAAAGAAAAACAGAGTAATGGCGAGAGGAAGCACAAAAGTCTCCTGACAACGTTTCGTCTGTTTAAAATTTGCTGTGAAACAGATGGTTAACAATGCGACAAATAATGGTAATACACATAAACATGTGATTTCTTATACATTCAAAACATTAATGTTTCTAAATAATTGTTTGTCGGAATATTCGCATCCGCCGTTACTCAATGTGATATCTGATGCGCGTCCAACGTTACATGATAACGGGTCCTCGTTACTCGTTGATAATGTTAAATATTCGATTTGCTAGAAACTGGTTGCTTGGCGGTGGTTCTGTTGCTTATATTTCAATGACAGGGGTCCCGGCGGTTCCTCAACGTCATGAATTGTTCAGATTTGCACGTTATAACATCATTTTTTTTGTCAATTTGCGTGCTATTTCTGGATTTTCCAACAACTTTCCTCTTTATATAATAATTGTGGACACGTTTACATCAATTTATCACCCACCGATTTAGACTAATATAGTACCAAAACACTACGCACACTGAAACATAGGTAGATTATTTTTAAAGGCATTTACTCACCGATTTCGTTGACCAGCCCGCGAAATTTTCTTCATACGGAACTCGCGTCCTTTGTTACGTACCCGGGTCCTCGTTACACGGATGACCAGCGTGAACATCGCGCGTTGTTAAAAGTTGGATGACCACAAATAAACTGATAGTCACCCGAGATCCACATGATACTTCAAAAACTATTTTCCAACAAACGTGGACTGCACTGTGTGCCGGTGAATTCAAATGTGATATATAACATTGCCACTGGCCATATTTTAAAACGAATTTCGGAGAAAAATTTAGAAGTCACCCAAACAACTTCATATGGAGTTTGGTGATGATTGGAAGAGGTATGTGGTCTGAATGTTGTGCCCAAGGATTTAGTTATGCAAATAGTACAAACCAAGATGAACATGTTTTTAACGATAATCGGAAGAATTATATGATTCCAATCTAGAGGTCACCCCGAATATCCATATGAAGTTTGGTTTGGTGACGATTGTAGGATGGATGTGGCCTGTAGGGTGTGCCAGAGGATTCAGTCATGCAAAATACAAGTAAAATACAAGATTGCTGCCGTCGGCCATATCTTTCACAAAAAATCGATCAAATTCGATAGCTCCCAACTAGAGGATACATTTAAGAAAATGCATCAGAAGAGCATATCTTTGTTCAACAAATTATATATACATCAACATCCAGTTATGTTGAGTCGCGCTTGCAGACATTAAAACGTCGTATGTGTTTTTATTTCCCCTGTGCTGATAAAGACGTGCTTGATTGTCAGCAGATCAGATCTGGACTAAATGACCTCAGATTGGGGACAGATTCTTGTAGTCTTCATAGCTGATCACAAGAACTGCAATGGAAGCTGTGCCTGACTTGTGGTAAATGTTTTTTATTAATAATTTGTTAAAGGGGTGGGGTTAAATTATACTTAATGACAAAAGAACACCAGTATTTTGTTTTTGAATGCATTTGTGTCTACCCCCACCAACTTTCGTTTGTTCAACAGTTGGAAATGTCACGACTGACACAACATTAGTTGGAAATATTACACAACATATTTGTTGACATTGTTTGATAGTCCAACTAGTAATTAGTTGGGGAATTTTTAGTTTTAGACCATCCGTAGCGTATTTTGCTATTGTTGGTCAAAAGTGTGGTCTGTTGGTTGGAAAATGCAGGTTGGAAATATCCAACAGTTAGAAAGCTTGAGGTACTAGTGGAGGTGGGGGTGTAAATCAAATTATGCGAACCTTGGCGTTTAGTCTGGTTCAAGAGTGGGGTGGGGTGCAGTTAGAAATGTCAAAGTGGATACCCCATAACGAGACCTCTAGCTACGTCCCTGCATATCAGAGTCATGGAGCCTAGTCTAGCTTATATCTACAGTAATGCCCTAAGTAATCGACCTCTTAACCAAAGCAGAATTATGGGTAACTTTTCAGGATTTAGTCGGAAAAATATGGCTTGTTGCCATTCATCGGAAAGCTCTCGCCGAGAGCTTTGCGATGAATGGCAACAAGCCATATTTCCGACTAAATCCTGAAAAGTTACCCATAATTCTGCTTTGATTAAGAGGTAGATTACTTAGGGCATTAATGTAGTCTACTACACACCCAGTATCATGTAAGCGTGTTTGTATTTTCCTCCGGCATCAATCATTAGACCTGAAATGCATAAATAGACACATACAAGACATACAGTAATGCTCTAATTAATCGACCTCTTAACCACAAGCCATATTTCCGACAAAATCCTGAAAAGTTACCCATAATTCTGCTGTAGTCCGCAGCACCCTTGTACCCACCTCGGGATTTAACTTTACCCCACTCATTTTTTTCCTTATTGTCTTTAAACTTTTAAGCAATGTTGACACGAACAAAAAGTGGCCGTGTTGACTCCAGACAAGATGGCGTCCATCATGGCCTCCGTTTTTCAGACTAGACCCTAAGTCAGTTTGATGCAAATTATAGCCGGAAAATCTAGTCAAATGTATACAAATGTATATATTTTCGTGAAACTAAGACAAAATGCCACCTGTATATGGAAAACTTGGAACTCCCCATTCAAGATGGCCGCCAAAATTGCCTCCGGTGTTGAAAATATCACGTTTTTCACTGATCTCTTCTGGATCAGTTTATGCTGTTTGGAACGGGTTGAGAAATTTTACTTTATTATACCCCCGCAATGAAGAGGGGGTATACTGGAATCAGCTTGTCCGTCCGTCGTCCGTCGACGCAAAATTGTCCGGAGTTTTTCTCAGTCGTTTTTTTTGTTTATCATTTTCCTTGAAACTTGGCACAGCCATCAACCACCATGGTACCTATGCACCTGTGATTACGTCTGTCGGACTTTTTTTGGTGGAGTTATCCCCCTTTTTCGACGGAGAACATTTTCGCAACGTAAAATTTTGTCCGAGCTTTTATTCCTACATTTTTAGGTAATTTTTTTTTTAACTTGGTACAAATATTTAGTACCATGGGAACCTGTGCACCTGCGATTATGACGTCTGTCAGACTTTGTTTTGGTGGAGTTATCTCCCTTTTCGACTTAGAATTTTATTTGCAACACAACATGCATAATTTTGTCCGAGCTTTTATTCCTACATTGTTAGGTCAATGTTTTTGAAACTTGACACATATATTTAGTGCCATGGGATCCTGTGCACCTGCGATTATGACATCTGTCCGACTGTTTTGTGGAGTTTTTCCCTTTTTTTGACTTAGAACATTTACGCAACATGCATAATTTTGTCCGAGCTTTATTCCAACATTTTTCGGTCAATAGGTTTAGGGGTTTTGGTTTGCATCTGCAATGGGAATCTGTTATTTTCTATTATTTTAGCTAAATGTTTACTGACATTTGAAACATCTTAGTGTATTAAAAATACGAGGGTATCCTTAGTTCCATTGGGACAGTCACACCTCTAGTTTTGTATTTTGTTTATATTAACTGATCATTGGAGCATGAAATATGGAATTCTTGGGGTCCTAGCCCCTTCCAATCCCTCAAAACTATGATTTTACAGAACGCGGTTTAAAATAAAAAAAAGAATCATAATTCGGATTCTAGTCATAATTCAACAACAAATTAGCATAATTGTGTAATGTAAGTGATGCATATCATAACCTATGAATATTCATATCATAACCTATGAATATTCCAACTGTTTGGAACCAAAATTGTTACTTTGTCTCAAAATGGCCTCCAAAATATATTCCATTTCGTTCGTATAGCGTTCCTTGTATACAAGTAGGCAGATAAATGTACAAAATACTTACATACATACATACGATTATTTTTTCAACACAAATGTCAAAATGCACATGGACGACAACATTCATGGCAAGTCAAACAAAAGAGTTATAATATACTGACATTTTGCTAAGGAGTGTGCGAAAATTGTCAACAAAACTACCGCTCTAATTCTCCATTTTGTCAATAAGTTTTTAGTGCGGAAATTGTTCTCAAAGCACATAGGAAATTGAACTTTGGTCGATCGCGGTCTCGCCATTTTATCTGGGAAATCCGCGCTAAATATAGAAACTACGGACTAGTACCCGGCCGGTGACAGAGTAAGAATGGACGTACACTGTATGGCTGGTGCGCTCTGGTTGAGACTGAATCGGATCGTCAACGTAATATACATATACGTCATCACGCTTGGTGACAACGTCATCATGAAGTAGTCCCGGTTTGCAGAAAAAGCTACACATATTGGTGCCTTGCTTCCCAGACTTTTCTCACTGACTGAGCATCCGTTTCAAAGCAACATTTTTGTTTATCGTTAACTGTGTCAGTTTCGAACAATGTGAACGAGAATAATTTTAATATTAGCTTTTACTCGAGCGATTGCCTGTTCGAACTTTGATATCGAACATGTGTAGTGTTAAATATGTCATTGAAGATGCTCGTGTTAAAGTGACATGATATTTATATAAAATTTAAAGTTGCGAATGTGCGACAACGCATTTCAAATAATGTATTTTGACTATCGAGATTGTCGGCATGGTGGAAAACTGTTGACGTTGGCTTTGTAAACACACGTATTCAATGGACTCAAAGTTCACACTTACCTACAAGTGGCGGACTGACCAAGCACATGACTCCCATTAGACCGAATACGACGCCGAATCCAGTTGCGAAATAATGTATTCCTACCAGTTCTATAATAATTGGTGCGAACTGAACATTTAACCCACCGACGCACAATCCCATAATTCCAGAGAATATCAGGTGACCGAGATAGGTGTCACTGTATAAGAAAAACGTAACGATGAGTATCCCTCCCGCCCCCATCTGGGCAGTGTACACATGTATATTATTAACACAATCTATGTTAGTAACTATCCCGACAATGATGCGACCAGCTGTGTTTCCAACACCAAAAGAAGTTATCAAAAAGGAAGCTTCTTCAGAATTTGAAAGACCTAGTGACGTTGAGTAATACGGCTCATGCGCAATAAAGCCGGCCACGGATCCAGCCCAACACGCAGCGCTAACTGAAGAACACACGAACGCTTTATTTCTGAAGATATGTGCAATAGAATGTGCTTCAGCCTTAAAACGATCAATCAAATTGATCCTGTCAGATCCGGTTGTTGTTGAGTCATGTGTCTCGAAGGGGGTTGGCCTATGTGTGAGGACACAAATGAAAAGATGTGAGTACATCGCAGCTAGAAGAAGAAATAGTCCGTGTAAAGCGTATGTTTCGTAGAGGAAGTTTGTGATGATCGGACCCACAAACACCCCCACACCGGCTCCAAGCGTTGCCATTGCCATGGAAGTAATCCGGTATTTCTCAAAATAGAATCCAAGAACGACGTATGTAGCTGATATCCATAAACTCGATCCTAAACCTACGAAAGAAAATAGGATAGGGTTGGTGTCTTACTGATATGCAACGGGTTTCGTTCGTGGATTTTGTCAGAGATATTGCCCTTGCTTGTTTTAGAAATGTTCAAGATATTTCCTCGATTGCAACATATTTATCATTGTCATGCATTGCCATGAACCCAATGAACATCGTTTGGTGTAGTGATAGTTCAATGTCAGGGAAAGTATGTACACCATGCCATGTGTTTGATCCATTGAATTTTCACCAGAGTTACGGACCTTCTTGTGCATTAAAATAGCAAAGTTATTCTAATGTGACGTAATTTGATCAACTTTCAATCATTATTTCATTTAATTAAAATATCCGTGTCATAGAAAGAATATGTTAACTGCAATAAACGATCTTGATATTATACAGGAACAACCGGTATCAATGTGGTCATTAAATTATGACCACCAGAACAATTCATAAGCAAACAGCGTCAATGCCATGGGGTAGGCAGAATCAATTTGGTGTATTCAAATGTATTACTGAATATTACTGTCACAAATCATGTAATTTGATGTATTGTTTCAACATTATCCCGTATGTAACCATAAATCCGATCAGATTCGTACCTGCGATTATCCCGTATGTAACCATAAACCCGGTCAAATTGTTCATGAAATAGCTGCATCCGTATCCAACGACCGTGAGCGCAGCTCCCAGCAGCGAACATGTTCGACAACTACTGTTGTTGATGATGATACCGGCGATAGGAGCTGTGGAATATAAACGCAATTGTCCAGTTGTCATGACCATATCATGGGTCCATGTTACAATCAATGCGTTCATGTTAAAACATGTGCAGGACGTTTTGGAACCTGGAAGAATCGGCACGTGGTTCTCTGTACGATTCGGCAATTTATGTGTCTTTGTGAGCCATTCGGGACCATAGATGTTTCAGCCTGTTCTACCTAAAAATCCGCCCATTTATCTGCTTACAATAGAACTTGTTTTAGGTTGTAAATCTGCTGAGAATCGCCTCATTTTGAGTCGATAATGTGCTAAAAATGAGAGCTGTTTAGTTATATTATCGACTCATAATGAGTCGATTCTAAGCAGGTTATGTGTGCACAATGACACAAGTATGCCAACTCTCATGTGTACGATCTTTAACATGTGTTTTCATTGTGGCCCGGTCCATAAAACGAATTAACGGCCATGACTCCATTATTGGCTTATTTTAGAATCATACAATCACATTATATAGCTATTGCTCTGTAAAGGTTGATTATGTGTGTATTTGCGCGAGGGTATGTTGGACGTTTCGTACCGTAGTGAAACTATAACTTAAAAAATAAAAAAAATAAAAAAATATATATTATATAATACAAACACCACTCGACAATCTAGCGCAAACTGCATGTATATGCATCACGAGTACATGTGTGTGCTATCACGAAATATTATCAATGTCAGGGAACAGTGTCATTAACGCGGGTATATATATATATATATACAGTATATATCGCTAAAGAGGAGGATAGTGATTCCGTGGCTCTATTCCGGTTGGTTAGAGTATCACCATGTTCCGAATCGTCCAAAGTGCCGAACAATGAGTTGCCGAATCAACCAGGTCCCGAGCCGCAAGTCTGGGTGCCGAAAGGCCTAGGTGCCGAAACGTCCAGCATTTGTTAAAAGTTTTAACTTAAAACTCACAGTAAGTATTGAGTATTATATATCAATTGCAAGATCAATTAAATTCAGTCACGACCGTCTGTCATAAGAAATTTAAACCTGAGATACTCTTGAAATTTCTTTTTCAAATTTGAACGGAATGTGCATCAATTTAAAGGATAATTTCGACTTTTAACCACCAATGTCTCGTCGCGATATCGTGTATTGAATGGACGAGTTTATCTCGATCTTACTTCCCACAATTGAGTGTCGGTGATGTTTATTTACATACATCACAATGCATATGTTTATGTCTTAGATTTCAAAAGTTGACTGAGTTATCTCGCTGTTAAAGACACGGTTGGCCTTGGCGGTGGGTATCCTGTGAAAATATCTCCACCCGTCAAAAACCGCCACAAACAGAAAGAACATCAAAATGTAGATAGACTTTGTCCGTATACAAATAAGAAATATCGCATAAACAGTATGTTATGGTCATATGTTTGACCATTGTTATGTAAACAAAAGCGTAAAAAGTTACTTTTCTTGTGTTTGTTTATATTATGACGGTAAACATAAAGAGCGTTCTTTGTTGGTGAATACCTGATATGGAACTAATAAAGAGCGTTTATGCCATTTGTGTGTGATTAGCCAGTAGCATTGTGTTGTCTTCTGTAACACAATCAGACTCTTGCTTATGTAAAATATATTAGGTCTTTATGATAACATGCTGTTTACGCGATGGTCATGGTATATATGAACGGAACTTTGTGCGTCTTACTGTTTTTCTGTTTACTATGTTTGGAACAAATATGAATATTTTCGACAATTAAGGCCGCACGTGCCTTTAAGTCTTTAACTCCCAGTTGAAACATGTTTCCATTTCAGTTCCCATTGTATAGTTGTTTGTTAATTTAGACGACACCAGCTTTGTGGCTCTTCGTTGGATTCGATCAAAGGCAATGCTATGCTACTTAATATGTGGTTTCCAAACTCAGCTGGAGTATTCTAAAACTGGTATAACCATTGTGGTATATATTGTTCAACATGTTCCAGTCTGGTAACTGCAATAATACAAGTTACTGGTGTGTGCTACCCCTTGAACCAGAGCCCAATTTGTGTTGGTATTTTCCAGTTGGTACCTTGCAATTGTACCCACTATTTGTCGGTATTTCCAACTCGACGCTCTGTGTTTGTTGGAAATGTCCCCACTCATGGCCATTGCAGTAAAAAAAATGTTATTTATAGGTGACAATTATATGAATTTTGATCTAAAGAGAACTTTCACACAAAATATTGGTTGGAAAATCAAATTATCAGAACAATTTTAACAAATTTTTGGTTCACTTTGAAATTGCCAACTAATATTTTTTCATGCATAACATTTCCAATTATTCCAATTTTCGGATAAAGATATGTCAAGGTAGAAACTAGTATCACTGCTTCGTCTTGCTATTAAGTTGAACGGTGCTTGAAAAAAATTGTTCCAACACAATATGTGCCTTTAAATATTTCCGAAAGACGTGTCACAGGTAAAATAGTAGGCCAGGTCATGGTAGAGTTCCGCTCTTCCGTGTCCTGGATTGACAGCATGAACGCGTCCGTGTATTTGTATTTTTTCCTTTGTTATTCTTTGTTCTAAAAAGCGTTCGTTAGACCAATAACCTGTTGCACTCTCATTTCAATTTCTGTCGTTTTGTGGCTCCATCTTCGAGTGTGTCGACAATTGTAACACATGTTTCATATATATTTACCGAGCTCTTGAGTCGTTACATGTTCGGGTTTGTTCGTTTCCCGCTTTGATTTTGAAATATGTTGTCAATGGTTAATATGTGAACAATGTGTATTCATATATTTGGTTGAAGTTTCATTTTACTCAGTCAATTAGTTGTGTTGTATAATACAGCCATAACTTATCACAGCCTGTTCTCTCGAAAACCCGCACATTATCTGTTTATAATATAACTTGTTTTAGGTAGATAATCTGCTTAGTATTGCCTAATTTTGAGTCTATAATTCACTGAAAATAGGAGCATTTTAGTCACATTATCGACTCATATTAAGGTCATTCTAAGCAGATAATGTGCGGACAAATAAGCCAACTCAGGAATTTTCAGGTGTAACGTGTACGCCCTTTAACATGTGTTTTCTCTGTGGCCCGCGCCATAAAACGAAATAACGGGCATGAGTTCATTATCTGCTCAGCACATTTTCTTATAATATAGCTTGTGTTTTGGTTTTTAGGTAGATAATATGCTTAGAATCACCTCATTTTGAGTCGGTAATACGCTGAAAATGAGAACGGTTTAGTCACATTATCGACTCATGTGCGGACAATGACCCAAATAACCCAACCCACGACCTTTCAGAGAGATGTACGCTCTTTAACATGTGTTTTCACTGTGGCCCGCGCCGGAAATGGAAATAACGGCGATGAATTAGTAATCAAGTAATCATATTATATACCTATTTCACATTATAGGTCGATTATGTGCGTATTTGTGTGAGGATATTTTGATCTGCTTATTTCAGAATCAAATAATCACATTGTGTACCTATTTCACATTATATGTCAATTATGTGTGAATATGCCCGATTACATCTTGCTTATCAAGTCTCGAACAACTATCCTTATTTGGCTGATTGGATAGAAGATTATTGTACACTCTGAATAATCTGCTAGATCGTACGAAGCTAAAATCTTACTTCACATGATTAGGCATGAGTTGTCGACTTCAATATTAGACATTTTTCGCATAATGAACCCCAACAGATAATTATTTACGAGTAGGTTCTACGTCACTAGAATTTGTGTTCTTTCTATTCGTTGTCGTTTTCCTTATATATACATGGACGATTACTGTTTTGTATTTTCAACAAAACACACAAATACATCATCTAGTCAATAAGTTCGCGATCGTTTCCCAGCTCCTCAATTTGGGAGACGACTCTTGAGATTATGTCCTTAAATTGTGATCGCCATGTGTCCTTCATTTTTGTTATATCTATTGGACTACTAGTGGCAATAAAGTCATTCGTCGTCATGAAACACTTGACTCTTGCGAAACACAAAACGCTAAGCTATGACCAGATAATAACATAATTAAGTACAAAATAATCAGGGCACGCAGAATCATACTCCGCTTACTGCGAGTGGCAAGCACGTTAGTCTTACAAACGGCCTCGTAATCGTCAATAATGCATGCAAAACGGTTTTTGGATCGTCCGAAAAAACATTACTATTAAAAATATCCATTCGTAATAATTAGCTGTCGTCGGCAAATATTGCGAAACGAATTTTAGCCCAACACGAATATTACAAAGACGAAAAGCTAACCGCAGTCGTATCGCTATCCGCGAATTTGCGAAGCAACTCCATTATTTATTATCTTATAAATAGGCGATAGTCGATTATACTTCTGAATTCCAAACAGTCCCAGTGTACATCAGTCATTGATCGGTCGTCTGATACATAACGAGTACAAACAGTACATATGTTTTCGAGCGAAATTATATTTCCAAACAAAGAACCAAATAAAAGAAGGGCATTACTGTCCGCGATACATACTCTATCAGTGCAAATCAATTATATACTGGACCGATTTTGGCCTTTTATTGTACAACATGCATTGCTATTTATGCGCCAAGCCTTTTAATGTATAAAATTCTCATTAAAATAAATAAAGGAACAGTAACAAAAGAATGATTGTTATTATACGACACCTGACCGAAGTTTTACGTCACTGAACAAAATTACCCACCAACACTAAAATCACAGTTGTAATCAACGGAATATTTGTTGACAGCAACGTCATTTAGTCTGATTAGGCCAGTCGATATTCTCAAGAAATGTAAAACATTGAACAGCGTTACGTTTATTAAACTTTCACGGCGTAGTAACATATGAACTTTGGTGCATCGCATTTGGTGCATAGCATGGTGAACTAATTCTGCAAACTCTATGCAGGGTTTACCTCCCTTGACGATTCGGTAAGACCGCTGCTACCAGCGACAGTTCACCCATATTTGGTGGACTTCCGCGATATTAAGATATATACTAAGCGAACAGATCAACATGCTGCCCTTACTGAGCACACAAAATATCGAGAAAAAACTTATGTAAATTTTTAACCTTAATTTTTAAAAGTCCCACTAAAACCGAAGAACTATATTTCGAAATGGTGTGATTCGGTTCTCCGATTATTCTATCATCACACAAGTCTAAACGCACGTGTACGACATTGTCACAATTCGCGCGACAAGTCAAACACAAGAGTTGCTGCAATTTTGACGAGTAGCTTGCGAAAATCGTCAACAAAACTACCGCTCTGATTTTCCATTCTGACATTATGTTTTATTGCGGAAATTGTTCTCAAAGCACACAGAACATTTCACTTTGGAGCGATCGGGTATCGCCATTTTTGCTCGAAAAACCCATGCTAAATATAGAAACACAGACCCAGCCGGCAACAGAGTCAGAAAGGGAGTATTACTGGTGCGCTCTGGTAGAGATGGCTAATTCTGATGCAAAAGCCAGGGCTGTGGCATAGGCATGGGCGCACATCGTTCTGTTACAATTGCATTAAACATTGAACTATTTCCCATAAGAAGTGCCACGATTTTAAGCGATGCACATCAAAGTCCATTGAACAGAAGCATGCGCTCTGGAGATGGGACCGTCACCAACCATGGGATACATTATTCAGGTCAGGCTGTGTGGGGAGCACCGCAACATGTTGGTTATCATTAAAAAACTAAGTAGATGCTTAGCAATACACAATTTCCAGCAATTTTGACCAAACTGGGAGGGGATACTGAACTTCAAATCTATGCTGAGCCATTTTCTTTGGGATAGGTCCCATCAGTCAGGTTATATTTTCGATAGAAATGTTAGGTGTACTCAATTGTATGTACTTTGGCTTCTTCGTACACTTTGTCCAGAGTTATTCTTCTTGGTTTGCAGTTTTTGCACACACAAAACACTTAATTTTACTCACTTTTTTCACTCTAATTGACCACTTTCAACACAAAAACAGACCACGACAGAGCTAATGTCAGCGAATAAGCTTCTTTCGCCTGATAGAGCTATGTTATAGCTGAGAAAAATTTGAAATAGAAAAATAGTTATCGTAGCAATTTAAAACAAAAATGTCTTGCAAGCGCAGATGAGAGAATTAAAGACGGAGAAATCGAGCTATTTTCCTATAACCATACACAGAGTTGGCCTCCACTGAATACGAAAAAATCATGCTACGTATCAGTTTCACATTTTGTGAACTCTCCCAGTTTTGTAAAATAATTAAACATTCAAATCAGTACTACATACTGGTTGTTACCCACCCCTCCCCGATACTTATTTTTCTAATTTTTTAGGCCCCCTACAACCCGATAAATAGTGTATTGCTATCGCTACATATGGTTATAAATTTCACTGTACACAACATTGGATCGAACAAGATCAGATACGAATTTGTTTAGGGGGGAGCTGCTGTCTATTTACAGTACAAGGAATTATTAAGGAACATTCTTTGTGTTAAATAAGAACTCAAAACATGCATGCACAGTGTTTTCAATATTATACAGTTCCCTAGAGCATTAAAAAGTTCCTAGTTGGAAGTCCACATTCATAACAGTGTCATACCTGCGAGCATCAACAAACTTGAACTGACGGATACTACTGTGGATGTTTCCGCAACACTCCCGTCGAATGTATCGAGCAAAGCCAGCTGCAGAACGCCGACAGAATAGAGATGTATACCTTCCAGCAGCATAACAAAGAATGCACTCCCCGCCACGACCCAAGCCCAACCACTGTCTGGGACAAACGCCATGTTCTCAAGTGTGTTATAATCAGTCTGACTAGCAATTATATACCGCCCCATCGGTATATGGCCCGTATGGAGCAAACACCATGTTCTCACATCTGAACTAACCAGTATGATGAGCACATATGTACTACACACAGTAACTTTTAGTTGTGTTAGTTGGTCTAGGGACAAAATGGGACACACGCCATGTTGTCTAATGTGATTCCGAGTATACTTAATAACAATTCTATAACCTGCTAATAGCACACTATATTACAATGACGATTTACTCAATTCATCCACAATCGACCACGGCTCGTCGTAATTAGATAATTGTGAATAGTGTTCTCGTGCTATAGGTAATATCCAATTAACACAACCGACTGCTCAATTGGATCAAGCGTCTTTTCTGTCAATTCATGATCAATTGACACACAAATGATATCGTTTTAGATTTTGAGAATTGGCCATTTTTAGGACAATTTGGATTTCGAAGGTACATGTATACCAAGTGCCCCCCCCCGTGTGGGCCCGGTGTAGAATAGTCCTACCGCCCCACTGCGATGGGTAAATATCCCCTAATGTGGCACCTTGTTTGTCGTGGGTTGCACCCCGTGAGGTGTGGTGTAGGAGTCCTGGAGGTACTAGGGCGGTCGTATCACGTGAGGCATCGACATGCGGATACGAATTAGCTCATGGTCCTCTTTGGTCCTACATCTCTTCAAGACGGGTGGTTGATTTGACCCGGCTCAATCAATCGGCTAGTCACGCCTCTCCACAGTGTTTCAGATTCAATTTGTGTTATATGTTGTATTACCCGTCTGATGTTTGAAGTCTTGTTTTCTGTTTTTCACGTACGATTTTTCTGTTGTCTCTCTTGTCTCTTTTGTATTCGTCCTGATGATTGTTGAGTACTGAATCCTGTATTGTTCACGCTTGTCTCACTGTGGAGAGGTACCGGGAGGCTGCTATATGCAGTGGCTAAACGGGTCACCGATTCAGCTATGTACCAGTCTTTGGTCCGACCAGAATTTGAAGGGTAGTCCACGGCGGCTGATGGGCTAGTTGTCATTTTTTGCTTTTCGTATGAAATATGTCAAACCAATCAGGACTTGGCCAATAAGTGGCTCTCTCTTGATTGAATATTCAATGAAAGTTTAATCTGAATATCTGCTGCAACTAACAACTATTACACAACACAAGTGTTGGTTCTGCTCACAAGACATTGCATAGTAGCAGAGCTGTGTTCTTTGGAATAAGAAATATTGGCGGAGTTGGCACCACAGCTAGGGAGATAAAGAAGTCTGTCGATTTACAAAAAGCTGTTGATGGTATACGAGTTCCTCGGAATAGTTGTCGTCTGACCTTCAATCGGTGCGATCATCCACCGATATTGAAGGTTGGGTACATGAAGGTAGATATAAGTACCTATGTTCCAAATCCATTACGATGTTTTAAATGCCAAGGCTATGGCCAGGAACATTGTAAAAGTAACGAAACCATTTGTGCACGCTGTTCTGATTCTCTTCGTGATCATAAGGATAGTGCAAATCCTATTTTTTTGTCGAACTGTCAAGGTTCACATGCTGCAATGGATCGTTCATTTCCATATGGGACTATGAATTCAATATACAATGATGTATCGTACATGGATGCTGAGAAATTAGTTGGTGCCAGACCATCAATTTCTCAAGTCACATACTCGGCTGCCGTTTCTAAGAAAAAGTATGTTGATACCAGCACTCAGACAGAGAGCCAAACAAAACTCGTCAATATATCAATAGCAACACAAGTTCAAGAGAATGATATTACTCCTGTTCCTAAACATGTCTCACATGCAATAGATACAGCTACTACAGTTTTTACGTTTGTTCCAAAAACAACTAAGTAAATTGATCCCATTGTTTCAAAACAGAAATCCCCAAAATCTGTCAAAAGCTTTGACTCACAGAAAAACAAGTTTCTTTGAATTTGCAAAGTTTGACACGATCCTCAAAGATAAGCAGTCAACTTTGAAGGGAAAAAGTGAGTCCAAGTATTTCATATCGGGGCTGGCTAACAGTTTTGTGACACGTCACCTGCAGAGCCTACCACGTGAATGTCAACTTGACGAATTAATTCAGGCTCATACCAGATTCATCAGATACTATAAATATCTTATGAGTTATTCAAAAGTCGACTTTGACGACTACTTCGCATATTTCAGTGTGGACGGCCTTAATTACATTAAATTGTTTATATGCGTTGATTACATTACATTGGCTGTTCTCAAAGCAGTACTGCTGTTCTTTTTTGTTATTCTGTTTTATATGTGTTTGCACAGTAGTCAGTTTCTTAAAGACACGGTTGGCCTTGGCGGTGGGTATCCTGTGAAAATATCTCCACCCGTCAAAAACCGCCACAAACAGAAAGAACATCAAAATGTAGATAGACTTTGTCCGTATACAAATAAGAAATATCGCATAAACAGTATGTTATGGTCATATGTTTGACCATTGTTATGTAAACAAAAGCGAAAAAAGTTACTTTTCTTGTGTTTGTTTATATTATGACGGTAAACATAAAGAGCGTTCTTTGTTGGTGAATACCTGATATGGAACTAATAAAGAGCGTTTATGCCATTTGTGTGTGATTAGCCAGTAGCATTGTGTTGTCTTCTGTAACACAATCAGACTCTTGCTTATGTAAAATATATTAGGTCTTTATGATAACATGCTGTTTACGCGATGGTCATGGTATATATGAACGGAACTGTATGCGTCTTACTGTTTTTCTGTTTACTATGTTTGGAACAAATATGAATATTTTCGACAATTAAGGCCGCACGTGCCTTTAAGCATACTTGGTTTGTATTGCCTTGCAACGTTATATGTAATGGTATGCCTACATGTATCTAACTTAGAAAGGTTTAATGTTCTGGGCGGATGGTAAGATTACTAGCATCGTAATTGACTGCATCAATTTCAGCTTCAGGGGAGTTTTTCCAATTCTATTACGCTTTACTTTAGCGTAAATGCATTATGTGTGATCGTAAATGAATTACGCATAAGCATAATGTAATACGCTTAAGTATGGTATAATGGAAATCTAAATTACACTTAAGCATTGCGCATTAAGCTTAAATTTATGCTTAAGCATAATGAATTACACTTAAGCGTGATTAGCAATTAAATGTGAATTTTGCCTCCCATATGTGTACTATTGTTGTTTCGTACACTTTGCCCCACGTGTTTGGTTGTTTCGCACCATATATTTGGCCATTTCTCACCACATGTTTTGTCGTTTCCCACAACTGTCATGCGTTGCTTTTGAAAAAATACGTTGAAAAAGAACATACAGTAATACCCAAAGTAATTGACCCCTTAACCACACCAGGATTATGGAAAATAATTCAGGATTTAGTTGGAAATATGGCTTGTTGCTATTCGTTGAATGCTCTCATTGAGAGCTTTCCGATGAATGGCAACAAGCCATATTTCCAACTATATCCTGAAAAATTACCCATAATTCTGCTGTGGTTAAGTGGTCAATTACTTTGGGCATTACAGTATTAAGTTATCTGATGACAACGCACCAATTGGACACATTTTTTTTTAAATCCCAAATTGTGACAACAAAGTTCACGTTATTTAAAAAAAAACATATCAATAGACCCAGTCTAAATAAAATTAGACCGTGTTTCATTTCTTTCTTACGAGTCTGGATATCTATCAGACTGCAATATACCTTATACTAAATGATACGATTCATCCAGATTATACCGGTATGAAACTGGCCACTTGGAAGGAAACATTTATGGGGGGGGGGGGGGGAGACAACCCCACTGTGACATCGTCGCCACCTCCCTGACAGTCTGAAGTTAAAATGAACCTGGTTTCTCTATGAATGAGTGATTCACCGATAATTGTTAGATTTGGCCTCTCATAACAAAATGCATACATACACAAGCGTATGGTAATAGCGTATATGAAGACTGGAGAAAATTGCATACTAAAATAGGTTATCAGTACATACATGTATATATACCAATCACATGTATATTGAGTTTAAAAAAAAGTTTCTGAACCCCTTCGGTTGTAAATAGAATGCACTCAGTGATTCTGACTTCAAACTTGTGCCTCCTAATTATATAGGTTGATTGAGTTTAAAGGTTAGAAAATCAGTGCCCTCTCTTGAAATTATTTCTTAAGGAATAATCTCTGTTTCATATTTTGATTACAGTTTAAATATTCTTATTACAAGTTTTATATATTTTCCTGGGTATAAAATAATGTCCGGAAATGCTTCTATCAATTACTGTTCATTCTATTTAGAATTTTCTGGTATATATACTAGTATACCTACAAATAATTTGTGACATTTTACTGCTTGAGGAAATGTTTGGAGCATAGCAAGCAGGAAAATAGTAAAAAAAGATTGTCCCAACTGATTATCAATCAGTTGTAATATTAAATGATAGAAGCGTTTCTGGACTGGTGTCTTTGACAAATTGACTTATCATTATTATTTTATACCCTAGAAATTATAGAAAACAATTTAGGAAGAGATGATCCATCTTTAAGCCAATCGAGCAAAGTTGATCTATTTCTCCATTTCTCCATGTTCTTCTAATAGGTGATGTTTTTATCGAATATATTTGCACATTTTACCCACTGCCGCACTGCGAGTGCATTGGTCCCTTTAATATTTCATGTAAAAGTGGTGAAAACTGTAATATTAAACAAGAACAATAGCTTTAGTTAACACAAAATTCACTGAAATATTTTCACAGTGGGGTATCTGTGAGGAAAAAAATAGTTTTTTTCCTCATAGAATCTCCACATATATATTCAGACAGACAGATGGGGAGGGGTGTTGAAAAATGCTTGGGGAAAAGCTTGTAAAGAGGGAAAGAAATTGGTTGCGGGGCTCGGTGAATTGCAGAAATGTTCAAAGGTAAAAAAGTAACATACATGTCTGAATATATATTAACACCCCCCCCCCCCACCTCCAGAGCAAATTGAAATAATTTAAATCCATATACCCTGCTTTTCTCATGGCATTTTGTTTGGTGTTTTGGTGAATAAAATTAACTTATGACTGAGATTAATCCTTCAGTCATGATACTTTTCCAAAAATGACATTTTTTGTCTGTTTAACAAATGTTGGGGCATAAATAGAAAAAAACAATCAGTAGATAGTGCACTGGCTTAGAAGTTCAATACAAGTATTGTTAGCTTAATGCATTCTCTTATATATGCAAGGCATCCTATGGGAGACTAGCATATATAAGAGAATGCATTGGCACAGGTTTTCAAAAAAATTCATTAAAGACACGGTTGGCCTTGGCGGTGGGTATCCTGTGAAAATATCTCCACCCGTCAAAAACCGCCACAAACAGAAAGAACATCAAAATGTAGATAGACTTTGTCCGTATACAAATAAGAAATATCGCATAAACAGTATGTTATGGTCATATGTTTGACCATTGTTATGTAAACAAAAGCGTAAAAAGTTACTTTTCTTGTGTTTGTTTATATTATGACGGTAAACATAAAGAGCGTTCTTTGTTGGTGAATACCTGATATGGAACTAATAAAGAGCGTTTATGCCATTTGTGTGTGATTAGCCAGTAGCATTGTGTTGTCTTCTGTAACACAATCAGACTCTTGCTTATGTAAAATATATTAGGTCTTTATGATAACATGCTGTTTACGCGATGGTCATGGTATATATGAACGGAACTTTGTGCGTCTTACTGTTTTTCTGTTTACTATGTTTGGAACAAATATGAATATTTTCGACAATTAAGGCCGCACGTGCCTTTAAGCTCCAGTTATGGAAGGATTAATCATAAATAATGGTCTCCCATATGGCACCTTGTATATATAAAAGAATGCACTGGCTTGCATAGTCAAGATAAATGTTGTTAGGTCAATGAATTCTCTTAAATATGTGAGTCTGCCTATGGGAGACTGGCATATATAAGAGAATG
The DNA here is from genome assembly GCA_032622095.1 of Siphonodentalium dalli. Taxonomy (NCBI): domain Eukaryota; kingdom Metazoa; phylum Mollusca; class Scaphopoda; order Gadilida; family Siphonodentaliidae; genus Siphonodentalium; species Siphonodentalium dalli. Next base: position 138,261,122 of record CP136067.1, on the reverse strand, counting down.
CATTGGTATAGTGTTTTTGCAAAATTTCAGGAAGCTCCAGTCATGAAATGTGCAAAATTATTTGAACTTTCCTCTTAGAACACTTTAAATTGTAAAAAAGTTAGCATCGCAAGGTGTTTGGAAATCCCTTCAGTTTGTAAGTCTAACACACAATTTGTTCAAAAACAGTTTTGTTTTCATCATAGACTAATAAAGAAATCATGTTTTGTACACAATCTACATTGTAGTCAGAAAATTACTAAAACAATGAAAAGGCTGTTAATTTTTTTTCTAGTTTTTTAAATATCTGACCATCATATATTGAATTTGGCTCAGTGTGATACACTCCCATTCTTGAAAACACATAACTTGAAAAATCCTTACTCTTACAGATGGATTAATAATTATCTCTTTCTGTAACAATTTTTTTTATAGTTTCCTGTGTATAACATAATAAATATGAATCGAAGACCCTTGCCTGGAAACACTTCTATCAATTAGTATTATAATAGTATACAATCAATTTCCAGTATTTTAATGGTATCTCCGGCTTATTTTTATTATTTTATAACCAGTAAACTATACAACACATGTTAGAGGAAGAGATAATCCATCTTTAGTGAATCCGGAAATTTGTAAATGATTAAATATCTTCTGTAAAGTAGGAAATTAAAATCTACAAAACATGCAGTTGGAAGGACTTGGGAGACTCGAATATATAATATAACCATTTCTTGATGGGAACTGCGCTGGTGGAGCAATGAATCATGTGCCAGTGCATTCCCTTATATTTGCAGATACCATACTAGGTACCGGTAGCCTCACATATATACATGTAAGAGAATGCACTGGCTTACAAGGTCAAGGTAAATATTGTTAGGCCAATGTAATGTATTCTCTTACATATGCTAGGATCCCTACTGGAAACTACCATATATAAGAGAATGCATTAGCACATGGTTTTTTTGTAATATTTCCAATACTCCAATCATGGAAGGGTGAATGCTGCTACATTTTGTGTTGTAATTAATTTTAGTTCCGACCCTCCAGGTTTGGTATTTTGTCTCATAAATGAACCACATACAGTAATGCCCTAATTAATCGACTGCTTAACCACAGCAGAATTATGGGTAACTTTTCAGGATTTAGTTGGAAATATGGCTTGTTGCCATTCATCGGAAAGCCATATTTTCGACTAAATGCTGAAAAGTTACCCATAATTCTGTTGTGGTTAAGGAGTCAATTATTTAGGGCATTACTGTACTATGATGGTGGTGGTTCTGCTGAGTTTAGTAAGGCCAAATCAAATTAATGTTCTGTTTCTGAGACACTGCCACTTCATTATTATATGGGAGAGATTTCCGATGAATGGCAACAAGCCACATTTCCGACTAAATCCTGAAAAGTTACCCATAATTCTGCTGTGGTTATGGAGTCGACTAATTAGGGCATTACTGTAGTTTTGATTACTCTGACTACTGATGGTATACATGTACTAGAACCTGCCATAAATCATGAATAACATAGGTGAATCATGAGTACCGGATACAAAAAATAGAGGATAGAAGCCATGGTTATTTCACACTATTATAAATATGAAAATAATTACATTTTTGCTGCTGAAGTATTGTCCATAACTCCAGCTCATCAAGAAGTATGAGACTGAATTATATCAAAATATGTCATTTTGACAAAAAAATAATCAATTTGATGCTCAATGACAATTATTCTCAGTGAGATATATCATACAGTTCCAGGAGATTTCACTCCATTGTCACTATCCATATTTTCGAATCTGGTACCTGCTGGTACACAGAAAAATCACCTATTTGTTATTAGTATTCAGAATAGGAGTCTGGGGTCCGCCATGGGAGGGAGGGACATCATCAATATCATGAAGAGATATATTTAAGAAAACTTATTTTAAATGATTTATTAATAAGGTACTTAACACATGTATGAATTTTCACTAATGAATTAAATTTAATATAATTAAAAAGTCTGTCAATAACTGAATATCACAATTGACTGTCACTAGCTGTGATAGACTTGCAATTGAATTTATTAATTGAGTAATTGGCAATCATGAATATTTTTGTGGGACAAACCCCAGCTTCTGGCATGATTTAGTCCTTGTTTAAATTATTGTTGAATGTTGGGTCAACAGCCTGGAGCTACATGTATCTAGTTGAAATTGAAGAAACCCCCTCCCCTAGATCATGCCATGAATCTTTACTCTGCTTAGCGCCTGTAGAGATCTTATTCCATCAGTACAAAACTTGGGAACTTTTTTTATGTTTTGATAGGGAACTTTATAACATTGAACAAACAAGGCAGGGAACATATTTCTTTGTTTATAATTGTTCCTCGATAATTAACTTCAAAGTATGGGGGAAATTCCATGATTGTAAGTGCGCATAGCAAACTCACCCATCAAGTCTGTTAAATAATGTCATCTCGAGCTGGCACTTTCACCTACTTATGAATAAACTGTTAAGCGACAGGTATTAACAAAGAAATATATTCCCGTGTTATTTTTTCAGCTTTATAAGGTTCCCTATCAAAATCTCAAAAAGTTCCCAGGTTTTTCACTGGTACAATATGATTTCTACGGGCATTAGCATCTGTGAGGCCAAATTGCCATTTAGTAATGAAGTGCGCTTAAGTGCAATTAATTGCACTTGAGCGCAATTAATTGCACGTAAGCACAAATAATTACACTTAAGCAGAATTACTTGAACTTATCATTGTTCTTAAGGCAATCATTGATCTTAAGTGCAGTCGATTGCGCTTAAGCATAGTAATTTGTTCTTGAAAACATAATTATTTGTGCTTAAGCGCAATCAATATTGCTGTGCGCAATCAATTGGATAATCTTAAGCGCATTTCATGGTTATATGTCACTATTATATAAAACACCCCTGGTGAATAAATAGGTTTATCCATAACTCAACCTTAGTTCTTACTGACATATCACCTCTTGTTTTCATTAGTTTGGATGGGTAGGGAGCAAGTCTAAGTTCGTTATTGATATGGTAGACTCGCGATAGCATTACCTTCTGTTTTAGTTCAGGCAATTCGTGATAGCATTGACTTCTGTATTAGTTGGTGCAACTTTGATTTTCGAGTATATACCGGTATACATGTGCACCATATAATATGAGGGAAGCAGGTCCTCAGTGACACCATATTCGCGCTACAGTTTATGACATGGACATACTATAGATCTGTGCAAGAGACGCTAATTTAATAAAACTACCAGAGCTCGAGGAGTGAGACACCAAAGCTCCCGGAATGAAACACATATTTTTGGGACAAGGATGCTGATAATATGACAATATTTAGAGTTTTTTCACCCGATTTAAGTATACAATATGAAGTGAGCAAACCCTCATACAGTGACACCACATTATTGCTATATGACCATAGCTATGGCCCAAATCTGTGCAAAAATTCTTTAAAAAAATTATATTAAAACATACTAGAGGAGACATCCATTTTTTGGATATAAGGGATGCTGATAATTATATGACATTATAGATTATCTTTGATTGTTGCACACTATTATACAGTTAGAGGTAACTGTACTAGGCTTATTTAAAAAGGTTAAAATTAGCACATGCTCTTCTTGTGATGCTAGGCGATACTCCAGGTTATGACAATTAATATTTTATGGGTAGGTTAGATAGTAGTTACAATTAATTGCACTTGAGCGCAATTAATCATGCTTAAGTGCAACTCATAATGCTTAAGCGTGAATGCCCTATTTGTACTTAAACACAATATTTTATCGCACTTATGCACAATCGTTTGCCCTTAAGTGCAATAAATTTTGCTTAAGCGCATTCAATTGCACTTAAGCGAAATTCAATATAAATGTGAATGTGGCCTCTCATAATCATATTACCCAGAGTAGATATCATTGATGGCATGATCTACACTTCCCCCAACAACAAAATATATCTAATATTGGGCCACACATTTTGAAATTAGTCATTTTAATACTATACGGGTCACTGTTGAGACTTGTTGAATTTGAATCTGCAGGGCCTGTATGTAGTCAGTGTAGGCCTAATGCAGCCAGTCCAATCCAAAGCCAGACATGCATATATAGCTTAGTACATTTCAGTGTCAAATTGCACTTGCTACATGTACATTAGTCTGACGCTATCTACCACACTGTTTTTTTTAAATCTGCGTGTTTGAACGATTGGTTCTCCAACAGGTCCCATTGAGACCCGAGTCACTCGGCACCTTTGTCATCAGGCTGAGAATTCCCGCTGTTGACAATATTCAATTACAATGTCAACAACACACGAACTTATTCGAAACGAGTTTTGACCAGTTTTCCAGGCAATAATCGTTGAATTCATATGTGACGACCCAACATTCCCATTCAACGCACCATACACCGAGTTAAAACTCCGATAATCTAATTCAAATATACGTTCTAACTAGGTTTTAATTAATTTACTTCGTCTTGAGAATGAGAGTGGATTTATTATTCCCAAGTCGTAAAAACAATCGTCTCAAATTGGTGACGAAAGGTCGCCGACCAATCGGATCGCGCGGATTGGAATTGTGGCTAAAAATAGTTATCTGCGGGATTCCGCCGTATATATATATATTATTGCTTCAGTCAATCGGGGTATATTGGTGAATACTGTTGTGTCACTTTAAACTGGTTATTAATGACTTGAAAATTTGCAATACCTCCTGCGTATGTGTCATCGCATCCACTCAGTATTCTGGTATATCCTTGTATATATGCCATCATTACTTTAGTATATATGATTGTGATTACATTTCTTGAGCACTTATGGCAATAGTATTTAGTATGTATTGCTATGAAACCATCATTATTGTTATTACCGGTATCTCAAAAGTATTTATTATTTTCATATTGTATTTGATGATGTTTTTGTTTTGTTTTTTGTTTGTATAAATGAGGGAATTTGAAATTGAATACTTTCCTGTTATCACATCGGATAAGTTACACAAAACGCTCCAATTACATGACTGCCTGTGTACTATAATGTGTATACAGTCATATTACAATGTACTATTTAAAAAATGTGATAAAGATTCAAACTATATGCCAAATGCTATGGAATACTTCATTTCTCAACATGCGCATATTATAAGACTTTTATCATTTTTACTTCCATGTGAGTAAATAGCTCCAGTATAATAAATTTATTCTTACTAATATGATATCTAGTATATGTTCGGCATAATATAAATACGAGATATTAAAAATATGACATGAACCTATGCTTGTAGGGTGGAAGCAACTCATCGGATTTTATGGCGCGTATCATCATTATTACTTGCGAGCATATTATGCTCATTTATTTTTGCCTTAATTATGGTTCTACCACTGAGTTGTCAAATCCAACCGAAGTTCCTTGCTATGAAACGAACACCATCCATTGGCCTGCGACCCTCTCATTTTTCACCAAAAATATCCTTATAGCCAACCATGATTGGGGTTAACCAGGTAAATGATGGATCATGGAATCAAACACAGCCACCATTCTGTGATTTTCTTGATGATGCATACGAACTAAACGACGACAATTATAATTTATATAACAGGACAACATGTACCTACCACTTTCCGAGTGAATTCAATTCTATACAATTCAAATTTTTCATTAAAGCTCTTCCATATCAACTGTCAAAGCCTTAATGCTCATTGGTTATCATTTCAAGATCTCATAAACAGTATGACAGACGGCGTGGACTGTTTCGATATTATTGGGATATCTGAACTATTCAAAATTCCAGATAATGTCAATTATGACCTAAACGGATATCACTCACTATTAAACAAATCGAGAGCAGACGGTGATGATTGTCATGGTGGTGTTGGTCTCTATATCAAGGAAAGAAAGTCTTACATATACCATACGAGATGACCTTACAACATTTGTACCACATGTATTTGAATCGCTATTCATTGAGATAAAAAGGAAAGGGGGAAAACCGTACATAGTGGGAGTTATATACAGACCAAATACCCCTCCCCGGGCAGATATAGATGAATTTAACTCAAAATTGCTTGAACTAATGAAAACAATTAATAATGAACACAAACAAACATACCTATTTGGGGACTTTAACATTGATCTCATGAAACACAATGAACATACAAAGACACATTAATCGAAAATTTATTTTCGCAAGGATTTGTACCGACTATTACCAAGCCAACTAGGGTTACAGAATATACAGCTACTATCATTGACCACATAAATGTGAAAAAGTGTGTCCAACTTCTCCAGTGGTATCATAGTAACAGACTTATCTGATCATTTTGGTATTTTTTATTGCGAGTATGGCGATAAAGTAAAATTGAGAGATAAGGAGCCACTTAAAAGACGAATTTTGTCTTGTGAAAATTTGGGAAAATTAAAAACTTTACTTTCCAACTGCACATTTAACAGTATATATTCTTCAAATAATCCAAATGATGCTTATGGAAAATTCTCTGAATTAGTCCGAGCTATATATGAAACCTCATTCCCCATAAAACTAATACAAGCGAATAATAACAGAACCAAGAAAAATCCTTGGATGACCAGGGGCTTATTAATTTCATCAGAAAAGAAAAGTAAACTCCTGAGAAAGAAAATCAATAATCCCACAGCACTAAATAAATCAAAGTACTAAAAGTACGCCATCATATTCCAAAAAGTTAGAAGATTAAGTCAAAAACTATATTACGATGAAATACAAGAGGAAAACAAACAAAATATGAAAGGTACATGGAAAATATTGAATAAGGTACTTTTAAGAACAACAAAGTACGAGATTAGTAAAAGGTTTATAACCTCCGAAGGAAACGAACTATACAACCCCCAAGATATAGCAGATGAGTTCAACTCTTACTTTTCCAATGTGGCAACTGAATTACTAAAAACTTGCGAATCAACCACTACCTCTTTTGATAAGTACCTGGGAGATCCTAGTCCTGATTCATTGTTCTTTCACCCAACTGATGCACATGAACTCATGAACATCACCAAGACTATGTTAAATAAAGTGAGCACAGACCATAATGGGTATTCGATGAAAACTATGAAATGTATTATGCCGTTACTCTCAGAAGCGATTGCTCACATTATTAATCTTTGCCTTTGTCAGGGAATATTTCCAGATGAGATGAAAATAGCCAAGGTTATTCCGGTGTATAAATCTGGTGATAAAACTAATGTAAATAATTATAGACCAATTAGCCTGCTGCCCATATTTTCTCACACTTGTCGAGAAAATAGCGTGCAAACGACTATTGAGCTTTGTGGAAACTAAAGATATATTATATGCACATCAGTCTGGTTTTCGAAAAAATAGATCTACATCTCAATCAATAATGAGACTAATGAAAGCGATTGGCAATAGTAATGACAAAAAGACTAAATATAGTATACTAGCCATGTTTTTAGATTTTTCCAAGACATTTGATACGATAGACCACGACACGCTCTTTATAAAATTAGAACATTATGGAATTCGAGGAGTCACCAACAGATTCTTTAAAAGCTACCTTGAGAATAGGAAACAGTACGTACATTATTGTGGAAAAAATTCAACGCCATCGAGAATTAAAATAGGAGTGCATCAGGGATCCATACTTGGACCTATTTTATTTTTACTCTATGAGAACGATATGCCAAATTCTACACATGAGAACATGTTAGTATTTGCTGACGATACTACTGTTTATATCTCAGACAAAAATATAACTCAACTCTATAACAAATCAAACAAAGCTTTACAGTCTATTCAAGAATGGTGTAGAGCCAATAAATTAATACTGTATACTTCTAAAACCAAATATATGATTTTTAACGCAGCAAAGAAATTCCATAACGCTGTTGATAGAAGCATTATCCTTAATGGAAACAAAATCGAACATGTTACTAACACATCTGAAAGTCCCACCTTTAAACTTTTAGGGATAGTACTGGACGAAATGTTGACCTTTAAAGATCACATAAACTACGTTAGTTCAAAACTACGGAAAACGTTATACACAATAAATAAAGTCAAACATTTTCTGCAACGATCTGCACTAAGAAAAATATATCTTGCGCTGATAGAAAGTCACGTAACTTATGGTATAGAAGTATGGGGGAATTCATCAAACGCAAGTAAACTCTTTAAAGTACAAAAGAGAGCGATTAGAATTATTGAAGGGGCCACATATAATTTTCATACTGATCCACTGTTTAGCGCAACAAGAACACTCAAACTATATGACATACATGTGCTTCGAACAGCCCTCTTCATTTATGACTGGAAACACGAGCTCACACCAACTTCCATGTCTGACTTTCTTGACAATGATATTCGTGTTGGTGCTAGGAGGGCTTATGATATAGGTCACAAGAAACCGCGAGTAGATTTTACTGCAAAACTCCCACTGCATCACTACCCCAGCCTATGGAACATACTCCCCAAAGAAATACGCGGAATCCTCGAAATGCATTCAAACGTAGACTAATAAACCATTTCCAAACCATGTATTGTCTGAACACTAAATGTGATAACCCTTAAGTTTTTTCTCCGACTGCAAAATGAAATAATAGACACCTAACTACTCCCATAATTTCAAAACCCCTACATAAATTATATATCCCTTATAGAAACCATGGCACCATTCAAAATAATTTGATCACTAAAATCCCTTATTCTCTATTTTGTGTCTTGATCCATCATTCTTCAACAAAAACAAAAACATTACATCCACACATCTATTCACTATATAAATATGTGCATGGATTCCGGCTGGGTTTGACAAATCGGTGGTTATTGGCCTGGGTGATTCCAAGAAGACGACCATGGAGGCCATGGCATCGCCCGGATAACACTTATTTATAACATGTATTAATTTATATTACACATGTATGTTTTATTTGTTATCCAATAAACAATTAGTTAGTTAGTTAGTTAGTTATAATGCATAATGTTAATAAATGACATTAAGACTGAGTGGGCATTAATTATAATTTATACACGTACTGGTCAGCTGTGTTGAAATATGATATCATTAGCCTTATTTATTATTATATTATAGCAATAGCATTATTTTTTGTATGATCATTTATTACTGCTATCATAAAGTAAAGAGGTGTGAACAACTGAATATTACATGGTTTGCCAATGTAGGTACTGGTGAGTGGTGTGGTACTGCATGGGAAATATCCCAATATAAAATATTTCATACCAGTAACCTGTAAATTATTTATAAATTAAAATTAAATGCTTCAAATTCTGTATCATTTCAGGAGTGGACAGATATGTCAATGGCAACACCTTCATAATATTGGTGGGTCATAAAGTTACGTGTGCAACATGCGTGAGCCGAAAATAATCCAGAGAGACAGAATGAGATGCAGAATGCAATGATGTGTTCAAGATAAAGAAGGAATTGAACTATACTTGTGCGAAAATCCGGGATAAAAAACTAGCTGATGTCTCATTGACTGTCAAGGAAAGAGCCACAAATGATTAATATTTATAAGTTCATCATTAAATTAATTATAAATTACAAACATTGTCTCTCTATCACATGCCACATGGTAGTTATCCACACTAAGGCAACACTCATGTTCATATGCACATTGTGTGTCCCCGGGACTGTCCCATCCAGTCTGAAAAGTATAATCTAGCTCCCAATAGCATTTCAAGATCCCATTCAGCTTCAGTAACTGTACTTCTATAATGGAAATGGACTATACGTATGTTATCCTACTAGTATATTTTACAAATTATACCATAATCATTAACTATTTTATAACTGTATGGATTATCTCGCTCAGTTTCAAAATAGCCTATACATTGGACAGAGATACCCTTTACATTCATGTTTAGGTTAATTCATATAATAAGACCACAAACACACCTGTTTGTTGAACTTATTAGATGAAACCCCCTACTGTGACCCAAATATACAAATGGATCATGGAACTCAAATAACTACTAATTGATTATTCATTTATATAAATATACATGATATGTCTGGCATGTCTGTTTTTTTCAGGATGAAATTGTAATATATAATATATATAAAAGTTAAAAAGTTCCCGGACCCCGGTTGAATCGGGCTAGTGATTCAAATGGGGAGGACCTGACACATATATCCATTTATTAATTGCGGAAACGTACGTATGTACGTTTATAATAAAAATCACTCTGCATTTTGCGAAGCAGTATCCATCCAATACTTGCACCAGCTGATCGAGGAAAATTACAAAACTAAATCCCCACTACACGTAAGATATCAGAGTAAACAAACCTCAACGCAAAATGCACAACTTGCCACAAGACAGTTTGTTAGTTTTTCATAATGCCATAAACAACATCGAATTGCGGGCACTTTCTGATTCAGGAAAACCTATCTTGAACAAAATCGCATTCTTAGTCATTCAGTTAATGTCACCTAAAATGCATAATGTTACAAAGTTAGTATAAAGTAGTTTTATTACGTATATCTCTCCCCAATCTACGCGAACTCGATGTAAATATAACGTAAAATTATCTCCCTCTACTTTTCTGAACTACCTTAACGCTTGAGGGCCAAAGCAATGGCGACGCCCAGTAGCGTTACAGATTGATAACCATCAGTGCGACGTCTATCCTATTTTTAATCTATGGTCTTATCGAGTCATCAAGGGAGGTAAACCCTGCATGAAGCTTGTGGATCTTCCTTAAATTCCAGTATCAGAGTAAGAAAAGGACGTCGGAATTTTTATAGACAACCAGTTGAAATTTGATAAAGATGTGAACGAAGTCATTCTCAAGTCAAACCGAGTTCTCGGCCCAATTAGAAGATCACTCGCTTATAAAGAGAAAGATGTTATTGTGCCACTAATAAGACCACTGATGAGGACAGAGTATGGCAATAGAATTCGAAATTCACGACTGATCAAACATTCCAAAGCGCTGTAAGGTGTCCAAAGGAGAGCTAAGAAGCTTGCTCCAAAAGTATGCCAGCTGTCATACTGCGCTGCGAAAAGCTTCGAAAATTGTGTCTTTTGTCATTATAATACCGTAGATTGAGTGGAGACCTGATTGAAACATACAAAATTATGCGGGGACACTATAGTATCCATGTTGGTGAGAGGTTTGAAAGAAAGACTGATACGAGGACGAGATGTCACATATATAAGATCCAGACTAATAGATGTAACAAAGACGTTGGGTTACACAGCGTGTTATCAACCAGTGGAATGACTTGCCAGAGTTTGTAGGTAAAGCTGAGGACATCGAGACATTTAAAGAGTTATTAATTAGATACACAACTATGGGATATCAGATACCACTTTGATGAGTGACCACAAACGTCTGTTAACACACTTTAAATCTATATCCGGCCAAAAGACATGGTGACTTATACTCGAGAGCCATGATGTATTATGCATTGTGTAAAAAAAATGTTCTCTCACAGAAATCATGGGAGACACGAAAACTAAACGTCGTTTAGAACGGGATTTCAAAACATGTGTACCCTTCAGCAATATTTTTGGTGAGAGTGACCCTTGGTTCACGATTAGAATGCGAAATATACTTAATCTGGGTTCACGGTTAGATAACGAAATATATTTAATCGGGGTTCACAATTAGATAGCGAAATATACTTAATCTGGGTTCACGGTTAGATAGCGAAATATATTTAATCGGGGTTCACGATTAGAATGCGAAATATACTTAATCTGGGTTCACGGTTAGATGGCGAAATATACTTAATATGGGTTCATATTCAGAATGCGAAATATACTTAATCTGGTTTAACGATTAGATAACGAAATATACTTAATCGGGGTTCACGATTAGATAGCGAAATATACTTAATCGGGGTTCACGACTAGATGGCTAAATATACTTAATCTAGGTTCACGATTAGATGGCGAAATATACTTAATCTGGGTTCACGGTTAGATGGCGAAATATACTTAATCGGGGTTCACGATTAGATAGCGAAATATACTTAATCTGGGTTCACGGTTAGATGGCGAAATATACTTAATCGGGGTTCACGATTAGATAGCGAAATATACTTAATCGGGGTCACGATTAGATGGCGAAATATTCTTAATCTGGGTTCACGATTAGATAGCGAAATATACTTAATCTGGGTTCACGGTTAGATGGCGAAATATACTTAATCGGGGTTCACGATTAGATAGCGAAATATTCTTAATCGGGGTCACGATTAGATGGCGAAATATTCTTAATCTGGGTTCACGATTAGATAGCGAAATATACTTAATCGGGGTTCACGATTAGATAGCGAAATATACTTTATCGCTTAATCTTAAACATGTTGATTTGAAACTTCATCGCCAGCGCTGGAGGGCGAGACGGCTTGGAGTTGTACCAAAAACTGACTGAGCCACCGAGGCCCACAAGAGTTGACAAAATCAATGGATTGTTATATATTTGAGAGGTCGAAAATATAACTTTCATTTTTCCTAATTAGCCTTTTATGTATCAAGAACTTCCAGTATTAATAATAATTTCACAAAACAATATAATCACCAAATAGCTTATCTCTGTCTTTCCATCTGTTGTCTTTGTTCTATGAGAGGAAGCTTCTTTTGTGTCACAATGTTAATTGCAGCCACAAATAATCAGCTCAACGAAAACGCTTGTTCTGTCCAAAGTTTCACTGATCAGCAGTCATGACATGAAAGTTCTCAACTATAAAATATTGTTTATGGGTAGTTGTTTTTCTAAATGAAACTAGAGGTGGAGGTGTGACTGTCCCAATGGGACTAAGGATACCCCCCCCCCCGTGTTTTAAAAATACTAAGATGTTTCACATGTCAGTAAACATTTAGGTAAAATAATAAAATAAAAGTCGAAAAAGGGGAATAACTCCACCAAAAAATGTCGGACAGACGTCATAATCGCAGGTGCACAGGTTCCCATGGTACTGAATATCTGTGCCAAGTTTTTGAAAAATTTTACCTAAAAATGTAAGAATAAAAGCTCGGACAAAATTATACATGTTGCGAATATTTCCTAAGTCGAAAAAGGGGGGATAACACCACACAAAAAAAGTCCGAAAGACGTCATAATCGCAGGTGCACAAGTCCCCATGGTGGTTGATGTCTGTGCCAAGTTTCACGGAAAATGATCATAAAACGACTGAGTAAAACTCCGGACAAATTTGTGTCTACGGACGGACGGAAGACGGACGACGGACGGACAAGCTGATTCCAGTATACCCCCCACAACTTCGTTGCGGGGGGGGGTATAAATAAGTTCAATCTCTCTCACGAGTTTCAGCTAATGATATTCAGATATATCACATATAGAGGATCTTCAAATCGTCCCCAGTATATAGTGGAATTTACAAAACGAGTCCAGTAAATTAGGTCTGGACCGAGCCTTTGGCGAGGTCTAGACCTAATTTACTGGACGAGTTTTGTACATTTCGCTATAAACTGGGGACGAGTTGTGGATTTTATTTATTACATGATCCAACACCTAGACAAAACATACTTAAATCAACAAATGAGACGCAAAACTAACATCTTCTATAAGGCATGCTATGTCGTTTCTCGTAACTATGCGTTGTTTGCCTCGTAAAGAAATAGTCCCAGATAAATAAGGACTCTTTGGCATATTTAATGGCGTATATTAAATGACAAATCTTTTCAAACTATTCATTCATTATAGTTTGTTGGAAAAAATAATACGTAGTGTGCGGAATATAACACAGGCGAACGTTTAATATCACAATTTATAAAATAGGTTTATTGAATGGAGTAAGGGTGGGATCATGTAATGAATATATAAACTGCACTATTGACAAAAGTCTAATTTACATAAGTTATTGGTACACGTGCATGAATAGAGAAATTTTGAATACTTATTTCAAAAAATTGTAGTAAATTGGGTTATTGTCTCCAACAAGTTGATGGTTCTTCAATATTGTGTTACAATAATTGCTTATACCTAATTTCAAAAAGACACTTAAAACAGATTTTGAGAAAAGCAATTTTGAAATATGTGGAAATGTTGCCAAAACGTGCGTCTGGCCCTTAAACTCTAAAAATAGAATTATCACATATTAATAACTGAGTGCTGGTTGTCTGTCCATATTTCACACCGCGTAAACTAAAATCTTCCTCTACGCAGATTGGCGTCCTCTAAGACACAATGAGATTTGTTTTTGTCTAAATCTCTCAGAGCTAAATTCAGCTCTGTGGAGATTTTTTAAGTTACGAAGATGAAAACGATATGAGCGCTTAAGTGGGACGATATCCACACCGTATCACCGATCCGGATTACCACCGGTCACGATGCGGATCACTACCGGCTGTTTTGACAAAAGCGTGCCACGTGGCATCATTGTAGTTGGATCATTTTCGCCCTACATTCTGTGGAAGGTGTGAAGATTTTCTCCCTTCGTGTATAGGAGTAACTGGGCTAGCGGAGGACGCCGATAAATCTGATAAGTATACAATATATGTTCACTTATTCTTATATTTGTAACACATGTTTACCATTGTGTTTCATTATTTCGAGCAGTAGCTGATATGGATGGTTCATGTTTTATTTCTTTATGCGGTATTCTCGTGGTACGAAAAGATAGAACATTTACTAAGTCATTCGCCTAATGTACACGTTTGTATGTTCGATTTGTGGCCATCTGGGACGTTTTGAACATAGATACCCATGAAATGAACGGGTACGGATTTGTACCGGCAGATAGTGAACGGTGTCGATCCGCATCCTGTTTTTTGGAACCCATGAGTATGGAAATCGATACTACGCGTTTAATTTACATTCAACTTGACAAACCATATTGCCATTTTGTACAGTTATGGACATTCTTGTATACGCAACAGAAATAAGAGAAAATTCCATGCATTTGCATCATGTATTGTGCCAAAGAAGATAAATAATGGGCCACGTGCAACTAGATCCTAGTAACATATGCTACCTCTAAGGTTATCGTAGGCGATTATTTTATATTTTCTTGGCGTGGCCATTTTCTAATGTATGTAAGAAAGACGGCGGCAACAAACTGTGTGTGGGTTACATTCAGATATATAATATAATTAACGTTTTAGTCGACCTACCGTTACACAAATTGCCACTTTCAGCCGGTAGTGATCCGCATCGTGACCGGTGGTAATCCGGATCGGTAATACGGTGTGATATCTATTGCTTCCAAAGATAAAACAGTGTGACGAAAACTATTGTATGTGTTTAGTCGCGTAGAGTCAAGTTATGTATAGGATAATGGCTAAAAACTGTACATCATTTCAATGCCGTAGGCCGAGATCGTTCCATTCGCTGAAATAATGTATAGATTGAAGCTATTATTTGACTTAAAACATGGCCGAGTCCATTTGTTTGACGTGTCACCGCTTATCAGGATGGAGTAACCCGAAATTGGGTCAAGACACCAGAGTTGAACCATGTGTTCGCCCCGATCCACTCGCTCATTGGCTGAACGGATGGCGTGACATCTTAACCCATTGTCAACTTAATGGACAGGCAGTACCCCATTGCGCTTCCGACCGTTACAAGAAAATGACGTACTGACAATGAGCTCCTTCCGCGATAGATTTACGAATATCATCGGGAGTTTTGTCCTTACATTTCGGCATTTGTATTAAATTATATATGCGGCATATTTCGGATTTTGCGGAAAATATACATTGAATGGCAGATTGGTGCGAGCGGTATGCATAATCGGAGATTTGGCGATCTTGTTTGAGATCGCGAGTAATACTGAAGATCGAAGGAAGGACTACATTTACATGTAAATTATTATGTTAGTTTAGGTTTTTATCGTGATGGGTGCTACAACATGCCATCGAAAACGGAATTAGATTTGAGAAATATTAACAGTTGAAAATGCCTATTCGTGAAACGACATGCCTGGAATTTGAAGTTATACACCCCCTCACATCAACCATTCTCTCGTGTTCTAGCAACCAATAAGAGCGATATTATACTTGAAAACCGTTGTCTATAGATAGCAACGTGTATATATTATGGTAGCATACATACAATTCATAAAAAATGAAATCGTTCACAGTAAAATAACCGTTCATTAAATTGGATATTAATCTTCCGTTATTAAAATAATGGATCGTTGTTTGTAAAATAATGTACGATCTCGACAATAACCATCCATCATCCTATAAACTGGATTCGATTAACAAAGGAGTGACGTCTTGGCCATGTTTTAAGTGGAAACAAAGTGAATTCAGTGTGTTAGCAAACAAATTATTAGTGTGAACTAAATTTAGCTCTGATAGACGTCCTTAGAGGATGCCGATCTGCTTAGTTTACGCCGTGTGCATTTGACTTTATTGATTTATAGTCCGGTTTCAAACACTCCATTCGCCCAGGCACCGCCGCAGATCTGGTTTGCGTTGCCTGAACATTGCATGTTGCAAGATGTTTCTGGCAGCGGTCCGTAATAACCATAACTCATGCCGCAGTGACAGTATGTACTGAACTGCACGGTTGCATAGCGGTATCCTGAAAATAGACAACAATGTTTGATACAATAAGGCTGCATATGGGCATAAAGTAAGAGGGCGTGCCTATGCTGGTTATGTATTGGTAGTCGAGAGGTAGCGTACTGATCTCTCGTGCTAGCGGACCGGGGATTGCAACCTGGTCAGGGTATTCTGACAAAAAAACATAACTCTGTCAGATACCAAGTTTGTCAGGCTGAAAAGTCTCATTCGAGCTCACTGAATAAAAATTCGAATGCAGAAATGCCGACTTCCCCCATTACAACATTTGTCCAGGTATGTTGTCGTGGTGCAGTACGCTGTCCGATCGGGCGCGGACACTAATGGCTGACCCGTGTACACGCCTCGGTGTGTGCACGTTAAAGAACGCTATACTGGAGTCACCACAGGGTTAAAATGTTATTCGGCCATCGTAGCACCTGGGCCGGCTTATAATTGTTAGTAAATGACATCGAGCTTTCATGTGAAGAAAAAGGAAAAAGAACGAAAAAAAAAAGGAAGAAGAAAGTGTTTGGGACGGGTCCTACTAAAACCAGACCGCACCGATCGACCGCACCGTCCCGATGGGTCTGAGCGAGATGGTTCGGGTACTATCGTGCAGAATACATCTGTATGTACCACAATTCCAATCCCCAAGTCGATATATCAAGCGGAAACGGCACTGTTAACCCCTAACATGTGGCCGATTCCGCCAGGTACGCGACATCAAATAAGGCACCGACCGCACCTCTCCTAGCTGTCTGACCACGGGAATGGACATCATATCATGCAGCGAATACCCTTCAGCATCCATGGCCGATCGGGCATGTTGCTAGCGTTACTGGAAATGAATATATTATCCCATACGCTGCAGTCGAATTCGCATTTCATGTACTCAAAAACACAGAATATATATAAATAATAAACAACTTTTAGCTGTATCCAAGTGTGCCTACCTGCTAATCAAGCTAGATGAAACATCACAATTGATACATTTGACACCCGAAACTACCAACGTATCCCAATTTTAAGACTTTGAAATTTCATGTTTCCCCAGATTTGATGTAAACATGTGTCACAAATTGGCCCAATAAAGCATCTCGTGGATTGGATATCTTACAACCAGACCAGATGGCAGGCAGATCACAACACAGGGATTATCTTGATTAGATTAGTCTGTCTGACACGGGCAACCGACCACCCATCGGATTGGATTAGGTCGCATGTCCACTGGAAGTGATCTCTTTACAACAGTATGATACACACTTGTGAACATGGCTCTCTGACTGCGCTGACTCTTTTCAATCACTGTTGACACATTTGAAAGTCGAGATTGCATATTCCTTTACTGCGATCGCCCTGCTATATGTTGTTTATTCGAAGGAATCGTTCAGAGGATTAAATTTCGAT
Source organism: Siphonodentalium dalli (assembly GCA_032622095.1). Classification (NCBI taxonomy): domain Eukaryota; kingdom Metazoa; phylum Mollusca; class Scaphopoda; order Gadilida; family Siphonodentaliidae; genus Siphonodentalium; species Siphonodentalium dalli. Next base: position 138,243,237 of record CP136067.1, on the reverse strand, counting down.
GGCGTAAGTCGAACGCACAACATACCTATCGTATTGAACTCTCTGACTGCATCTAGAACACCGGCCGCACATCATATAGCTGAATTCTGATATGTTGTAAACCCTCGTGACAATTTTAAAATATCTAGGAAATTAGACATTCCAATTTTACTACACCATAGTAATGTGCATAGAAGCAGGACAATATATACAAGAAAACTAAGATGCATGCATCAGGTCGGCCGTGAACTATCTACCATAGAATTGTTGTAGCTATCGATTATACATTTTGAAACACCTGTCTGTATGTATGTGTGTATGCGTGAATGCATGTGTGTATGTGTTATAGACTCTAACACTGCTCGAATTTGGTATTTAACGTGTCAACTTGACCTCGCTCATAGGCATGTTTCTGGACCTTGACCGATCCGACTAAAAATTTGTGTGTAGGACTACTTCGATCCCGGGAGCAATATGGACGGGTCCAATTTCACGTGGGACCATGTTCTCGAACGTGCTGATATAGGCATGTTTCTGGACCAATTGAACAATAGTTTGGCCAGACGCTGTATATACTGGGTACTGTCCAGATGGAGGCGATCACAAAAAAAATCCCTAACTAGCCCGAACGAAGTCGAGTACATCAGCTAGTTTAATATATATTTTGGACATTTGTCTGTCTGTTTGTCTGTTAGCTATGGCCGGGAAAACTGCCGGACAGATTTGACGAAATTTGATACCTAGGGGAAATTATTTCCAGGGAGTATTTTGGACGGGTCAAATCTTGATCCCGACCTGACTTTGACATTCAAAAAGATCAATTCAAGGTCAAATCTGGTAAAACGGAAGTATTTCAACGAAATTTGATACCTACTGTTACTTTTGTCCCAGGAGTGTTTCGGGTGGGTCAAATCATGACCCTGACCTGATCTTGACATTCAAAATTGTCAATTCAAGGTCAAATCGGGTATAAAGCCGGGCGGATTTCGACGGGTACTTTTGTCGTGACTTTTGTCCGGGGAGTGTTTTGGACGGGTCAAATCGTGACCCCGACATGACCTTCACCTTTAAAATAGTCAATTCAAGGTTAAATCGCGCATTTCTCCGAAAATCAGAGGGGAACATCCCGGACGAAGTGGGGTCCACGAGCTACTATTATATATTTCTAGATTTAGTTACAAACTAAATACCTGTATATTGTACAAAGAAATGTTTGACAAATATATCTGTATCAATATTACCATACGGGTCATTAAAATAGATACGACGAAACAAATTTTGAAGGGTGCATGTATCAGGTAAATTTTTATATTTCAAATGATGACAGGAATGCAGAAAGTTGAAGTACCTACGTAATACTGGCTATCCGCATGAAGAGATATACATGTATATAAAAACCAGATGAGGGATATGTCTGTACAGTTGCTAAACAATTCAGTCATGCAAAAGAGGATCAAAGAGTAAGATACCAAATTGCTGCCTGTGGTAATGTTTTTTAACGAAATTCGGGAAAATTAGATTACTCTCACCCTGGTTATCCAGAAGATAATTGTGGAATCTGATGACGATCGGACAAGGGGTCTCGTCTGTAGGATCAACCAAATTATTTAGCCATAAAAATAGTAAAATTGAAGATCACCGCTGGCAGTGATGTCTTCACAAGGACAGTTTGAGAACAAAATATGGCTCACATCTAGCGGTGACCCAAAATATCCACATAAGAAAAAGTTCTCCAATAAAAGCTGGCTGCAGGGTGCGCCAATTGATTCAAATTCGAAATTTAGCAGGGTGTACTGCTTGTGGCCATGTTTTCCCCGCAAATTTGATAGACTGATGGACAAAACCACTGAATCCGTTGAATCAATATACATGTATACATGGATTAATTTATATGCATTGTTATACACAGTACTGGTATATAAAGGTACTGAAAATAACTATATTACTAGTATACACAAAATAAACCATATATCATGGCTATGGGTTCTAATATCCGAACATGACAGCTGAGAACTTGGTGTGAATTAAAGAGTGGTGGTTTCTCAAGCATATCTAACCCTCCACGTTAGAAACATGCCATTAAATGTCATAAGTATAATCTAGCTTGAGGACAGAAGTGATCCATAAAACCCCCTTAATTCAACCAGGTCCTCGCGCGATGTATGATCGATCACATGATGATCTAGGGAGATTAGAATTGATGTATAAAAACAGCACTGCATGTAAATATAAAATAAAATAGTGCTACATCTTATTACAGATTATTGCCATATATAATCAGTGATTATACAGACAGTCTGACAAAATAAAGTTTCAGTGACACTCTATCCGAAGAGGGGAATAATTTCATCTGTTACAGTCAATGGAGCAATTATGAATCTGGAAAGGTGAAATTTCTAAGTAATACTAGATATCGACATGACGCGATAAAATATAACGTAAATGCAATATGGCCGCTGGCGACCATTTTTTCCTATGAAATTAAAAAAATATTTGATAGCTCTCATCTGATAGATCAATATCAAGATAAATATGAAGTTTGGTGATGATCGGATGAGTGAAGTGGGCTGTGGTCTGTGCTAAACGGTTTAGTAATGCTTGAAAAGATTCTTACCTTAATATTTGTATGTTCACTTTATAAACTTCACTGAGTCATCTTTGTCATGTATTGAGTTTGATATCTTTTGTTATCAGTTTATAAATCATATATGGCTCATGTTTGTTATTTTAATTTATGTGTTTATTATCATTAAATAAAGTTGCATTCCTTAAAAAGATTCTTACCTCAATGTTTTTATGTTCACTTTATAAACTCCACTGAGTCATCTTTGTCATGTATTGAATTTGATATCTTTTGTTAACAGTTTATAAATTATGTATGTCTCGTGTTCGTTATTATATTATATACACTTTATAGTGTGTTTTCAGAACGAAAACAAATTGAATAAAATCAACAAATTTGTAAATTTAAAAACAATTCAAACGTTGTTGTATTCCATGTCCCAGCCCGGACATATACACCAAATTTCAATAATATTCATTGAGAAACAACGGACCAAACGCTATATAACACCCGTATACATCTTTTATTCCGTATCGGACTCGGGTACATGTTATAGTAGGTACCGAATTGACACATGTCGACTGGGCGAGTTGGCCCTGGGGCGATTAGATCGATGCCGGCACATTCTAGAATTTACCGTATGTATCCGTTTACGCGTAGTTTACTTTAGAAAGTTCCGCAATTAATACCGTAAATAGAGCGACCTTATTTGACAGAGAATGCCTCTGTTATTGATTATCAAGTTGATGTACTTTAAAAACGACAAATTCACATGCTCGTTCAAGCGCAGTTAGTCTATTTTCCCCATGTTAAAGGACATCCACAAATACTAAATAACGCTAACCTACTGCCGAATGTTTGACACGACAACTGTTAACATATTTGGGCTGAATTCATCTGACGCGGTATTATTCCTCAAAATAAACAACAAAACCATCGTTACTTGGAAATGTAGTTTGGGCTAACATTTACATAAATCCTCCAGATCAATTATCCGACACACACGTCAGATGAAAAAGTCACATGAAGTAACCGGCCAAATTGGCCGAAACAAGAAAAGAAGATGCATGCATCAGATCGTCCATGAATTATTTTACAAAAAATTGGGGAAATGTTATAAATTTAATATTCGAACTTCAAATATACGCATCTATCAGAACGAGATGCCAGGTGAACACACGACAAATAACGTCGTGCTTACATGGCCAAATTACCCCAATATATGAAGCTTGATCGTGCATGTACAATTATCGTGACATTCGATATGTGGGCTGTAACGTATTCCAAAGACTTTGATGATGCAAAAAGTTAAATCCAAGATGGGTGCTGAGGTTCATGTTTCCGGAATTCGGAAAAGGAACGCTAGCTTATATAGTTGTCACCACAAATGAACATATGCAATTTGAGATATATCAAATAGAAGATGCTGTCTATATAATCAAGTGCAATAAAAGTATGTATACCCAACCTCTCGTACATGTACCATGCGGCTGTGACGGGCCATGAGAACATACACATGAAATGTTCAAACTGACCCGACATTGTTGAATGCAATATAAGTATACGTATACTCCAACCCCCTGTCGCACCCATCTGTGGCGATGTGATCAGCCTTGATGAAATACACCCGAAATAATCAAATAGACCAGATAGTGCCCATGCAATATACGTACGCACACCCTAAATAGTCCAGGAGATATTGGTCGACCTCTGCACCCCCCAGGACTTAACTTCACCCCACTAATTTTCTTCCTTAAGGTCTCCTCTAAAAAAAAGTGGCCGTAGAGACTCCAGACAAGATGGCGTCCATCATGGCGGCCATTTTTTTTAAATGCACCATGTCTCTTTGATCGCCATTATAGTAAAGATGATAGCACATGCGGTCTTGTTTTCCGATCGATTCGTTATGCTAATATACAACCCTCACAAATTAGCAAAAAATCCGACACCAGAATCCAATATGGCGGCCAAGATGGCCGCCGAAATGTGAAAATATGCTATTTTTCTGACATGTTACCACCTTTCGTTTGTCTCTGTGGGAAAATGTTAGAATGTTTACGTCATGTTATACATTTATCATATAGAGGAGTCATTGGCGAACACATGAGGACCATAATATGCATTCAACGGGATATTTTTGTCCGATATCACGTTTTCCCAAATGCCGCTATCATAGGTCAAAGCCGAATCTCCGTTAATAACGCGATGTTATGTTTCGAATCAATGAATGTTATTGCTATTATAACAACACCCATGCATATATATTTGCAGAAGATACTCGAGCTAGGATTCCTCTTATACCTGAGTTGAGGAATATTTACCCAAATCCAAGATGGCGGCCAAAATGGCCACCAGAAAACAAAAATCGCCGAAAATCACTGATTTTAACATCAGTGAGCATTATTGTCATGACAACTCCACACCTGCTTACTATTGTAAGATGGGAACACTTAGGCGAAGAACTTTCCTTGTACCATATCCAAATAAAAAAAAGTTCACCAAATCCAAAATGGCGCCCACAATGGCGGACAGATTTTGAATAATCACCGAAATTCCCTCATATTCACATCATTGGGCATTATTGTCGAGACAACTCCACCAATGATTACAATTGAGTTGGAAATACTGAGGTGAAGTAATTACATTACATCTCATGCAAGAAATTCTACTTTCCTTTACTTTCTTACGATGGGCGTTATTGTTTCGCGATTTCTATCCACCATTACATGTTGATGTGAAATAGTGACATGAAGTATTCATTAGGGTTTGGCAATTGATACTCACAGTCAAGATCGCTGCTAAATTGGCGGCTAGAAATTGAAAATAAATCGATATTTTCACATATTAATTTCAACTTTTTGTCATAATATCGGTATGTATGGACGAAACTGTACATAAACCATCTACTTGTTCAACTTAAAGGTATCAAAACGCATAACATAGCTCGTATCCTTCTGGAAAGATGAAAAGCCACAATTAATATCGCGATGTGGCATTTCGAAATCAGTCTCCACTTAGCGCCGATAATGGCCGTAAGCGTAGGTGCGCCGAATAGTTATATCAGAACAATTACCTGATAACAGATTCTGATTTTCCACGTCACGTCCATAATTATCTGGACCAGCTTCCATTTCTTTGTCTGATAAATATAGGTCGCTCACACCGACAAAGTATTCACGACTTCCTGGGAGTAGGGTCCCTCTAATAATAACGTTTCAAACAATTCATTTTCCGGTGTCTAGCTTAGGATTTTAAATATTTGCTAAATATGATATTTGTGCGTCATCTTGAACTAGGAAGGCATATGGCCGATGAGTATACAAGCTTGCAGAAGGTCATCTCTATGCATGTGTCTCATACCCCATGGGATAACGGCATGTACACCTGGCGAACCAGTTAGCTAGTCACTTCTCAATAGATGGTTCGTCAACTCACAAACTCAGCGAACGCATTGGCACACGTGGACAACTTCGACAGTATTTCGAAGGTTGTTAGCTGTCTCATTCCCTTGAACATATGTCTATCTGCTAAGGAGAAGACCCTAGTGTACAGACTACCCACACTTCTTGACCATTATCCGAAGCAAACTGTGTGACGCCCCGCAGTTGTCTCGTAGAATATCTCCCAGCAGAGAAGAACAATGCCCGCGGTGCTAGTTTGTGGACATGCGCCATGATACTGGGAATGAAATGGGCCACTGTATTCACCACCCCTACACCTGGTGCTTGTTTAAGATATCGAATGTCATGCGTGTCGGTTTTATTTGATGTGGTAAGATTGTATTTCCACATTCGTTTCGAAGCCTTTCTGTTTCAACTACGTACACTTTTGTCTGGATAATACTATGCTAGCCTCCCTCAAAACAGTCAGATGGACAAAAGGATAATGTCTTTATAGCATGAATGTATGCGTGTTTTGTTATCCTCTCTCGGGGTTAGTGTCAGTATGTGGGCGGTATTATTCAAGAAAATGTCAGGAACTGTGGTGCATTTATTTCACTATGTATTTAAAGAACAATTTACAGTCTCGATGGCAATGGCTGTGGGCTTTGGGGAACGCGACCTTTATGATCATATAGCTTTATATATATATAACTTTAGAATATAGTAGTTAATGTCTCATGCAGGAAAATGCAGCTTTATATATATATATATATATATATACATATATATATATATATATATATATATATATATAACTTTAGAATATAGTAGTTAATGTCTCATGCAGGAAAACGCATTGGTGATGTTACCAAGAAATCACTTGGTGTACCAACGTTTGTTGAACTGAATGCAAGAGGTCATCAACGTAACATTCCTCTGGATGTTCTTCGCGTTGAACAGTTCACCCTTTTGTTGATGACATTTGTACTTTCTTGAACCATACCACCCAGCGTGAGTATGACATATCAACCAACTATCAAAGGTATCGCCTTTAAGACTACACCCAGTCTTGGCGGGGCTTATACAGCAGTAGCCAATGGCATGCTCCTGGTACAGTTGTGTAAGAACGGCTTCCAAACGGATGGGAACATACAATCTTAGCATACAAGGAAAGCAAAGCCACACATGAGATCCAGTCTGAATCTAAAACATAACAAAATAAGGGGCGGTGAAGTCATGGTTCAATTTCATTTCCGCTATCATGACACATACCCACAAACTAGCACCGTGTGTATTGTTATCATCTGCTTGGATCTGTTCGGTGAGACGATTGCTGGACACCAACAATCTTGTTCTTATGATCATGTTCAAGGAGTTTGGGTATATTATGCATTATGGTCTTCTACGCCTTACCAGAAATGCATCTGTCAAATGTCGGGCTTTCAACATTCGAAGCCATATACAGAAGTTGTCCGGGTACGTCAGTGCATTAGATGAGTATGTGAATTGATGAACCATATATTGAGAAGTGGATGTTTGGGAAGATCATCAGATGTACACGTTGTTATCCCCATTAGGTCACCAAAGCTGACAATACGCAGACAGATAGGTCCTTCTGAAAGCTAGTATACGCATCGACCGAATACCTTTATAGTGTATCGCACAAGATGACGCATATACCCCATATGCAGCATCTGAATTATACCATAAGCTATACCACGAATGAAGCTCGCTAAGAATTCCAAGCTTTCGAAACAAACACGTGAGCTGGACACCGGCATATGTATTGTTTGAAACATTCCGATTAGTGGCACACAAAGAAGAGTAGTGAACTGTTGTTGTGAGTGAGATAGATTAATCTTGACGAAGAGACCGAAACGAGTCTAGATAATACTGAGTGTGGCAATTCAGAATAAGATCAGGTACTGTTGTTTTGATTCTTGGAAGTCATATTATGACTATTCGCATGGATGGAGTTGTCTCGACAATAATGCCCAATGATGTGAATATGAGGGAATTTCGGTGATTTTTCAAAATCTGTCCGCCATTGTGGGCGCCATTTTGGATTTGGGGGACTTTTATTACGCCACCTGTGGTGTTTCTAGCTTCTGTGAGTTTGATATTGTGTGGTGTACAGGGCGAATGTATTCTTGGAGATTTTGTGTACCTTACTCAATCGTACCGATAGAATCACGTAGATGCCGAAATTGTAACGTTAACGCCACCGTGTATAATATGTTTATGAAAATATGATAAATCGTATCGATAGAGTCAGGACAGGCTGAAATTGTAAACTTAAAGTTACCGGTGTAATAATATGTTGTTGAAAATATAAATAATTTGATAGACTGAAAATAATATATAACCCATTGGGAGCCCCTGATGTATTCTTGTTTGTACCTTACTCAATCGTACCGATAGAATCACGTAGATGCTTAAATTGTAAAGTTAACGCCACCGGTGTATAATACGTTTTTGAAAATGTATTAAATCGTATCGATAGAGTCAGGACAGGCTGAAATTGTAAACTTAAAGTCACTTGTTGTTGAAAATATAAATAATCTGATAGACTGAAAATAATGTGTAACCCATTGCGAACCCCTGGTTTAGTGAAGTGCATTGTGGGAAGTTTAATTGTGATTCTCCTACATCTTTATTTTCTGGAATTATCACCAAGATTTCTCCACTCTATTCTGTTAAAATGTACCCTGATCGGTCATATTCTTTTGATAATTCTATCTAAATACATCTTAGCTACTATTCGGATCTGCTGTCCCGGTCGAAGAAGGTTTAGTTTGAACAAAACGGCTATTGACAAAAGTTTGTTTACAAAAATTGAGCATACTCAATGACCCGTAGGCCGTACACGCTGTAAATTTGTTATCGAAAACAAATTCAATTTCTTCCATCTAAAAAATAATTACGCGCTGAACTCTGTCATTTTAAGAATATAGTAGTATTATACACATACACACCAAGTGTCAGCTCAAAATTTTGAAAAATGACAGTTTTATAGACATAAATCAATTTTAATGTTAAATTTTATCATCGAAAAAAAAAAATCATTTCTTCGATCTAGGAAATAATTACGTGCTGTACCCTGTCATATTTGACCGGTTCTACCTGATAATTGTGTGACAGTACAGTCGCGTTACTTTATACGTCAACATTGTTCATTATCACTTGACAAATGTATTTCGGTCTATCGTATCAACCCCTATTTCCCCCGCGTAGCCTGACTAAGTCAGTAAGTGTCTTTATCGCTCCACTAATTTGTATCGTTTCATCGGTATGAATTCCATATCCAATTATCCACATATAACCAACCCAACCTCTAATCCCGGTCCAATTTGTTTATTTCTTTCATCGGTATATAGTCATGTTACGTAATATTTTATCTCGTGATACTTGTACTTATATGTCTATGGTATTACTATAGTATGCCGTATATGTATATCAATTGCTATTCCTTTCTATATTAACCTGGTGCCAACTATAGAGATAATTTCAGACCCCCCCCCCCCCCAATTTTATATAATTGCTGCTTTAGTACAGTCGATCACGATGCATTACATGGCAACATCGATCCACTAATTTATGTCAGTTCATCAACTTCATCGGTACAAACCCCTTTTTTCTCCGAGTCCATATAACCAACCCAACATCTTATAGAACTCCATAAATGACTATTCTGGCACTATATAGAGATGACTAAGATTCTGACACCCCCCTATTTTATAGCCTTGTTGCAACAGTAGAGTTGATATGCATAATATGTCAACATTGGTCGTTATTGCTCTACAAATTTATATCGGTTCAACCCTTAGTTCCCTGTATCGCCCACCCCTCCCTCAATTTATTTTTTCATTTGTATTATAGTCTCGTCACATACACATTTTATCTTTTGTAACTTTTGCTTCAACGCGTCGAGATCCGCTGCAGACAATACAAAACTGACAACATTTTGAAATGTAAGCAGGCTTCAAACTCATCTTATCCAAGAAAAACTCTGGTTACATAAAAAATTTGTGTATAAGGTGTACGCGCATTTGTTGCGTTAAAAACCAAAGGTCCCAAGTCAAGGTCCAAATCCCCAACACACTGATGTGAGGTTTAACTCCATCTACATACAGTAATGTCCAAAGTAATTCATCACTTAACCACAGCAAAATTGTGTGTATTTTTTCATGATTCTAAATCCTGAAAAATTACCCATAATTATGCTGTGGTTAAAGGGTCAATTACTTTGGGCATTACTGTAACCAATATAAGGATTTGAGGTTTAATGATAACTCAATCATCATACAGTAATGTTCAAAGCAATTGACCACTTAACCACAGCAGAATAATGGGTAATTTGAGGATTGTAAATGCTGAAAAAATACATAATTCTGCTGTGGTTAAGTGGTCAATTACTTTGGGCACTACTGTAACCAATATAAGGAGTTGAGGTTTAATGATAACTCAATCCTCATACAGTAATGTCCAAAGTAATTGACCACTTGACCACAGCAAAATTATTGGTAAATTTTCAGGATTTCAAATCCTGAAAAATTACCAATAATTATGATGTGGTTAAGTGGTCAATTACTTTGGGTATTACTGTAACCAATACAAGGATGTGAGGTTTAATGAGAACTCCATCCATATAACTAATAATTATGTGTGAAAATTAAAACTAAACAAAATAAATTCCATGATGGCGTCCAATATGGACTGCCTAATTCTGCTTCAAAACATGTATATTCAATATATGGATGTTTATTGGGGGAAACCGATTATTTCAATGATATTTTCATTAACTGGAATCAAAACCCGACTTACGGGGGCGTGCGACTGTATCTTAAGCATATGTGCCTATTTAATGAGCCAACAATTGGAATCCCAACAGAGAAGATTGGCGTGGGTCCCTTGCGCGATCTGTCCATCGAAAATTATTTAGACATCTCAAGACACGTAAGACCCAATAAGTTAATATACAGAATAGATACATCTATTGCCTGAGTGACTAATATTTATATTTGTTACAATGAGGTCAAATAGTTGCGAAGCCAGCACCACAATTCTTTCCCTCCATAGTAAATCTTAAAACAACTTCTAAAGAATTAATAATTCACCTTATATTTGGTATGAAGCGTCCTTGGTTAACTGGAGTTCAGATTTGTTAACATCACGTCACCAAGGTAATTACTTGCGAAGCCACAGCCACAACTATTTCCCTCCATAGTAATTCTCAAAACAACTTCTTAAGAACAATTGACCAGGTCAGTCGCGCAATTATTGGAAGAGCCACAGTCAATCATTTTTTTTAAACCAAATGTTACATTTAAATTATTGCTTTATTTAACCAAAACAAAAATGAGAAAATTAACTTTTACTACTTGCTAAATTTTATCTTTTAATTATTTCATTTAAATTTTAGTATTTACAGTATACTAAGTCCAAGTCTTTATAATCTGTTGAGTGACCCCACAGTCGTTTACTTTGTTAGTAATAATTTGAAGGATTACTTGTTTAAAGGTACTCAACCCGATAAAACTCCTCTCAATTACTATTTCAATGGCTTCGGGGGTCAAAAATATATGATTCGAGTCGAGGAAGTCACCCATCAAAGCTCAGATTTGTTAGATATCGATTTTAGAAATCTATTATTTTTCATTATCGGGAATACTATCTGGCCCAGAACTCAGTCAAAATTGCGTTAAAATTACCACTTGATTTTAGAGTTATTCATCCTTGTCTGTTTGAATAGATTTGGAGTACACATCCAGAGCAGATTACGGCAGTTATCAGTACTCATCTCGAGAACATAACAAACTTGAAAAATCAATATATAATAACTCTGAGCTTTGTTTGATGGGTTCCTCGACTCGAATCAAATATTTTCTACCCCCAAAGCCAAAGAAATAGTAATATAGGACCCTCTGATCGGATTGTTGTTGTTGGGATCTGTTGAGATGGGGACCCTCTTTACGGGTTGAGTACCTTTAAACGCAATTGTTATCAAAATATTTTATGTATTTTTTATAATTTCTATTTATATGTAATACCATAATCTTGGTGGCGTTACCATTTCTGATTATGGTTTTCTTGTTTGGATATGGTACAAGGAAAGTTCTTCGCCTAAGTGTTCCCAACTTATAATAGTAAGCAGGTGTGGAGTTGTCATGACAATAATGCTCACTCATGTTAAAATCAGCGATTTTCGGCGATTTTTGTTTTCTGGTGGCCATTTTGGCCGCCATCTTGGATTTGGGTAAATATTCCTCAACTCAGGTATAAGAGGAATACTAGCTCGAGTATCTCCTGCAAATATTTATGCATGGGTGTTGTTATAATAGCAATAACATTCATTGATTCGAAACATAACATCGCGTTATTAACGGAGATTCGGCTTTGACCTATGATAGCGGCATTTGGGAAAACGTGATATCGGACAAAAATATCCCGCAATGAATGCATATTATGGTCCCCATGTTTTCGCCAATGACTCCTCTATATGATAAATGTATAACATGACGCAAAAATTCTAACATTTTCCCACAGAGACAAACGAAAGGTGGTAACATGTCAGAAAAATAGCATATTTTCACATTTCGGCGGCCATCTTGGCCGCCATATTGGATTCTGGTGTCGGATTTTTTGCTAATTTGTGAGGGTTGTATATTAGAATAACGAATCGAGCAGAAAACAAGACCGCATGTGCTATCATCTTTACTATAATGACGATCAAAGATACCTGGTGCATTAAAAAAAAATGGCCGCCATGATGGACGCCATCTTGTCTGGAGTCTCTGCGGCCACTTTTTTTTCTTGTAAACAAGTGAAAAAAATTAGAGGAGACCTTAAGGAAGAAAATTAGTGGGGTGAAGTTAAGTCCTGGGGGGCGCAGAGGTCGACCAATATCTCCTGGACTAAAACCCATGTCGCCACGTCTCTACAAGGAACATATTGTGACATATACGAACATGCACATGAAATGTTCAAACATACATGATCGCATGCAATATAAGTGAGCACACGCCAATCCCATGTCGCCGCGTCCCAACATGTAACCAGTCGTGAGAACATGCACATGAAATTGTCAAACAGACCCGACAGTCACAATCAATATAGAAAAAAAGTACATACTGCACCCCAACCACCTGTCGCAGCGTCCCTACATGGGATGATCAGACGTGAAAACATGCACATGAAATAATAGATGTTGCCTATATAATCAAATGCAATCAAAGTATATATACCCAAACCCTTGTACCACGCAGCTGTGACCAGCCATGAGAGCATACACATGAAATGTTCAAACTGACCCGAAAGTGTTGCATGCAATATAAGTATACGTACATCCCTACACCATGTGTCACGCCTCTGTGGCGATGTGGTCAGCCTTGCTGACATACACACGAAATAATCAAATATCCAAGACAGTGTCCCGTGCAATATAAGTACGGACACCCTAACCATATGTCGCCACGTCTCTACACGGGACATTTTATGACATGTGAAAACATGCACATGAAATGTTAAAGGTCTATATCATGTGCATACCAAGATGCAATTATATATGTTTTATCTATAATCTATTATAGGCATTCTAATTGCAAAATATATGGTGTCCATGTGATATATTAGTATCTTAAAAGCACCGACACACATACCTTCCTATTCTAGGGAGCTTTAGTTATTATTTACATCCCTTTAAAGAGACATTGTATCGGATTTTCACTCTTAGTTCATGCAGTTGCAAAATCTGTAAATAATATATCTGTTTCTTTTAGGCAGGCGTTGTGTCACAGCCGAGCAAAGATAACTGTTTGCGCAAACAATATGAACGGCGTATACGTCTCAACACAATGCATACATGTCAAACAACTATTATTGTGTAGATGGGTATGGGCGACCACCGATCAAAGCGCCACCCAACGGTTTTTTTTACTGTGGGTAGCTATTCTACAGTCTCATTGTGGGCACATGCACGTATACAATGGCGATATTACCAAATATTTAAAGAGTTATGCTTCCTAACTTACCGGCCAATTGGTAGCCATTCTACAGTCTCATAATACTCTCATTGTGTACACATGCATGTATACAATGGCGATAGTATCAAATATTTAAAGAGTTATTCTTCCTAATTTACCGGCCAACGCCTACCAAGGAAAATGCGGGATACAATATGCGGTGCTTCCCCCCTTGTGATACCAATGTGGGGCCAAAAACAATGCTTTGAATCGCATCACGAAAGAGCACGTAAGAGATACATTGTTTCTGGAATACCGATTTTTTGTTGTCTCACACGTTCAATATGTCTTTCAATACCAGCAAATGGAAAACATAAGGTGTAAAAAAATTAAAAAAAAATACACCAACGCACAATGTCCACCTTTATATAGAACATAATTGATATCCAGTGGCCCTTGTTTATGAAATTGATCAATACCGGTAACTAAGGACAGAATTATTGTTTGTTTGTTCTTAAACGGCAATCAAAGCGTGATTGAAATATTTAACCATAAAATCACATGATATACCTTTAAGAGCACACCCGTAACGTTACAAACTGTGTATTGTTAAAATATTACCAAATGCTCCCATTATACTAGTACATGCACCTTCAAAAACTGTACAGTGCTCAAAATGGAACACTCGAAATTAGGGTCGGTGACAACTACATTGTCGAATTCCAACACTTTCTTGTCGTGTAAGTTATCTGACTGTGCATCACTTATGTTGACTAAAACTCAATAAAAATTTGGACCTAGATACCTTTTACTTTACCTTCAGAAATTACAAAATACATAAATATGTATCCTTGGCTTGTTTTTTTCTTGTTTTTAAAATGGTAGCAAACAAATACTGACTACCACAAAAACCGGTCCGGGGTGAAAATGAAACAATATCAACATTAATAATGTAAAGCGAGAACATTACTTCCCAACAAAATATTCTGGATTTTTATATACCCAGGAAAACTATATATGTTTGTGCAATGTATATATATGTGATTGTTTATGGATCTGATTATGGGATTTGTATGCATATTATTACTCGTGTACTTATATCCGATGTTCTTGGAACTTCAGAATGAGGTACGCCCCCTCCCCACTTGACTGCTGGAGATGCATTCAGAGTTCCTGGCTAATTTTCAGAAAGTAAAAGTTGGAAACCAAAATCCATCCTATTTATATTTTGCTCACATTCTAGTACATTTTTGGGAGACCAAAATTAAGTGTATGAATTATGTAAATTTCTAATTAAAAATGCATAAATGTTAAAAAAAAGAAATTAGGCTAAATTTAGATTTGAATGCCCGAAGGCCTAAAACCATGAATGCATCTTGGACTTTCTCCTGGAGAGGATTGTATAGTGTTTTACAATATACACAACACATAATATGGTATATACATTGATTTGTTGAGTATTACTCAAAGCAAAATTTGTGAATAACCAGACAACACAGGGTCCATTGAGATTTTCCAAATGATAACATAATTCATTCATTCACCAATCTGACTCATATTAGGTACCTTAATTGACACTATTTCTCCATTTCCAAAACAAATATCATCCTGCACTGTGGTCGTTCACTAAAAGCAGTTAGTTATCAAATTATTGTTGTAAATGCGAAACATACTGCCACGATTACACAGACTCAAACTGTGTATCAGGCATCAAACACTAGGGCCGGATTCGTCATCTCAGGTTTAAACCTGGTCTACGCAAACCTCTAGGTTTAAACCGCCGTGAGTCAGCAAAATCCGAGGTTTAAACCCCAGACGGCAGGTCTAAGTGACGCATTCGTCATCTCTGGTTTAAACCTGGTCCAGCCAGACCAGTGGTTTAGCAGTAGTGTCTCTTTATCGTCGAGATAATTAGACGTACTTTCCTAATGCGGACCGCCTCGTTTTATTGATTGCGAAAATCAATAATTACGACAACGGTCATATTTTGTTTGGAAATTTATAAGCGAGAAGCAGTCACACATATAAAGCGTATGGTGATAAGTTTTTGTCAATTTCAATATTGTTTTTGCGTTTTATAAGCTTAAACCGGCAACTAAACCATATCATTTGGCGGTCCAGCTAAACCAGCCTTATCGAGGCTAAACTTGAGATGACGAATCCGTCTTTTCTTCATCGCGGCTTAGAATTTCCTAAATATATGATTTTTACAACTATCTTGTGGTTTGTTTTATTTTGGCTTGTGGCAATCACAAAATACTGGTGTTTTCTACGAATTCATTTGAAGGGTTCAACGTTTTAATTTTGACACCAAAACGATGCTACTGCAAGACCAGATATGGCATGATATGCTGTACACATAGTTTGCACTCCTAAACTTATATTGCTATATGAGTCAAATTTGATAACTTATTTTGATGTAGATCATGCCACAAAGCTTTACTCTGGCTACGCCCATAAGTTCCCATGATATTCTACCAATTTAAAACCTGGGAACCTTTTTGGTTTTCTGCATGACGGGAAATTTATGACATTAAAAAAAATCATGTAATATATGTCTTTATTAAAAGCTACCACTCTGCATGGTTAACCACTTCCAACAGTTCATGTGCCGCTTACGGTGTGCACTCGTAAGCAAATTGCCTTTACTTGACTGGCCTCTTGGTCCAGGATTGACTCGATTATGGAGAATTTATTCATCGCCAGAGGGGCTTTGCGCACATTTTTATCATTTGAACATTTTAATTAAAACAAAACAATTAATTTAAATTTTGTTTCTTTTTAGATTCAACTCCTTACTCAATTTAACATAATTTTTTCATTTAAAAAAAAATTATATTTTACTTATTTTTAAATCAAAATTTATAAAACCTAGCGCCGTTATACCACACGAATCACCACACCTAATGTAATTGAAATCTGTCCAGGGGTATTGGAGAACAGATGCGAAAAGACACACGGACATACAGATAGACAGCTCCTATACCCTTTAATATATACATATATACATGTAAATACACCAAATTATGAACAGAGCGTGAAACTCGTGTTGAGAGACATGTCCTTTGTTAAATTGATTTAAACACGGAATGCGATCGGATTAATAGTCAATGAGCGATACTTGTTTCCCAATGAATAAATCCATTGACCGTGCATGCGGTCACGATAATTTATGGCTTGTCAATAACCATTATATCGGCCTATCGTTTGGTCCGATTGGCAAGAGTGCAGTTTGATTGCATAATCATATCACCGAATCGAGTTGCCAATTAGCTGGAAACTGAACGACAAAAACGCCCCCCTTATACCCGATCTGTCCGGACCGCCAATGTAGGTTTAAACCAGGTTTAAACTCGGAGGTTTAAACCAGGTTTAAACTCGGAGGTTTAAACCGAAGACGAATCCGGCCTAGATGTTTACATATCCACGTGCGAAGGCATGTTTTGTTTCTCCGTTCACAGCCTACTAATAGCCACCAACCATAAATTAAGCCACGATAAATACACATAGGAAACAACCGTCAGATGCCCCCGCAAATGAATAGTATTCACACACGAGGATGTTTTGCATATGGCACGTGTTCGAGAACATGCAACGTTTCGACAATTTCGACCAATAGCTATGAAGAGTTTTCTAGGTCAACTTTATATATTCATTTGACCCTGCGAACCGCGCGCTCTCAGGCCGCACCGTTGTGATTAGCATCCAATCATCTGACATAGTTATTGGGTCACAGCCTATCTTTTATCCTACACGTGTACGTCCCACAAATAGACTTGGCACAGTTTCCGCCTGTCTTTCTTGTTAATATTTCTTGAGTGTCGGTCTGTGATACAAGCGCAATTATTTAGCCACTATAAAACATGTTTATTTATTTATCGTGGCTGTAAACATCCAGGTTTCCTGTAAATGTGGGCATATTTAATGCCCTGACATAGCCATTTAAAAAAAACAGCTTTCGAACTTGTCTTGCCCCAATGGATCAAGTTTGATATAAATTATCATGGGTTTGTGTTAACAGTGCTGAAGGGGTTTGTCGCCATTCTTTCGTGTGCCCGACTTTGGGAACAGGTGTTTTGGGAACCCAGCTTGACCTTTGCATTGTATTGAACTCAGAACTGTTAATGAAATATTGCGTGATACATGTATCTATAGCACTAGGCGCACGGGTATAACCATCTTGAAAATCGATATTTCTGACTGGTAACAGGGGGGGGGGGGGTAGTAACAAATTTTGCAGGAAGGTATGCCGGGGTGGGTGGGTAAAAACACATTTTTACAACCTCATTTTTTGGGCCCATATTTGACATTTGTAACAGTTTAAAACATATTATAACTGCAAAAACACCTTATTTATGTTACTGGGATCTTATATGGGCCTTAATGGCGGTGACATTAAGCTGACATGTTGCATATGGGACGGTTAAGTAAAATACTTCCTTCCCGACACCCCTCAAAAGAACCTTTGAGAAATGTAAAAATTAAATAAATAAACTTGTCCTCATGTAACTAAGACATTTAAGCATAGATCATTGTGCGCATGGAAAAATAGCGAGAAGCTGTCTCAAACATTAATCTGACTATCAATGGCTAGTAAATAATGTTCATCAGTGCATCAAGCTAATCAATGAATATTTGCATGTCTATCAACTCCAATGCTCTGTTGATCTCACAACACCTAAAGTATCAAAGTCTGGCATAGTGACTGCTTGTCATTCAGTATAAAAGATGTTGCTCCAGTAGACTAACACAAGTTGTAAGGAATAATGCTAGATAAAGTGCTGGTTGACAGACTGATCAGGAAATAGTTAGAAATTATGGTATTGTGTGTATTCTGCAGAATGACCTAGGTTTGCAGATATCAGCAATTTATTACATAACATTTCCAATTGCAGCCTGGCAAATATCCTCTCTAGATATGTATTTATTTTCAAAATATGTCAACTCTAGTCCAATTAAAGCTTAACAACTGATATGTCATGGATATGTCTACATAATGTCAACAGTGACTCGAAAGTCAAGATTGAGTTCACTGTCTTGAGATGTGTGTTAGAGCCAAATAGCCAAAAACACATGTTCGGTTCATGTAATAACTTACAGGGGGAAATGATATCTCACTGGATATGCAGGGGATATGCTGGGTTATGTATCATATGTTTTTGTAAAATTGGATGCATATGACTTATAATAGTGTTTTGTGTGCACCCATCAGCTTGTAATGGGTTACTGTATATGTCCACTATATCGATGCTTTAGAATTTCCATTTAACAGTATGGAATTTGACCACACAGGAAGACTTATAGCATACCCTCATCACACACTGAGATGGAACCTCCATTGCATGCGCATGCATGTTGTAGACAAATGCCTATCAGCCAGTATTTGAAATAAAAATCTTTATATTTACCTGTATTAAACATTTAAAAAAAAATTAAAACAGCTTCTGAAACTGGTTAAACTGTCACTTGAACTAAAGGAGATAATTTCCCAGTCATATGAGTGATATCAGTTGGGTTTTTATGTGGTTTTAGACCAAAATTAGTTAAATTTTGGGGGTGGGGGGGGTAAACAAATTGGAAGTAAAAAATATTTTATTTTGCATTATGTATGCATTGACCAGACTGGTGGGGTGTCTGCGCCTGGCCGTCTCAATTCCTCCCTCTTGGCATGTGGGTTGACCTGGCATGATACAGACAGTCCATAGGTCTGGAAAAACAGTTAGTTTGCTCAGTTTAAGATTTCCGAATTTGACATTTGTACTGATCGCATCCCTCTTGCTGATGATTTGCGGAGATACTCACCCTTTGCCAGGACCAGTAAATATGAGCGGACAAATTTTCTCAATATTCCATTTAAATATCCGTAGTGTAAGTAATAAATTAGACAAAATGTTGACATCTATCAACGAATATGACATCATATGTTTTACAGAAACCCACCTAGACCCTTTATATGGCTCGGACCATATACAAATTCCCAATTTCTACGAGCCTATAAGGAAAGATCGCGATAGTCATGGAGGAGGCATATGCCCCTATGTGGCTAATCATATATGTTATAAACGCTTAGAAGAGTTAGAATTTGATTAAAGTATAAACTATGTTTTCAGATAAGTTCCAAATCAGTAAAGTACAGTTTTGCAATTACAATTATTTGGAAAAACTTCACTCTACACTGGATACGATACTCAGTAGGCGATCTCAACTCTGATCTACTCGACCTAAACTCAGATATAAATGATCTTATTGACAAACTAAGTCGGCGTAACCTTATTTCAACTGCGACTCGCGTCTGTACCCCAATCGCCATCTTATTCGACCCCATAATAGTAAGAGACCAGGTCGTGTCATACGAACATGAAACAATTGATTTTGGGCGTATTGTATCTGATCATTATGCAGTGATGGCCTCTATATATTTCGACTATGCTCCATCTCAAGAACAAAGGAAACTTATTTGGCACTACAACGTAGCCGATTTTCCCAGAGCTAATACTATGATCAATGAAATTGATTGGCATAAATTATTGGCCCCTTCTTTGGATATTGACCACATAGTGCAAACTTTTACAGGCATTCACATTAACATAATGGAAATTTGTATCCCACACAAAGAAGTGGTAATCAGAAGAAATGATAAACATTGGTTTACATCAGAATTAAGAACCGCTATTCGTAAGCGAGACAAACTTAGACGCGCGGCTATCCGCACTGATAAAGTAAACGCTTGGACGAAATACAAATCGTTGAGAAATAAAGTTAATAATATGAAGAAACACGCAAAACTTTAATATGAAAGCAAATTTGCAGACTTATTGCTATCATCTAGTAATCCGAAATGTTTGTGGCAACGGTTAAAGATATTTTGAATAAAAATCGAAATAGCGTTATTCCACCTATCAAATCTCCAAATGGTAATCTGATAATTGATGATTATGGAAAAGCAAATCTTTTAAATGAGACGTTTATAAAAAAAATCCTCTCTAGATGTGTCACACTGTAAACTACCAAGCCTTATATACAAATGTTCTGAAAAGATATCACAAATTGAAGATGAGGACATTATACATGCTATACAAAGCTTAAAAGGTGGCAAAGCGAACGGCCACGATGGTATAACTACAAAAATGCTTAAAGAAACTGTCTATACTGTTGTTGTGTCACTAAAAATAATTTCCTTGAAATCTTTTCCTGCCGAGTGGAAAAAAGGCAAATGTTATCCCGATCCATAACAAAAGATGAACGCTCAAATCCAGGAAACCATCGTCCTATATCCCTGTTACCATGTTTATCTAATATATTTGAGAAGATTATTTTGAAATAATTAATGTCTCATTTCGATAACAATGAATTACTGTATAAGCATCAGTCTGGTTTTGTGCCTGGCCATTCAACTACTTTTCAATTAATTGACCTATATCATTCCCCGTGCCAGTCTCTCGACAACAAACTGGTGACTTGTTCTATATTCTGTGATATTCTAAAGCGTTCGAAAGAGTCTGGTACACGCAGGAGTCCCTCAAGTATCTATATTGTGTCCTTTCTTATTTCTTGTATTTATAAATGATTTGTCTGATACAATTCATTCTTTTACACGTATGTATGCTGATGACACTTGTTTCACGAATGCTAGTCCTTCGATTGAAGAAGCCAGCTCTAACCTATCGGTCGATCTTGATCGTATCTCTGCTTGGGCAAAACAATGGCTTGTAAATTTTAATCCTGACAACACGAAGGAAACTGTGTTATCTTTTAGGCCCTCCAGTACAAATGCCATGGATTTGTCACTGGATGACTTCGTCATAGATACTGTCTCATTTCACAGGCATCTAGGAATCGTTCTGCAATCAATCCTGGACTGGGTATCCAAATAAATACTATGTGTAAGAGTGTAGCATCAAGACTATCACAACTCAGAAAGTTGAAATATTTTTTGAATAGACGCACACTTGAGAGTATGTATAACGTTTTCATTCTTCCGTTAATGGAATATGGTGATGTCATCTGGGATAATGCACCAGCATACCGCCTCCGTAAGATAGATGATCTACATTATGATGCAGCACGAATTGTCAGTGGTGTCACTAGATCTGTCTCAAATGCTAACTTATTACGTGAAGTTGGATGGAATACTCTCCAACAACGCAGATACTGGCATAAATTACGTCTCACTTATCAAATCACGACAAGCCACGCACCATCCCATATCCTAAACAAAATCCCCCCAACAACTGGCGACATAACGGACAACAGTAATGCGTTCAGAAATCCAAACTGGGTCAGACATTTTGTACCAGGCTCTCAGCATACAAATTGTAGTTTCCTTCCATGATTTCGATATGGAATGGCCTATATAAAATAGCCCAACAAACCGCATCAACTGCTACCTTCTCTAATCTTGTAAACCCCCAATCCGGGACACTTAAACCACCAATGTTTTATTCCAGCGGCAAAAGGAAAGCTAACATTCTGTTATGCAGACTCAGAAATAAATGCAGCGATCTGAATGGTGACAAATGTCAAAATCACTTAATAAGTAACCCTGAATGTAGTTGTGGCTACCTAAACGAGGACGCTGATCATTACTTTTTTACTTGTCCCTTTTATAAAAAAAAGAAAGGGCCAACGTGGAAGAAAAAATAGTGCGAATTGGACTATATCAAATACATGTTGCCGATCTACTTTGTGGATCAGTCTCACTTTCCAATGAAGGAAATTACCAACTGTTCGCATCTGTCTAAAAAATATATTATAAACTCATTGCGATTTGGCGATGAACAGATGCATTATATTTAGTGAACAGTACCAGTCGTATATTAACTTAAATCGAGAACATCATACACGAAACATAAACATATGATATAAAACTATCTTCCCCTACCCCATACCAATCTTGAACATTCAATTTTGTATTTGTGTGTTTCGTCAGAAATATTGTTTTGTGTTCAACATTTATGCATTTATTTTTTTCTTCTGTGCACCACCATATTTTTCCTGGTGAGAAGAGCTCCACCTAAGTTGATATAACTTGTGCTCCAATCCCCATTCGTTCGTCCTACATTAGTCTGTTATAAACAAATTTGTTTAAAATGTATATATGGGATGCTCAATAAAATATGAAACAACAACCGATTTTTAGCGTTAATCGTAGGTTTTCGGGGTATTGGGATGTTAGAGGGCTTCCGAAAGCTAGAAACATGGTTCCTGAGATTCATATTTAACCTAAACATATCAAACATGCAGCGTTCATTTACTACGAGGAGCTGGTAATCAGACCAATTTCGTTGACAATAAAAACATACTTACTAATGTTTTGGAGCACAATAATCACGACGGAAAGCACCCGCACTCATGTTGTGCAATAGCATGGTGAATTATGTACGCACGCTAGAAACTAGGACTGAATCAACGTTGCAATTATAATCTCATTCAGAGGTATGCAAAGGTCGTGAAAGTAGAATATCCCCAGGCTATCCATGCATGAGGAAGTATATGAGTGCTGCTCGAACATTGCACACATGCACACGGACAGTCTTGTATAAATCTATGAACCTGCATATACCAAGTTGGTTATTTGCGCGCTGGGAGAGAGGCATAATCTGATATTTTTGTTCTGAAACACATATGGTCATTTTTTAGGTTGCGCCTGAAGCTTCTGTCGCCATTTAATGTCATGAAAACGTATCTAAGGGAGACAGGTGATTCAGCTGATGGTTGTATGGTCAGTCCAGGTGTGTTTAAATGCATGTCTGTTTATATAGTCAAATAATACTGCTAGATACTGTAAAATGTATAGTAAAGACATATTGTGGACTCATTTCATTTAATAAAACCAATCATTAGCAATGACCTATTAAGATTGTCCAAAAGTCCAAACACGTCGACTGTACCATTTCTGAGAACACAACGGTTGAACTGCACACACATGTAAATGCTTACTACTTTATTGGGGACGCATTGGTGTGCATACATATTACGGCAATTATTGTACCAATAATATTCACCGCTTGTAATTAATTTAGAACAATGACGCTGTGTTATGACTATTTGAATATCATATTTATGAAAATAACTTATTTGGCATGAATAATTGTTATTCCGGAACACCTCAGGGGAGAGTTACACATCACGTTAAGGCTTCACTTAAAATAGTATACGCCGTGCTAAGGGTACGTTCATACACTGGCAAAATTGCACTGCAAACTGCGAAAATGCCATGCCAGATGGTCGTTTTGTTAGCTGGCATTTTTGCCGGCTGCCGACTGGCTCGTGCTCCGTCGTGGATGGCTGACAAAAATAAACGATGATTTGTAATAATTGCGTGCACCTCTTTGCCTGTGACCACAAAACGAGGCCACTGACAATAATTGCTAGTGTCCGTGTTGTCCTTGTTTCATTTGAACTCATACTCATACATCATTAATGAGCTTGAACAATTTCTCATGTATTATCATAATTGCCACGTATCGAATGGAATGACACATTGAGAGGTCCCGATTGTCGCCCATGTCGTGGTTAGAACCCGTACCAACATCGTCTAGTCCAGAATGCGACATATGCGGCAAGAACGTGAGCCCACCCGTAACTTTACAAACTGTGTATTGTTAAAATATTACTAAATTATCCCATTATACTAGTAAGTTAAGGGTATGTTTTTGTCCCATATAAAAATTCTTGGGAGAGATGACAAATTCGTCTCTTACATCTGCTGATTTAGCTGTCAAACGATGGTTTAAACCAAGATGTTTACGTAGACTAGGTTCAAAACGGAAATGACGACTCCGGGCCACGAATCTGGGAAAACGTTAGAATGCATGGAACTCCCCTTGAAACTACTTATTATTGGTGTAATGGATTATGAGCAACAAAAGACAATTGAATTATGCCAATTGTTTTGCCAATGTTAACTCACTGTGGATCTAAAAAGATATGACCCATGTTTACGATCCAATCAATGCAATTTAAAGAAATGAATATCAAGCATTCTATTGTCTCAGAATAATCATCACTATCAACCTATATTATTTGTAGTTTTATGTGTGCGAAGGCATCTATCATTGTGAGGAAAAACATCGTTGCATGTCTTTCAATTCACTTTCTTTTGCGCTGTTCATGTCGTTATTCACATTATATGCATTTGTGTCTTATAGAGATATTTTCGTCCTTATTTACACCTGAAATAGCATTTGCCTGACATGTACGTGTATGGTTGTGCACGCATGCTGGCCACTCTATTGTGTAATTCGGCCACAAAGCCCATGGCCATTAGAACAATAATCTGGTTTGTCAACTATATTCACATATATGTGTGGAGACCAGTTAATCTCACTAAAAATGTTAACTCGACCGATGGCCTTCGAAAATGCTCCAGTTGCACTCAGTATTTTCACAGAAGATGGTACCATGGGAAAGTTGACAAATCGCGATTCCTCTATTGTTTGGAAAATACTATTCATGCGGGCACTAAACATGAAAGCGCTGGGTGTGCTACAATTATCTACGATGGACATGCCGTGATTAAATTACGCTCGTGCCTTCAAACTATTTCCGCTGATTTCATAGTTTGGTCAACATTCAACGAGATACTCGACGAAATGTACAGGTATGTATCGGGTGAGAAATGTGCGTGGCAGTACCTGAGATGGTCATTATGTTTTTGGCATGCCACAAAGAAGTGTAATGCAATTACTGGGATGGAACAAAATCAATTTATAGAACATTACCTGTAATTGTTAACAATGTGTACACTGATGTAAGATAACACTATGAGTTTGAAAGTTCATTACCGTCAAGCAAACATTTAACACGTAATACAGTCCAGCCTTCCTAAAATAAGAGGTTATCGCATCTTGTCATTGTTTTTTTATAATGCACCAGAGCTTTGAAGATCATTTTCAGTTCATATCGATTTAAGTGTAGACCTCTTTGATTGTTGCCAAACATCCTCTGATCCACTCGATATTGCACACTCAATAAATTGCTAATCTGTTTACTAAGAATGAAGTGTTATCGACACTGTATCTCAACTTGTAGAGGGGGTCATTTCATACATTACAATGGAGCAATAAGGAATGCAGAATGTATAACTGTTTAAGTAATACCAGAGCCTCCAAAGGTCAACCCGAAGAGCAATATGAAGTTTGGGATAAATTCGATGAAAACTGATGGCTGCATGACATGCCAACGTATTAGGAGATGCACAGTCGTTCAAACTAGATAGCTCCCATCTAGAAGTGATCCTGAAAATGTATGTAAATTTTATAACATTTCT
The DNA here is from genome assembly GCA_032622095.1 of Siphonodentalium dalli. Classification (NCBI taxonomy): domain Eukaryota; kingdom Metazoa; phylum Mollusca; class Scaphopoda; order Gadilida; family Siphonodentaliidae; genus Siphonodentalium; species Siphonodentalium dalli. The sequence continues at coordinate 138,217,080 of CP136067.1, read as the reverse complement.
CCCTAAATGTGGGCTGCATTGCGTAATTCTAAGTACAAATATAGGAATTTTGAGACTCATATAAACCGGAAATTATCTCCCAGACACACACATTCCAGTTTTCATAATTTCGTAAGTGAACATAGCATTTTTGAAATATACATGTATCATGTAATTGGTCCATAACTCCAATATTTTATAAATGTTATACGCTCGTTTGATAAAACAGTCGTATTATGTAATCAGTCCGTCCACTCATACGAGAGTGCACTTGTGATATGAATTTGGGGAAATCGCGCGTACATGTTTGTGAGGTGATTTTGGACTTGCGAGTTGCAGCTCACAAATCATTACTTTTAAATGCGTTTAAATTGTATTTGTGAGCTACATTATTGTCAGTGACACCACAAGGAAAGAAAGTGCCAATGACACTGAAGCTCTACTAGGATATCGACTGTTGTCAGTTGGAGATAATGTTCACATAATTTCTTCCAAACCAAATTCATTCATCATGAACTTGGAGAGAATGTTCACATAATTTATCAAAGAATACTTCCCTAACAATAACAAAAAAACCACTACGACCCTTCATATCTATAATACGATCATCATATAGCATAACACAGAGCGTATCTTTCGTGAATTTTAAGTGGCCCTGAAACGGGCCGTTTAAAATAATATAAAAATCATTTCTTTTGTTTCTTCATCACTGTTAAATCTTTCCCGAGTGATCCAAATGTTGCTCGCTTCATATGTTCTTTCTGGAAACCATGTACCTCAATTGGTATGTCAATCGTGTGAGGTTTCAAGTTGATTGTACATTCAGTCGGTTTCTGTGTTAATTGCTTTCGTAAATCCTTCATTTCCTGCCAAATATTCCGTAACAATTTTGTCTGTTCTTCCCATTGTGAACTGTTGATAACTTGGTATATAACAGGTTGAGTCATTTGTTTTGTTTTCACCGGCGGTGTATACACCGGTTGTTGATCCGTTCGCGGATACACCATTGGTACCTGTTGCTGTTCTACCCGTGGCGTTACATTTCCTGCATACAGTGGAGTCGACATTTGCGTTGTTGCAGGAACATGATCGTACTGTACATCAATAGTCTTGAGAAATTCCGTTACTGGATCCATGTTTCAAAATAACGCTAACGTTACAATTTACGCATCTAATGACGTTAACATTTTTCGAGGATCAAGTATATGGGATGCGCGGGCCTCGTTGACGACGTCATGCGTATTTCACCAAATTTCTCCGAACGTCAAATCAGATGTGTTTCTTTTTTGTCAAAAACATCATATTTCTATGAATAAAACACCGATTTGACTCGGGAAAATTTTATCTGTACCATTTTACCATTATCTCATAACATATTTCACTGAAAGGTAACTTCTACAAGTGCATTTTACAACGCTATCGTCTTCGAATTTATTCGAAGACTTTCGCTTTTGTTAAAAAATGCACTGGTAAAGTAGCACAATTTACTAATGTCTCGATTTTTTCTCGGTATTATTCTAAGTTCAATGTGTACATCGAAGGGGAGCGCCCTTCGCTTACCTCACTAGCATTAGAATCCGAGAAAAATCGATACATTGGTAAATTGTGCTCTTTTCTGTCAAAAATATGGGGCAGAAATTTCTGGGACGGCCACTCTGGCCCATGGGCCAGAGTGGCCGACCCAGAAATTTCTGGCCCACATGAACCAGAAAATTTCTGAGTCGGCCACTCTGGCCCATGGGTCAGAGTGGCCGACCCAGAAATTTTGGACCGTCGAGCCCGACCCTGGGCGGGCCACTCTGGTCCCACCCCCCTCGCCCATGGGCCAGAGTGGCCGCCCCCAGAAAAAACCTGGGGCGGCCACTATGTTTACCTGGGGCGGGGACTCTGGCCCACCCCAAATCCTGTCGGCCACTCTGGCCCATGGGCCAGAGTGGCCGACATGATTTGGGGTGGGCCAGAGTGCCCGCCAATACTACTCATATCAAGATGCAATTTATATGTTATATATTTTTATAGGCACTCTAATTGCAAAATATCTGGGGCCCACACTGGGGCCCATGTGATATATCAGTTTCTTATAAAATCATCGACACACAGACTATCCTATTCCGGGGAGCTTTAATTGTTTAATTATATGTATTTTGAGAGACATTTTATCGGATTTTCACTTTTAATTCAGGTAGTTGCAAAAATTGTAAATGTTATAGCTGATTAAGAGCGTTTGTTGTTTCGTTACATATATAATTTTGTAAGAATGTTCTCCAATTAAAACCATCTACATGTAATTATATGATATACGGAGAAAGTGGTAGGGTACCAATTGATATATTAATCAATTTGCGATTGATAAAGTACTGGTTCAAAGTGGTCAATATGAACTCTAATAGATACTGTAAAATCTTATATTTATTAGCATTGAAGCTCAATGAGCAGCCAGACATAAATTTTCACTGGATAAACAAAATTTGTAAAATCTTAACAGATTGCGGTCAGTCCCATCTAATGAAGTTGGATAAAATCATCAGTAGTGACCAACTAATTTCTTATATAAAGTGTTGTCTTATCAGCAGATTCCGTGATACATGGAAAGCTGATATAAACACAGCTGGTAGCAGGGGAAAAATTTATAGAATGTTTAAACATGATATACAGTTTGAAGACTATCTAAATATCCTTGACACTAAAAATTGGATAACTCTATGCAGATTTCGCACATGTAATCACCAGCTACCAATAGAAAAAGGTTGCTGGAGTTATAAGGACCTACCGGATAGATTATGCCCACTATGTCATACTCGAAGTCTAGGTGATGAAATACATTATCTATTAGAATGCGAATCCTTTAAAGACTCAAGAAAACGTTTTTTAAATCATAGATATATTATGAAAGCAGATGTAACGTCATCGATAGACGAAATTCTTAATATGAAAGATCCCCGTCCCTTCTTAGACTCTGCTCGTTTATTAGACTCATCACAAAGACACTCGCAATGCATGAATTCTAACTGATCAGGATTGAGACACTCATTTGATAACATATTCCAATCATTCACATCCATCATTCACAATCATGCACGGGTAGTGAATTCAAACACCATGGATAGCACCAAGCTGATTATTAAATTTACCACCTGGGCATGCCTGTCAGTTAACAAGATTGAAACTGCAAACAAATTGTTAGAGTGATCATCATCTACATGTATGTTTTTTATATCATTATAACCATAAATATGTTATAATATTGATATTGTTATATCGTGTAACCATCGGACTATAATATAACCGACCACCATACTTAATGTATACGTCAGCAGACGAATATAACAAATACAACAAAAAATCTAACAGAGACTTGACCAATCGTATTCTTCAGACATTCTCAATTTTAGTAATGGAATAAAATTTAAAATGAATTACAAGTTTCACCTTTAATTACAGCCACTACCAGCTCAATAGATATATAGTAATAGGGAATTATCGACCTGTTTTACATATATTGCGAGCAACCTTTGACGTTAATTGACAACTACTTAGACATATTCTTCTGATACTAGAAAATACACAGCACGTGTATGACGAAAATATTACTTCCCGGTTCCGTTCTATTTACGAACACAAACAGGCCCGAGTAGTCTTGCAGATTCGGAAAAATGCGCGGTGCAGTCTTACTCGTCTCAGCTGATACGCTGGTAGCGGTTTCTGACAACTAATGAGGGTTATTAAACCCAACCTGCTATAGATCCGGGGTTACATGTATATATTATCTTTTGTATTATAATCATACTATATGACTATTGTATATAACTCTGTTTCTCAATATCCGTTACATGTAATTTCCATGTGTTTATTTGGATGAGAGAATAAAGCATATCTGTCAAAAAAGGAGGATAATAATAAAGAGTGTCTTATGAGATGTAATTATGCTTACTCTTGGTATGTTATTTTTTTTACGGGTGGTGCCTATATGTGTTAAGAATAATAGCGATTGTAATCAGTGTTTAATTGTTATCACGCAGGGGGTGGGGTAGGCTTAAGCTTGTTTGAATGTGTTGCAAATCGGTTTAGTATATTCAAGTTTTACACCGGCTATACGCAGTTGATGATGTTGAAACCGATTCCTGGTAAAGCATCCGGGGTGTGTCATCTGTTGGCTGAATAAGCTATGATTCAATGTTTTTGAATTAGCTGTTTTTGTCATGCCACTTCAATAAATGGTTAAAGTTTATCACGTTTGTGTCTCGGAATGAAACAAACATTCCCTAATAATTGTACCTGCATTCTGATTGCAAGGTATATTTGTCTCAATATGGTTCATTAAGTGCGTCAAATCATATATGGCACTACAAAACGACTATGGACGTCGGTTATGCGGGGGGGGGGGGGGCATAACATTAAATTTAAACTAGAAGCAAATTAGTGCGTGTTTGTGTGTACGATTTTACTAGGTTGCTTATATTTTATGACACGTATATTTAATGATTTACGAAATGGTACAGTATTTGCGTTTAAGAAAAAAAAGAAGAAGTTTTATGCATATTATATGGAGATCGAGAAATAAAATATAAATACCCAGTACCGCGGATATGGGGCAACTTTGTTTTTATTAAGATGCACCGTCTCCAAACTATATATACTAAGTATGCCATTCATTGCAACAATGACACTCATACAATGTTACAGTTATGGGTTGGGGTGGAGTCAACCGTGGGCTTTCAAAAGAGGTGGAATTATTTTTGCGTTTATGCACGTCGGCTTTACACTGGGTAGCAATGCAATTTGTGCAAGAAGTCCGTTAGCGGCCTTAATTTCATATATACGGTCTCTATACTATGGACATTCGAAGGCTGTGGCTACGTGGTGTCTTGAAGACAGCGTATCAACCACTTTAAGTTGCATAAGACAAAAAATGGTCAAACGTGTTATATATTTATGGATAGTTCAATGGCTATAAATAATACATTCACTTGTGATTGTTAGTTTTTATTACAGTTTGAGTATTAGGTCGCCACAAAATTACATTAGATTATATGCGATAAAGAGCGCTAATGATTTCCTTGCCTTTATGAAATCCGAAAACACAACTCTCGACTGATCAGGGTTATCGTGTTTGGGTTTCAGGGGCGGTATTCGCCAACTGAGTTTATTTTATAAATCAGGTAGTTTATTTGATAACGGCTGAATGGCGCTTACGCCACACTCATTCACTGTATCCGGCTATCAACAATTACAATCGTACTTGAACCCCGTTTACCTGCGCGCGATGAATTTATGATGAACATGATTTTAGATATATGTTCATGAAAATGCATTAATCGTTCAAATATTAACATCTGACTTAACTCGGAGTGTGCACATGGTCCCGTCGATATAAACATGTATGTTCGCGCTGAAATGTCCGAGTTAGTACAACCATGGCAATGGACGGATAAATGAATCGCAATCACCCTGAACCAATTCTGGCGCCACGGCTATAGGCGCCTATATATAAGCTATATGTATACATGAGTTTTGTCGATATGACGTCATCCCCATAAGTGCGTTGATCAGTATCTTCCCATTAATTTTAATCTCGACGTGAAGGGTGTGGTTGCGCCGCTACTGATTCCAAGAATGACCCCATTGTAATCTACGAGATTAAGAGCTTCAGTACTAAACTGTTAGAGCTAGTGTTGCGACAAACAGCTCCCGTTGCCACAAAACATGATCCGAAGATCGGGGGGATTATATATTTATACGGAAAAACCAAAATACAGCAATGATAATTGATTGCGGTAATATCTGGCTATTTGTTTTCCCCGTATTGAAACTTTATAATTTCATATTTTAGTGAATTAAATTGATATCACTATGATCATTCCAACTGTGTCATCATTGTTCGTAAGGTCGTGGTTCGTGGTTTAGACATTCAAATTTTAAACTTTTCATAAGGTTAAAACACACATGAGCTAGCCACCATAAAAAACATCATACACCCATTTCATAAGAGAAAATAATTGCTAAATATCCCTTCAAAACAAGTTTCATCTCTTTTATTGATTGGAAAAGGGATGTCAAACTTAACCTGTATTGAAGAGACGCAATTTACTGGAAATGTCATCTGTACCCCATTGGATGGAATTGTCTAAACTAGCTAGTGCAAACTTCTTAAATTAACTGTTGGATATTTACAGTCTGGCACACCAAGCAGACTTAATAGCACTTCAGTCCAAAACTGTGACCGAATGTAGGAACCTGTTTGACTTTCGGTTTAAAAAAAACAACAGATTTCACAATAAAATAATCCCACGTAGGGGAAGGGGTTTAGTGTGAAGGGGCCTATTGAACCAATACGCATTTATATGTTCTATAGCCCTGGCATATAAATAGTATATACGTGATATATCTGTGTCGTCGCTCGTTGTATAAGTCTCCCATACATATATAACACCTCGGTTTTCTAACTTGACGAACAAGTAAACACTCTATGGAAACGTGTTTAGTGCATTTACATAGAATATAGTTTAGTCCGTTACATAAATGCCTTAAAGGGCGCGACATATACCTCGCGATAATGCGTTTTAGCTGTAGGGCAAAAGTCCACAACCAATCATTTCGAGACATGGCCGTATAATTGGTATCTGATTTGGTTATAGTTATGTTTGCTACCTGATTTGGTAATAGTTATGTTTACTACCTGATTTGATAATGACGCAGAGTGGTGTTGTGAGTGTCAGGCAGTCGTTTGTGTGTTTACCATGCGTATTGATGTTCATTATATGTTTAACCGTTTCACCACAGGGCGACGACTCTGTAACGTTGTGTATGATACAGAGTGGTGTTGTGAATGGTGTGTTTACCATGTTTATTGATGTACATTATATGGTTAACCGTTTCACCACAGGGCGACGACTCTGTAACGTTGTGTATGATACCAAATCATGTCCCCTAATAGATGCGTATTGGTACAAAAAAGCCCATTTCACAATAAACCCCTTCCCCTACGTGGGGGCCTTTTTTGTACCAATTCGTATCTATGCGTTCTGTATCACAGGCATAGAATACGTGATATTTATGTGTCGTCTCTGAAAATGAGTCCCGAACATATACAACACCTCGGTTTTCTAACTTGACGAACAAGTAAACACAGTATAGAAACGTATTTAGTGTATTCACATAGAACAGATTTAGTCCGTTACGTAAATGCCTCAAAAAGCGCGACATATATTCGTGATAATGCGTTTTAGCTGTAGGGAAAAAATGCAGAACCATTCATTTCGAGTCATGGCCGTATAATTGGTATCTAAATCATAACAATATGAACTACATGTACCATACAAGTAAGAGTGCCAAGTTTAGTTGAATTCATCAAAGTGGAACAAAGACAATATATGCAGTTCAGCAGGCAGATGTTATTCGACATAATGCAAATTCAAATTGTTTTCTCACCATGTACAAACGTTTCTGTTATCGCCTTTTTGTCATCTTATAACAATGTATTGTCAATTTTGTACGGTAGAGGGACTACCCAAGTTGAAATAACTTGTGCCCCGATCCATTTTGTATATTTATATACGAATAAAATATGTTTAAAGTTCAGCAGGCAGCTATAGACATAGAAGTTTATACCAAATGTTATGTGCGTTGCAGATCACACTGCCACCATACAGGCTACAACTGGCTTGATTTGCTTCAATTTCATCAGTATCACATCATAACCACGAATCATAACCACCGTGCATATATACCTAAATTAATGTCAAGGACACATTCAAGAAACCACGTGTATTATACTAGTACGACTAGTAGTTTATATTACGATCAAAACACCTACATTTAAAACTCAAACTGTTAAACTTCCTGGTTTGTAATTTATTAAAGGTACGTGCCAGAAGAAGTAAAAGTATTTTACCGTAGAACACACCATTAATTGGCTCATATCTTTTGCTTCAAAATCATTAGTACACATGCGCGCCAACGTACGCACTCTATAGTATAGGGGCATTATAAGCTATAGTATACACATACATTTAGATGCACCATTGTTGATACTATATGTATTCAGCTAGTAATAGTGTGGTCGTGGTACGCAAAAACAGGGGTTGACCCAGAAGAAATTGGTAAAGAAGCGATCTCGGTGTCATTCAACGCGGGAGAATCTCTGTACAACATATCCAAAATCCGCTTTGGGCAAAACCCAGGATCTAAGATGGCGTCCAACATGGCCGCCTTTAGTCAAAAGAGATTCTGACTGAGATTAATTCGACATAATGAGAACAAATGTTGCCATATTTATACAAATGTAAACATTTTTGCGAAGGTAAAGTATTATGCCACATATCTATAGAAAAAATGGAACCCCTCGTCCCAGATGGCTGCCAAAATGGCGGCCTAAACTCGAAAATTTGAAGTTTTTGCCTAATATCTTAAAGATCAATTCCTGTTGTTTGATAATGGATCAGACTGGCGACATTGATTAGTCATATTCATATTAATTCAGCATTGGAGCAATGAAAGATACCATAAATGGGGTCCCAGATTCATCTACACCCTCAAAAATTCGATTTTACAAAACGCGGTATAAAATTCCACAAAAATCGCCATTGGGATTCCAGTCATATATCAACAAGAAATGAACAGAACTGTACAATATAAGTTAGGCATACCATTATGTATAAATACTCCAATTCAATGAAACCCAAATTGGCGCCTTGTCTTAAAATGGCTGCCAAAATGGCGGTAAAAATATGGAAAATGGCAGATATTTAGAATGGTCGTCAGAGGGTTAGACCCAAAGGAATTGGTAAAGAAGCGGTTTTGTTGTCATTCGACGCGGGAGAATCTCCTGTATAACATATCCAAAATCCGCTAAAATCTGCTTTGGGGAAAATACAGAATTCAAGATGGCGTCCAACATGGTCGCCAATAATAATGAAAATGGCAAATATGTAGTTATTCACGAAAACCCACTCGACAAAACGCCAATTCGGCACCAATACACATCATTGATTGAAATCAATGTTTGTTGTGGGTATGAGCAGCCAATCACGATTCAAAATGCTAAGATGGTTACCAAAATGGCCACCGAAAATTGTCGAAATTTAAGTTCTGCTCAGAGGAAAGCCGAAACAACACTTCGGTTGTGCTAACGATGACAGACCTATTAAACATATTGCCAATAATCTACAACCACAATCAGTTCAGCCCATAATGTTCCAACTAAGCAGTATCTACTGCAGGATCCAACACGATGTCCACTTATTACGAGGGACTATCTGGAAATTAATTAAAAAGAAATTAAATTGCTACGAATCTGGATTATTTGAAAACACAGTGTCAATATTTCTACTTATAACGACTATTCGGAACATCAAATATATGGGCATCGGCGGTCTAGTCCGGGAGCATCAGGCTTTAGTGGGTTTTCCAGTGATGGCGAAAGTGAAAAGGACAGGAGGGAAAAGCGAATAATCTGGGGTTTACTTAATTGGTGGGAAAGTTGGTTATCGGAGCTGGTGAGTTTCAAAGTAAAATTGTTTTCTTCGATATCAAGAGGAAAAATGAAAATTCGCACGTACATTGTATACCCTTCACACTCCATGTGACAATTCCGTGTCATGCGATTGTGGGTATATACATGTGGATAGAAACATTCTAGTAAATATATAGACGCACCGATATCTTCTACACATTTAGTGAATTTCATCAATGATATGTAGACACAATGTGCGCCACGGCTGGGTCTGATCCGTAGGCGTAAAGGTGTCAACCATTTAGCTTGATGAACTGGTATTTCAAGGTTGTCATTGGATAGAAATGCCACATGAACATGGTGATTAACAACATGTTTGTCTAAGAAATGTGAACAATGAGCATGTTATTTTCCGGATGCTAGACAATCAAACTGCCACATAAGGCGTTGATCCATGCTCATCAGAGCACGAAATATGTGCAAATTAATGACACGAAAACTATTTCATGCGGACGACGTACTCTAGACCTACATCCAACGTCATTTCCTATTAACTTTTATTGTTTGTACGGACGGTTTCGAGGTTTGAAAATCCCGCTTGTCCAAGAAAACCTCCACATACTTACGGAGTCGATGTGTAAACAATGTATGGGGATAGTTTCTTCATACATATATGTATTTGGCACACGTATTTTCTAGAACATAAGAGATCACCATTTACCGGAGAGTTGATAGCTGGGAAGAGATCAGGGTAAAACTACTTTTCTTACATGTCGAAATGGGGAATCCATGGGCTACATTTAGTTCCAACTTGAAACTTGAAAATGATGGCCGAGCCCGAATAGTTAATATTTCGTCGCATCAGCGCTATAATGTAACCCACATTTTCAACTTTCCGAGAAAATGAAGGTTGAAGTTTTTAGACAACATTTCTCCTAATGTTGACAAAGCATGACGTATTGTTGTATTTATCCCAATGAAACTGACATTAGCTGTTCATTGACCCACATATTGTTTTCTGTTTACTTCCTCGATTTCTTTTAAAAAGCAATAGCTTGTTTGGAGATATGACATTTTGCGTATGCCAGCGACGATTCGTTTCCGTGCTATAATGAAGTTGTGCTAATAAATGCAGATTAAGCTAAATATGGTGGCAATCGCATGTGTCTATGAACTAAAAAGTGCCTATTCTACACTATGAAAATTCACCCATGTGCATCATCATACAGAAATGTATGGAACAATCACAAAATTTAAATCACCAAATAATCACGTGACTAACATGGAGATACTACAATATAGCACACATTTTAGAATTCACAAACACAAAACAGAAGTCACGTGGACAACCTGAAGCGTCCGATTGGCTGCTGTTGGACATACGACCTCATAGCACGAATAATTGTAAAGATCGCTGGAGATACGACATTTGCTTCACTGGTTTGTGCGAATATTTGTCATCCAATGCAAAGACAGTTTGGCCCATCGGATTGGATTTTTTTCTCACGATTCGAATGGTATCAAATACTCATTTCCCGCCATAATGGAGTTACGACATTATAGCACTGATGCGTCGAGATTTTGTCAACCCGCGGGAAGCCACCAAAAGATTGAAAATAAATAGTTTACATGTATATTAACCAACTATCAACTGCATCCACCACTCACAACTTCCATTATATGATAAGCTGGGCAGAGTCTACCATTTTCGTTTTGGAAGCCATATTAGATCAAATTTATTGTTTCTTTTGGTCTATTTGAGATGGAATGTTCACAAATAAAATTATTTTGTAGACAAGGTCTGCTCATCCCTAAATATCAAATGTGACCAGAACCCCAAAGTCGATTTTGGTTAAATTTCATACCGCATTCGTTATAACTTATTAGTGAAGGACCGGAGTAAACTATGATCTAATCGATTAGACATGTCATTGCTGGAATGATCAGTTGACACGGTCATTGAAAGAATATACCCACTGTTTCCCAGTTCAGAGAGCAACAAGTGATAAACAGAAGTGATAGAAAATAGTATTTTTCACATCGGGTGGCCATTTTTGGTACTGATTTTTAAGTTTTTACATAGAGCTAGCATAATGGCATCATAAAGAGGTATACATTCTTATTTATTTAGTCAATTTTATTCATCAACCACTACTTATAATGGATTGAATGACACTGTGATCAATATCCGCCATTTTCCATATTTTGACTGCCATTTTGGCAGCCATTTTTGAGACAAAGCGCCAATTATGGTTTCATTGAATTGGAGTATTCATAGATATTGGTATGCCCAACTTACATTGTACAGTTCTGTCCAATTTCTTGTTGATATATGACTGTAATCACAATGGCGATTTTTGTGGAATTTTATACCGCGTTCTGTAAAATCGATTTTTTGAGGGTGTAGATGAGTCTGGGACCCCATTTATGGTATCTTCCATTGCTCCAATGCTGAATTAACATGAATAAGCCTAATCAAAGTCGCCAGTCTGAACCATTATCAAACAACAGGAATTGATCTTTAAAATATTAGGCAAAAACTTCAAATTTTCGAGTTTAGGCCGCCATTTTGGCGGCCATCTGGGACGAGGGGTTCCATTTTTGCCATAAACAGGTGGCACAATATTTTACCTTTGCAAAATTGTATACATTTGTATACATATGACGACATTTGTTCTCACTATAATCGAATTAATCTCAGTCAGAGTATCTTTTGACTAATGGCAGCCATGTTGGACGCCATCTTGGATCATGAATTTTGCCCAAAGCGGATTTTGGCGGATTTTGGATATGTTATACACGAGATTCTCCCGCGTCGAATGACACCAAAACCGCTTCTTTACCAATTTCTTCTGGGTCTAACCCTCCGACGACCACACTATAATGTCTATTGATTATATAGAGAAATTCCATTTTGATAAAACACGCACGATAAAGCTATGCAATATAGGAGACAGGTATCTATGTAGCAATGAAGCAACAAACCATAAACGCTCTTTATTATGGTACGGTACCTTTTTGAGCCGGCAATACCTACTAACACTGAAAACTGTATCAAACAAACAAAGCTCCAAAAAGAACAAGTTTGATCTCAGTTTATGGTATATAAAACGTACAAGTAGTGGTTGTGTTGTGTCAATCATGATGACACACCTTTCAGAAACCACACTGAAATAATTTGAAAGTCTACACCTGACACTCGTTATTACAGGCCACAAACTGGATCATTGTGTAAATTGCATTAATTCGCATGCTTACCAATGTAAATATATAGACATCTGAAATCCAAACACGATAACCCCTGATCAGTCGAGAATTGTGTTTTCGGATTGTACAAAGGCAAGGAAATCATTAGCGCTCTTTATCGCATATAACCTAATGTAATTTTGTGGCCACCTTATAGTCAAACCGTAATAAAAACTAACAATCACAAGTGAATTTATCATTTATAGCCATTGGACTCTCCATAAATATATACGTTTGACACCTTTTATGGCTTATGCAACTTAAAGTGGTTGATACGCTGTCTTCAAGACATCACGTAGCCACAGCCTTCGAAAGTCCACAGTAGAAACAGTATGAAGGCCGCTAACGGACTTCTGGCACAAATTACATTGCTACCCAGTGTAAAGCCGACGTACATAAACGCAAAATAATTCCACCTCTTTTGAAAGCCCACGGTTGACTCCACCCCAACCCATAACTGTAACATTGTATGAGTTCCATTGTTGCAATCCATGGCAGACTTAGTATAGTTTGGAGACGGTGCATCTTAATAATAACAAAGTTGCGCAATATTCGCGGTAACAGGTATCTATATTTCATTTCTCGATCTCCATATAATATGCATTTTTTTGTTAGACGCAAATACTGTACCGTTTCGTAAATCATTAAATATAAGTGTCATAAAATATAAGCAACCTAGTAACATCGCACACAAACACGCACAAATTTGCTTCTAGTTTAAATTTAATGTTATGCCCACACCCCCCCCCCCCCGCATAACCGACGTCCACAGTCGTATAGTAGTGCCATATATGATTTGACGCACTTAATGAACCATATTGAGACAAATATACCTTGCATTCAGAATGCAGGTACCATTATTAGGGATTTTTTGTTTCATTCTGAGACACAAACGTGATAAACTGTAACCATTTATTGAAGTGGTATGACAAAAACAGCTAATTCGAAACATTGAATCATAACTTATTCAGACAACAGATGACACACCCCACATTTTGTACCAGGAATCGGTTTCAACATCATCAACTGCGTATAGTCGGTGTACAACTTGAATAACCCAACCGATTTGCCACACATTCAAACAAGCTTAAAGTATAAACCTACCCCTCCCCCCCTGCGGGATAAGAATTAAACACACATTACACAATCGCTATTATTCGTAACACATATATGCACCACCCGCGTAAAAAATAACACGCCAAGAGTAAGCATAATTACAATTACATCTCATAAAACGCTCTTTATTATTATCCTCATATATGCAACGAAACAACAGACGCCCTTTATCATCTATAATATTTTCAATTTTTGCAACTGCCTGAACTAAAAGTCAAAATACGATAAAATGTCTCTCAAAATAGATATAATTAAATAATTAAAGCTCCCCGGAATAGGATAGTCTGTGTGTCGATGATTTTATAAGAAACTGATATATAACATGGGCCCCCGATATTTTGCAATTAGAATGCCTATAAAAAGATAGAACATATAAAATTGCATCTTGATATGCACATGATATAACATTAAATAGCTGGTAAATTGCTGGCGATCCATGTTAACCCTTTACCCAACAAACCGGCCAAAACCGGCCAAATAAAGCTTCAACAGCCTAAAATATCTTCGGTCTGTCTCAATAGAACCATACAAATATGGATATCATTGGAACCGGCCCATTGACCACATTGTGATAGTTACAGTTATGCCCTGTGCCAATGCATTCTCTTATATATGCGAGTCGACCATAGGTCGCCTCGCATATATAAGAGAATGCATTGGCCTAAAAAAAATCTTTTTTTAACACTTTTTACCATTTTTTCTTACATTCTTTAACAATTTTATAATTTTTAATGTGTTAAGCCAATGCATTCTCTTATATATGCGAGGCGACCTATGGTCGACTCGCATATATAAGAGAATGCATTGGCACAGGGCCGTTCTGTTTGGTAAAGGGTTAACGCATGTCTAATTAAGACGAATTAAGGGTTCCAGACCTCCAGTTACAACAACACCATTAAACATCTACATGTAATTTCACGTCGTTTTGTGCTTTGATACGTTGAGAAAATGTGAAAAACCAAAAATGCCACGAAACCTCTGGTTATGTATATAACACAGAATATCGTGTTGTTATTAAGCAATTAAGAGAATAATTTATGTTTTCCATAAAAGAAAATCAAAACTATATAAAATAAATGCAAGGACAATTCAATATCAAACAAACTATTGTCTTGCTTGTAGCATTTATTGTTCCAAACATGTCATTTTATACACTTGAACCTTAAAAGCAAGTAAAATAGGTTTAGTAAAAAACTATCCCGGAACACCGAATGCTTCTTTAAACTCCTCGATACAAATTTCTCATATCATGAAAGTCTATATTTGGCAATAGCACTCTACAACGGTTATACAAGCACAACCAATAGGCCTACACGCGCACGTCAATAAGTACTGGACATTATTCGATCGTTCGATGTACCACACATAGCGTATTCTACCCAAGCACGGTGTATATATCGCAGTATAGGCATATAATCTACTTTATTCCCGAATATTTTGTTGGTAAATTACCAGATATGGCGGTGACAAATGCGTGCCACTTAAAACACAGAACTCGCGGGTTTGACTATTTGGAGTAACAGGAACGGAACGAGGAACATCTTCCGAGTAACAGAATGACTATTTGGCGTAACAGGAATGAGGAACATATATATAAGCTCATATTTCTCGCGTTTTACTGTATGAGACAATACATATCATACATCATTCGAAAGCATCGCCTCTCCACTTCACGATTAGTGCAACATTTAAACACCAATTTTGCGAACAAAGCGTATAATTGGCCAGGAACATCGAGCGGTAAATCGGAAATTAGAAAACACGTAATTTTTTCCGAGTAACAGGGATGAGGAATAGAGATATAAACTTAATTTTCTCGAATTTTAAGGTATGAAACAATACATGTTATACATCATTCGAAAGCACAACGTCTCCCCTTCTTTCATATTGAAACATTTAAACTCTATTTTTGAGAACTAAGCGTATAATTGGCCAGCAACGTCGAACGATGAATCGGAAATTAGCAAAACAAAACGAAAACATTTCCGGGTAACAGGAATAATGAACAGATATATAAGCTCAATATTCTCGCATTTTACGCAATGAAACTATACATGTTATACATCATTGGAATGAATAACCTCTCCCCTTAATTAATATTGCAACATTTAAGTGCTATGTTGAGAACTAAGCGTATAATTGGCCAGAAACGTCGAGCGGTGAATCGGAAATTAGCACACCGAAGAACGTAACATATTCTTCGTAGAAAGCCGCATATTTCTCGCGAATTACTCAATGTCACTGCCAAATATTTACAGAAATGGGGAGAGTATCATTCACTGTACCCATTTCTGGCACATAGGATTATTTTTGTTCAACAAATATCTGAAAAAGTTTGAAAAATGATTGATATATGTTTTGGGCGAATGTAGCTTCCCCGGACAAATATCTATATATAGGATATATGGTTCAGCCAATCAGAAAACTCATTGGCCAGTAGTCGGAGTTATCTCAAACCAGGTACACGATCAGCTGTGGGTACGGATTGACTATTTGGAGTAGCAGGAACGGAACGAGGAACATGAACAACTTCCGAGTAAAATAAATGACTATTTGGAGTAAGAGGAATGCGGAAGAGAGATATATACTTAATTTTCTCGCGTTTTACGGAATGAAACAATACATAGTATACATCATTCGAAAGCATAGCCTCTCACCTTCATGAACATTGTAACATTTAAACACTACTTTTGAGAACAAAACGTATAATTTGCAAGGAACGTCGGGCGGTGAATAGCAAATTAGAACGCAACGAGGAACCAAATATGTTATATTGTGTAACCATTTCAATACTAAAGTCTAAATATTCATTACTAAATGTTCAGATAATAAGTTCAACAAACAACCATACTCATTACTAAATGTTCAGATAATAAGTTCAACAAACCACCATACTCATTACTAAATGTTCAGATAATAAGTTCAACAAACCACCATACTCATTACTAAATGTTCAGATTATAAGTTCAACAAGCGATCATACATGCAGATCAATGGGGAAAGCTTGGTTGTTCGTCGACTTTTATTTCGTTGAAATCGACATGATGACAACTTATGAATGAAATGAACATTATGGAATGGACACGCTTCTCCGTCTAGTATCCCCAAATGACCAAATTCGCGTGAACATGAACATACACTCATAAAGACGCTCTATAAAAATGGAGATCGATATGATCCGAATAATTATCGCCCGATTGCTCTGACAAATAACCTAGGTAAATTTTCAACACAAAAATTAACACCAGGATAAATAACCACCTCGAGGAGAATTATCTGATCAGTGACAATCCGTTTGGTTTTCGGAAGAATCGTAGTACAATTGTTCATTGATTTTAAAAAGGCGTTCGACTCAGTCGACAGATCGTTAATGTTACATAAAATACGTGATTATGGAATTTCTGGTAAAATAATCAAGCAAGCTACATGAGAGTGGAAACAGAGGCAGGCGTTGGACCACATCTTCTATCAACTATTGGAGTAAGACAAGGCTGTTCAATTTCACCAACGCTGTTTAAAATGTATATCGATGACCTAAGATATTCATGTGACTCGACGTGCGATCCCGTTATTCTAAATAATCGGCCGACCAGTCATCTTTTATTCGCAGATGACCTTGTAATAATATCGGAAACGGAAGTCGGTTTACAGAAATGCTTGAATAACTTGGAAAATTATGCAACCGATAATAGTCTCACTGTTAATGTAAATAAAACAAAATGCATGGTTTTCAGATCTCGCAAGTCAAAATATGAACCGAAATTCATGTTTCGATCGAAGCCACTGGAAATGGTTGGGGATTATATGTATTTGGGTCTAAATTTCAGTGCAACTGGCAAAACGTTAAAATCGCAGGAGCATTTGAGCGCAAAGGCATTAAAATCAATGTTTTTCCTAACACAATCTATTCCATCAAGACTTCAGCTAGCGATCCATACAAAATGCAAGTTGTTTGACAAACTAATAAAACCAGTAATGTTGTATGGTTATGAAGTACATGTATGACTGGGAGATATGCCGAATCTGCATACTGATTCTTTACCTTGCGAGCAGGTTCAATTGAATTTTTGCAAAAATGTACTTTGTATTAATAGAAAAGCCTCGAACCATGCTTCTCATGCAGAATTGGGTAGATTCCCCGTATTTCGTGACGCGGTTTTAAAGAGTTTCAGATATAGGAATAAAATTTCTAAATCAAGGAGTCATACATTAGTTTATGCGGCCTACGTTGAATCAAATAATTCGAAATTATCCACGGCATCGTGATATGTACATGTATTACTGCAGAAGAATGGAATAAATATTGCGGAAGACGGTCAGTCGAGTGGAATTCAAGAACAAGAACTCATAAAACAAAGCTGAATATAGAGCACATTAACTGTTTTGTGAAGGACGTTTTTGATGATACGAGATCAATCGGTGGTAAATAAACAAAGAACGTATCGCATTTTCAAACGCAGATATGAGGTGGAACCGTATATTACCAATACCAAATCAGTTGACGCGAGAATTCTCTTCACAAGGTTACGCGTAAGTAATCACAAGCTAGAGATTGAGAAGGGAAGACACAAACAGCCCCCGTCAGAAATAGAGGATAAAATATGTCATGTCTGTAAGACAAACTTACGGTGCCTGGTTTAGGACATGGGAATTTTTTTTTATTTCGTGGCCCCGAAATAACTAATCGTGATATACGATCGTCAGTCATTGTTGTAATGGAAGCGGATAGAGGTGATCTGGTTGTAGTTGTCCACAATCTTGGCATGAGCCACGGCGATATGAGATAAAGGGTGTTGTCGGGTGGCCCGTAAAACAAATGAAGTAATCACCCCTTTCACCAACCCGATCCAAAGTTTCCGCCGTCCAGGTGGGGGGGGGGGGGGGGGCGTCACATAGGGCTCTCACGACATTCAGTATATCTTGGGGGCCACCCTACAACACCCATTATACCACATCAAACGGTTAAGGGGTCGAGGAATTGTATAGCTGCCATATTTGAAACCATCTGGTGCGGCCATTTTGGATCGCGTTGGGTGAAAGCGGTGAATATTTAGTTTGTCTCAGGGGTCACCCTACAACACACTTTATTCGACCTAAAATGTGGGGGGGGGGTGTTGCATGGGTACCATATATGGACCCCTCTGATCAGTTATCATTTTCGCTCGAGGTGGGCTGAAGGTGTGAAAATTTAGCTTGATTTGCGAGTCACCGTACACCACCCTTTATTTGATCTCTATCGGTCAGTGGCCGAGAAATAATGGTTACCCTATTTGACCCCTTCTGAGCGGCGACCATTTTGGATCGGGTATGGTCGAAAGGGGTGAATATTTATAAGTTTAGCAAAGGTCAATTAGTTATTTCGTGGCCACGAATTAGCTAATTAGTATTTCGTGGCCACGAATTAGTTATTTCGTGGCCACGAAATAAAAAAAAAATCCCATGTCCTAAACCAGCCACCGTACAAACTCGGTTGAGACCGAATCACACTTTGTTATGAATTGTCCGGCATACGAAAACATTCGCATTAGTTGTTTCGCAGCAATAGGCGAGTATATAACCGATTTCCATAGAATGACAGAAGACAATAAATTTAATTATATAATGGAAAATAGTTGATACCATAAATATCATATGCGACATGATCCGGTCCTTCTTTGAAAAACGGCAGAGTTTATCAAGTGCATAATACTTATAAGAACAACTTATGAGTGAGTATACTGTATATAAATTTTGACTGAGTCGGGTTTTTGTTTAATTCATGGTATTTTTGTGCATGTATCTATGTTTTAATCATATTATATGTTTGCAACTGCCCACTGAGGTGTTATTGCAATAAAATATTGTATATGTTACTATCTGAACATTTTCCACCTATATGAATATTAATTATTCTGCATTTGCATTGTCTGTTTTTCTGTATATCGTCTGCTTTTATTATCTGAACACCCCTCCAAATGAATAATAGACTGTTTCAGTATATATTTTTATAACTGGATAAGAGAATTGATTTAGTACAGTAATCACGAAATACCAATGGTTATTTAACGAGTGATGCTTGCCATATATTTGAAGTTTAATTTCGAGCAAATGTCAAATGATGTATATAACAATTTACGGAATAACATAGAACTCGCTTCGATTATATGTTGTAAACTATTGGACATGTGCATACGAAGTATGTCGCTCATACCATATCACACTACACAACAACATATACCGAATTGCATCCATGGGCGATCGGGAAAGTAGCTAACTGTAGTATAGCGGAAGTGAATAAATTAACACACACGCTGCTGCCGAATTCGCTATAAATGTACGCAAAACATCGAAAATAACACCCGCCGACGCACCACCACAAGATGATCGAGCAAGATGAGGCATGCATTGTCGTGCAGAATGGACATGTATATACCGAAAATCCAATTCACAAGTCGATAGCTCGGCGGAAACGGCACTGTTAGCCCATAATTTCCGGTCGGTTGCGTCATCTACGCAAAATCCAAAAAGGCACCGACCGCAGCTCCCCTGGTTAACTGACCACGAAAATGGACATCGTATCATGCAGCGAATACCCCTCTGCATTCATTGGCGATCGGGAAAGTCGCTAGCTGTAGCGGAAGTGAATAAATTAACCCATACGCTGCTGCCGCATTTGCTATGAATGTACGTAAAAACGCCGAAAATACCACTCGTCGACTGCACTGCCACCAGGGGACCGAGCAGAATGGGCATATACTATCGTGCAGGATATATCTGTATGTACCTAAGTTCCACTCAATAAGTTGATAGCTCGAGTGGAAACGGCACTGTTAACCCCTAATTTGCGGCCGATTCCGTCAGGTACGCAAAATCCAAAAAATCACCGACCGCACCTCCCCAAGCTGCATAACGACGGAAAGGGACTTCATATCATACAGCGAAGACCCTTCTGCAATCATAGGTGATCGGACAAGCCGCTATCTGTCTGCAGCGGATGTGAATATATTAACATATGTACGCTGCTGTCGAATTCGCTATGAATGTGCGCAAAAACGCCGAAAATAACACCCACCGACCGCACCTCACCCAGGTGTCCGGGCGAGATTGGGCATGCATCATCGTGCAGAATAGACCTGTATGTACCAAAGTTCCAATCCCAAGTCGATAACTCGAGTGTAATCAATATTACCACTATCAGTACATGCATTGCATTGGTTATAATAATTAATATAGCATTACCACTGTTATCAATGTATGATATATATTCATCAATATCGTCGTTTATTTATATTTATGTTTCAACAAACTATTTAAGTGAGAACTATTATGGGATAGTTTTCGAGTAAAATGTGCTAGGGTGGTGTCCATATGTAGGGAGGGGCAACACATTAAGTGGGACAGTGGGGGTCCTAAAAAAAGAGAACATTCGCATTTTTATTTGCCAGCCGCCTTTTGTAAAGTACCAGAGGTTTCGGGGGGATCCAAACCACTCATATCATTTGATAATTGCCTGATGGCATCAACTTTCATAGACACACTAGCTAATTTTGAGAGTATATAACTTCCGTCCATGGTGTGTTCAAATGAGCTAAGGTGTTCCACAAAACAGTGACAGTTAGCCTTTCACGTTTGCTAGCCGCTTTTTGTAAAGTATCCCAGATATTGGGGAACCAACCCATCCATTAAGATGAAAATTTCCTGATATAACTACCATGTGTCTCAGTATGGGGAGAACATCATCTCAGTTCAATGTGTGTTTAAGACTTTGAATGGGATAGGGGGCATCAAAACAAAGAATATTCAACTTTCGTAGAACTTTGTCAGTCGCCTTTTTGTAAAGTACCCTGGGATTTCGGAAACCAAACTACCCATATACAATGTATTTTCCCTGACAACGCTACCTATCGTTCGAACTGTCAGCTAATATTAAGAGAATACAGCTGCATATTGTGATCAAGAGTTTAATTGGGTTAAGGGGTCTCACAAAACGAAAAATATTCGCCTTTGCATGCCATTTGCCATCCGCTTTTTGTAAGGTGTCAAAGGCTTTCGGGAACCAATCCACCCATACACACATATTGTGTAAGTCCTGACACTACTACCATAGCTTTACCCACATCCTCATTCAATATTGAGAGCAATCCTTTGAGTAACAGTAACACTTCAATTTGGTAGGGAGTCCTAAACTCATAGAAAATTCGTCTTTCTTATTTATCAGCCGCTTTGGTAAAGCGACACAGTCTTTCGGGAAACAATCCACCCAAATAAAATATGTATTCCCTGACAGAACTACCTTCCGATCACACTCTCGGTTAATATAGAGAACATATAGATTCAGTTCGTATTGTGTTCAAGATTTTAAATCGAGTAGAATGTTTTCGAAAAATAAAAAGACAACTTTTCTATTTGCCATTTATCCGCGTTTTATCTCTGGAACCAACCAATCCATAAACATTGTGTATGTCCCTATATAACCATTCTTTGTCCACAAATTCGGCTAATATAAATGCTATATTTCAGTTCGTGGCGTGTTCAATACTTCTAATAGTGTAGGGGACCACAAAACATAGAACATGTTTGAGCTAACGCTTGCCACCTTGGTCAGACTAGTTTATGAGACATAAAACATATCGGTTTTTCTATATTTTGGTAGATTTATGGGACACCAGTAATCACTATGACAGCAACAATCATTTGATCTGTATATGTTAGTCTGTATTACGTGTCGTGTATAACTTCAGTTCTACAAAATCACTATATATTAATCAAAAATTGCAATGCATGTTATAAATACAACGTGTTGTTGTAACTGGGAATTTGGTAGCCTGGGGGCATCTTTAGCCACTCTCTCGGCGTCTACGGATCCGGTTTTCATCACAGGAATCATAATTTGGTCCCATTAGAATAATTTTTAAAAGTGTGTGTTGTCTTTGTCATAAATATGTATTTTTTCGATAAATATCCAATTTCTCGCAAACCGGTAAACATTTCTGTTAAATTATTCAAACTTGTTATGTCCATATAACTGCTGAGCCATATGCATTATATTGTTTACCACGGCGTTGTTTATAACAAATATTTTGGTACTACAAAATCGATGTTAATGCATGCAAAATGACATGTTATCAATAAAATGTTGTTGTTGTAACTTGGGGTCTGGAAGGTTGAACACATTTGCAATCAAGTAAACGGTATCTCTGTGTTATCTGATAAGCATATGCAAAAAGAATGCAACAGATATTTTGAACGGTTTGCGAGATACTGGATTTTAGCTACCCCTTCCCCAAACACATTTTTGGTCGAAAAAGTTACATATATTTTAGAATGATTTTACAACATTTTATTACTGATCTTAATGGGAACCAATATTAATTGTGTACTGAAAGGTTGGTACAGTAACGGTATACCATCAATAATTGAGAGATGACACAATACAATTTTATTCAGGCGAATGATCAATATAGTATAATTTTAACACCAGAACAAATAAGTTACTTAGCCACAGGACTCGATTTACCAAAATCGCGTATTTCTGGGGAAAAGTCTCTGGTGCACACTGGTATCATTCGTCCTTGCAATGATCATAACAACAAGTGATTCCGTTATTTTTCACTGTGATTTTCGTAAACAAAATATATTTTGTCTTAAAACAAATTTGGTTTTAACTTGTTCTGTCGTGGTACATGTACCTAGCTATACGCAATTTGCATAAACAATACGTCATGGAGGTAGTACTAACTTAATAATGCTACGTATACATTGACCTATTAAACCGATGTTGACAAAATGTCCATCGATCAGCTTTATGTATGGGTACTATAACTGGAGGTAGTGGGCGTTGGATAAACATGCACATATAACAATGATCATGCCATCAAGGAAGTTATGGGAATTGACTCACCATTTCCAGCACACTTGTTGATACAGAAGTCGTGTGACATATTCGGTTCCCTGGATGCCATGCCACAAACGTCGCGGGCAGACGCATCTCTGAAACAACCAATGTACCTTCCCGCCACACTCCTCGGTCCACCTGTCAAACAAATTGAAACAAGAACATCAAAAAAACACACAAGTGGAAAAAGTTTGCTACTTGTTACTATAGCTGTGTGTATTTCTGCGAATACCAGCACTAAATAAACGAAATGAGAAATCAGTCACCACCCACATACGATAAAATAACTAAGCGGTTGTATTCAAAAGTGTAATACATTCACGATATGTTTATGCTCATGTACAAAGGATCGATAGAGACGTTACGAGAGGGGGTTGGGGTGGTGAAACCCGTTTCACACCAACTGTTGTCAAATTGTTCAACAGTTGGAAAATTCATATACCTAACAGTTGGAAATTTCACACCAAAACTAGGTTTAAATTATTCTGGCAGTTTTATTTTCCCAACAATTTATTAGTATGGAATTTTAATTGTTTTAGACCAACATTTGCATATTTTCCTACTTTTGGTAAACAAATTCGGACTGTAATGGCTAACAATTGGAAATTTTCCAACGTTAGGTTTGAAATATCCAACAAATGAAAAGCTTGGGGACAGTCTATAGATGCTAGGATTATCAATTTTAATATTCAGATTTCAAAACGTTCCCATACCGGACCGAACCATAGTCGACGCGGTGTGTCCTGGTCTCTCCCCGTACAGTGGCCCGTCAAAACTGATAATTAATTTAAGAAAAACAAATCAGGGCGTGAATTTGTCTGGCATTAGACCACTATATGATATGATTGTGCAATTTCCAGGTTCATATCTTCAAATGTTCTCGTAGTAGTGGGTCCAGTGGATCCCCGCCCCCACAGGACTCCTGGTAACAAGACCACTGATCCAATTAGAACAGACTACAATTCAGGCACGTGAAGGAACAGTTGGGGAAAAATCAAAGCCCAACGGGGTGCACAATTGGAATTACGCAAGGCTCAAGGGGGTGTATAGTTGGAAATTTGAAGCTGGACACCCCTCTCAACGCGGAGACCCTCTATAATCACGGCCATGGGTCGAGACTGCGTATAGCACCATCAACTCACTATCATGCATAATCCGAATAAAAGCTCTCAAATTACTATTTCCTCGGCTTTGGGGGAGGGGTAAATATTTTATTCGAATACAGGAACCCACGCATCAAAGCTCAGAGTGACCAGCTATAGATTTTTGAAGTCTATTTTGTTTTCACCCAGTAAACAGTCGATGAGAAGGCGGTCTCGGACCAGATTGCGGATGAAGATGGATAACTCTAAATTCTAAAATCAAGTGGCTTTTTTCGTTTAACAAAATATTGATAAATAACAGGTTTTGGGCATATGTATATACTATATGTTTAATCATGACATGTCATTACTGGAGTGAAGACAGTTGTTAGTGAACAAATTGGCGTTCCGTAGTTATCTAAGTGCCAGAAGCCGCCTCGATACTTTGAACATAAAACATGGCTTAAATGACAAATTTATCAATGAGATTTGCCCATGAAATCTTGCAATAAATAGATTAATGCATAACTGACTTCTATTTCAGAGAATTCATGTACTTTTGAGTGAGAAAACTTTAGTGAAAGATTACCGGTCAATGGGATACATCTACCCGTTCCAAATCACCATCGCTGTATAATGCGCTGCATTGAAAGTGCGCAAGTGAGCGTGACGAATTTCACCGATTGACCGGTACCCGTACCCATCGGAGGGTGTCGCAAACTCGCTATTAATTCTATTTTTGATGATTTTACTTTCGATTTTTTTTTCTTTCAATTTTTCATGTAATATTTATTGACTATTTAGTCTTCAAACCTACTTATATTGGGGGTATTCATTCATGTGGCAAGATTAATGGCCCATAGTGTACAGGAGGCCAACTTCACATTTAATAGCAAATTACGCTTAAGTGTAATGACATAATACGCTAAAGCGTATATCAGATCTCCATTACACATAAGCGTAATACCATAACGCTTAAGCGTTTTACCATTACGCGCTTCAGGGTAATCCACTACGCTTAATAATAATTCCATAATGCATAAGCATAATGCCATTACACTTATAACGCTTAACCGTAATTCAAATTCCATCTCTCAAACCCTTCTGAAGCTGAAATGGATGCAGCCAATGGCTTAATTACTTATGTAAGTAACCTTTGACATAAATTTGCCTTAGATGATACCATAATATGTAAGGAAGAAAGGCTATGAAAACCAATAAGCTCGTTCGAATTACGTTTCGTGCATTTTTCGTGACCATTCAGACAAACCACCACCTTTCAATCTTTGTAGCATTCGCATTTGTTGAAATATTAAATCCTGTGGCATATTATATGAAAGTAATTTCAATTTCCTTCACGGAAACAAATAGTGGGGTCAGTCGCGCCAATTTTTTTCGGAATTAAAACGAAAAACCTAACCTCCCCCGAACGAGAAAATGAGATTATTTTTTTTCAATATTTTGGCGGGTATAGGTGTGACCAATGTCAAAAGAAAACTATTATTAACAATCGATGGTGATTTAGTATTGCCATACGGGCTTACATATTGACATTCGTTATACTTGCAGAACAAAATGGTACCACAAACTCGTAAAAGGTATTAAAATATCCGTTTTCCATAATACTCCGGCCGCCGAGGTACTGGTTATGCATGCTTTGGCCAATGAAGTGTTGTTTTGCTCAACGGATAGTTTCTCTTTTCCTTATGCAGAATATATTTACTGGACAGGTGACGGAACTGATTATTTTTATATTTCTTCATAAATCTAAGATGGCCGCCAAAACGTCCGCTTCCCCATGCCATCAGTAATCACCTATATAGTTGTGGTAATTGACAAATGACCATCGGGATTCGTGCAGGTGGTAATTTACTAGTACAATATATAACTATAGCACATTTTGAGAAGGGAAAGCGGATTTATTTTAAATGGTCTATGTCTTCATAGCAAGTGTTATATAGATTATATAATGAATCGGGGACTCATGTCCGGAAAACCGGTTATATCAATTAATTTCAATCTTATTTAGAACATCTTATGACATTACTGGGACAATATGAAGGGTTATTTTAGAACAGAAATCGGAGCGTAAACAATCGGAGTGTGCCAAGGCCGTATCAATAAAGAGACCTCTATCTTGTTACCCCAATAAAATCAAATTGCATTTCAGATAAGAGATTTACAGCAAATTACGATCGACATCAACCACTTGATTGTGGTTTAATAGACAAATTATCACCTCGTCTCAGTTGTATCTCTACTTGATTCACAAAATCGCTGTTTGCAGTCTTAAATCATGATTTATAAATATTAAGTGGTTGTAATTGTGGCCTGGAAGTGATAAGCAATCTTTCAAAATACACATTTCCTATGAAAGGTCAACAAGCAAGGCAATTGAGCCGGTTTTGGCGTAGGTGGGTTTTTTGCTAAACTGAATACAATATATTATGATGTGCCTATAAGTAATATCTTTACTATGAAGCTGACAGAATTGAGTGTTTACATATTTTACACAACATACATGGCCATGATGGACGTCCAAGTGTCCAATTTACCACTCTCGGCAGTCGACTATAACTGTGATAAATGATTAACGAAAATTGAAATGCACACAGATGGCGATTTATTGTTACAATATGCACTTAAACGTGAGGTGTTACCTCGATGTGGAACATTCTGTTGGGGTGATCGAAAGGTAGTATAAAATAAAGTAGTTATTTTCATAAACTGTATATCCGGATTGGCTACACACAACACCATTCGTACATATGGTCAAATCGTTGTCGTTTGTTTGCCGACGATGATTCGTTCCGAATATATTCAACTCTGCGTAGTTTCGAGTCTATCGACGTTGTGTTTTCTCAAATAGTACCAACAGTGTGGGTATAATTTTCGGTAATATTAGTTGAATGCTTATTTTTTCGGTGGGTACCTGAGCACCCCCTTCCAGTCTTATTCACTAACCTATTTGCATATCTCCAGCCATGCACATACACGTGAGTCTACAATATTTTTTAAGGATGCTGATAGAACAAGTCAATCAAGGGTGAATCTTGGTATTGCACCAGATTTTAGTTGCACTTGGGACAAAACCGTCACTGGGCATAACGGTTTGGTATGGGTAAATTCTAAAATCGCAATTTTAAGTAGGAGGTCATTGTTCATTGCTGTTCATAATACTGGACATTTCCAATATGCTTGTTACATATATGTGTCGCTTGGCCCTCTTCGGACCGGCCGCTTTGACAATAATGATATCACCAGAAATAGCATAATATACACATTTATCTAATGTATTTTGCGTCCGGCTTCCCAATCCACATTTCTCTTCATATCCATTAGAACCAGAGATCGATAAATCATAAAGACAACGGAGTCAATGCTATAATCCTGTATATGAGTAACATCCCATTATAATACTCTAAACATACAGAACCGTCTGTATAGTACTTGGTGATGTCTAAAACAAACCCTACACAAAATAAAGCCATTGATGGTTACCTGGAAACTGTACAAATGCGGATATTTATGATAAAAATTTAAGTCAGGACAATTTTCTGTAAGCACCAAGTAATTCAACAACGAAAAGCTAATTAACTTCACTGGTTATTTATATGACATGTGATGACCATCCTCATATATGATAACTTGTTAAGACGTATTGATGTTATGAATTTCATGTCCTTTACATTGGGCCGAAAAAAAAACTGAAAATATTCAAGCCACTCCATTCCAGTTGGAGTGTGTCCGCATACTACTTATTTGGTTTATTCTGAGGAGTGTGTGGGGTACCGTTGCGGTTTGGCAAGAACTGAGTTCTTATGTTTTGACTCTTGATTAGGAAAGACATAATCGATTGTCAATCACTATACCAAGAAATGAGAATTTGTTCTCGTTTAGCGAAGCAAGCACACTTGAAGCAATGAACACTCATACCGAGTCAATGTCTCCATAAATAGGATATACATATGGACCCACCGTGTCATTTGTGAAAATCGTGCGTGCCCCACACATGGGACACACGCATGACCGAATCGCCATGTAGCCTGCAGCAGACATGTGATTGTGGTTAAATATTGGTAACAAACGTCGGAGCGAGGCTAAGTCCCATATCTGCTCACACTCAATATCAATATACTAGTCATGGTTTACATCCTAGATTTCTCTATCGGCGATATTTCGCAAGACTTTTGTTAAATTGAGAATGTTCTAACAAGTTTTGATCATCCCTTGACAAGGTGGATAAAATTGTCAATATGTTCCGATCGTGGCAATTGATTCCAGTAGCTGGCAATACCGGCGGTTCTTTTTCCAAATAGTTCAACATAATCTAATACAGATGAGCTATGTGAAAGACAGGTTCCTTTAAATATCACGTACATGGTCACTCTAAAGCGTCCATGTTGATAGTTGACCACCTCTCATACTAATATGTGACGATGGATTATATGGTGCGGGTATTGTACACTAATAGCTTTCAATTTATCTGATGTATCTGAAAAGTCCAACCCAAGTGATGTGTGCATACAGAATGCTAAGATGGAATCCACACTGACGGATGCCCTCTATATTGACGGATACCCTCTATATCCACGGCCTCCCACATCGAGATATAGACAATCGTTTAAATTCGCCAAAACAAGGCAAAAACGAACACCTCACTCAATGTGACAGTTGGCACTAATGTCACACGTGGCCAGAGAAAAACATTAATGTACAATACCCACGCCATGGAATATATCATCTCTCATATTAGTACCTGGTGTATGATGGGTGTTTTACACCTCCCACATCGTATTCAGATGGTTCTGCTTACGTGCGTACATTCAGAGTATCGGAAAAACGATGCCACTCATATGCAGGACGTCTTATAACATTGACTGCCTTGTGTTGTCGACCCCAGCTTACTCTTCATTAGATGATTTTAGAATGGATATGAGGAGAAATGCGGATTGGAAAGCCAGTCTCAAGATACACATAAGAACTGCCCATATTCATACAGGCTGTATCATCATTGTCAAAGAGTGCGGAGAGTAATGTAGGTTCCAAATCTTCTGCACGTTTCAGAAGGCCAAAATGTATAGGTTCATATTGTAACAATAAACCACAATGAGTATGAATTGCAATTTCGCTAATTATTTGTTAACCCTTTACCCAACAGAAGGGCCCTGTGCCAATGCATTCTCTTATATATGCGAGTCGACCATAGGTCGCCTCGCATATATAAGAGAATGCATTGGCTTAACACATTAAAAATTATAAAATTGTTAAAGAATGTAAGAAAAAATGGTAAAAATTGTTAAAAAAAAGTTTTGTTTTAGGCCAATGCATTCTCTTATATATGCGAGGCGACCTATGGTCGACTCGCATATATAAGAGAATGCATTGGCACAGGGCTAACTGTAACTATCACAATGTGGTCAATGAGCCGGTTCCAATGATATCCATATTTGTATGGTTTTATTAAGACAGACCGAAGATATTTTAGGCTGTTGAAGCTCTATTTGGCCGGTTTTGGCCGGTTTGTTGGGTAAAGGGTTAATATATGTACTGATGTACGATGGAGAGTTCACTGTTAATTAATAAGTTGCGGTTGAACGGGTAATCACCAGTCGAGCTAAACTGGATTAAACACGTGGCAGTCATAATGAATTAACTGTCGTGGTAAAGTCATTGCGCTTCAGGGTTCACTCTTCGTTCGACTTCGAACAGATCATGGGTGTATACCAACCCACCCGTTTGAACAGACAGAATGTGTGATTGTGAGGATGTCATTAAAAGATTTCTACCATAAACTGTATTGCATGATTGTGTTCACTATTATGTGGAGTTTTGTTATCAACTTATTTGTGTGTATATAGTTGTATTCGAACGAAGACAAAAGTGCTACCCTGCTGCCTATACTATCCAATTAAATAACTATCAAATCAAGTGAGTCGTAGCTGTTGATATATAACTATACTAGCAGATTAGCCCGCCACTGGCGGGATTTGTCCCATGGCTTTTGTAGATCCATTATTTTTTTTCAAGGTAACCCCGTACGTCGCTGCCACCTAAATATCCTAAATATCCTATATGTCCTAAATATCGCCCAAGGTCATTTGCGGGTACCCGTGTCAAGGTCATGTTGGGTGGACAAAATAACCCGACAAAAATATTTCCCGTCCCGAGTTGACCATACATAATAAATTTCACATTGATGTCACCGCTGACTACCGAGATATCGCGCAAGGTCATTTGTGGGTACCCGTTTCAAGGTCAAGGTCACCTCGGGCGGACAAACTGGCCCGACGAAAATTTCCCCCGTCCATTGGAACCCCTAAGTACGAAATTTCGTCTCGATATCCCCAGTTTCCGAGACGGTCAAATGCCGTATACTTTCACTAAAGTAGATAAACGCTCTTTAATAACGACGACTCATATACAAACGCTCACTAATTATCACGCGATTAACCCATCAATCCCCATTACGGTGGCAGCTGAAGGGTGAAGGAGTGGTCGCACGTGCCCACGAATGCTCCGAGTGTACTGCCTGTGGATTTTTACCCCTACACAGCAAGTTTTGGTTCAATCGGCCCAGCAGTTCTCGAGTCTATAGCGGACATATATACGTATGTCTCAAAATATATAGTAGACTAGCAGATTAGCCCGCCACGGGCGGCATTTGTCAGAAACATGACTATATGAGCGTATATGAGCAAGGATACGGGCGCATGCAAAATTGGACCCGATTTGCAAATTAGGCCGCCACTGGCGAGATTCGACCCATGGATTTGGTCGATCCATTATTTTATTTTTTTCAAGGTAACCCCGTACAGGCACGCCGACAGCATGCTGATGCCCGAAATATAATTTGCGGGTACCCGTTTGAAGGTTAATGTCACGTCCTGAGTTGACCATACATAACAAATTTCACGTTGCTGCTGATGCCCGAAATATCGCCGAAGATCATTTGCGGATACCCGTTTCAAGTATTCCCCGTCCCGTGTTGAGCGCAGCGATTGAGCTAACAAAGCAATCTCGACTCGACATCCCCACCTGGATAATTACTGACCACTCGACACGTCGCAGAATGCGGAGAACAGATAATTTCCGGAAAGCTTGCAAACAGCCGTATGCGAAAACACAAGGTAATAAAGAGCATTATTCGGTTAACAAAACCAAATATGGAAATGTAGCTCGCAAACAGCCGTAGGCGAACCCCAAGGCAATAAATAGCGTTATTCGGTTAACAAAACCAAATATGGAAAATTAAGGAGCGTTATTGCGTTAACCACTCCCTGCCAATGACGGTGACAGGGGGAAGGGAGAATGGGTGCTCGGATCTTCTGAAAAGCGGTGCGATAGGAATCGGTCCAGCCGTTTTTGAGTCTATAAAACATATACATATATATATATATATACGGAAGTCTCAATAAAACATATACATACATATATATATATACGGAAGTCTCAAAATATATAGTAGACTAGCTGGTTAACCCGACTTCGACCGGGCTGTTTCCCCCTCTGCTTTTCGGCGAATTGCGCTATTTGACCTTGAATTGACCATTTTGAAGGTCAAGGTCAGGTCGGGGTCACGATTTGACTCTTCCAAAAACACTCCCTGGACAAAAGTACCCGACAAAAGTACCCGTCGAAATCCGTCCGGTTTTACCCGATCTGACCTTGAATTGACAATTTTGAAGGTCAAGGTCAGGTCGGGGTAACGATTTGACGGTTTTGACCCGTCCAATACAAAGCAGCACCCTTAGAAGGCCTCGCAAGGGATGAATTGACGCCGAAGTGACAAAAATGACGATGTCGGAAACGATAACATATCTCGAACCCGGTGGTCATAGAATTTGATTTTTCATGGGAAAATGGACTGTCTCCACGCTTTAATTGTATTAGGCAATTATCGAAGAGACATAAACGCATTTATTAACAATTTTGCCAGCCTTGGGAAGATTCGTAGAAGCTAGTTCTCATGCATGTTTCATATGTAACGGTTTAACAGTGTCTAAACGCTCTTTATCAACGACACTGCGGATACGAACGCTCTTTACCTATCACGCGATTAACCCATAAACTACCCATTGCGGTGGCGGGGGATTGGAGAATGAGTGCTCTGATGTTCTCAGAAGCGGTGCGATGACATTCCATCTGTGATTTTACCCTTAGATAGGAAGTTTGGGCTCAATCCGTCTGACAGTTTGTTTTTATTTAAAAAAAAAAAATTTGAATGAGTTAATTCTGCTTTTTTCGGGCGGAAAAACTGACCCGATGAAATCCCCCCTTCCTATGACAGACATAAGAATCACACAACACGCATTTTTTGTTTTTCAATGAGTTAATTCTGCCTTTTAATCAAGAGAAATTATGGTACCCGTCCCTAAAAGAGGTATGATTTAAGGTACATCGGGCGGAAAAAACTGACCCGTGAAAATTTCCCCGGTTCCTAGGAACGACAGACATAAGAAGCACACAACACACATTTTTTGTTTTCCAATGAGTTAATTCTGCCTTTTTAATCGAGACAAATGCATTTCGCGTTTTGCATCCGTAGTTTCGTACGCATGGGTAACCGTTTAGCAACGTCGATGGCAATAAAGAGCGTTAGTCGGTTAACAACTCCAAATATGGTCAATATAAAGATAGTTGATGCCTTAACCCCCGCAGTGCCGTTTGCGATGATTGGGAGTGGAGAATGAGTGTTCAGAGCTTGTCCAAAACGCGACGTTGACGATTCCCGTGGGTTTTTACCCTTATATACGAAATTTGAGCTCGATCCGACCAGCCGTTTTCGATTCTATGAAGTACCCACATACACACATATATATATACACACATATATACGGAGTTCTCAAAATATATAGTAGACTAGCAGGTTAGCCCGCCACTGGCGGCAATAGTCAGAAACATGACAATTTTTAAGTTTTAAATAATTTTTTTAATTAATTTAATTTTTTGTTTTTCAATGAGTTAATATTTTTGTTTTTAAATGAGTTAATTGTGCCTTTTTAAATCGATTTTTTTTGGTTTTTCAATGAGTTAATTCAGCCTTTTTAATTTTGTTTTTCAATTTTACCCGATTTTTTGTTTTCAATGAACCCGTCCATGACACTTCCCGTATTTAGCAAGTTTGAGCTCAATCGGTTCGAGTCTATAAAGGAAACACACATATATATGACACTTCCCGTAGGTAGAAAGTTTGAGCTCAATCGGCATTCCCTGGAATACGACACTTCCCGTAGATAGCAAGTTTGAGCTCAATCGGCATTCCCTGGAATTTCCCAGTCACCAACGCGGCGTAATTTTGGTACATATATAGAGACCAATTGTCCATCGGCTGTCATGTGTAGTAAAGATGTCTTATAAGCCGACATTGCCGTGGAGATGCCCGTTCCTACACGCGTTTTCGATTCTATGAAGTACCCACATATATACACACACATAGTCTCAAATTATATAGTAGATTGGCAAATTCCAGTAGCTTTATAACGGTATATCTGGGGAGAAATCTGATGCTATATTCGTGATTATCTGGGATGATTTCGGTATATACCAAAGGTATATACTGTAAAAACAAAGCGCGCCATCCATGCTCGCAGGGTTGGTCAAAAACAAATGTGTTTTAAATTTAATTTATGTTTTTTATTCTAATTGACACGGGCTCGCTATAACTCCGGTATCACTAACGTACGCGCATTGGAAGGGTCATGTTAACTTCCGCCTGGACCCACGTGGCGTGACGTAATTCACAACCACGTGTATTTACCTCGCGACCGCGACACACACAATGGCCCGATAATGGGCACACGTTCCCTGGCATTTCCCAGAAGATATTCATGGGGAGGTCAAGTGACCAATTTTGAAATTTGCTGGTCGCATTCGTCTGTATGTCTGAGGAATTCTCGGCTAGATATTGTTGCCAACATGACATATTTAAATTAATCCCGCCGTGTGCCCCATCACCAACGGCAACGCGACATGTGCTGCGTTCTAAAAATAGGTCGATTGCAGTGGATTCGTACAGATGACGAAATATGAGTGCGACAGATAATATTGTTTGATCGAAAGCATTTGAATTGATACGTCGCAAAACTCGCCTTGATGTTGGCTAACAGATATTTGTCCCTGCTAGGTGTTGGGAATGTCGTCACACAACACGCTCATGTCTGCATACAGTCTTACACGCACACGCCGAGACCCAGACGTAAGAATGACATTAGGCATATACGCTCTTTATCAACTACAATGCGATAGGAACGCTCTTTAACTATCAACGCAATTAACCCCCGCCGTGCCTTTGCGGTGATTTGGGAGTGGATAAAGGGTGCTCAGAGCTTCTCGAAAACACGACTACGGCGGTGTCGGTGAGATTTTACACTTACATACGAAATTTGATCTCAATCTGTACACGCGTTTTGGATTCTATGAAGTACACACACACACATATATATATATACGAAGTCTCAAAATATATAGTATAGAAGACTAGAAGGTGACCCGACTTCGTCCGGGCTTTGACCTTGAATTGTCCATTTTGAAGGTCAAGGTCAAGTGGGGTCACGATTTGACCAGTCCAAAACACTGCCCGGACAAAAGTACCCGTCGAAATCCATCCGGTTTTACCAGATTTGACCTTGAATTGATCATTTTGAAGGTTAAGGTCAGGTCGGGGTCACGATTTGACTCGTACAAAACACCCAGTGAACAAAAGTAACCCTATGTATTAAATTTCGTTAAAATCCCATCAAAATTGGCGATTTGACCTTGAATTGACCCGATTTCAAGGTCACGTCGCACTGGCAAATGAATATGATTATGAGACTCCTCATACGAAAGTACCCCCACATACCAAGTTTCATCGAATCCCGTGATATTCGGGCGTTTGAACTTGAAATGACCCGATTTCAAGGTCAAGGTTACGTCGCATGGGCAAATGAATATGCTTATGAGACCCCATACGATAGTACCCCCACATACCAAGTTTTATCGAAATCCCGTGATATTCGGGCGTTTGACCTTGAAATGACCCGATTTCAAGGTCAAGATCACGTCGCACGGGCAAATTAATAGGTTTATGCCACTCCCCGGCCGAAGGTTGCCCCACATACCAAGTTTCATCGAAATCCCGTGATATTCTGGCGTTTGATCTTGAAATTACCCGCCACTGGCGTGCTTGGTCAGAAACATGACAATGTTTTATGTTTTGTTTGTGTTTTTCAATGAGTTAATATTGGGTTTTTCAATATTTTACCCGATTTGACCTTGAATTGATCATTTTCAAGGTCAAGGTCATGTCGGGGTCACAATATATAATTTGTGGGTACCCGTTTGAAGGTTAAGACTGACCCGATGAAAAAATTCCCCCGTTCCTAGGAACGACAGACATAAGAATGTTTCACACAATGCGACGTCGACGATCCGAAGTTTGAGCTCACCTAGGGCGGAAAAACTTAGCCGATCCGCGTTCTTAGGAACACAACACGCTCATGTCTATACACGCCCAGACCCAGAAGAGGTATGATTTTTTTTAACCTGCCCGTGGCCATTGAGCAGCCCCTGACAGAGGTTGTCCACCCTTACGAGATGGTCAATAGTCCCCGCAAAGTTAATCCCGTCGTGAACCCCATCCTCGCAAAGAGCGGACAGTCAATTAATCCCGTCGTGAACGCCATCACCAACGCGACGTAATTTTGTTTGGTATCATGTGTTGCGTTCTAAAAATAGGAAAGCACTTGTTCCCGTATATCTCTCTGCATAATACATTTCGAGCGATAACGTTGCGTTTGCGTAAATACGAAATTGTGAGTGTTGGTTTGTAACCGGGATTTCAGAGAAGCATTATGCCTATAACTACCCCCTAAGCCCTGACCTAAGTGTCATACATACTATAACAATGATGTTGTAAGAGTACTATGGCATCCAATAAATCTCCCCGCATGGGAAACCACTCAATGTTCCCGTATATCTCTCTGCAGATGCTAATAACGTTGAATGGTAAACAGACGCTCTTTATAGAGATGCGTCAAAAACAAACGCTCATTAAATTATCACTTGATTAACCCCCGCCGTGCCTTTGCGGTGATTTGGGAGTGGATAAAGGGTGCTTTGAGCTTCTCCAAAACGCGACCATGGCGGTGTCGGTGGGATTTTACACTTACATACGAAATCTGTACACGCGTTTTCGATTCTATGAAGTACCCACACACACACACACCCCCCCCCCCCACACACACACACATATATACGGAAGTCTCAAAATATATAGTATAGACTAGCCATAAATTTTAGTTTTTCAAGGTAACACCGTACAGGCACGCCGACAAAAATATTCCCCATCCCGAGTTGACCATACATAACAAATTTCACGTCGATGTCACCGCTGACGACCGAGATATCGCCCAAGGTCATTTGTGGGTACCCGTTTCAAGGTCAAGGTCACCTCGGGCGGACAAACTGACCCGACGAAAATCTCCCCCGTCCCCCGGAAGCCCTAAGTAGGAAATGTTGTCTCGATATCCCCAATTTCCGAGACGGTCGATTGAGCCGTATTTATACTCGTGTATATAAACGCTCTTTAACAACGACACCGCAGATACGAATGCTCTTTAATCGTTAACCCATTAATCCCCATTACAGTGGTAGTTGAAGGGTGAAGGAGTGTTCGCACGGGCTCGCGATATATATATATATATATATATATAGTAGTGTTGATATCTTTAGCCGTATGGGTCTGGTCTAATAGGAAGTTCTTATCAATATATATATATATATGTAATTCTCAGTTATGTCTCCTGTACAGTAAAGATATCCTTTGAGGAAACGAGAAACTATAGTTATTCATTTTGTTTTAAATCTTCATTATCCAAAAGACGGAGGACGAGTTTGCAATTCCATTTTTTCCGCAAATGCGACGAATGTCAATATATAACACGATATGATAATAGTAAATCAATAAAGAGTGTTAACAACGGTTTTTGTTTGACATTTATCGCCCTTATAGCCAAAATTTTTAGAACAAAATTAATTTTTCTCATTTGTGGGAGGGTTATGTGTTTCGTTTTAATTTCGAACATTTTGGTGTGACTGAGCCCACTGTTTGTTTCCGTGAAGGAAATGGAATGTCCTTTCATATGTCACTTGACTAAATAGTTAGCCAAATGCGAATGCTGCAAAGATGGAAATGTGGTGGTTTGCCTGAATCGTCACGAAAAAATGGGCGAAACATAATTCGAACGAGCATGACGTCACGCATATCTATAACTTGGCGTTGTCGTTCATTTCCTTTTAGGACGGAATCAACTACAAGTTATTCTACGACAAAAAGATCGGAGATTCTTTCTCTTTTTCTAGTTTTATAACGAAAAGTTAAAAATGGCCATTTTCGAAAAATGACATAAATTCCGGGGTAAATTTCTTCAGATAATCAGCCGTATCCAAAAAAAAACGCGTCCTACATGTATTACATGTACGTCTATGTGAAAACCGGATCGTGAAATTTCAGTTATCTGTCAACAAGAAAATATAGGTGCCATAAATTCCCTCTCCGGGTGACACCTTGCCTCAGCTGACACCTGGACTATAGGACATTCTGACTTGTTTGGTGTCGAAATCGGGCAGAGCATCCTTAATATTGTATTAATGTTTTGTCTTCATTGCTTCGGGATTCTGTGAGAACAGACAACATACCAGGGTTCGGGAAATTAACAACTTGGTGATGTACAGTAATACCCTAAGTAATTGACTCATTAACCGCAGCAGAATTATGGGTAACTTTTCAGGATATAGTCGGAAATATGGCTTGTTGCCATTCATCGGAAAGCCCTATCCGACTAAATCCTGAAGTTACCCATAATTCTGCTGTGGTTAAGGAGTCGATTAATTAGGGCATTACTCTACTTACATTGTAGTTTGTCTACGGTATATAGGGGGGAGCGCACGTATTAACGAACGAACATGTGGCGAATATTTTGAACATTCTGTTGAATAGTATTTGTCATTGAGTATAAAATGTTTATAAACACATAGGGGTCGTATTCACCAGCTCGGTTTATATATAGTCCAGGTAGTTTATACAAGCCGACGCTCCATATATGGCAAGAAACGTGGTCAAATTTTTTTGGGTAATCGTATTTTTAGGTGCTAACTGCTATATCAAAGTAAAGTCAAAGATATTTATTGCCGGAAAAGCGGTTTCCTTTTTTGGTTTCCGAGAAGTCGGGAGAAAAGGGAGTTTTAAACTCGATTCTAGCAATGCTATGACGCTAAACCGCTAAGGAATGAAAATATTAAAAAAGAGAGTTTCAAACTCAATTATAGCAGTGCTATGCTGCTAAACTGCTAAGGAATGCAAATATTAGAAAGGAGAGTTTCATACTGAATTCTAGCAGTGCTATGCTGCTAAACTGCTAACGAATGCAAATATTAAAAAAGAGAGTATCAAACTGAATTCTAGCAGTGCTATGCTGCTAAACTGCTAAGGAATGAAAATATTAAAAACGAGAGTTTCAAACTCAATTCTAGCAGTGCTATGCTGCTAGACTGCTAAGGAATGAAAATATTAAAACAGAGAGTTTCAAACTGAATTCTAGCAGTGCTATGCTGCTAAACTGCTAAGGAATGAAAATATTAAAAAAGAGTTTCAAACCGAATTCTAGCAGTGCTCTGCTGCTAAACTGCTAAGGAATGAAAATATTAAAAAAGAGAGTTTCAAACTCAATTCTAGCAGTGCTATGCTGCTAAACTGCTAAGGAATAAAAATATTAAAAAAGAGAGTTTCAAACTCAATACTAGCAGTGCTATGCTGCTAAACTTCTAAGGAATGGAAATATTAAATAAGAGAGTTTCAAACTCAATCCTAGCGGTGCTATGCTGCTAAACTGCTGATAAATAAAAATATTAAACAAGAGAGTTTCAAACTCAATTCTAGCGGTACTATGCTGCTAAACTGCTAGCGAATGAAAATATTAAAACAGACAGTTTCAAACTGAATTCTAGCGGTGCTATGCTGCTAAACTGCTAAGCAACGAAAATATTTAAAACAAAGAGTTTCAAACTGTTACATAGTTACATGTTACATGACTATACATGAGTCAAGTCCGGATGCAGGATGGTCCAGCTAAGTCCCACTATCCATATCTTATGCCCAGAATCCAAAGGTATAGCACAATCATAATAGGGGTCTGCAAATCGGGGATTTTGCATCGAATCGAATCTCGATATCGAATCTCCTTCCTGATATCGACATCGAATCTCGAATCGAATCAGCTAGTGGTTGACATTGTTTACCAGTGTGTAATTCGGTGTCTCATTACAAAAACTGCAAAATTCACTAGATACTATATAAAAAATTTAATCTTCTTAAACAGCAGTTGGAACTTGCATCTTTTTTAGGGAAATCATGACATAGGCAAGTCACTCTCGGTCTCATTGGGGGTTTGGGATATGTTGCATTGAATTTCTATCTAGCTGTGTCATGGCGACCATTACACAAGAAGTGACAGTATGACATTTAAAGACATGTAGTTCAATCAACGTATCACCAACCTCATGGAATTGAAGTAACTTGTCTACATTATTTAATAAAGATAACACAGAATTTGACACACTTGGAAATGGGTACATCGTTATAATCAGGGAGCCTGATGGGTCTATTTGCACAATCGCATACGAAAGGTTTGATGCCCCAGATGTGTTACACCCCAGGAACGTTCAAAGAAATCGGATTTCTTAAGTTCCGCATTCCTGGCGTTTAGGGGCCAGAGACCCCACAAAACCCCAAAAATGAATTATATTTGCACTTTTGAGTACAACGCTGATTTTTGTATTAATTGTGCTCCAGCAATTACTGATCAACAATACACAATTTCTGAAACGAAATTTCCTGGCGTTTTCATTTCAGAAAGGGGGTTTTGAAAGTATCCCCCAAAACCCCAAAAATGACTTCTATTTGCACTTTCGAGTACAAAGTTGATTTTCATATTAATAGTGCTCTAGTCATCACTGATTAATAACACACAATTTCTGAAACAAAATTCCTTGGCGTTTTCATTTCTGAATGGGTTTTTTTAAAGTGCCCCCAAAAAACTAGAAAATTAATTTCCTCAATAGTTATCCTGCTATCGCTAGTCATAATAACCTCGTTTAAGAAACGAAATTCCGTGCGTTTTCATTTAAGAAGCACATGCCACGTGAAACAATTGACCCTACCCCAATAATACTTAATTATATAGGAGTAAGTATTATTGGGGTGGGTAATTTTTGTGCTGGGGGATATGTGTTAAGGAGATGGTGGGTTCGTGTTAAGTCCCAACGAAAACCCGAATTTTTTTTTTATTTGCACTGCCGTACGCACAGATAATATTTTTTCTTAATACTATCTCCACTATCATCATTGTTCACAGACCAAATGGTAAAAAAAAAAATGGTCAGAGTCAATGGTGTAGTAACACCTAGCATTTCATATTCTCATATAAGCGATAAAACAATGCAATATTCCTTTCAATTAAACGTGACTTTCAGGTGGGACATTCCAATTTATGATTCGATTTATTTGAAAGTATGTTGTTGCTATATAACAGGATACCTAAACACCGGACTCACCCCATATGATAAATGATGTGTCCCTATCATGGGCACAATCCTGAACAATGGGGAAAAACAAGTTCGCGCGAATCAATGTCAAGTATGACCGCATTGGGAATTTCTTCGAAAGCTGCAGAACTATATAGACATTTGAAGCGAGGACGATGACAGATTTATGTCAAGTATAAACACGGGCAGAATTGATTGCTGGTGTCAGAACCCGGCAGAACAACATTCGCATTGAAGTAGTGTCATTCAGCTATCGGCGCCAACTCAACAATCCTGCACAATGGGGAAAAACAAGTTCGCGCGAATCAATGTCAAGTATGACTGCGTTGGGAATTTCTTAGAAAGCTGCAGAACTATATAGACATTTGAAGCGAGGACGATGACAGATTGATGTCAAGAATAAACACGGGCAGAATTGATTGCTGGTGTCAGAACCCGGCTTAACAACATTCGCATTGAAGTAGTGTCATTCAACTATCGGCGCCAACTCAAGAGTTATTCATGAATTGATATCCAACGTCATGGGTGTTTTCAAAAGTGGGCGAGCAACTCTCCGTGACCAGTTTTCTAATTGATTTTACAGAAAAACTTTCGTCGTGTATACTTTCTGAGAACTACTTTCTGGAGAAGCCCTTTAGCTAAGATTTGTATTATTCTTGGTCAGAATCAATGGTGAAGTACATTTTACCAGATAATTTCCATTTTTTTTTTTTAAATATGTACCATGCTAAATCGATATCTGATAGTAATGAGCCATATCACGAGGATTTGGCCCTTCAGTGTCCATCAAATTAAAATAGATTTAAAATTCAATTTCGAAGAAATATCAATTATTATTGTAATGCCCAGAAGGTAATTGAACTCACCCGTGTACTGAATACTGAATACCAATACGATGGCAGACATGAACCGCCCATTTTAGCAGAAACGATGGCATCAATATCGGAAATAGGGACAAAATGGCCACCGGCAGCAGTAAAATTGGGCAAGTTCGGCTAAAGGTCACCAGACTGTTTCCATGGCATCAAAAATAAAAACATATTATTTTCATTAATTTATATTGTAACTAAATCTTCTCATATAACTTATAGCCAATAGTGCTATATTATGCCATGAAATTAGTGTCAAAAGCCACCAAACTTGTATCCAAGCATATCCAATGAGTTTCCAAAACCACTTAACGGGTGTCATCTAAGGAGCTTAAGTCCACGCAACCAGCGTCCCGAACCACCCAATACGCATCCCAATCGACCCAACTAGTGTCGCAAACCATCCAAATGGTGCCCAAACACGCCGTGATGAGTAATCCAAACCATCCAACGATTGACACCATATATCATCCAGAGAATGTCCCAAATCATGCAGGCGGTGTTCCAAACCTCACATCGAGCATCTCAAATCATCAAATGAGAACCCCACACCATCCCATGTGTGTCCAATAAAACAAATCAATGAGTGTTCATACCAATCCAATGGCCGTCCCATGCAACATGACGATTGCCTCAAACCACCCGGACCAAGAATGTCTAAAAACAATCCGCCTGGTGTCTAAAACCACCCCATGCAGAATGTCCCACCCCATCGAATGATTGTCACAACTATTATACAAAATCATCCATAGGATATCTCGAACAACCCAGCGAGTGTCTCTTGGTTTGGATTTTAAACCCATTGGGTGGTTTGGAACACTCATTTGATGGTCTTAATCCTTGACCGTAGCTTCTTGACATTTTGCGAAAATCGTGTGCCATAGGGTGCATCGCATATATAAGGAAATGCATTGGCCTAACATTACTTACCTTGGCCATGTGAGTCACAGAATTCTCCTAACATATGCAGGACTCCCTATGGGAGACCCGCATACATGTATATGGGAGAATGCATGGCACGGGATCATTAATGCTGTATCAGCACATCACCCGTCGTGAAAGGGTTGAATACTCGGAGGAGGGTTTTGTACACTTGTTTAAATGTATTGAGATGCAAGTTAGTAGATGGTTTATGACACCATTTGGATGGATTGGGAACTCAATGGCTGGTTTGTTATACTAGTTGTATGGTTTGGGTCACTCGGTGGGTGGTTGTAACACCCATTGCATGGTTTGAGACAACAGTTGAATTGGTTTGGACACTCGACTTGGATATGGGACACACGTGTGGTTGAATGTGACATAAATATGTCGATTTATTCAATGATTGGGCCATTTTATAAATTGAGACGACTTTTGGTGGTTTGAACCTATTTGGTTAGGAACACCAGTTGCATTGTTTGGGGCACTACTAGTACCATGCACTGTGATTTGGAACAACAGTTGCAGGGTTGCGACACTGACCGAGTGAATGAGACACTCCTTGGATGGCCTGTGATACCCATTGTGTGGGTTAGGGTACCAGATGCATGATTTGGAGGACTATCTGTGCTGGTCGGGAATCAGGTGCATATCGTACAGGGCACTACTTAATTGTTTGTGCCACCCGTTAGAAAGGTTGAGACCAATTGGGTGGTTTTGGACACTAGATGTGCATATGGGACACACGAATGGTGGAATGAGACACCCATTTGTCGACTGGTTCACTGATTGGGCCGTGGAATGGATTGAGACGACAGTTGGTGGTTTGGGACACCCGTTGTATGACATAGAACTCTCTTCGGATGGCCTGGGACAACAAAATTGGTGCATATGGGACACTCTTTTCCTTTCGAACATTCGCTGGATTGTTTGTGACACTCATTTGGTGGTTTGGGGCATTCATTGGATGGATTGGCCCGCTCATTGTATGATTTGGATCACACGTTGGATGGTTAGGGACACTCATTTTTGGTAGTTTGGGACAAAACCTGTGTAG
Organism: Siphonodentalium dalli; assembly: GCA_032622095.1. NCBI lineage: Eukaryota > Metazoa > Mollusca > Scaphopoda > Gadilida > Siphonodentaliidae > Siphonodentalium > Siphonodentalium dalli. The sequence goes on along the minus strand of CP136067.1, from coordinate 138,172,901 downwards.
CTTGGAACGTTCGTTGAATTGTTTTGGGCACTACCATGCGCTGTGGTTTGGAACAATCGTTGCAGGGCTACGACAATACTCGTGGTAATTTAGATGGCACGTGATACTCATTGTGTAAAGCACTTCAACTGTTGACTTCCGATTGCCATTTTCGTCATCATTTTTGAAAACTCGGGATTTGACTTACTGTTATCGTATTAGGATTGGACATCATGTATGGCGGCGCAACTGGCACCTACGGTGAAAGTTACTGTAAAACGCTCTTTATGTTACTTTCGGTTGCCATTTTGTCCTCCATTTTGGACTCTTTTTTTCAGTCAAATTATGCAGGAAATGACAGGCATATGGCATGGAATCAAGAACAATAGGTTTTTGCTGAACATGTATGTAGTGAGTGGGGTATACTCCCGGAAATCGCCGCCATATTGCCCGGAACATACACTGTCACCTTTTAACGTCTAAATAGTTTGAGTAGACATCCTTACGAAAAATGAATGAAGTTTAATCCTGGGGGTGTGCACGTTTGATCGACCTGGTTCCCGGACTAAAATTTAAATTTTAGTTTTCTTACATGTTTTACTACATTTTTTTATAATAAAAAATAACGAATTTTCCTCCCTGAAACGCGCGGAACGTTTGTGGTCAGTAGATTTGTATATTTATATAAATTTTTCCAGGTTCACCTTAAAATTGTGCTTTGTATTCGACAGTATGTGAAAATAAATGTTATTTTTTTTTTTGGGTACTTTCAGAAACCCCTTCTGAAATGAAAACGCCAGGAAATTTCATTTCAGAAATTGTGTATCATCGATCAGTGATGATTATGGCACAATTAATATAAAAATCAGCTTTGTACTCAAAAATGCAAATAGAAGTGATTTTTGGGGTTTTATGGGTACGATCAGAAACCCCCTTCTGAAATGAAAACGCCAGGAAATTTCGTTTCAGAAATTGTGTATTATTGGTCAGTGATTGCTGGAGTACTAATAATATAACAAATCAGCTTTGTACTCAAAAGTGCAAATAGTCATTTTTGGAGTTGTTGGGGGGTCTCCGGCCCCAAAACGCCAGGAATGCGGAAATTAAGAAATCGGATTTCTTCAAACGTTCCTGGGGTGGAACAAATCTGGGACATCAAATATTTCATACGCAATTTTGCAAATAGAACCCAGCAGGCTCTCGGACAATTACAGCTATATAATTGTTGTAGTCCGATACCAATGGTAGTTATAGTTATCTGATAAACTGTTCACACCACAATAGATCAAACACCAACATGCACGTTTATTCTGAATGACATACATTCGAAATTACCTATGTTGGCTAACTTGGCAACCTTGTGCTTCAATTTTTGTGAGTTCATATCATTTGCATATATTATCTAGACGCAAAAAAACGAGACTACACCAAAGTAACACCGATTCGACATATCCGAATCAGCAGACCGATTCGGTGTCGATCTCGAATCGGTTGCCCGATATCGACATCGAATCGAATCTCGAATATTCGCAGGTCCCTAAATCATAACATTTTTTTGTTATGATAGCCCTTAAAATGGTGAACCCCAAATTTGAGCCCGTGCAGTGAAAACCTATGTCAACTATACCCGAGTCATGTCCAGATGCAGGACGGTCCAGATATGTCCCAATATCCATATTTTATTACATAATCCAAGATATAGGCCATTAGAATTTTCTATAATGGGCCCTTAAAATGGTAAACCCCAAATTTGAGCCGTTTAAACCTGAGTCATGTCCAGATGCAGGATGATCCAGATATGTCCCGATATCCATATTATATGCCAGAATCCAACGATATAGTCACATACCAATCTTTTATGATGGACCCTTAAAATTGTGAATCCCAAAGTTGAGCTTGTGCAGTGAAAACATATGCCAAATCTATGTCAACTATACCCGAGTCATGTCCAGATGCAGGATGGTCCAGATGTGACCCAATATTCATATTATATCCCAGAATCCAAAGATATAGGCACATAACAATTTTCTATGATGGGCCCTTAAAATGGTGAACCCCAAATTTGAGCCCGTGCAGGTGTAACCTAAGTAAACCATTCCCCCGATATTCAAATTAGATGCCAGAACCCCAAATTTGAGCCAATGCGGGGGGGGTGAACAAAAAATTCCGGCACGTATGTCGGGGTGGGTGGGTGGTCAAAGCCACCAACAAGCAATTTTGTCCGCAACTAAAAACAAACTTTCCTGCTTGTTTTTTTAGTGTTTTGGCAATGAGTTGGGCTTCAAAACCAATTTGAATGAGAGAAATAATGTAACTCTAACTGGTAAACTGACTGCAGACAGTTATCCAGTTGTATTTTTTATAAATGGGTGTTAGTCCATGGGAAATTCGAACGTGATCCTGCATGAGCGATTTTTAAAAAGCAAAGTCTGCCTTTTGATGTTAAACCGAGCTAATCAAATATACACACTTGTAATAAAATATACTGACTGTAGACTTATTCAGTTTTGTATTACAGGAGGGTGCAGCTGATAAGTTATATCTTATACACTGAACAGCACTACGGGAATTGTCATATAAACAACAACCATTATCATAACAAAATTATCTTGTTTTAGAATAATCTGCATATAAAACAAACACAAATAACATTTAGCATAAAGGTATAAAAGAAAAATAAGAGGAATGCTCATCACTATAAAACTATGAAACAGCAACTGGGTTCAGCTGGGCTGATTAAAAATAAAACTTTAAAATAAAAAAGTAAACACTGTGATAACAGGACATAGAGTATTTGGCATCACTATTAGACTAGATATCTTTGTTTGATAAAACATAACAATAAGCCATGTAAAACTTCCTTTGATTGTCGACTTTTACCAAGTTTGGTTTTCAAAGTTTGATTATACCAATAAAACTTCACTATAGTCATTCTGCCTATATAACTGAACTTGTCATAATTCAAAAGAAGTATTAATGGCGACATTATTTCATGTGAATCTATGACTTGTTTTATCACAATTTAGACATTTATCTAAACACAATTAAATGTGCAAATAAAACAAATAAAAAACAAATCTGGACGGCTTGTCAGTAAAACAACCTTTGTCATAACAATGTAAAAATAGAAGTGGATTTCTCATCACATAAAGTTGGCACATGATACTATTGAGCTAAGACTGAATGTTACAGACTTATACAACTAAAAACATAAAACAAAAAAGTAAATACCAAAACATTCTCATCTATAGACTGCTGTAACCTTGTTCCTCAACTTAACAATTGTTCAAATCAACAAAACCGACTTTAACCATACATAATGCACACTAAGTGTGCGTTCGATTTGTCAACTTGACACATTTGGACACATATTTACAAAAGTAGTAAGAAATAAATGTTGCTTCTTATTGCTTTTAAATGAGGAAGTGAGCTACGTGACTGATCAGATGTCAAAAATGTCTTTTAATCATAGTTGTATCTCAAATCGGACTATATATTCTGATAAGGCAGCATTGCATAATTCCATTTCTTTAAATGTTGGGAGATAGCAGTCGAATCACTGGTCGAATCAGGTAGAATATCAAAATGTTACTAGCGCCATAGATGTGTTCTGACATCCATTCAGAAAACGAAAATAATCATGCTTGTGTTTTCTCAAAACATAGGAAGCTCACATAGTAGTATGGGCCTAAATTCACTTGAAAGTTATTAACAACTGTTTCCGCCGGTTTTCGCATCTTTATTACTGTTTTAGTGTTTTAGTGTTTTAAGGGGGGTGGGAGGCCAAAAATGGTCGAAAAAAACTGTCGAAAACGGAAAAATATTTGGCGGTGGGGGTGGGTGGGTACAAAAAATGATCGAAAGGGAAAAAATGCCATACGTGCCTGAAATTGTTTTCCGACCCCACCCCCTGCCAGTGCAGTGAAAACCTATGTCAGCTATACTTGAGTCAAGTCCGGATTCAGGAGGGTCCAGATATGTCCCATTATCCACAATATATCCCATAATCTAAATGTTTGAACACATACCCTTTGTCTATGATTGACCCTTAAAATGGTGAACCCTGTGTAGTGGGAACTGGGGTGGAGTGGGACATTTTTTCTTTGAATGCTCTTTACTCAATTTGTGCTACATGACTGTTGCTTTTTGTACTATTTATACATCATTGCCATGTTGATATATTTCCCATGCTGGCAACTTAAACAAGGTACCCAAATGTCTCACACTTCCCCGGGACAGGGGGTACAGTGGGTCACCCATTGGAATTCCATAACATACCCTATAACAACAACTGAAATAGTTATTCATTCAAAGAGGGAAATTCGTTCTGTGGTAACACGCATTCATATAGTTGAAACACAAGGCTTTATTGATACTTCCACTCAATCGGGGATGAGTGGGACACAGTTTCAATCCACAGGGCCCAATTCTAATCTGACAAACTAATTGAAAAAAGTTCTGTTTGGGGTCTACATGTAGAAGATAAAAGCAACCAGGAATGGTATTTTCCAAAGATCTGCTCAACTCTATATTACTGTAACTAACAGTCCCAATGTACACCGAGCCACATGTCCCACTCTAACCCGACAGTCATGTATCAGTTGAGTCAATATTTTAGCAACACGCCTATGCTAAGGTATTTAAACAGATATACAATTTGAAGCCCAAACACAGTTGTTTCAGAGCTCAAAGGCTGTAAGAAAATATCTCGCATATGAACAATTTCAAAATGTTGTGTTCGGAAAAATATTGCTCAGATTCCATAAAAATCACATAAAAAATATAATATGCTTGCTACACGTTTGATTCATGTCATATGTTCTTGGGACATCTTATGAGCATCAAATGAATCCATACAGAATAGGCAACTCATCGATGGTATGGAGTTATCTCCACTGCCCACAGTACCCACTGTCCCACTCCACCCCTGTTTCCCACACACTGCAGAGACTCAAATTTGATGTTCACCATTTTAGGGGCCCATCATAGAAAATGAGTAGGTGGCTAAATCTTGGGATTCTGTGAAAATAATATGGATGTTGGGACATATCTGAACCTTCTGCATCTGTGCATGACACTGATATAGTTGACTTACGTTTTCACTGCACGGGCTCCATATCGGGGTTCAAACATTTAAGGGCCCATCACTGAAAATGTGTATGTGCCTATATCTTTGGATTCTGGCATATAATATGGATGTTGGGCATATATAGACCGAACAGTGGACTGCCCGGTGTATCTTGATCATCCCTCCCTATTGTCGTTTAAAAAAAACATTTCATATTGGACAGATCATTGGTTCGCCCAGTAGATTATCTTGATACCCCTTGCTAGTGCTAGTTGCAATTATTTCTCGGTGAACGGGCAACAGCTCATAACTGCAGCCTCATAATTACATCGACGCGTCACAGGGTTTGGAAAGACGAACGTGTAATGTTTTGGGCGCATTTGGACTCGCGCAGGATTGACTTAATAAATCGGGTTTCAATATAAAGAGAAATTGTTCCTGTTAACTTTTGCCAAGGATGCTTTGGGATATTTTGGGCTGGTTTTGTCACGATACACTTTTCGATTTAAATACATTTACAAAAGTGTTTTTTTTCGCTAATTGTATATAAAATCAGGATTAACTGTCATGTGGACTGTTTTTATGGAGATGTAACCGTGAGGTAAGTGGTCATAACTTGTAATTAAACCCTTCGGGTTTTACACAAGTTATGACCACTTACCTCACGGTTGCATCTCCATAAAACAGTCCACATGACAGTTAATCATTATATATATATATATATATATACACACACACACACATCGGCCAGTCTGAGTCTCTTTAAAATTATACACATAATGTATACCGCTATGCATGCGGATCCGATTGTGGCCGGTTAGTGCTCGAGATTTAGTCATAATACATTGTCAAATACAAATGACAAATCTGATAGATTGGGTCAATCATATCATCGATAGCTTGAGTCGTTAACGCTATACCGAAGACACCAGTCCTTATGTGTTCAGCCGCTACCAAATAAACTACCTGGTTTATAAAATAAACCCACTCGGTGAATACGACTCCAGATGTTTATTTTCAAAACATTAATATTAAGTGTGTCTGGAAAATACACACATTTGGGTGTTTTTGTTAAAACACTGTTACGTGTTTTCAAATAAACATTAATATTTATATTTAATTGCATTGAGTGTTTATGATAAAACACAATGACATGTTTTAATATAAACACTAGTGTTTATATTCATAATTGGATAACGTTTTCATTATATTAAACACTTGCTTTGTTATCTATTCTTATCTATTGTACAAATAAACATCTACATCTACATTATATTAAACACTGAATATGGTTTAATCATAAACACGTGTGTTTTTACTAAAACATATGACATGTCATATAAGTGTGTATCTCAGGGGGTTTTAATTACACATGGGTATGTCAGATATTTTTTAGAGTGTAGCCGACGATTTCCGAAAATCTACGGGTAACTTCGTGACTCTCTCATGCTAAACTAAACAATTAACGTGGTTTTCGCGAAAACATATAACATAATCGGACTGTCATAATTTTGTAACTTTTATTTCTAAATTATAACGAATGTGATTTCAATAATTGTATTCTACAGTATAGTGTCCGGGTGGGGTGGACTGCCGTTTGCAAGACGTCGATTTCACTTGATACATTCTCGAGGGATGGGGTGTTATGTTATGTTCTCATCAGAAACGACTAATATATGCACAATGCTCGGTGTCGATTCCGTTCGATGACAACATAATTTTGTGTACATTTGTTATATCTCAAAAACTATAATAGTTCATGGAATAAATACTGACAAATTTCACTTTTTCCCTTAAAATGGCACTCATTCAAGGATAACTCCGATCAAATGTTTATCGTTGCCAGTTAATCAATCTGATAATAAAAACTAATAAAATTCATTTGTATTTGCAACGTATTAGGTCGAAACTTATATGTGTTTAGTTTCTATTAGCTCAAGGTTTGAAAACTTACCAATTGCTGTTGACTTGAGCCCTTTCTACGTCGCGAATTTAGATGTGTTCGATATTGAGCAAGTTATGACAAACATTGCTGTTTGGTAAAATCGTCTTACCTGACTTCTGGAAAATTGTTACACCCGTCTCTCTGCTGTATAGCTCTCCTGTGCTAGTATGGCATTCTGATGTATCACTATTAAAAGAGAATCTTTCACACCCGGATGTTTGGACACACAACGCCGCGCATCGGAACCGAGATGTTTTAATGGTGATGGCGTGATTGTAACAGCCGACATCCGAAGTTTTCTTCACGGGTATCTCCGTAAAATGTTGGCTTATGACGTTAGATGCAATCGCCTTAATCACAAAATAACACAACACGATGATCAAAAACGTGAAGGGGTAGTCACCACAGCACATGATGATTTGTAACTTGCTGATTTATGTGACAATACGATGTTGATTCAACTGTGTTTCAAAGCCGATAGTCTGAGAATGAGATATACTACCTTGTGTAAGTTTGTGTGGCATCTAATAACAAACATAGGCTGTTACCACAGTATCTTTATTAAGGTAGTGCCGTGGGATATGATGATTAGTATTGGGCTGGTGTGCGTAATATATGCTAATTATTCTATTGGGGTGCTATTCACCGGCTGGGTTTATAATATAGTCCAGGTAGTTTTACGAGGCGACGCTCAATGCGAAGCTATCGGTGGACATATCATGATATCGATGGGAAGACATCGCCGCGCCATATAGGATTATCCAATCAAGGTGATTGGCGTCAATCATAGATTGACCACCGGTCACATAAACATGCTGCGTGTAGCAGTACACGTTTGTACACATTTCAACAATGAGCAACCGAGGAAAAGGGCGTGGGGCAAAATATACCACCGACGACATGAGGGGGTCTACAAAAACATCCGTATATAGGGCCGGGGTGGGTGGGTGGTCCAGATGCCGAAACAATCGTGCTTGTAATTTTTTTCTCCAAAATGGGTTTATTTCAAACAATTTACAAGTACTGACCATGTAATGTTGTTTGTAAGCATGTTAGTATCATGTTTGTTGGCATATGGCTATATGGACATCTATATATAGTGACTATTTAGCCTCAGATTTAGCAACATTCTGGATTTCACAGGATCCCGTCCCACTTCTCAGTGGAAAACCGTAATTTAGTAAAAAAAAATAATAATGTATTACCCAGTTGTATTACCCGAATAAAAGTAATAAAATAAAAAAAACTGTATCACAAATACTACATGGTGAATACTCAATGATGACTAGATAATTGACCCGATTGTTGCATAAGGGTATCTCATAAATTTCTAATGTCTGAAATACTGTCTTGTTCTGGCATGCAATCAATTTCATTCCTTCTGGTTATTTCTCATCTTTTTAATGATTGCAAGTAATGTTAATTTGCAGCACTTATCCAAATAAAACTGAATTGGTTATGATGAATGGCCGTTACTGTTTATTGTTCAGACAATCCCAACTGAAGGTGACGCTATTCTCTTTGAATTTACGAACTTCATCTTGAAGCTTAAATACTGCTCAACAAGACTAAACTACAATACTAATTGTATACTGTTATCGCTCACAAATATATGAACTGAAATAATGTGATGCATTCAGATGCTTTGAGAAATGATATTCTTCAATGTCTTCAAAGTTCAAACTAAAATCAAGAATAAAATCTGACTGAGACTATACTGCAGACTCTAGTGCACAAATATACATACAAATGGTTGAGTTATAATAATGCAAAATGTGTTTACGGATGGAACCAAGTTGGTAGCTCTGGTATGCATCGACATTTGAACTTTGAAGACATTGAAGAATGTCATTTCTCAAAGCATCTGAATGCATCACATTATTTCAGTTCATATATTTGTAAGCGATAACAGTATACAATTAGTATTGTAGTTTAGTCTTGTTGAGCTGCATTTAAGCTTCAAGATGAAGTTCGTAAATTCAAGGAGAATAGCGTCACCTTCAGTTGGGATTGTCTGAACAATAAACAGTAACGGCCATTCATCATAACCAATTCAGTTTTATTTGGATAAGTGCTGCAAATTAACATTACTTGCAATCATTAAAAAGATGAGAAATAACCAGAAGGAATGAATTTGATTGCATGTCAGAACAAGACAGTATTTCAGACATTATAAATTTATGAGATACCCTTTTCAATTTCATGTTATGCAACAATCCGGTCAATGATATCTAGTCATCATTGAGTATTCACCATGTAGTATTTGTGATACAGTTTTTTTTATTTTATAACTATTATTCGGGTAATACAACTGGGTAATACATTAATTTTTTTTACTAAATTACGGTTTTCCACTGAGAAGTGGGACGGGATCCTGTGAAATCCAGAATGTTGCTCAATCTGAAGCTAAATAGTCACTATAACTGTCTATATAGCCATATGCCAACAAACATGATACTAACATGCTTACAAACAACATTACATGGTCAGTACTTGTAAATTGTTTGAAAAAAAAAACATTTTGGAAAAAAAATTACAAGCACGATTGTTTCGGCCTCTGGACCACCCACCCCGGCCCTATATACGGATTTTTTTTGTAGACCCCCCTCATGTCGTCGGTGGTATATTTTGCCCCACGTCCTTTTCCTCGGTTGCTCATTGTTGAAATGTGTACAAACGTGTACTGTTACACGCAGCATGTTTATGTGACCGGTGGTCAATCTATGATTGACGCCAATCACCTTGATTGGATAATCCTATATGGCGCTGCGATGTCTTCCCATCGATATGTCCACTGATAGTTTCGCATTGAGCGTCGCCTCGTAAAACTACCTGGACTATATTATAAACCCAGCCGGTGAATAGCACCCCTGGAGTCTGGAGTTGGCATAGGATGTGGAAATTCTCAAAATGGGTGACAATACGAACGAACAATACACACAATGTTCTAAAAGTAAATATACTGGATTGTTTCAGTATTAGTCCGCGTGTAGACTTTGTCCTGACGTTAAATCAATTGATAGGATCATTCCGACGAAGGGAGAAGAGACCCCAGTCATATCACGCTGGTGCAAATTATCTACTTTGGCTCATGAAAAGTACGCATAACACAACGAAACGGAAAATAACTGAGTGTTTTGTGCATGGATCAGGCGATGGCGACACTATATTGAAACAGATTCGCCTAATTATATGCCTTAACACAAGCAAAGTTGATGTCATCATGTGACCATTCCCGTTTGACGAATCTGCAATACTGAATATACACAGGAAAGGCGATACAACGATTCTAGAAAGTTAGTTTCGGTCTATTTATATCGCGCGAATCCTAATTGATGATGATGCAACAGTGCTCATAGATCATGCCATGAATCTCTACTATGGCTATGCCCGTAGAGATCATATTCCACGGGTACAAAACCTGGGACCTTTTTGAAGTTTTGACAGGGAACTTTATAAAGTTGAAAAAATAACACGGGAATATATTTCTTAGTGAATATCTGTACCTGAATAGTGTACTTCACTATATGTGAAGGACCCAACTCCATGAACTCGAAATTGCATATTTTTCTGTGACTTTTGAAAGCCGATATCGCAATAAACTTTCAACTAATTACCCAGGAAAAATTCCATTATTGTAAGAAACGCAAAGCAAAATCGCTCACATATATAGTGAAGTATATTATTAAGAAAGAGATAATAACAAAGAAATATATTCCCTTTGTTATTTTTTAGATTTTATAAGGTTCCCTGTCAAAACTTCAAAAAGTTCCCAGGTTTTTTATACTGGTGGAATATGATCTCTTCGAGAGTTAGCCACAGTAGAGATTCGTGGCATTATCTAGTGCTCACTGATCTATAATAAGGAAGGAACTTCGAAGCCGATCAATCAGTATACACAACCAGCAAATATATCACAAATCGATAATGGATCTACAATAAACTCGTTCATTTTGACGGCGATAACAAACTTTCAGCCTGGTGTTATACGTCTATAAAACAAGAAAATACAACACTTAAAGAACATGATGGAAACTATAATTCCAAATTTCACAGGACGCGTTGCGCGGGTCGAAGTTCTTATTGATGAATGATGATATTGAAACTGCGGGTCCCACCGAAAATGATAACGAAGTTGTCAAACTATCGCAGGACACAACAACGCTAACATATATCGTAGTTTATCACATAATTATCCAATAACCCCGGCCTCATGTTTTTAGTAAGACACACGTGTATTATCGACACGCGCAGTGACGTACATGTAAGACCTCAGCACAATGATATATTATATCGTATCATATTCCACATTTCTTGTATAGCGTACATATCACCGAGGTTTCAAGGCGCTTGGCAACATTAAAATAAATTCTCAAATTTACAATCCCAACATGCGACAATGATGTAGCCTGCATTAAAACCTGTACTGGTTTATTAGTTCCATGCCCAAATGTTCAGAATAATATTCCGTAAATAATTGAGTATTAAAAAAATGCATCACATCCTGGACAGTTGGGGATGATCAACTGATGTCGACGTCAATGCCGGAACTTTACTATTTTGTTAATTGGAATATTTTTATGATATTCGACTTGTATTAGGATATGTAGTGTTGAATATGAGATAAGCATGGGTGATAAGGGTGTGAGATAAGCATGGGTGATAAGGGTGTGAGATAAGCATGGGTGATAAGGGTGTGAGATAAGCATGGGTGATAAGGGTGTGAGATAAGCATGGGTGATAAGTGTGTGAGATAAGCATGGGTGATAAGGGTGTGAGATAAGCATGGGTGACAAGGGTGTGAGATAAGCATGGGTGATAAGGGTGTGAGATAAGCATGGGTGACAATGGTGTGAGATAAGCATGGGTGATAATGGTGTGAGATAAGCATGGGTGATAAGGATGTGAGATAAGCATGGGTGATAATGGTGTGAGATAAGCATGGGTGATAATGGTGTGAGATAAGCATGGGTGATAATGGTGTGAGATAAGCATGGGTGATAATGGTGTGAGATAAGCATGGGTGATAAGGGTGTGAGATAAGCATGGGTGATAATGGTGTGAGATAAGCATGGGTGATAAGGGTGTGAGATAAGCATGGGTGATAATGGTGTGAGATAAGCATGGGTGATAAGGGTGTGAGATAAGCGTGGGTGATAATGGTGTGAGATAAGCATGGGTGATAAGGGTGTGAGATAAGCATGGGTGATAATGGTGTGAGATAAGCATGGGTGATAATGGTGTGAGATAAGCATGGGTGATAAGGGTGTGAGATAAGCATGTGTGATAATGGTGTGAGATAAGCATGGGTGATAAGGGTGTGAGATAAGCATGGGTGATAAGGGTGTGAGATAAGAATGGGTGATAAGGGTGTGAGATAAGCATGGGTGATAAGGGTGTGAGATAAGCATGGATGATAAGGGTGTGAGATAAGCATGGGTGATACGGGTGTGAGATAAGCATGGGTGATAATGGTGTGAGATAAGCATGGATGATAAGGATGTGAGATAAGCATGCGTGATAAGGGTATGAGATAAGCATGGGTGATAAGGGTGTGAGATAAGCATGGCTGATATGGGTGTGAGATAAGCATGGGTGATAAGGGTGTGAGATAAGCATGGGTGATAAGGGTGTGAGGTAAGCATGGGTGATAAGGGTGTGAGATAAGCATGGGTGATACGGGTGTGAGATAATCATGGGTGATAAGGGTGTGAGATAAGCATGGGTGATAAGAGTGTGAGATAAACATGGGTGATAAGGGTGTGAGATAAGCATGGGTGATAAGTGTGTGAGATAAGCATGGGTGATAAGGGTGTGAGATAAGCATGGGTGATAATGGTGTGAGATAAGCATGGGTGATAAGGGTGTGAGATAAGCATAGGTGATAAGGGTGTGAGATAAGCATGGGTGATAAGGGTTGCTGAACAATTTTATCAACATGAAAAGACACATTTAAAATGGAACTTATTTTGCATTGAATCTATCTTTGTGACAATGAAATCAATATTTCTATTTTTATGCTCGACCGTTTCAATATAGTTTTTCCTAGACGCCACAACAGATCGATCACGCTACTCTCATCAGGGACGGCCTCGGACAATCGCCATTTCGACCAGTCACATGATATCTGGCCATGTGATCCATACCCGGAAGCGATTGCATGTCGTTAGACATTTTTTCACAACAACGATACTTCTCTTGTCGATTCTCATCAAATGTAAGTAAACTGAGTAAAGTTTTCAAATAACTGCAGTCATTGACTAATGATATAATATGACCGCGCGGATTGGTTCTTAGGTTCCTAATACGATTTAATATTATTTACCAACCGCTTGAATTGGTGCACATGGCCTTCTGCGTTTTAATAGCACCCACGACCCATTCAGCGGTGGAAATGACACACTTTTAAAATGAAGACCCGGACTTCACTTGTCCTATGTCTTCCTGAGTCAATTCCCCATCCAACAGTATGGCGGTTCCTTATATTCATGATTTTACATATGATTTTTTTCATTCTGACTTTTTCACTTTTTATTCCATCACACAGGTTCCATTTGTCAATGGTCATTGGACACTTTCTGGTCGGAAATATAAATGACACTGATTTATATCTGACACTGACACTGATTCCATTGTGAATTCCCCACCCAACGGTATGCCACTTTGCCAGGGTTTCCGCTATAGCGGCAGGGGACCCCTTTTTGGGCCCCACTCCCCCAGCCAATTTTTCCCCTTCTAGACATATTCCATATGCATACAGGTATAAAGATGTTTACTTCTCAATTTCGTACTACGAAATTTAAATAGTTGACAACTTTGTTTTATTTCTAGCGAGAATGAACTCCCCAGAGGGTGAATACACACTCGGACCAATCTAACACGAACTGAGGAAGTGATCAAACCGGAGTTCGCTAAAACACATGCTTTGGAGTCCGCTGGTTACGTTGCTGCGGTTAGGTTAATTTTTATCTAATAAATTTTCTATGTTTTAAAGTTATTGCGGTTAATAGCATAGTAACTTAGGGAGAAAATGGATGCAAAACGATCAGCAAATCTACTCTCTGTTTCTTCTATTGGCCGATACAACAAAAGTAGGTCCACTAGTGTTTCCGCGACATTGAAAACATTGACTGCATTTTCCCCTCGGCGGATACATGACCCGTTCCCCAAAACCTAGCAGCAAACCCTGACTTTGCACAACTTCGCCATTCTACATTATGATTTTTTCGTTCTAAATGGTGCACATTTTCTCAGTAACACATGGTCTCATATTGTGAACTTTCTGGTCGAGGTTATCAATACCACTGATTTTATACCTTCCTTTGTAAATTCCCCGGTCAGGGGTATGGCACTTTACACGACTTTGCGTAAACAAAATTCGTTCTGAATGGGGCACTTTTCTCGGTCACACTAAATCCAATTTTGCAATGCCAATTGAAGTCTTTCTGGTAGAAAATATCAATAGTGCTGATTTTATGTTTTCGTGTATGAATTATCCATGCAACGGTGTGCCTCTTTCCAAATTTCGCGATTATACATGTATATTAGGTTTTTTTCATTATAATGACTGGGGTCATACCAGGTCCGATTTTGCAATAGTACCATTCTGAGATGTTTTGGGCAAAGAAATTAATGCCAACAATTTTGTGCCTTCGTGTTTGAATTCTCCATACAAGGGTATGCTTCTTTCCACAACTTCCCAATTGTATGTTACAATTTATCTCATTGTAACGTCTGATTTTTTTTCAGGATTCAAAATGACAGACAGTACACCATCATTTATACATGTCATAAGCGCCCATTATCATATTTTGATTCATGTTGTTTCTGTCATACATGGTGCTTCACATGCGTAGTTAATTTTGCACCAGGGATATTCAGTGGAACATTTCGTGATTAATTTAGTTCACTATTGAACCCTCATGACAATATATTTCGATGAAGCACATAGCAAATTATCAGGATTATGAATGAAGTGACACCCAATTATTTTTTTCAGACCGAATGTCAGCTTCTGGTATAATCTCAATGCGACAATGATGCCAGATGAATCTGTAGCTATGAAGAGACTCCAAGAATTGCTGAGTTTGAGAACACTTAGTGGGATATGTGATATGTGATATGTGATATGTGATATGTTCTATACCTGCATTAAGGCAGGCAATGCTCAATGAAATTCTTCTCACAGTAGATGTGCAAGCCAATTCAAAGTGCAGCAGAAAAAGAATTCGTACCTATATTTCAAAGATTTTGATTCTTTGAAAGAGTTTTCATTCGATGACCTTTTTATTGAACCGACAGAGACACAACCAACATTATTACAGATCTTTCTCGCTGTGACAATGCCGGCAACAAAATACACTTGTGATGATGTACATGCTAGACTAATACCAAGCTTATCAATGTGTTATGGTATCCTGATGAACTACAGATACCGTGAACTTACTTGTTTGCAGAGTTCTTTCCGTGGTCCTTCTGGATGATCATGTTGCACAAAAGGTACATGTAATCACACGGACGCGTCATTAAAACAAGTAAAATATAAATAAAAAAATATATCAGTTCACAACGAGCGCACCACTTTAACAAATACATCGCTAATCAATACATACGTAACATTACGTAAGTATTGTTTCCGATGCATTTTTTAAAGTGGCGCACCTGTTTTAATTTATATTTTACTCGCTTTAACGACACACCCCTGTGCATGTAATTAGGTATACACGCCATCATAAAAAGCCATTTTTATAAAAGCACAAAGTTGATTAGGTCAATTGTCAATTAACACTTTCATGATGGGAGCATTAAAGGTTCTGTACATTTTCTTATACATGCGAGTCTCCCATAGGGAGCCTCGCATATATAAGAGAATGAACTGGTTTACAAGGTCAAGGTAAATATTGTTAGGCCAATGCATGCTCTTATGGAAGGGTTAACACTGCATAGTGCATATATATATGGGAGACTCCATATATGAGAATGCACTGGAACAGGATCTTTAACCCTTTCAGTGCCAGGGGCCGATCTCATCGGCCCTAATTTACGGTCTGTAAAATCGGCCTAAAATAATAAAAAAGTAAATTGTTTTTTTTTTTTTTTAGATATTTTCGGGTTGAATGTTTTTTTGGGTATGCTTAAGCATGCTATAGCGAATTTAAAAACAAACTGGATAAAACCTTAGGGGAATGTTATAACTCAAAACTATCGCCAAGTATTCATAGTAATAATTTTGATGCCCACGAAAAACGTAAGATTCCCTGGCACTAAACCTACAAAATAAGTCTGTTAAAGAATATAAGAAAAAATTATTAAAATTGTAAAAAATAATAACAAATGATGAAAAATTGTTAGGCCAATGCATTCTCTTATATATGCGAGGCGACCTATGGTCGACTCGCATATATAAGAGAAAGAATTGGCACAGGGTACATGGGTTGATACACAAATCGGACCTGACACTGAAAGGGTTAATGCTGCACCAGCACATCTATATTGTCGAAAAATAAAATGTATAGCATGTACTCAGGCGATAGTGACAGATGTACAGCCAATGATTGTTGTATAATTATTATGGCTAAAGAAATTTAATTGTCTGGTTCGGGTTACAACCTAGAAAATTAGGGTCCGTTGACAGGATTACATAAATTTTCATATTTTTAACTTTCACGATAATCATATGGCTTTTCACATCTTCTTGCTGCTTCACATCAGACTAGTATCAATTTTCTTTGTATAAGCTGCAGTGAACATGATATTTTGACTGAGCGACCAAAATTTCAGATAATTTTCTTGAAGATCATGAACGAAATGCAGCGGTATTTGTTATATTTGTTATTGATACGTTTACTTATAATATTGCGGTATCAGTCGCATTTAGGATATTGGTAGGGATAAGCAGCACAGTTCTAGGGGCACTCTAATTTACAGACTAGCCTGAGCCACATGCAATTGTCATACCCCAACATAATTTGCATACAAGCCTCAGTTCAACTTTTCAAATAACAGGAACCCGAGGGCAGAGGGGGTCGGAAAACATTTCTCAGACACGTACAATGTTTTTACTTTGGGCCATGTTTGTATCCACCCACACGGCCCAACTTTTTTTTCAGTTTAAAAGTGTTTTTGACTCAGTTGGTGAACCCTCGCCCTGTTTTGAGTTTTACCAGTAGAGTAGTTAGGAAATGTTTAATGGCAAACTCTCTATTTTATTAAGTTCATGATTATTCATTACTAAATTTATTCTCTTAATTTGCATGTTATTATTTGTGTTATTTTTCTTGAATCATGTCATCTTTATTTATATTTTAATTTATTTACTTATTTTTGTTTAAATATGTATGTTTTGTTTCCTTTAAAGGGAGCTAAATCCAGCCATTTATGGGGTCATCTACTATATTCAACAGAAAATGTCCAATAAATAAATGAATCTAAGTCAAAGATGAGTGCAAAATACAATGTACTCTATGAACATGTAAATCAACATGGTATTTATAACTAAAATGAGTGAATGGCTTCAGCATTTTACCCAGTTTCATTATATTTATCGGGGCCCTGTTTCATGAAGGCAACTTATGACATAGTTGGGACTTAAGATGGTCATAAGTTCAAACTTCAGTCATAAGTGCGTTTCACGAACAAAGTCTTAACCTAAGATGGTCTTAACTTTGGTCTTAACTTTAAGACTGGTGTGAGGTGTCATAAGATAATCTTAAAGTTAAGACCTACGTTGTGATCCGCAGTTGGTCCGAAATGTGGATGGGATCTAGTTCATGTATATATTATTATAAACACATTTAACTGAATAACAACTTGCTAGCACGGAGGGGTGTTTCAGAAATGGTAGTAATTAATAACCAACTGGTAAGCTATAGCAGTGACGTGGCCAGTGGTTGCAAGATTGGCGGGGTGTCCGCTACTAACTGTAAACCGCCAAGACCGGACTATATATACATTTCTAATTGCTGTTACAAAAAGAATATATTTACATAGAGTTGAACATCATTTGCGATTCAAATCACCCAAATCGCACTGTAGATTATAATCATGTTGAGACAATTAGTCCAAACATTTTCACATCGAGGATAATAGTGAATGATTTATACTCAGTTTTTTTTATAAATGCTTATGTCAGCTATTATTATTATTTACTTGCCTTTCTATATTATTATGTTATAATTTGATTGTAAAAATGTATTGTATATGTACCCCGTATATATATCAACAAGATAATAATACATAATATGTGTTATTTTATTATTATTATGTATATTATCATAATCTATTAACTATGAAATAAAAAGGTATATAGCATGTATATAGTATACGGACCGCTCGGGCACACCGGGATTCGCGAAACAACATATAATATCACTGTGAACTGGCCCACAGAGCCCTGGGGGAATTACTAAAATACCAATATACCAGTGGTATAGTCTATATTGGTATTTAGTAATTTTCCCCAGGGGCCTGTGAACCGGCCGTCTGTTCACGTGTTGTTAATTATAAACGCTCTTCATAAGAAGTCGTTGATTTGGTTTTTATTAAAACATATATGCAGAATGTCGTTCAACGTAACGTACTTTCGAAGTTCGAACGTAGTTTGTTAATTAAAACAGGCGTTTAACACATTTGTCAACAGAACCAGAGCAAATAGCACTAACATCATTTATATATGGCTTCTACAAGTATGTCTCAGATTGGAAATGAGTCTATTTGGAGCACGATATGAAGTTCTATTCACATTATAGCAATATAAATAAAGAGCGTTTTGTGTTAGTATTCCATGAATGTTGGCAATCAATAAAGAGCGTTTAGCCCAGTGCTTCCATTGTGGTGTATTTTATGTGTATGCCGTCGTGGCGACATATTCGGTTTCCTGGTATTATAGATGCTTCAAAGACGTATAATGTATTAGAACCTAATATCAGCATTGGAAGGAGCGAACATATGTCTCCCGTCGCTTTAATGGCATGTTATATGGGTGAAGGTTCACATTCTGAGTTAGGATGTATAAGTCCCTTTAATAACTGAAATAATATATTTGAGCTCGATACGTTTGTATAAAATAGGCATTGGAAGCATGCAGCTATGTGTGGATGGGGTCAGACGCGAAAACACAGTTAAAAAGCGCGCTCGTGCAGTTAAGTATGCACCAGTCATTATACTGATTATCGCCCTTGCATTAAAATATCATAATTATTCTTAGACACGCCCACGTATCTGTCACCAGACACTGTACCTAGGCATATAACACACACAGAACCAACATTTTCTGTGCATAGCTGTAATAAATTGTCGAGAGCCAGTCTAAAAGCGCGCGAACTTAAATTACTACTTAAGTAGGACTTAATCTTGTTTTGTGAAACGCGTTCTTGAAACGGAAAAGTTACATCATAAGATCCACCTTAGATCTTAGATCAAGTCCATCTTAAGATAATCTTATGACATTGCTTCATGAAACAGGCCCCAGGTTGTTATACATGGTTCTTTGTATACGCAAGTGTATTTAACTATCATTCTTAACTAATTTACTCTTTTATTGGATATTTTCTGTTGGATACAGTAGGATATTTAGGTAGTCTCACTTTAATGTTAATTTATGTTCCAGTTGTGTTTTGATGCATGCTACCTTCAATTAAATTTTGTTTATTTACTCATTTCTTTTTAGCTATATATGTAATGTTTTCCTCTATCTGATTTATCGAAAACTATTTATTTATTTTGTTAATTAAATATTCACATAAATCAGTTTGTCAATGAATAAAATTTCATTTTAATAAATGCCATGGGGTCGGTGTTCTTAAGGTAATCAAGATGGGCTTCAGTAATAGGTTGATTTCCATATATTAGTAAGTAGTTATGTTATGTATATGTCCTTTGTAAGACTGCAAGTTATTTGTCACACCCAAAAGTCCATGTCCAATTATATCTTATCTTATCACCCGACACAAGCTATACAAATTAGCAGACTAAGAAGGCTCAGATTTGTATCCAAGATTCGACTCGACTCGACTCGACTCGACAGTATATATGCGACAAATGAATTAATTTGAGCCCTGGGTTATTGCAAAAGTACACTCATGCGCTCCATGAACGATGTAAACAACATGGTAATTATAATGAAGATTAATAAATGGCTAGAGTGATAAATCCATTTTCATTATAATTGTCATGTTGTATGCATTGTTCATAGAGCACATGTGTGTATTTTGCACTAATCCAGGGCTCAAATTCATTCAATCTTTGCATATATTCTGTTGAATACAAAAAGTGATGGTGCCTAAATGGCCTAATTTAGTGTAAAGTACTCCTTTATAGTTGCACAATTAAATTTAACACAAAATCCCCCCAAAATAAAAAATCATTGTTGACACCAATTTAATTGCTATGGCCTCATTGTCGTAGAATGTAACAAAGTGCAGTCCTATAATCTGCATTCTTCTACTTCATATACATAAAATTAAGCTTAGTCCAGTTAACCAAGTAATTAAGTTAGTCCAGTTAACCAAGTAATTAACCAGATAACTGCTTTTATCTAACAGTGGATAATGTACAGAAATGGCCAACACAGGATGCCAAAATTTAGTAAATGCTATCTATAATTTTCCGTTCTCTTTTGAGATTTGGCAGAAGAGGGATGCAGCAACAAATTTTATTTTAGCGTGGGGGGATTTAGAGGGTATCAGGGATAGAAATAATTAAAAACTTACCAAATGGATATTTCCAACCCAATGGAGGGTTTTCAAATGGAATTTCATTAATGTTGGGGTTTGGTCTTGTTCAAAGAGAGGGGGTGCAGTTGGGAAGTTTATAGTGGACACCCCGCCACTTTGGTGACGTTGCTGCTTCCACTTCATGTGTATATAGTACTCATATCTTAAACATTTGAATTTGTGGACATTCTATGCTTGCAATATATATATCTGACTATGTAAACCTTCATTGAAAGTGTTGAAGTATATGAAGCCCACAACTACCAGTAATAATTCTAATGTGTATTGTGTATCTTCAAAATTTTCCAATAAATGTTTTTAAGGAGGTAAGGCCAAACAAATATTATAGCCTGGTTTACAAACATTTGGGTGGAAAAAAAGTAGACGGTGAGAAAAAAACAAAAAACATTTCTCACCAGCCCAATGATGGACAAATATTTTATCATTACATGAATTGCATAAGATGTGTGAATATGATAGGCTTCATTATTATATATATGAAGTTTATGAACTGAGGTATTATTTCTTAACATACAATAAGTTTGAATTATTTAAACAGGAGAAATCAAAACAAAAGACTGACATCCAGTGTCATTAACTGATTTTAACCCCATGGTTCACATATTAGTCAACTTAAATTTGAACCAATATATAAAAAGATTGTTTTTTTATTCATGAAATGGTGGAAAAAAATTACAGGATGGGTTTGTAAACCACGCTATTCATGTACTGCTGCCTAATCGGTATGAATTAACATTCATTCAATATTGCAGAGATTTGATCGCTTGCATCCCATTGATGTTTCTACATCGTATACTCTTGCAATTACTGTCCAAGAAGAGATAGCTAAACATTATGATGATACCATTGTTAAGGCAGTAAAAGAAGGGGAAAACTTTCGAATCATTGGAGACAACATCAACTATATTATTAAAGTCAAGCATGAAAGGATTTCACATCATGGTGGGCAAAGAAACTGGTTTAGTTCGGCTGTAGTGGTACAAAATCATGCTTTTGAGGAATTATAAAATGTCAAGCAAGGTGAACCAAAATATTTGAATGGTGAAGCCTTTATCCCAACAGAGGATGACGAAAAACTAATGCGAAAAAATTATACTGTTCTCATTGGGGGCGTTGCAAGTAAGCATCTACCACAGCTTCGTGTCATGTTTGCTGATCTTCCAAAACATATTTTAGGAGAGCTCCATGAACATGTGAAAAAAAAAAATTGTCTGTGCTGATTGATGTGCTGTGTTTGAGTCAGATGCAATAGACATCAAACATGTTAACATTCGAGGGGACCAATTAACACGAGAAAGATTTAGCGGTGCAAAGGGTCTTCGAACAGATTCAAAAAATTCAGAACAGGAGAAATTTGATCACTTGTACACACTTACAAGCGAGTTGTGGCATATGGGTATGAACTTCTTAATTCTGATCTACAAAGCATTGTTCAAAACAGACGGCTATGATCGCGGGACAATGAAAGCTGAACGGATAAAAATTGGCAGAAAAAATGTTACTGATGATGTGAAGCATAACTATGACAATGACAAAGATTTTTTCTTGTCATTCGTTCGAGGCTACATAATTGAGGCCTTGGTGGACTTTTTTGGAATAGATAACCCAAATGATCACACAATCAAGCATCTCCCACCATTAAATATTAGAAAAGGAACTGTGGCTACAGAATACAATGAAAGAATGTATTAATAAATATGTCTCGGCTAAACATAGCAGTGCAACATTCACCGTAACAGAAACAAACATTACAAAGAAACAGTTCCCATAGCTGTACGATACCCTGTGGCACAAGTTCGACAATAAATGTTGAGAAAATAATTACGGAAACCCATTCAAAGGAATTTTATGATCACATCAAACATTATGCCCATTCAGTGCTTGGGATTGGACTACTTTTTATGCAGTTTGTGGATATTGTGCATACACCAGTTAGAAAGAGACTCATAGCCACATCTAAGTACATGATGAGAGCTTTCAAAACTCGAGAAGCAAATACGCCTTAGAAATTCATAGGTTATTGTGCATCAACAGTCTTCCTACAGCCTTAGAACTGCTCATCAGTCACTATATGGACTGCTTGTCAACAATAAAGGAAAAGTTTACTCTTATATCACAACAGACCTGCATATGGAACATTTAGTATGCAAAATTAAGAAATTATTCAAGTCTGCTGGCTCAAACCTTCATGAAGCCAATTTGAAAAAGAAAATCAAAGCTCTAGCTGGTAGAAATGAGATATCTGCAAACTATGATGATACTTCAAAAGTTGCTAGAACATCTGGACACAAAATTCAGTCTTCCGACGATGATGAACAAAAAATAATTGATGATTTGCGAATAGTTAGACCTTTCATCGCCAAATACAACAGGAAGTTCAAAGGATTTCCAAAGTTTCAAAAGTTTCTTCCTTTGGGTAATTCATTCAGAGGAATCATGTAAAGCATGGATTGTTCGATTGTTGTATAATGTAACAGACATTAAACGCACTTATGGCCTTCATGGCGGGTAATGCTGTTAACATAGAGTCACAATCACTGTCACATCCGTTAAACTTACACAAACAGAAATAATATTAAAATATAGACAGACCTTGTTCTTATATCAATCATAAATATCGAATAAATAGTATGTTATTGTCATGTTTGTATGCGTTGTTATGTGAACAAAAGCCAAAACTGTTACAGAACCTGGCTTTTGTTTACATAACACAACACACACACTTGGCAATAACTTACAATCTACATGATATTTATGATTGGTACACGAACAAAATATGTCTATATTAATGTTTTTACTGCTTATAGCAGTTTTAACAGGTATGACTATTTTAACAGCATACCCACCACGAATGCCGAGCCTTTAAATGGACTCAAGTTCTTCAGGGTGGTGTCATGCAAAATAACAAAAGTCTGTAAAACAACTTCATGTACCGTCGACAAGAACATGAACATATAGTTCGACTGTCATCTTATTTTAGTTATTGATACATGTAACTCCATTCCAGAGATTTTGCATGTCAAACTCAGTGTCATATTATATTGTCATATTAGTGTTATCGTGGAATTACTGATAAAAGTAGTTATTCCAACAAAATACACATGTGCCAAAGTTTATTTAAAAATTGACTGTTAACATTGGAAAATGTCAAAGCATTGAACAAATAATCTGATAAATCATATCCAGATTAAATATTATAAATTACAACACAATTAATGATGGTTATTGACAAATACCAGTAACTGTAACAGTTTTGTTTACATAAGAATGGTTTCAACATCATCACTGGAGAACTATCATCATTGAATATAAGTGCGAAGTTCAATTAATTCATCTATATCTCAATGTTCTTATTAGTGATGTTTTACAGACTGTTATATTTTTTGATCACTTGCCCACTGCAAGTGCCTTGGATTTATTTAAGTCCTGAAATGTTCTTATGGGTTAAAAAATTTGCATATTAAACATTTACATAGAGGTACACATGTAATGCAGAAAAGGACTCGCATCAACATGTGGAGCAGTGAAATGTTTGTCATGTTAAAGGCACGGGCGGCGATCGTTGCAGAAATATTCATATTTGTACAAATCGACATCAACAGAATGAATATTAAAATATATATAGTTTTGTTCATATGCCAAACATAATCAGTGCGTAAATATAATACTGTAGTCAAGACGTACGATGGTGTACGTAAAATAGAGCCCGCTCGTGTTACAGAAGTTTTGCTTCTGTTTACAAAACACAGCGCAATTCTATTAGTTAATCACACACAAATGATATAAACGCTCTTTATTGTTTCCATATCAGGAAAACAGTAACACGTAACGCTCTATATGTTTACCATATCCGGATCAAAACAAAAGCCATGTAACGTAATGTTTTTTGCTTACATAACAAAGGGGGGAAATTGACAATAACACACTGTTTATGCCATATTTCTGATTGGCATACGAACAAAGTATGTCTATATCTTAGTATTCATTCTGTTTATGGCGGTTTTGACGGAGGTGAAAATTTTAACAGCATACCCACCGCCAACGCCGCCCGTATCTTTAAGATAAAAGTGACAATTGCTACAATGGACACACATGGAACTGCAGTGGACCGTATAACTTCATCTGATTTTGATATAATGTTAATATTGTTACTTGATAAATGCAAAATGCAAGGTTATCATATCAAAAATTGCACTGGGTGATCGCTAACAGTGATTACTGCAGTTACACAGCAGACAGATAGAAATTTGGAAACAACCATTGTCAGTATTGCCTTAAAAGTTTCAAAGCGATTCCAGAAAATGGTGTACTATCTAAATGGTGTGCATAGCGCAGTTGCTCCACAAATGCCAGAATCTTTGTATTTGAAGTTTGACCATACAAAAATAACTAACTTGCCATTATAACACACTAAATTATAGTAAACACAGTTTCACAAATTGATTTGGGAAAGTCATAGATATCTTGTACATTTTGTTCCGATTCTATGAATTCACAACACATTGCTATCATTTCTGTTACATCTTGTGTTAAAATGATTTCACACATTTCTAAAGGATCAGATTCCACGTAGGACGTCATGAGCGTGATGACCTGTTGTCCATGTTCATTGCTAACAATGCGAAATGTAGAAGGAGCTGAGGACACTGTGCCGTCGCATATATCACAACATAGTGAAACTGATTCTGTTGAACTGTTCAAGTATTCTGAAATATACTCCCTCCGACATTGCTCTTTCAGCTTGCAAAGCTCCTTCATCTCAGCAGCAATGTTCTTCTGAGATACATCATTGGCATTAGAACATCTGCGCCTTTGCATGTAAGCCATACCAACATGCACGCCCAACTTCTTGAACATATGCTGTTAAAAAATAAGTAAAAAAAAAAATTAAATAAATATTAATTTCCTATATACCTTTGTGCTACCAAACTACCAGATGTCTACCTAGTCCAAGTTTCCTTACACTTAAGCCACCTTGTAAAATATGTTGGGATAATGATGTTTTAAGTTGAAGTCCCACAATTGTGACAGTAATCCGGGTTACTCCATAGAAAATATTATAATTTTTCTTAACTCAACAAGATTTGTCAACAGAATGTAGTAATTGTAATGTGAAAAATATACTTTATCACATTGTTTACATAAATACAAACTCATTTGACCTTGCAAAGCGACAAGGTGAACTAAATGTAAACAAACCTAAGGTTAGTTGTAATTATGCGGCATATTCTATGTACAATATAGCATGAAAGATGTCACTCTTTCTGATATACGTATCATGGTGTATTGATTTCTATGATAAAATCGATTAAAACTGCCAAAAATCCCACCACGGGATCTTGGCGCTAAGTCTGCTACAGGAAGATACATGCACGTACACAGCATTATCTGAACCAATTTCACTAGCTGGTTTAGTAGGTTTATGTCGAAGGAATATTTACTTAATATCTACCCAGTAATATTATTTTATACCTCATATTTTTATTATGTCACATTATTATGTTATATTATGTTACAACTTCAGTCAGTATCGGTACCTTCCCAATTTCCAATTATTGAACGAAAGACTACTTGATCCGACACATTGAAAAAGGATTATTGAAAAATATGTAGTGAACACTGAAGAAGTTCCTTCTATTTTGTTGACAAATTAAAATTGACTATAATTCAGAAATACATATATGTAGTTTTTGCTCACTGCCATTGTCTACAACATTTATGAATCTTTTTGGTTCATCACATGCCATCTTGATGGGATCGAAGATTTTTTGTCTTGGAGACTATTTTCATTCTATCAGTTATTAAAATAGTCAAACAGACATGAAATAAACATGCTATGTTCAGTTCTAAAATATGTTTTCTTAAAATTATTTTTAATACTTGACTACGTATGATTTAAACAACCACAGGCTTTGTGAAATGTGGAGGCCTTACCTTCAATGGTACATGGTGGTCCAGCATGTATAATTATTCGTACATGCTGCAAGTCACATCCCATACCAAGTGCTATTGTGGCAAAGACTATTCGTATTGCTGAATCCTCCTGTTGGATGTCTTTTATGATGTCATTATTGGTCTGAAAGGGATCAAATGGCATATTTAAATCTGCATGCAATAATTTTGTGAACATGATATATAGTTACATGTACCGGTAGCTCACTTAAACAACCATTGCTTCATTTTGAAAAGTTCAAGGAATTCCAAATTATTGTAAAAGTCTTTCTCACTTTTTGTATAGTTGGGTGATTAGATTATTCAGTGTTCATGTGTATTAATGCACCTTAGAAAAGTTTCTCAATGTCTCTCCCTGATAATCAATGGTGAACACTGGTTCATGTCTGCATCTATGACTATGATTTGACTATGATTATTTATTCATAACTTATTCATACGATATATACAATTATATACACAGTGTAATAGTATAACATGCAATGAGCTATCGGGGACAGCATTACCAAGAAGGTTGTCTACCTGCCGTCCCCGTTGAAAAGTAATATAACTATACATGTAATAATAATTTTAATTTATCTAGGTTTTGTCTTGTTAACATTAAACATTGGTTTATAAATGTCTGTTTTTTAATATGTGGACGAGGCCAGCGGAGAACCATGATATATGTACACAGTACAGTTACTATAAATATACATTAGTGTTTTTGTTTTTTGTTTTATATTTTATTTTTTCATTATATTACACATTTATGTGATGTACAGAACAATATCTGATAACAACGATTGCATAAATATATAGACGGGGAATGGTGGGGTGGGGTCGACATTCGTACACAACTTACACACACCTTGCACACACATTGATATATTAATAACATTGTATGCGTACATGTATACACGTATATATAATATATATATATATATATATATATATATATATATATATATATATACTAGCCGATGAGCCCGACGTTGTCCGGGCTATTCAAAAACCAAATTTCAAGTCGATAGCTCCACCCGTTTCCGAGATCTGGTCTGCGCATGCGCGAAGCTGGCGTCGCACGGGCTCGGCGACCCGATACAATTCGTATCCGGGGCAAGATACATTCACATACCAAATTTCAAGTCGATAGCTCCACCCGTTTCCGATATCTCGTCTGCGCATGCGCGAAGCTGGCGTCGCACGGGCTCGGCGACCCGATACAATTCGTATCCGGGGCAAGATACATTCACATACCAAATTTCAAGTCGATAGCTGCACCCGTTTCCGAGATCTCGTCTGTGCATGCGCGAAGCTGGCGTCGCACGGGCTCGGCGACCCGATAAAATTCGTATCCGGGGCAAGATACATTCACAGTCCGGGCTATTCAAAAACCAAATTTCAAGTCGATAGCTCCACCCGTTTCGGAGATCTGGTCTGCGCATGCGCGAAGCTTGCGTCGCACGGGCTCGGCGACCCGATAACAATCGTATGCGGGGCAAGATACATTCACATAGCAAATTTCAAGTCGATAGCTCCACCCGTTTCCGATATCTCGTCTGCGCATGCGCTGTACGGGCGTCGCACGGGCTCGCCAATACGACAAGGACGACCGCCTGGTCAAACTACACACACGTCCCGATCGGTCGAGAATCGTAGATTTGTATAAATGACATACAGACAGACAGACAGACAGACAGACAGACAAACAGAGGTCTTCAAAATATATATGAGATATATATGCCAGTTATAATCTGTCTCAAATTTGTTCATGAACTTTGGACTGGTATGCCGAATATCAGATTGCAAACTCGGACTATTTACTATTCAAGATGATTATGTTCCCTGCCAAGTCAGTTATGTGTGTGCCCTGTTGTTTGTTGCATGGCTTTCATTAGGTCCCCCAACTCGAGTTGGAAATTGTTCAGATCGTCGGAGTTCAGTGCAATATATCGATACGACTTATATCGTAATTCAAATTCTCGAATGAGTAATTTCAGAGAGAGTTCGTCGGGGTTAAATTTTGTTTTATACAGATAATATTTCAGAATTGATAGTATAAGAAAGTTTGGTTTGTTGTTTTTATTGTGAGCACCAATCCCAAAAAGAATTTTTTTTCCGAGAAAGCGAGATGCCCAGTTGATAGCGATCTAGCCAGGCCTGAGTGGTATTTACAAACGTTCTCACAAATGGACAGTCAAAGAAAATATGCAAAATTGATTCATTTGCGACGTTGCATCTGAGACATAGACCGTCTGACCGAATTCGCATTATGTTCAAAAGTCTGTTCGTGCCTATAATTCTAGTCATTATTCGGTATTGAAACCAGCGTAGTTTTGTGTCGACTAATAGTTTGACGGGTGATAAAAATATATGTTTCCAGTGAAGGGAACATCTTAATTAATATTTCCATTTCATTTGCGACGATGATTGTCCTATTTTAGTCCCTTTTATGAATTCATCGTAAAAAATTCTGCAACCTCGCTCATTCTGAAGTAGCGATACTATATTTTCATGAATGATTCGATTTTGAACCCTGACGATAGTTTGATCGGTCCGTTTTAATAACCTATTAATTTGTCTGTTTAAGCCGTGTAAAGTGATAAAGTTTGTGGTGTTGTTCTTAGTTCTAAGAGTTTCGATGGAATGTAGCTTATTGTCTTCGGTGAACATATCATTTATGAATGTTATGCCTTTGTCCTTCCACTCAGCGACGTCTATCATTGAGTCGTCGATCAACAATTCATCATTGTTCCATATTGTCTGCGTCATGCCGTATCGAGGCTCTTTACTTTTTATGTCCAAACAAATACGCCAGGCTACAAAGACGTCACGCCAGAAAGGATTCCCAATAGTCGACCCGCATCTTTTTATATATTTTGAACCATATGTCGCAAATAGAGGGTCATTTATTATTTGTTTTGGTGCCAAATTTCTCCATTGAGTTGTTTTCGTTATTCACCTTCGAATCCATGTTATTTTTAATGAGTCGATGAAATATTTTAGTTTAGTTTGTGGGGGAAAAAATGCCAACGTATTTAGCTTCATATTTTCTCATATGATAATAGTTAAAAAATAGCTAAAATTTTCTTTTGCCGTATAATTTATTACTAACGTAGATTAGTCAGCTGTATTATGTATATGTTTTTATCTTCCTTGGTTGAGAAGCATGAAACTGTACCACCCTTTCTTTTTTGTCCTCAGATAGGAACCTTTTCCCCATAATCTGTTTTGCCAGCTGAACTCCAGTTGCACACCACTGCAGATTAGTGTAGACAATTGTCAGTCAAAATCAGCATTATGGAATAACTCCAGAAAGAGTGGCTTGTATATGTAAAAATAGGAATCTTCCACAGAAGTTTTCCCTCCAGTTGAAGGTGGTCTCAATTGTGCGGCAATGAAGATATTACTGTTCAGAGAAAACGTTGATGCCACTATTGAACAATTTCTCATCCCCAGTGAAAATGCTAAGTCCTTCTGTCCAGTCCGACTGGCAGTAGCAGTCACTGCAAGAAATCGCACCGAATTGTTGAGATGAGGTCTGAGCTCCGCACTGTGAGCATAATCCTGTCTAATGTCTGGCCCCCAATCTAAGATACAATGGGCTTCATCCACCACCACATATAATGTCCTATCAAAATCCTTTGATATGGCCCCAATATCAGCTGCATGGCTTAAAATGTCCTCTGGATGGCCTATAGGAAATATTTCATTCTTTCTGGAGAGTGGATCAAACTGTTTCACCCCAATGATCTGTTTTCCCAGCTTTTGACATTCCTGCTCAACCAGGCTGTTCAGTGGCATTATAATAATAATCAGAGAAGACAACTTGCCATGTCTGCGCGTATAGAATGGCAATAGTTCAAACACCAACGACTTTCCATATCCAGTAGGTAGGACTGCTATAAAATCAGTGTATGCAATTGATTGAATACATTCAAGCTGTTTCTGTCTCAACACATTATAGTAACTGTTGAATCTGATGTTGTAGTCACTTAGAGCAAGCTTGCTGATAACTGATCTTTCCGCTGCCATACTGCATTTAACGATAGCGTACATTAACCAAATATAGATGCTCAAAGAATATTATGACTTTCCACATTATTACTCATACCATTTCAACCAGACTATGCTCAAAATTCTTTGTATGGCCCAACGCACACTGGTTTTAAATACATGAGAAACGAAAAGTTAATACATATAATCAGTTCATAAGTTATCTGAAGAGATGCCTGCACACATCTTTCAATATATATGAATGCTTTTCATCCTTGTCATAAACTAGTTAATTTGAGTGAAAATAAATACTCTCAGGTGCCTAATAATAGTATCAGCACGATTATTAATTAATTTTGGAGTTAATTCATAATGATCGTATTATTTGGCATTGAGACAGGGTGAAATTGCCATCACTATTATTAATTTCACCCTAAATCCCCACCATCACTATTATTAGGTCATGATTATTAGGCCCCTGATAGTGTTGGTGATCAAATTCGATACACAATTTGAGGAAGTAATAAGAAAGTCATCAGTCAGCATTGCAAAATGTGACTTGGATTTCAGATAACAGTAAAATGCACTGGTTGTACACCGTTGGATGGGGAAGTCACACAAAAAACATAAAATCAGTGCTTTTGATATTTTCTACCCGAAAGTCTCATATTTGCTTGCAAAATTGTATTTGGTGTTACCTAGATCATGCCACGAACCTGTACTTTGGCTAACGCTACGGCGTTAGGCAGAGTAGAGAATCATGGCATGATCTAGGTGTTACCGAGAAAAGTGCACCATTTACATGTAGAATGAAAAAAATGTAACATACAATTACAAAATTGTGGAAAGAGGCACACCGTTGCATGGATAATTCACATAAAATCAGCACTATTGATATTTTCTACCAGAAAGTCTCAAATTGGCATTGCAAAATTTGATTTAGTGTGACCGAGAAAAGTGCCCCATTCAGAACGAATTTTTTTTAACGTAGAATCGTGAAGTTGTTGTAAAGTGCCATACCGTTGAGCGGGGAATTTACAAAGGAAGGTATAAAATCAAGTGGTATTGATAACCTCGACCAGAAAGTTCACAATATGAGACCATGTGTTACTGAGAAATGTGCACCATTTAGAACGAAAAAATCATAACGTAGAATAGCGAAGTTGTGCAAAGTGGCATACCGTTGGGTGTGGAATTCACAAAGGAAGGCACTAAATCAGTGTCATGTATATGTTCGACTAGAAAGTGTCCAATGACCATTGCCAAATGAAGCGTGGGTGATGGAGTAAAATATGAAAAATTAAGAATGAAAAAAATCATATGAAAATCATGAAGATAAGGAACCGCCATACTGTTGGGTGGGTAATTTACTCAGAAAGACATAGGACAAGTTAAGTTCGGGTCTTTAGGGTAAAAGTTTGTCATTTCCATCGCTGAATGTGTCGTAGGGGCTAATACGTCGAAAACGCAGAACGCCATGTGCACCAATTCAAGCGGCTGGTAAATCAAATTAAAACGTATTGGGAACCTAAGAACCAATCCACGCGGTCATATATCATTAGTCGATGACTGCATCGAATTTATTTGAAAACTTAAATCAGTTTACTTACATTTGATGACAATCGACGAGAGAAGTGTTTTGTTGTGGAAAAATGTCTGCCGACATGCAATCGATTCCGGGTATGGATCACATGACCGGAGATCATGTGACCGGTCGAAATGGCGATTGTCCGAGGCCGTCCCCGATGAGAGTAGCGAGATTGGACGGTTGTGGCGTCTAAGGGTAACCAGATCTACAAAATGACACACCACCTGTTTAAATAAAATCGAAAAATATGGAATTATCATTTCCCCAACCCCATCATGATCTGGGTAAAAGGATACTTGGACCCAGTAGGTACACTAGGACCCTAAATATTTGGTTTTAACATAATTTTTCCTGTACATTAGGTACACGTAAATACCAAAGAAGTTGAGTAGTTAGGGGTGCATGAGGGGTCCGACCAGCCCAAGCCCACTAATGGGGACCGAATCAAACAGCTAGAGCAACTTACTAAACCCCCATCTTCTGGATAAAAACGTCAACCAAACAAAAGAAGAAAAAAACAAAAGCATATAACTTTGTAAATTGTGGCGATTGTCTTCTTCTCATGTCTTCATAATTAAAGGCATAAAATTGGGAGTTAAGAACATATGATGTACTTGTTCGTGTATGTGAAACTGATAAGTTAGCATTCAGGCGCTATGTCAACTGGAGGAATGTAGCATTTTAGTAACATCGCCGAAAATTTCAAGCAAATCGACCGTACCGCTCCATAGAAATCATCGTCTGAACTACCCTCAATTGTAAATATTTACTTCTCGATTCGGGACGCAACTATCTGCGATAAACTAACGAAAACGATTTCACCCTCGAGAATCACTGAAATTAATTAATATTTAAGAATGACGATGTATGTTGACAATTTGGATATAATATTTGTAAACAAAATAACTACTTTGAGCAAGATCATTCTCCATTTATATTTGATCACCCTACCGCAGTGTTTCACATCACTTTAAGGGGGTGGCCATTTGGTCCTTCCGAAAATCCCGGAGTTACCCCCCCCCCCCACCCCACCCCAGCCCACGACAACACGTTACGTAGGAAACACATTGGACTCACCCATGGGTCATATATAGATTAAACACAGAGTCCAGTCAAGGAACACACACATTCAGTGGAACTGTACAAAGGTTACACAAGTAAGGGCATGGTTTTATTTTGGGTGAATTGGTGGGTGCATGACCTCATTTTCGTTCTTATAATAGGCTGCATTGTAACGGTGACATTGAATTAAGTATATTATGCACCTATTAAAAACCGTGCGACCTCCATTTTCCAGTTGCTGCAATTTGTAATAGATACATATAATTGACGTATGTCCGTATAGCTAAGTATTTAGTGATTGTATCTGGCCAGTCGTAAATAGCTCAATCTAAAAAACAAAAAATGTAATTTAATTTAATTTGTTTTATTTTTTATTTTTTTTAATCAAACTGTTTAAACGATCAAAATGTGCGCGAAGCGCAAAATGGGCCGCCTCTGTCTATGATCAAAATGTGCGCAAAGCGCAAGGGGCCACAGGTCTCTAACGTACAAAGGTGCCACATACCCCTCCGACGCTGAATAAAGGCCTGTTTCAGCTAGTACAAGTATATATATATGTAACATCACCTTGATCTGTAACAGGGAGACTCCAGTGTAGAACTAGATAATTTGTCATATATATGTAATATCACCTTGATCTGTAAACGTGGCGATTCCAGTATCGAATTAGATATTTTGTAATTTGTAACATTGATATTTAATAAACGTTAAAGGTATTCCTTTGACAGTCCACGAAGACAGGAGGAATATTATTGCAATTTACCATAATAATGCAAATGTGACTCAAGATGTCCTGGGGTTCCTATGGGTAATATGAGTGCTCGGTACCACATCTTAAAGATACGGGCGGTCTTGGCGGTGGGTATGCTATTAAAATATTCACCTCCGTCAAAAACCGCCATAAACAGAAAGAATAGTAAAATATAGACAGACTTTGTTCTTACACCAATCAGAAAATATGGCATAAACAGTATGTTATTGTCAATTTTGTTTGCTTTGTTATGTAAACAAAAGCAAAAAACGTTACGTTTCCTGGCTTTTGTTTAGATCCGGATATGGTAAAATAAAGAGCATTCTGTGTTACTGTTTTCCTGATATGGAAATAAAATAAAGAGCGTTTGTATCATTTGTGTTTGATTAACCAATAGAATTGCGCTGTGTTATGTAAATAGAAGCACAACTTCTGTAACGTACACCATCGTACGTCTTTACGACAATATACTATTTACGCGCTGATTATGTTTGGCATATGAACAAAACTATACATATTTTAATATTCCTTCTGTTGATGGCGATTTGAACAAATATGAATATTTCTGCAACGAAGGCCGCCCGTGCCTTTAAAAATGGAGATATAGTTTGTAACTGAATGTGACCATCGATCAGTTGCGATAGGAGGCACATGTCTTGCATAATACAAGATTCGGTTCGTTTCTACAAAATATTCAGAAATAAAAATTAGATAAACGGTCAGTTTGGTATGGTTGTGTCCACCGTACATACCTTTAATAATGCATTGTTGCCATGGTCACCTCTGTGTTTATATAACCAGCTCTTCTAAATTAACGGTTCCACTTTTGACGTGTTGTATAGAATAAATTAGTCGTTGGCATAACATTATAAACCCGCAGTATCAGTTCAATGATTACTATAAAATATATCTTGATTGTCCAAACAGGAATGTGCAAATTATAGCAAATGCTATTAGCCCTTTACCCAACAAACCGGCCAAAAGCGGCCAAATAAAGCTGCAACAGCCTAAATTATCTTGGGTCTGTCTCAATAAAACCATACAAATATGGATATCACTGGAACCGGCTCATTGACCACATTGTGATGGTTACAGTTATGCACTGTGCCAATGCATTCTCTTATATATGCGAGTCCACCATAGGTCGCCTCGCATATATAAGAGAATGCATTGGCCTAAAAAAAATCTTTTTTTAACACTTTTTACCATTTTTTCTTACATTCTTTAACAATTTTATATTTTCATATATAAGAGAATGCATTGGCACAGGGCCGTTCTGTTGGGTAAAGGGTTAAGAACTGAATGGAGGTGTCAGCGTGGCCATATGATTTTGACATCGAGAATAGTTATGCAAACTTCATGGATTCTTAGTTTACTTATATGACATAAATTACAAGTTCTTTGTTTGATTATTTAATTTGTTTAACTTTGAAGAACACTACGACGTGTCTTATCCACAGATCCCCTGGTGCGACAACATTACCATGAGTATATACCCTAATACAAGGTTTATATCTATCTGACCTATATTGAGCATAGACTCACGTGCGATCAAAATTCACCAATATCCCATGTGCATAAGATAATGCCACATACCCAGTTCTTTAGACCACATTCGCCCCTTTAATTTGTTGTATATCCTGCATCGATACATAGAAGATCACTAAATATATATACGAATATGTGCACACTTTCGAAATCGGACATACCCTAGATAAGCTTGAACAGATTCTCATAAAATATAGCATAGTAATACTACAGAATTCCACTTGTCACAATGATTCACCATATGTGGTCCTTTTTGTGTGACCTCAGCTGTATCAATTCTGCAGTAGCACTATGCTAAATTTGATGGGAATCTGTTCAAGGATTTGTCCTGTTTCGAAGCGTGCACATATTCATATAGATCTTCGGTGATCTTACACCTATTGATGCGGGAGATACAACTAATGGAAGGGACGAATGTGGTCTAAAGAACTGAATATGCGGTATTATCTTATGCACAGGGTATTTTGAAGATTTTTTATTGCAAGTGAGTCTATGCTCAATATAGGTCCGATAGATATAAACCTTGTGTTAAGGTGTATACTCATGGTAGCGTTGTCGCACCAGGGGGCTTATGGTCTATCAATTTACCCACTTGTAATACAAATTTGCCGAAATGAGATATTGTCTCTCACACTCTGCCAAACGTGATTATTAAACTCAACAATTCTTGGAATGCGACGGTCAAATGTCGATACGCATTTAGACAGACTAGAGGGAGCAGAGAAGTTAAAACAAAACACAGAAGACTTGACATATAGCCTAACAAATGCATAAACTGCTGTGGAGAAAGTTAAATCCATGGAATAACTTATCCAAATTATAACATACGTTTGCGAATAATTGGTTCAGATGACATGGGCCACATTACTATCAATGCAACGGAGGAATAGGCAGGAGTATCAGGTATCCATTTAACTAAATGTACCATATTGTTGTGACTCATGAGATAATTCACGTGTTTACTCAATGTTTTCGTACCTGCGAGTATCCCGTACGTGACCGGCAGTCCTGTCAGATTGTTCATGAAATAGCTTGGCCCGTATCCAGCAACCGTGAGCACAGCTCCCACCAGCGAGCATGTACGACAATTACTGTTGTTAATGATGATCTCGGCGATAGGAGCTGGGGTTATAGACGAAATGGTACACGTACAATCAATACGCTTTAACCCTTTCAGTGCCAGGGGCAGATCTCATCGGCCCTAATTTACGGTCTGTAAAATCGGCCCTAAAACATAAAAAAAAAATGTTTTTGTTGTTTTGGGGTTGAATTTTTTTTGGGTATGCTTAAGCATGCTATAGCGAATTTAAAAACAAACTGGATAAAACCTTAGGGGCATGTTATAACTCAAAACTATCACCAAGTATTCATAGTAATACTTTTGATACCCATGAAAAACGTAAGATTCCCTGGCACTAAACCTACAAAATAAGTCTGACACTGAAAGAGTTAAAGAATATAAGAAAAAATTATTAAAATTGTAAAAAATTGTAAAAAATAATAACAATGATGAAAAATTATAAGTCCAATGCATTCTCTTATATATGCGAGGCGACCCATGGTCGACTCGCATATATAAGAGAATGCAATTGATGTGATACAAGAACACCATAGTGATAAATGGTAACGCCACCAAAATCATATTATTAGCCATAAATATAAATTATAATATAAAATATATTGGTTACATGAATGCACCGCCTCAGAATTCCGTTAAAACAACTAATCCTTCAAATTATTACAAAAAACTACGGCTTATTACTGCTGAAGGGGTCACTCTCACCAAAAAAAGTGCTGAAGGGTACACAGGATTTTCAAAATGTGCTGAAGGGTACACAGGGTTTGAAATGTCATTATAAAGGACATTCAGTCTTCGTATCTGCCATGATTTCTGTCAGAGAATAATTGTTTACGTTCCAATGAATATTAAAATGTACTGAAAACAAACTGCTAATGGGGGCCATCCTTTCATAAACACAATTTATGTAATGGTGTTCGTGCCGATCACAAACCATGTGTACGCTTCAGCACATTTTCAAACCCTGTATACCCTTGGTGAGAGTGACTCCTTCAGCCTTAATTATTACTGCAGGTTTTTCATTCACCAAACCAGAAAGCTTTTAAATGCCGATCAAAAAGTGTGTTCCCGCCATGAAATCTTCAAGTGTGCATGACCCAGCCATTGTTCATACCTAAACATCGAACGCAATTAACGCGTCATAATACATGTAGTTATATACTGCAACTATAAGACATCCAGCGAATACACGCATAGTACACCCCACGAAAACCCGAAATGTGTTGTCCTGCGAGATATCCCATCGCTATAGCTCAATTTGACACGGCCAGATTAGCTTTTCTACAATATCCTAAAACAATAAAGCTTCTCAAATCATCGGCATAGTCAATAGAACTTTCACGAACTTTGACATTCCAACTACAGCTTTTACCGGACTCGGGGTCGCAGTACAACTTTAACGCGTCCCAAAATAACCGGAAAAACCAATTATCTATTTATAAAACCTACATAGGACCATGGATTTCTATAATTTGGCCAACAGTATACACCGGTGGCGTTAATGATATATTATAGCATACCTAATGTACGTTATGCACATACTGGTGGGTGCGTCTTTAACTATGATTCCGAATCCGGGAAGGGATTTAATCCGAAAGTATTGTTTTCGCGGATCCGAATCCGACCCTCTATTTGCCCAAAAATGGTTATAAAAGCTTATCTTTTGTGATCTGTGAACCAGCTGATGCCTACACTGGGGTTCACGTTGCCACATGCCAAATTTGCAAATGGCAGAACAAAAGTTAAATTCGGGAAAACAAAATTTCATTTGGCAAAGAAATTGACAAGCTAGTGGGTCTTTAAACGGACATGGCTCATTCGAGCTTCCAACTTTTGTCTGCGTTATTTGGAAGAAGTTATAAGATATGCGGACATATACACGAAATATTGATATACCAGTTTAAGGTGCTCTGAAAAATATTATCCATGCTCACAGCAATTTTCCAGCTGTTGTCAATTTTTCGCACATAAGTGAAACAAACGATTTTTATGTCATGTTTTATTATTATTACATCTTCATTTCCTCCATAAATGAAGATTGACATAAATGACAAACATGAATATTACATTATAATTATATACAATGGAACCACAATGTGTGGTACACAGCTACCTGAAAATAAGACATTTATAATACAATAAGTTGACTCCAAGTGAACTCATGTGGCATGTATCTGTAGAAAAAAATCAATGTGTAAACATATATATTGTCAGTTATTGCATGAGAGTCTATCCAAGAAATCGAGATAGATCCTGCCCAAGCGCGACTCCATCGAAATCGAAGCAGTTGCGATCTGCCCGTGCCACTGGCTTAAAAGATAAGCATGTCAGACGCAGACGAATCACAACTGATCCGTAACATTATTGATTTGTTGAAGAGTCATGCTGTGAGAGCTGATCGATAGTCTATGGCGGATAAAAGTAGGTGTTCGGATCGGTCAGGGCAACATCGGCTCTTGTATCCGATCGAGCAACACCATGCTTTTTCAGAAGATGTAGCCGATATCATGAAGTTCAGGAAGGAATCAATATCAATCAGCACAGACTTCAGTTCATCATTGATGAGTGATAAATGAAGTAAGACCATATTGGTGGAAGATAGCCGATCAACAAGAATGAATGGGTGTACCCCAAACTGGTTAATGATACCATAGAACATGTCGTTTCTTATATTTACAAGATACTGGCAATCGATGAGTATATGTTCTACGATATCGGTGTATGAAAGTTCACAGACAGTGCAGAATCCAGCATCTGAGGAAGTGGTTGCTTCAATAACACTTGCTAGTGTGTGGTATGATCGCCTGTTGTTTGGGAATTTTCTACAAAGGTACCAAATAGGTGAGACTTGCAGCGTGTCATGTAATTTTACAAATCGATTGAATGATGGGTCAGTACTTATTTTTGATTTCGTCTGCATTATGTATAGTACATCTTATTCGTCTTTTCCATGATAATTTCGGAATGAATGTGCCAAATTGGACATATTCAGTTAGGGCATCCGTCATGTCGTGCTTTTCGATGATCGAAATAATATTACATAACACTGACGAATTTTTGTCATATGGTGGTGTGTAGATGCACTCATAAAGGCGCCTGGGAAAGACGTTTTTGCATGCCTTTCCCGTAGGAACACGACACAAGCCACCGAACAGAGAAAGCTTCCTGGCTTCAATGATTGACTCCAAAGTTCCCAACAGACCAAGGACAATATCTGTTCTGCATCTCGGCGATAGGCCTTGGATACGTTTTAAACAGAAGCGATGGATTCTTTCCAGCTTGGTTGCATTACAAACTGACGTGTTGTACAAAAACTCCGATCCATAGAGGCCACATGAAAGTACAATTGACTTGTAAATCAGCAAGGAGCTAATGGGTGTGATTCCACCCGCATATAGTCCAGCATTGCTGAGCATTAGGAATGTTGAACGAAGTTTTGAGCACATGGAATCTGTGGGTGTGTTTTGACGGTTAGTTTTCTCCAAAGGTATTCCAAGATGGACGATCACGTCTGTTTCTAGAATAGGAACATTGTTAATTAACCAAGATCGCGAATTAGCTGGATTGAGTGGTTTTCCATCGAATACGATAACTTTACATTTCTGTTGATTGTAAATAAACCGCCATTTCCTACTATATGAGCTACATATATCACATAGCTTTTGAAGACCATAAGATGATAGAGAAAGTAAGGTCATATCATCGGCTTGGGTCGGTGACGAGCAATTTATTTCGTGTAGCATGAGGCCAAAGCCTGACAGCTCCAGTTCGTGAAGCAAATCATCAATGAATATTGCATATAAAATCGGCGAAAGGGTACCTCCTTGTCTTGCGCCTTGTTTTATATCTATTATTCTGGACGATAGATTACCATGACGCACTGTGCAAGTTACGCCGGTCAAAAATTCGTTACATAATTTAAGTATATTGCCAGTGAAACCACGCAAAAATAGTTTCATAAGTAGTCCGTTCGTCCATACAGTGTCGAATGCTTTGTGTACATCTAAAAAAAAAAGGCGAACATGCGTGAATTTTGTTCATCAGCATAAGAGAGGCTCTTCTGTATAACATAGGAAGGCATGAGACAACTGATATTTTTCTGATACCCGTTTTTCAATGGATGCGTTGATATCAAGAGTCAGCCCACGCTTCGGAAATATTTGTGGGTGTTCTCAATGTGTTACCATTGACGTCGAAAAGGCTGTTACATGGGGCTTTTCTTTTTGACCTTAAAGAATTGAACTTTCGAAAAAAGAGGGTTTGGTCTATTTCGGCTGCTTTATATATCTCCTCATTTTGTGCGGAAATGAATTGCAAGTTACATTTACGAAGTTCTTTTCTGAAAATTCGTTTAGCTGTTTTGTATCTGACATAGCTGTTTAAATTTAAATTATCGGTCCTAGGTCTGCCTTCTGAAACCCATAAATGTCGTTCAGAGCGCATATTGCTGTGAAGTATTTTCAGTGTCGAGTTCCAATAGGGTTTTAAGAAAGGTTTAAATGATTTTTGCGGAATAGCGCTATCAGACGCAATGCGAATGGCTGTGATTGTCCTATCATACAAAAGAGTCAGGTCAGCTTCGTTTCGAGCGATGCAAGCAGGTAAAGAGCGTTCTATGCTCAAATGGTATCGAGACAACAATACATCGTTTGCGAGGAATTTTTTCCAGTCCCATGAGACATTTGGATTATCATTCGTGCAAGTGATTCTGCAATACGAAATTTCCATGAGTATGGGCCTGTGGTTGGACACATTAGAGGCACTATCATCAATCACCATAACGCGTTTGAGTCTTTTACATTGCACAGTTCTGCTCATGTCTTGTTGAAATATATCTAGAAACCCAATGGTGATTTTTTTTGGTGAAATGTTATACCGCGTTTTGTAAAATCGAATATTTGAGGGATTGGAAGGGGCTGGGACCACATGAATGGCATATTTGATTGCTCCAGTGATCAGTTAACATGAAAAATACATATTCAAAATTCTCAACCAGTTCCAAATAGCAGAATCTGATCTAGAAGATATTAGTGAAAAAACGTGATTGTTTTCACTTCCAGCTGCTATTTTGGTGGTCATATTGGACGTAGAGTTTCAAATTTTGCCCTATAAAGATGGTGTTATATCTTAATTTCACAAAAATATATACATTTGACAAGATTTTCTCTCTGTAGTTTTCATCAAACTGACTTAGTGCCCCTTGTGAAAAACGGCGGCAATGTTGGACGCCATCTCGTCTGGTGTCTACGCGGCCACTTTTTGTTCGTGTTAACATTGTTGAGGGACATAATAAGGAAGAAAATTAATGGGGTGAAGTTAAATCCTAGGGGTTGCAGGTGTACCCTATCAGCGCCCAGACTATACGGTTCGTATAAAAATAGTTCACATATATGTATTAACCTATACTTCGATCATTGGAACCGGACCGCGAGGTAAAAAGCAAGCATATTGCAGGCTTCAAACGGCCGGTCTTTTAATTGTTGGGTGAACTATATAGACAGAACACAACGCGCATCTTAATCGAGACTCTTTTATCGAATGAGTTGCGGATGGCGCAAGGATATATTTCGCGAGAGCGTAGCTCGAGCGAAATATAACTTGGTACCGTCCGCAACGAGTTCGATAAAAGATTCGAGATTATGATGCAAGTTGTGTTCTGTATTTATTATACACCACTCAGTCAGATAAGTTCAATCTACGAATGTTACCTCCATTGTTACTACAGCTACCTTTATAGTGATTTAAGTCTGACAAATAACAAGTAATTATGGGGGGATCACCGGAAGCGGATGATCGACGTAATGTACGTCTTCTTTCTTGGCGACAACGTCAACACGAATAGTTCCGGCTTGTATTCCACTAGAGGTATACACTTATATGTATTCAATGGCTGGGATGCCATTGAATACATGTGCCTCGCGTCAATGGTGTGGAATAAAATAGAGTCTACCACCCCTACCTTAATATCTTACAATGGGGTCACTGCTCACCAAATGTTAATTGTTTCAGCTTAATGACTTAATATTTAGTTACCTAATTAATTCGGTTGATGTTGACTGCATATTTAGTCATATTTTCTAACTAAATACCTTACCAAACTTTTTCAGCTTAATCACTTGTTATTTAATTTACTTTGTAACTATAGACCCATATTGGGTATAATAACTATACTAAATACATGTATTGGGTTAATTGTAAGTTATAACCCATTATTGGCAGACTCAATTAATTTAGTTACTTTTAAATAAAGTTGTGCAGTTAAAATTGAGGCAATTGGCTTACCATAATATAGTAGAGATTGGGAATACACATAGGTGTCCGCCACTGAGCGAATTTATGCCACTATGATTTTCTTATAGGAAAATGCCTCTAGTTTCAGGATCTGGTTGGTGCACTGAGAAAATGTGGTCCAAAAAAAAAAATTCATGCCTTTTCTATGAGTGCCCACCTCATTTTTAAAGCTATTTTCCGAAAATACTACAATTTTGTAAACTTCATTTTATTTCGAAATTTATCATGCCAAGAAGGCAATATGCCAAATGGGAGATGAAATAGTATGATAGAGCTGAAATGTGCTTCAAATGTCTACGAAAGATATTCGTGGTGACGCCACGAGGCGCCTAACTCTTAGTGACGCTGCACTATTTTCGTCGATTCACCAAAGTGACCTCGTTTCGTTTCCTCTGACCAGAAATCTATTCGGAAAAAGTATAATATATTTGGTGTTGTAGTGACCAGTAGCATACTGGCGATCTGAAAAGCGCAATAACTTGAAAATATTTAGCCCATGTCACGTATAGTACCCTAATAACCTACCCCTACCCCGAAATATAAAAAAATCGATATTTTGGGAATTCGATGACATATGCTTCTACATTCTTGTTATAGTTACTCCAACGGAGTTTACTAAGTTTCTATAACTAATTGTTGTGGGTTTACGTTAAAATGTAGTATTTTGACATAAAGAGAATGTCAGAAATTAGTATTTTTGGGTGAACACAATATATTTTGGTTAATTTTGGGTGAAAATAGAATATTTTGGTATAATATGGATATAATGCATTTGATTATATATAATACGAATTGCCAGAAAGTAATGATATTACAGAGATTGATGCATGTTGCATATGTATCGTAGCGTTGGTATCGTGCATGTGTATGCACTAAGGTGAATGGTGTTCTATCCAAAATCAACATCACTACAATCGTCATCAACCGACATATAGTCATCACTATCTTCTTCGTCTGTCCAAATATCAATATTGCAATCTTGTGAATCTTCGGTAATACTCTTCTCGTTCTGCCTGTACAATAAGTTTGAAATATCGTCAGGGAATGCCTTCGTTATCCATTTGATGCTACTGTCGTCTTCCCATCCATAGTCAGATTGATCTGGGCGCATATGCCAGGCGCCATATGCGTGAAACGTAGTTTGCCCTATATGTGTGCAGCTTCAAACTATCAACACATGGTGGTATCAATGACAAATCAACAACTTTGCCGTGATCCAAATACTTTTCCCAGAAGAGTTGCACTCGAGTTTGGTTGACCGT
This sequence comes from Siphonodentalium dalli, assembly GCA_032622095.1. NCBI lineage: Eukaryota > Metazoa > Mollusca > Scaphopoda > Gadilida > Siphonodentaliidae > Siphonodentalium > Siphonodentalium dalli. Next base: position 138,128,666 of record CP136067.1, on the reverse strand, counting down.
TACATGGCGTCGTTTCCCGTAGAGCTTAAATACATACTCTTCAATTATGTTCATGTCCTAACATTATGTAGACCATTGTGTTCCCAGTGTGGCGAAGACCTCAATATACCGTCTTCAAACAATGTGCATAATATTCGCCATATCTCCCGTAGTTTGGTTTGTTGTACGCAAAGAAATATGGATGTGCAGATTCCCAGCTGTGAAGTCTTAAATCATAATCATTCTCTTTCATTGCACAATGTAGCATTTGCAATATGTCAATCACATCGAGGTACATTAACCAGAACTTGGCTGTCTTGCCTAAAGCTCCATTTCGAATTGTTGTTTTGTATGCTTCGTAATTTCCCAGAACTTCGAGAACTCGTCAGTGTCTGTCATGATCAGCTTACATGCAGTTGCCGGTGATTTGGATTCAAACAGATCACATAGTAACTTAGGAATAGTTATTGGCTCACCGTCATTGGTGCTCTGGAAGAATCGGTGAGAAGCAATCGTTCAAATGCGTCTGCAAAATGTTCGTGAACAAACCAGGCACGATTGTACTGTTTACCATTAAGCACAGCATTCAAACTACCGGACGCACACAGGCCGGTTTGAAAGACAATGTCCTCAAAACCACTCGCTGAAACCACCGATAATACCGAACATTTCCTGCATCAAATGAAAGTCACCTAAATGAACGATGACATTACTGAATTCCTTCGGATAGTTCCAGATCATCTGAAATGTTTTTGCTGCTGCTCCAACGTCGAGTGTGATATGAACACTGGGCATGTTCGCTTGTTGGGCTAACTTTTGTGCCATTTGTAGATATTCGGCAACGGTTTCGTATTCCGATATTGGTTTGTGAATGGGTGGCAGGTATGTGATCATTGTTTTTGTGGGCACATTTTCTTCTGAAACTGACGAAATCCAACCACCAAACCGAGGAATCGTTTGCCTTTTGTCATGTTGCTCTCTGTCGATCTTCCATGCCATTAGCTTCTTTTTTGCCTGATCCACCGGTGGTCTACAACATCCAATCGGTGTAGGTGTTTTAGGTGGTCCCCGTTTTGGATTAACACGGCGGTGTTCCAGTTCTGTGTCCACCGAGACACACATCGACCTTCGTTTCGGTCTCGGTAGTATAATATCCGATGTTCTGGGCACGGTGTCGTCTGAACGTTCTTGATAAACAACGGCATAACCAGTTATCAACCCAGAAATTTGTCAGTACTGTCGCAGAATCAGATGCGGGCTGCAGAGGCAACATCTGAGGACTTTCGAAGAACTACTGAGACTGCTCGGCCAAACTAGTCTCAATTTGACACACTGTATCATAGTTAATTGAGTGGCCCAATTTCGATAAGATTGTATTGGAGCCTTTTGTCCAGACATGTTATGTACCACAACACCTAGCATATTGTGTTTTTCTGTTAAGAAGGCGCCACGAGAAACTCCGAAGATAAGATCTTCAGCAATCGATTTAGCAACGGTTTGAATCTTCTTGGTTGTGCGTGATTTGCGCCAACTATGCGTCTTCAGAATGTTCTCAGTGAAACACGTTACCATGCTATGGGGTTGTCTGCTCTTGACAGCCAGCGACTCAGCACAGATGGCCACGAAAGATATTCCTCTATTCCTATATTCCTACGAATAATATTGGCCTCCTGATCAATAACGTCATCGTCGTCTATTTTAAATACCTCTTTTGTATTTTCGGTGAGAGTTCTACTACTAATAACTATCTGTCATTTATTTGTCTGAACAGTTACGAATAATATAGCATCAACATATTTCGTTTGTATTCGTTGTTTCAATTGATAGCGATAGCGTCTATCTGCAACATCAACTGTATAACCCATCATACCAGTCAAAACATCCATAGATACACTACGAATTTGTTGCAAGACATACATGTCGATAAATCGCACACGTCGGTGAAATTTTCACTCTCAATTGTAGTTATTCCGTCGTCATCAACAACACCATTATCGGGATCATTGTCACCAGGACGAGCAGGCCAACATTTCCTCGTATAGACACTGTAGCAACTGTCGTGTTTTCGAAATTCCTTTGCGATTAAGTCATCGGTGCCGATTCTGGTCAACATCGTGTCGTCATTTCTCAAAGTAGCAGCCTGTTTAAGTCTACTAGATGCAGTTTTAGTGAGAATTTTGGTTGGATGTTCCCTCTTTTGTTTGAGTTTAATAACTACTTTCCCACATATACCACATGATTCGGGAAACATGCCTCGTCCATCACTCCCGCTGGCATGCTGCCTTGGAATGTGACACACGCCATCATTATCAGAAATGGTTGATGCACTAGGATTTACATTTCGACAGTGTGTAAATTTCTTATAGCACTGACTGTGATATCCATGTTTGCAAGGGTCGTATTCTGCAGGAATTGTGTCACATTGTTCACTGTGTGCATTTTTTGCAGCGAATGCACGCAATTTGTCCATGCATTCTATCAGTTTAGTATAACTGCCATCATTTATCAGGATGATATGTGCGCCCTCGGTGTGCAATGCTGGGTAATGTATTACACATATTGGGACGTCTTCGGTGCGTTTGCGCTTTCGTGACATTCCTGTCGTGATCCAATTTGCAAATGAGTTAACTTATAATATCGAAGTGTGTGTGCCGAAGCGAAACGATGTGCAAAGCGGACAGCAACCCTGTCCTATTCCATATACAAATATGATGCTAGGTGCGAAGCGATAACCGTGGACCGAAATAGATGAGAGCTCTGGCACGATCACTTGCGATCAATGCATCCACAATTCAAACGACAAGAACAACATTCATGTATAATAAAATACAAGCATATAAATAGCACGAATTCCACAGTGATCCTTTGTGTATGTTGTCACCGTAAGGTTTCGACAAAGGGCACTGCCCTATTCACCTATACACGTACCAGATTATAGTACAAAGAACGAAGAACAACAACGAATAATAATCAAGAGAACAATAGAACGATAACATAATGCTAAGGTAGAAAAACGATGCTCGCGCAACGCTATCTAAAAGAGCTATGGCGCGTGTATCTAACACTTGGTCGGTGCAGGGTATAACTTATAAAGAGCGTTATAGAGCTCAGAACGTGGTACGCATGGTGTAGCATAATACATAACTATTGTTCCATACGGCTAGTCGGGTTATTTAGTGGTCAGAAATTATAAAGAGCGTTTCGAAATTCAATTTAAGGCTGATATTCGCCCATACAGTTATACACGTGTGTTGTGTGTACGTTCTATATAGCCATTCTAATTCCTACCTCACTTTTCCAAACTAATAATTTCCGACTATTAAGGTACACACATCAGTGGGGAAGATCACAAAATGACAGGATAATGTTATACTAAGACATTTCAACATATTAATAGTTATTCACTAATAACACATTTGGGGAATGATGAAGATATGTAGTTAAAATATCCATTTTCATGACGTTTTGCATTTGTTTTTGCATATTATTGGCGGCCATCTTGGATTATGGTGATTTTTTCCCTATGAAATATTAAGCATAAAGTAATAGAAAGAAAATGATATATGATACTACTTTGATTATCAATGTATAACGTCGCAAAAAAACAAAACTTACATGAATGTGGTCGACATGCTAGAATTATCAGATCGCCAGTATGCTACTGGTCACTACAACACCAAATATGTTATACTTTTTCCGTATAGATTTCTGGTCAGTGAAAACGAAACGAGGTCACTTTGGTGAATCGACGAAAATAGTGCAGCGTCACTAAGAGTTAGGCGCCTCGTGGCGTCACCACGAATATCTTTCGTAGACATTTGAAGAACATTTCAGCTCTATCATACTATTTCATCTCCCATTTGGCATATTGCCTTCTTGGCATGATAAATTTCGTAATAAAATGAAGTTTACAAAATTGTAGTATTTTCGGAAAATAGCTTTAACAATGAGGTGGGCACTCATAGAAAAGGCATGAATTTTTTTATTTTGGACCACATTTTCTCAGTGCACCAACCAGATCCTGAAACTAGAGGCATTTTCCTATAAGAAAATCATAGTGGCATAAATTCGCTCAGTGGCGGACACCTATGTGTATTCCCAATCTCTACTAATAGCCCAATATTGGAACCGACTAATAGTTGGATTATCAAATAATTGGGTTACATTTATTTAGTCGGTTGTGGTTAAACTCAAAAGTTATTCGTTAATTATTATTTAGTTATTTTTTTGTTAGTTCCTACAGAACTATCGATGGTGGACCTAAGCACAAGACGTGCGGTCCTCATGTTGCGGTGACCATACCCATATTAGGGCTGATTGACGTTATGGACAGAAACTGTTGCAGGGTTTTTATAATCACTGGATGGTCTCTACAGGTGTGGACTGCCGTGTGTTCGTTACAAGGTGGTGGAACATAATAATAACCATATGTGTAGCTTGCGGGGAAGATTCCGGTGTGCATATTCTCGCGCAAATACGCAATTAATCGACCTATAATGTGAAATAAGTATATAATGTGATTGTTTTATTCTGAAAAAAGCAGATAATGGACTCTTACCCATTATTTCGTATTATGGCGCGGCCATAATGAAAACACATGTTAAAAAGCGTACACCTGAAAAGTCGTGAGTTGGTTTATTTGTGTCAATGTCCGCACATAATCTGCTTAGAATCGCTTCACTATAAGTCGATAATGTGACTAAAATATTATCATTTTCAGCACATTATAGACTCAAAATATGGCGATTCTAAGCCGATTATCTACCTAATATAAGTTCTATTATAAGCAGATAATGTGCGGGTTATTGGGAGAACAGATTGCTATTCATGATGTTATTGTACATGAGATAAACTGCAGACAAGCATATGTCGCATCTACTTACCGGTCATACATAGTGTTCATTACATAGTCGTTGTGTGTAATATATAATAAATAGAGCATGGCTTATTAATTAGAGTTGACTAAGTGAGTATAGTACCCAGAGGGCTTGGTATAGCTCATGACGCGAAACGGAGTGAACTTAACAAACCGCTACCCAATATATCCGCGTAGTCAACGGCAAGACATGCTCTATTTATTATATTTAACCGAACAATATGTACATGCAGTTGTAGAATGCACACTACAAAACTGTACCACCGTGTATATCCGACATCTCAAATTGTGCCGAACTCTGCATTTGCTGACATTAACATTAAATTTAGACATTAATCACATAATATTTTGATATTTAAATACGAGGACACGTTAGAAACATGCAATCACTCGGAATTATAGACGAGTATACTATACTTCTAAATTCCACTATGTAGAAATAGGATCATATTTACATTATTTAACCTCAATATACGCTGGCATTATTTAATAGACCGTTTTTCATCTACACGACTTACCAGATTCACGTTATTTATAATGTGTTCACACTGCGCCTGCGCCATTCAATTTAATAACGGGAATACGCTCATTTTTTACTTATTTCAGAATCAAATGCGGCAATATGAACCTATGTGAACAGTTACGCCCAATATGAACCTATAGTCCTACATTCAATGGTGTTTACGTATATAATGTGGATTGAAGAAAAGGATGGCTTGATAAATATAAAAAATACCGATATACATTTACATTCTCGGATGGGGGAGGGGGCTGATACCCTACGCTCATTTTCCCAGGAATTGACGCTCATTATTGTTCCGTTGCCCGATTTGTTTTTAATTCTACGATTAACGATCAGAAAATCAATGGCTGAGATATCTTCGTAAAAGGCCAGAAAATCATCATTTTCAGGTAAACAAAGGATAACTCTAGACGGCTAAACATAAACGTCGTCAGTGTGACAGCATTCTCGTGATAACTCTCCCGATGGCGAACATCCATACCAAATGTCATTGAGATCATCTGATAAACCATGGTGGAAACATCTGCGTGGGCGTTCAGAAAACCATCATTCTGATAATCAAAGCACGATAACTTCGTCATTTTCCTCTCTTTTGATATCGCTCCTGGTGGCAATCCTCGATTAAAAGGTTGAGATCCGTTAAATCATGGCTGCGATATATGCGTAGGTGGCCAGAAAACCACAATGGGCGGATAAACAAAGAAGCATGTATAAATCTAGCTCGAAAAACGTGAATAACGTCATTTTAAAATGCCTAATGGATTGGCAGTACCCATACCGATTTGTATACAGATCCGATAAGCATTGGCTGAGATATTTAATCGGTTGGACGCACACACGGACGGGCGCATATAATCCAGTATACCCCCAACTGCGGGTGGGCATATAATTATAATCATTAGACCAAACCATCTATTTAATAAAAACACACAAATACCAAATACATAAACAAGCAAGCAGACAATATATGTTTCCACAACATCATCATGTAAAATATATCTCGTCACTACTTTATAGCGAAATTTACAAAACGAGTTCAGCAAATTAGGTCTGGACCGAGACTTTAGCGACGTCCAGACCTAATTCCTGGACAAGTTTTGTAAATTTCGCTATAAACTGGGGACGAGCTGTAGATTCTATTTATTACTTGATCCAAAACCTCCATACATCGTACTTTAATAAATAAATGGGACGTGAAACTAACATCGGCTTCTATAAAGCATGCGACGTTTCATGAAATTATGCGTTGTTTGCCCGCGTAAAGAAATTAGTCAATAGATAAATAAGACTCACGCTTGCGCAACAATAATACATTTGGGTACACCTGGTGCTATTTCCGGTTATACAACGACTGTTGCATATCATTATTATAAAATGGGTTTAATGAATGGAATACGGGTCGGATCATGTAATAAATATGTACATAAAAACAATATTTGTTTATCTGTAAAATACGACAGCTGGACATACTCCGATTTGTCAAATCAGTAAAGAAACAGGCGATCGAATATGTTTCCCAAAGGTCACAAAGTTTGCAGCGTTTAATATAGAGTTATCCCGCTTGCATCGCCAAGTGGATGCCACAGGACTTTCGCCGACTTGGGTTTTATGTTGCAGGACAAGACACCGTTGCTTATGGAATACTATGAGGGCCACTTCCTAATGGTGCTTCTGGCGCTCGCCAAAACATGTTCATTAGTAGCGCGCCGAAAGCGCCAAAATGTGCGCAATTAAATTTCTATAATATCACACATTTTGGCATTTCTGCGCTTTCGGCTCGCGGCAAAACATGCAATAATATCGAACTGAGGTGTCATGATCCTTCCACGGTGGTCAGTCAAACAATTGCTAATTAATTTAAAAAGGGGGCCTAAATTTGGCTGGAGATAGACCTCAAGATGCTATGCTTTTGCAGTATTCATATTTAAATTTTTGGTGTCCGTGTTCGAGGGGGGGGGGGGTGCAGTTGGAAATTACAACATGGACACCACACCCTATCCCCAAACGAAGAGCATCTAGCCACGTCCCTGTGTGGGTATCACCTTCTCTTTTGGTACTCGGGATTCGGCCCATTTTCAGGGGGGACGCGGGATTCTTACCCCTCTATTAACTCGTATGCTCGTAATTCGTATGCCCAATTTAACCACCATGTTAATGATTCAACAAAAAAAGTCTGGCACGCAGTTTTTATAGCACCAAACTACATACATTTTGATATTTTCCAGCCGAAATTACATATTGTGATGTATTCAGTCTTGATATGTTGAATCAAATATGTGAAAACTATGACATTAGTGTAAAATTTCTAAGTATACATACATGTATATGTAATTCATAGTTTATTACGGGTCAGACACGTTTTGCCAAAATATCCTGTTATTTCAAAATGGATTTTCTCAAAATCGGTCAGGAATTACTGTGTTAAAATTTGGTACAAGCGATTATTGTGACGCAATATTTAAGAACCATCGACCCGTTGGGTATGGTAACCTCATTTACTTTACTTTTATGGCATGAAACATATTTAAAATTTCATTGTTTTCAGGTACCAAGAGTTCTGCAAACTAGATTTAATTCAAAAGTGCAGTTCATAAATCCATCTGAAGATCATGAGAGGAGACTTAGTTATTTTGATTTAGAAAGGTAAATACCCACAAATTGTGTTCTATATTTGAGAATTTTCATTTCATGCCTGTTGATCAATGAAAACTTGGGCTCAGATTAGTTCTGGGTCATGGGTTCATAACCAAGTTAAAGCTTACCACCATATCTCTTAACTCTATGACCTAATTCCAGTTGATTGATCCCTACTTGAGTGGATTACTCTGTATATCAACATTTGTTTTCATTGGGCTGGAATATTTGTGACTGCTTTATTCTTCATTATAATATATGGGCGGCATGATGCTATATTATGTAATTAAATATTTAACTAAACACTATGATATAAATGAAGCCTCCTCTCGTGGAGCCAAGACATTAAGCTATTTTGGTGATTGGAGTGTTGTGTGAAATTATTAATTATTCTAACAGTTCTTGGTACCGAAAGGGACAAAAAAAAGTACATAATAACTTCAACCTCTCAAATGTAATAAAATCCATTGTTTATGTCGTCTCTTAATAATTGCTCAGATTATATATACAATGAAGATGTTGATTTGTGAAATTCAAGATTTTTCGCCCGATTGATCCAGAGAAATTCTTTGTGGAAAATCCCTTGCAATTTTGGCTGGATTTATACACAAGGTGCGTCTCCCCTTAATTGGTACGTCATTTGGAAGTGGCCCTAGCAGTATTCCATAGTTGTCTTACTTGGCTTATTTCTCCCAACACAACTCATCCAGATTTTCAAAATAGAAATAGAAGAAATATCCTGCCAAAAGAATCTAACTGAATTAATAAACCAGATAGTGCAACAATATCATAATTAATTTTGTTCTCAACCCAAGGTGAAATTAATTAACTTTTTTCAGAAGCTCTCCCACTCAGTTATAAAAGTATACATTGGAATGGTCTATTACTCGTCTGGAGGGGTTTTCAAGATAAATAAGCAGACGACAGATAATACAAGTACAGAAGGAGTCATATTTTTTGGAGGGAAATTTTCAGATAATAAGTTCAACAAATGGTCGTGTGTTGAACGTGTGTCTGAACAATTCCTAAGTGATAACTACTCTTCAATAAGTATTTAGTATAATAGTGTGGCGGCAAATGTAGATCTTGTATACTTTCTTAGTAGAAGCAAGCCACTGTGCTTTTCATAACCTATTCAGTTTGGAGGGATTTTTAAGACTCTATTTCAATTTATTTATCCAGCCGGAAGTAGAAAAAGATGAGAGGGTACCGATATGGTGAAAACCCCCATGTAAATGAGCCCTAGCCTTTAAGACGAAAATCTCTAAACAACCCATAATGTTAACTCTGACCTTCCTACGCACATCTCCTGCGTCGCGTACACCATAAAGGCAAGTGGGTCGGATGATTTGGGGACATATCGCGGCTATTTGGGGTAGATTTGGTCAAAAACATGCGCAAAAATCCTCGAAAATGTGCTGATATTTGCTTATGACGGCAGCCATCTTGGATTTGGAGGTCACATGACATTAAAAAATTGGAATAGAGTCCAGTTATTTAGCACAACCCATCCCGATGTTGAAAATATACATGCCTTGCCTCTACTAAACACGTATACAATGAACCAGTTTTTGAACAGTTGCCCCCACACTATAAAGGTTTATCACTAGTTGCCATGTTAATTCAGTATCCAGTAAGACAACATGCACATATGCAAAGATGGCTATATACATTAACATTGTGTGCATTCGTACAGACATGTTAACTGTTCAACTGTTGGTCTCGATGGCGGCCATCTTGGAGTTTCAAAATGTCCACCAGACAAATTCCCATAACACCACAATGTATTATATCCAAGTAGTTTTATCCATATGTTCGCAACCAAAATGAAATGCTATGCATCACCATCAGTTCAGAAAAAACTGACCCAATTAACTGGTACCTCAAGCTTAATTTACAACTGTCAGGAATGTCCAACCTTTCAACCCCTAAAATTGTGACCGCAAGTAGAAAATTAGTGACTAAATACTAGATGAAAAATCAAGCCACCAGAACTATTTCGAGATACTTTTAGTGTGAAATTTCCATCTTTTGACCAAATTGGGATGCGACACCCCAAACTTCATCCCAGTCGCTACGTCTCCATAACAACCATAAATTATTAAATATACCGCACGGCGGCCGGGTGTTTATGCGTCACATTTCCTCAGACACAAGCCTGCAAATAGCGTGCCTCTCATTTGCAGAATGATGTCCCCAGAGGGTGAATTTAGTTATGCTATCCCGCACAGCGGGCTAGCATCACCAAATTCACATCTGGGACCTCATTCTGATTATGCCTCATCTTCTCTGGAAAGTTTCGCATTAAAAGAGGTATTGCATGGCCAAATATCTACTTTCAAAACAGGAAGTTTTAATACGTTTTGATTTTTGTCAGCATCGCAAAAAGTCCAAAATACGTATAACGAGTATGACCATGAACTTGTGAGGTGAATTATGTCATGTCGGGAGTTATTTTATATTACTTATGAGGTGGGTTGGTAACTTGCCATGTGCACCTCAAAAGTAATAATATTAAAATGAGTATAAATTGTATTTCTGAGCTAATATATTTCTGATAATCACTCCACACTGTCCACAGTTGATGAGAAATAAGTTCAACAAATCGACCATTGGTCCACTGGCACATCATAGCTTTCCACACCGAAATGCCTGCACAAGAATGGCAAATTTACGAGTATATGAACCATTCGACCATTGCTATAAATTATGACATCAAGTAGGCTGTTCGTACAAGTTAAAACATTTGGATACTATGGAAACATTTGTTTTCAAAATACACCAATGACAGAAATAAAAAACAAAAACCCAACTACAACAACCTCAACCACAAAAGCTACAACAGCAAAAAAAAATATTATTCAATACATTATAATTTCATATCAGAACTTGTTCCCATTTAGACAATTGCTAGAAATTATGACTTTAAGTAGGCTGTTCATACCAGATACAACATTTGGATACCATGGAAATGTTTTTTCCAAAAACTACAACAACGAAAACAAAAATATTATTCAATACATTACAATATCATATAAGAACTTCTTCCCATTTATAATTAGACCATTGCTAGAAATTATGACTTCAATTAGGCTGTTCATACCAGACAAAACATTGGGATACCATGGAAAAGCATTTTGCGATTGTAACTTTCTTTCCCTCACGACAATATGAAAACACAAAAAAGTAAGCTCCCCTCACATCCGCTCACATTTAGAATTTTTATCCAAATATATGGGTTCCATTCTTATAAAACCTGCATTCTATATCTGAAAAAGAATCTCCTGATGGGTAGTGTTATGCTTGAATAAGTGCCAATTAAATGTACTTTAAAAAATCACAATACGAGATTCAGAGCACTGTAGCCCAGAACGTGCATCGGTTATCCACATAGCAAGCATACTGTTAAGTGCGCGGAAGTCCTACCAAACACAGCGCGCATATAAATGTGACCAAATGTGAACATGAGCCATGCAGGTCTGTGTACCATACAACTTCTGAAATAGTAAATAACAAACGGTAACAATAGCAGTATCACATTATCTCTACCAGAGCGCACCAGTCATACTTACTTACTGACTCTGTCACCGGCCAGGTACTGGTCTGTTTCTATATTTAGCATGGGGTTTTCCAGCAAAAATGGCGGAACCCGATCGCTCCAAAGTCACATTTTCTATGTGCATTTAGAACAATTCCCGCACTAAAACATGATAGATGGAAAATCAAAGCGGCAATTTTGTTGACGATTTTCGCAACCTGCTCGTCAAAATTGCAGCAAATTAGAACTCTTGTGTTTGACTTGCCGTGCGAGTTGTGACAATATAGTACACGTGCGTTTAGACTTTTGTGCTGATAAAATAATTGGAGAACCGAATCACACCGTTTCGAAATATAGTTCGTCGGTTTTATTGGGATTTTTCAAACTTAAGGTTCAAAATTTATACAATTTTTTTACGATATTTTGTGTGCTTAACAAGGGCAGCTTGCTGCTCTGTTCGCTTAGTGTGTGTCTTAATATCGCTGAAGTCCACCAAATGCGAGTCAAATATTGCCGGTAGCAGCGGTCTTACCATAGATGAAGGACGGATAGATACGTCACTCAACGTCATTTGATCGGCCAATCGGTAACGCACTCAGATTCTGTCCGCCATTGCTAAAGGTAGTTCAACTCCGATTCTTCTAATCAAAACAGTGCTTTCTCGTCGCAATAAAAAGAGGAAAATCTGGCGTCTATTGCAGCTGAATTAATTGTACACCAACTGTCATGAACTGTCAGAATCTCACGTTCCAAAGGGTGTCCGTTGGGGAGTAAGAAAGGTGAGATTTATGACGTTTGAGACCATTTTTGTAGTAAACAACACGACATTCTGTATTCTATTTGTCATTTTCAACTGGATGAAGTTATGTTATAACGACTTTCAAAATGACATTAATTTAATAGATCTCACCAATCCCGGTTGCTTTGGTAATTTAAATATAATGTATACGGGGGTACCAATCCAAACTTGTTTTATGGAAGAAATATTTCAATGACAGCTGTCAGATGTCAAGAATTTCCATGCCACTGCCAGGTGTGATCAGGTGTACTACGGTAATAACTTAGAAATGAATAGTCAAAACAATTCACCAGTTGGGCAGATAAATTTTTGTAATTAATGTTTTGTTTTTCAATGAGTTAATTGTGCCTTTTTAATTTACTGGCTTTTTTTATTATTTATTTTATTTAATTTGTATTTTTTGTTTTTAAATTTGACCCAATTTGACCTTGAATTGGTCATTTTCAAGGTCAAGGTCAGGTCGGGGTCACATTTAACCCGTCCATGACACTTCCCGTAGGTAGCAAGTTTGAGCTCAATCGGTTCGAGTCTATAAAGGACACACACATATATATCATTTGTGGGTACCCGTTTCAAGGTGAAGATCACCTCGGGCGGAAAAACTGACCCGTTCCTAGGAAGCCTTAAGTACGTCACACAACACGCTCATGTCTGGATACAGTCTTACACGCACACGCCCAGACCCAGACGTAAGAATCACATTTCACACATACGCTCTTTATCAACGACACTGCGGATGCGAACGCTCTTTAACTATCAACGCGATTAACTCCACAGTGCCGTTTTTATGACTGAGTGTGGAGAATGGGTGCTGGGAGCTTCTCCAAAACGCCGCGACGACCATTCCCGTGGAGTTTTACCCTTAGATGGTAAGTTTGGTCTCAATCGGTACAGCCGTTTTCGAGTCTATAGAGGACAAATATACACATATACACATATATTTACGTAGTTCTCAAAATATATAGGAGATGTGTTGATAACATATTTTTCATATAGTCTTTTGATCATTAGATGATATAATCACATTCATAATGTTAATAAATGACATTGAGACTTAGTGGGAATTAATAATAATGTATACACGTACTGGTCAGCTGTGTTGAAATATAATATCATTAGCCTTATTTATTATTATATTATAGCAATATCATTATTTTTTGTATGATAATTTATTACTGCAATCATAAAGTAAAGAGGTGTGAACAACTGGATATTACAAGGTTTGCCAATGTAGGTACTGGTGAGTGGTGTGGTACTGCATGGGAAATATCCCAATATAAAATATTTCATACCAGTAAACCTGTAAATTATTTATAAATTAAAATTAAATGCTTCAAATTCTGTATCATTTCAGGAAGTGGACAGATATGTCAATGGCAACACCTTCATAATATTGGTGGGTCAGAAAGTTACGTGTGCAACATGCGTGAGCCGAAAATAATCCAAAGAGACAGAATGAGATGCAGAATGCAATGATGTGTTCAAGATAAAGAAGGAATTGAACTATACTTGTGCGAAAATCCTGGACAAAAAACTAGCTGATGTCTCATTGACTGTCAAGGAAAGAGCCACAAATGATTAATATTTAAAAGTTCATCATTAAATTAATTATAAATTACAAACATTGTCTTTCTGTCACATACCACATGGTACTTATCCACACTAAGGCAACACCCATGTTCATATGCACATTGTGTGTCCCCGGGACTGCCCCGTCCAGTCTGAAAAAGTATCCTCTAGCTCCCAATAGCATTTCAAAATCCCATTCAGCTTCAATAACTACTTCTCTAATGGAAATGGACTATAAGTATGTTATCCTACTAGTATATTTTACAAATTACACCATAATTATTAACTATTTTATTACTGTATGCATTATCTCGCTCAGTTTCAAAATAGCCTATATAGTGGACAGAGATACCCTTTACATTCATGTTTGTTTAACTTATTAGATGAAACGCCCTACTGTGACCCAAATATACAAATGGATCATGGAACTCAAATAATGTGTTTTTCCAGAATGAAATTGTAATATATAATATATATAAAAGTTAAAAAGTTCCCGCACCCTGGTTGAATCGGGCTAGTGATTCCAAGGGGGAAGACCTGACACATATATATATCCATTGATTAATTGCAGCAACGTATATATGTACGTTTATAAGAAAAATCACTCTGCATTCTGTGAAGCAGTATCCCTCCAATACTTGCTCCAGCTGATCGAGGAAAATTACAAAACTAAATCCACACTACACGTAAGATATCAAAGTATATAAACATCAACGCAAAATGCACAACTTGCCACAAGACAGTTTGTTAGTTTTTCAATATGCCGTAAACAACATCGAATTGCAGGCACTTTCTATTTCAGGAAAACCTATCTTGAACAAAATCGCATTCTTAGGCATTCAGTTAATGTCACCTAACATGCATAATGTTACTTATATACTACGTATAAAGTACTTTTATTACGTATATCTCTCCCCAACCTACGTGAACTCGATGTAAATATAACGTAAAATTATCTCCCTCTACTTTTCTGAACTACCTTAACGCTTGAGGGCCAAAGCAATGGCGACGCCCATTAGCGTTACAGATTGATAACCATCAGTGCGACGTCTATCCTATTTTTAGTCTATGGTCTTACCGAGTCAACAAGGGAGGTAAACCCTGCGTGAAGTTTGCGGATCTTCCTTAAATTCCAGTATCAGAGCAAGAAAAGGACGTCGGAATTTTTATAGACTTTATAGACAACCAGTTGAAATTTGATAAAAATGTGAACGAAGTCATTCTCAAGTCAAACCGCGTTCTCGGCCCCATTAGAAGAGAAAGATGCTATTGTGCCACTAATAAGACCACTGATGAGGACAGTCTTATGGTATGGCAATGGAATTCGAAATTCACGACTGATCAAATAATCCAAAGCACTGGAAGGTGTCCAAAGGAGAGCTACGAAGCTTGCTCCAAAAGTATGGCAGCTGTCATACTGCGAAAAGCTTCGAAAACTGTGTCATTTGTCATTATAATACCGTAGATTGAGCGGAGACCTGATAGAAACATACAAAATTATGCGGGGATACTATATAATCCATGTTGGTGAGAGGTTTGAAAGAAAGACTGATACGAGGACGAGAGGTCACATATATAAGATCCGGACTAATAGATGTAACAAAGACGTTGGGTTACACAGCGTGTTATCAACCAGTGGAATGACTTGCCAGAGTTTGTAGGTGAAGCTGAGGACATCGAGACATTTAAAGAGCTATTAAATAGATACACAACTATGGGATATCAGATACCACTATGATGAGTGATCACAGACGTCTGCTAACACACTTTAAATCTATAACCGGCCAAAAGACACGGTGACGTATACTCGAGAGCCATGATGTATTATGCATTGTGTAAAAAAAAATGTTCTCTTACAGAAATCATGGGAGACACGAAAACTAAACGTCATTTAGAACGGGATTTCAAAACATGTGCACCCTTCAGCACATTTTCAAAACATGAGTACCCTTCAGCAATATTTTGGTGAGAGTGACCCTTCAGCTAAAGTAAACCATGAGTATCTAAGTCAAACGTGGATAATCGTAACAACGGACTACACCGACACCCAATACGCACACGATTAGATAGCGAAATAAACTTAATCTCGGTTCACGATTGGATAGCGAAATATTCATAATCGGGGTTCACGATTAGAATGCGAAATATACTTAATCTGGGTTCACAGTTAGATAACGAAATATATTTAATCGGGGTTCACGATTAGATAGCGAAATATACTTAATCGGGGTTCACGATTAGATGGCTAAATATACTTAATCTGTGGGGTTCACGATTAGATGGCGAAACATACTTAATCTGGGTTCATGATTAGATGGCGAAATATACTTAATCTGGGTTCACGATTAGATGGCGGTATATACTTAATCGGGGTTCCCGATTAGATGGCTAAATATATTTAATCTGGATTCACGATTAGATGGCGAAATATATTTAATCGGGGTTCACGATTAGATAGCGAAATATACTTTATAGGAGTTCACGATTAGATGGCGAAATATACTTAATCTGGGTTCACGATTAGATAGCGAAATATACTTAATCTGGGCTCACGATTAGATAGCGCTAAATATACTTAATCTGGGTTCACGATTAGATGGCGAAATATACTTAATCGGGGTTCACGATTAGATAGCGAAATATAATTAATCGGGGTCACGATTAGATGGCGAAATATACTTAATCTGGGTTCACGATTAGATAGCGAAATATACTTCATCGCTTAATCTGAAACATGTTGATTTGAAACTTCATCGGCAGCGCTGGAGGGCGAGACGGCTTGGAGTTGTACCAATAACTGACTGAGCCACCGAGGCCCACAAGAGTTGACAAAATCAATGGATTGTTATATATTTGAGAGGTCGAAAATATAACTTTCATTTTTCCTAATTAGCCCTTTAGGTATCAAGAACTTCCAGTATTAATAATAATTTCACAAAACAATCTAACCACCAAATAGATTATCTCTGTCTTTCCATCTGTTGTCTTTGTTCTATGAGAGGAAGCTTCTTTTGTGTCACAATGTTAATTGCAGCCACAAATATATCAGCTCAACGAAAACGCTTGTTCTGTCCAATGTTTCACTGATCAGCAGTCATGACATGAAAGTTCTCAACTATAAAATATTATTTATGGGTAGTTGTTTTTCTAAATGAAACTAGAGGTGTGACTGTCCCAATGGGACTAAGGATACCCACCCCCCCCCCCCACCCCCGTGTTTTAAAAATACTAAGATGTTTCACATGTCGGTAAACATTTAGATAAAATAATAAAATAAACGTTCCCATTGCAGGTGCACAACCCTAACACTAATCTTAAACCTATTGACCGAAAAATGTAGGAATAAAAGCTCGGACAAAATTATGCATGTTGTGAAAATGTTCTAAGTCCAAAAAGGGGAATAACTCCACACAAAAAAAAGTCGGACAGACGTCATAATCGCAGGTGCACCGGTTCCCATGGTACTAAATATCAGTTCCAAGATTACAAAACATTGACCTAAAAATGTAGGAATAAAAGCTCGGACAAAATTATGCATGTTGCAAAACAATTTCTAAGTCGAAAAAGGGGGATAACTCCACCAAAAATGTCGGACAAACGTCATAATCGCAGGTGCACAGGTTCCCATGGTACTAAATATCTGTGCCAAGATTAAAAATCATTGACCTAAAAATGTAAGAATAAAAGCTCGGACAAAATTATACATGTTGCGAACATTTTCTAAGTCGAAAAATGGGGGATAACACCACAAACAAAAGTCCGACAGATGTCATAATCGCAGGTGCACATGTTCCATGGTGGTTGATGTCTGTGCCAAGTTTCACAGAAAATGATCCTAAAACGACTGAGAAAAACTCCGGACAAATTTGTGTCCACGGACGGACGGAAGACGGACGACGGACGGAAGACGGACGACGGACGGACAAGCTGATTCCAGTATACCCCCAAAACTTCGTTGCGTGGGGTATAAATAAGTTCAATCTCTCTCATGAGTTTCAGCTAATGATATTCAGATATATCACATATAGAGGATCTGCAAATCGTCCCCAGTTTATAGCGGAATTTACAAAACGAGTCCACTAAATTAGGTCTGGACCGAGCCTTTGGCGAGGTCTAGACCTAATTTACTGGACGAGTTTTGTACATTTCGCAAAAACTGGGGACGAGTTGTAGATTTGATTTATTACATGATCCAACACCTTAAACAAATGGGACGCGAAACTAACATTCTTCTATAAGGCATGCAATGTCGTTTATGCGTTGTTTGTCCGTGTAAAGAAATAGTCTCAGATAAATAAGGACTCTTTGGCATATATAATGGCGTATATTAAATGACAAATCTTTTCAAACTATTCATTCATTATAGTTTGTTGGAAAAATAATGGAAGCCATCATATTTTGATACGTAGTGTGCGGAATGTAACACAGGCGAACGTTTAATATCACAATTTATAGAATAGGTTTATTGAATGGAGTAAGGGTAGGATCATCTAATAAATATATTGACTGCACTATTGACAAAAGTCTAATTTACATAAGTTATTAGTACACGTGCATGAATAGAGAAATTTTGAATACTTATTTTAAAAAATTGTAGTAAATTGGGTTATTGTCTCCAACAAGTTGATGGTTCTTCAATATTGTGTTACAATAATTGCTTGTACCTAATTTCAAAAAGACACTTAAAACAGATTTTGAGAAAAGCAATTTAAGGTGTCCAAAGGAGAGCTACGAAGCTTGCTCCAAAAGTATGGCACCTGTCATACTGCGAAAAGCTTCGAAAACTGTGTCATTTGTCATTATAATACCGTAGATTGAGCGGAGACCTGATAGAAACATACAAAATTATGCGGGGACACAATAGTATCCATGTTGGTGAGAGGTTTGAAAGAAAGACTGATACGAGGACGAGATGTCACAGATATAAGGTCCAGACTAATAGATGTTACAAAGACGTTGGGTTACACAGCGTGTTATCAACCAGTGGAATGACTTGCCAGAGTTTGTAGGTGAAGCTGAGGACATCGAGACATTTAAAGAGCTATTAAATAGATACACAACTATGGGATATCAGATACCACTATGATGAGTGATCACAGACGTCTGTTAACACACTTTAAATCTATATCCGGCCAAAAGACATGGTGACTTATACTCGAGAGCCATGATGTATTATGCATTGTGTAAAAAAAATGTTCTCTCACAGAAATCATGGGAGACACGAAAACTAAACGTCGTTTAGAACGGGATTTCAAAACATGTGTACCCTTCAGCAATATTTTTGGTGAGAGTGACCCTTGGTTCACGATTAGAATGCGAAATATACTTAATCTGGGTTCACGGTTAGATAACGAAATATATTTAATCGGGGTTCACAATTAGATAGCGAAATATACTTAATCTGGGTTCACGGTTAGATAGCGAAATATATTTAATCGGGGTTCACAATTAGAATGCGAAATATACTTAATCTGGGTTCACGGTTAGATAGCGAAATATATTTAATCGGGGTTCACGATTAGAATGCGAAATATACTTAATCTGGGTTCACGGTTAGATGGCGAAATATACTTAATATGGGTTCATATTCAGAATGCGAAATATACTTAATCTGGGTTAACGATTAGATAACGAAATATACTTAATCGGGGTTCACGATTAGATAGCGAAATATACTTAATCGGGGTTCACGACTAGATGGCTAAATATACTTAATCTGGGTTCACGATTAGATGGCGAAATATACTTAATCTGGGTTCACGGTTAGATGGCGAAATATACTTAATCGGGGTTCACGATTAGATAGCGAAATATACTTAATCTGGGTTCACGGTTAGATGGCGAAATATACTTAATCGGGGTTCACGATTAGATAGCGAAATATACTTAATCGGGGTCACGATTAGATGGCGAAATATTCTTAATCTGGGTTCACGATTAGATAGCGAAATATACTTAATCTGGGTTCACGGTTAGATGGCGAAATATACTTAATCGGGGTTCACGATTAGATAGCGAAATATTCTTAATCGGGGTCACGATTAGATGGCGAAATATTCTTAATCTGGGTTCACGATTAGATAGCGAAATATACTTAATCGGGGTTCACGATTAGATAGCGAAATATACTTTATCGCTTAATCTTAAACATGTTGATTTGAAACTTCATCGCCAGCGCTGGAGGGCGAGACGGCTTGGAGTTGTACCAAAAACTGACTGAGCCACCGAGGCCCACAAGAGTTGACAAAATCAATGGATTGTTATATATTTGAGAGGTCGAAAATATAACTTTCATTTTTCCTAATTAGCCTTTTATGTATCAAGAACTTCCAGTATTAATAATAATTTCACAAAACAATATAATCACCAAATAGCTTATCTCTGTCTTTCCATCTGTTGTCTTTGTTCTATTAGAGGAAGCTTCTTTTGTGTCACAATGTTAATTGCAGCCACAAATAATCAGCTCAACGAAAACGCTTGTTCTGTCCAATGTTTCACTGATCAGCAGTCATGACATGAAAGTTCTCAACTATAAAATATTATTTATGGGTAGTTGTTTTTCTAAATGAAACTAGAGGTGGAGGTGTGACTGTCCCAATGGGACTAAGGATACCCCCCCCCCCCGTGTTTTTAAAATACTAAGATGTTTCACATGTCAGTAAACATTTAGGTAAAATAATAAAATAAAAGTCGAAAAAGGGGAATAACTCCACCAAAAAATGTCGGACAGACGTCATAATCGCAGGTGCACAGGTCCCCATGGTACTGAATATCTGTGCCAAGTTTTTGAAAATTTTTACCTAAAAATGTAAGAATAAAAGCTCGGACAAAATTATACATGTTGCGAATATTTCCTAAGTCGAAAAAGGGGGGATAACACCACACAAAAAAAGTCCGAAAGACGTCATAATCGCAGGTGCACAAGTTCCCATGGTGGTTGATGTCTGTGCCAAGTTTCACGGAAAATGATCATAAAACGACTGAGTAAAACTCCGGACAAATTTGTGTCTACGGACGGACGGAAGACGGACGACGGACGGACAAGCTGATTCCAGTATACCCCCACAACTTCGTTGCGGGGGGGGGGGGTATAAATAAGTTCAATCTCTCTCACGAGTTTCAGCTAATGATATTCAGATATATCACATATAGAGGATCTTCAAATCGTCCCCAGTTTATAGTGGAATTTACAAAACGAGTCCAGTAAATTAGGTCTGGACCGAGCCTTTGGCGAGGTCTAGACCTAATTTACTGGACGAGTTTTGTACATTTCGCTATAAACTGGGGACGACTTGTGGATTTTATTTATTACATGATCCAACACCTTGACAAAACATACTTAAATCAACAAATGAGACGCAAAACTAACATCTTCTATAAGGCATGCTATGTCGTTTCTCGTAACTATGCGTTGTTTGCCTCGTAAAGAAATAGTCCCAGATAAATAAGGACTCTTTGGCATATTTAATGGCGTATATTAAATGACAAATCTTTTCAAACTATTCATTCATTATAGTTTGTTGGAAAAAATAATACGTAGTGTGCGGAATATAACACAGGCGAACGTTTAATATCACAATTTATAGAATAGGTTTATTGAATGGAGTAAGGGTAGGATCATCTAATAAATAATAAACTGCACTATTGACAAAAGTCTAATTTACATAAGTTATTAGTACACGTGCATGAATAGAGAAATTTTGAATACTTATTTCAAAAAATTGTAGTAAATTGGGTTATTGTCTCCAACAAGTTGATGGTTCTTCAATATTGTGTTACAATAATTGCTTGTACCTAATTTCAAAAAGACACTTAAAACAGATTTTGAGAAAAGCAATTTTGAAATATGTGGAAATGTTGCCAAAACGTGCGTCTGGCCCTTAAACTCTAAAAATAGAATTATCACATATTAATAACTGAGTGCTGGTTGTCTGTCCATATTTCACACCGCGTAACTAAAATCTTCCTCTACGCAGATTGGCGTCCTCTAAGACACAATGAGATTTGTTTTTGTCTAAATCTCTCAGAGCTAAATTCAGCTCTGTAGAGATTTTTTAAGTTACGAAGATGAAAACGATATGAGCGCTTAAGTGGGACGATATCCACACCGTATTACCGATCCGGATTACCACCGGTCACGATGCGGATCACTACCGGCTGTTTTGACAAAAGCGTGCCACGTGGCATCATTGTAGTTGGATCATTTTCGCCCTACATTCTGTGGAAGGTGTGAAGATTTTCTCCCTTCGTGTATAGGAGTAACTGGGCTAGCGGAGGACGCCGATAAATCTGATAAGTATACAATATATGTTCACTTATTCTTATATTTGTAACGCATGTTTACCATTGTGTTTCATTATTTCGAGCAGTAGCTGATATGGATGGTTCATGTTTTATTTCTTTATGCGGTATTCTCGTGGTACGAAAAGATAGAACATTTACTAAGTCATTCGCCTAATGTACACGTTTGTATGTTCGATTTGTGGCCATCTGGGACGTTTTGAACATAGATACCCATGAAATGAACGGGTACGGATCTGTACCGGCAGATAGTGAACGGTGTCGATCCGCATCCTGTTTTTTGGAACCCATGAGTATGGAAATCGATACTACGCGTTTAATTTACATTCAACTTGACAAACCATACTGCCATTTTGTACAGTTATGGACATTCTTGTATACGCAACAGAAATAAGAGAAAATTCCATGCATTTGCATCATGTATTGTGCCAAAGAAGATAAATAATGGGCCACGTGCAACTAGATCCTAGTAACATATGCTACCTCTAAGGTTATCGTAGGCGATTATTTTATATTTTCTTGGCGTGGCCATTTTCTAATGTATGTAAGAAAGACGGCGGCAACAAACTGTGTGTGGGTTAAATTCAGATATATAATATAATTAACGTTTTAGTCGACCTACCGTTACACAAATTGCCACTTTCAGCCGGTAGTGATCCGCATCGTGACCGGTGGTAATCCGGATCGGTAATACGGTGTGATATCTATTGCTTCCAAAGATAAAACAGTGTGACGAAAACTGTTGTATGTGTTTAGTCGCGTAGAGTCAAGTTATGTATAGGATAATGGCTAAAAACTGTACATCATTTCAATGCCGTAGGCCGAGATCGTTCCATTCGCTGAAATAATGTATAGATTGAAGCTATTATTTGACTTAAAACATGGCCGAGTCCATTTGTTTGACGTGTCACCGCTTATCAGGATGGAGTAACCCGAAATTGGGTCAAGACACCAGAGTTGAACCATGTGTTCGCCCCGATCCACTCGCTCATTGGCTGAACGGATGGCGTGACATCTTAACCCATTGTCAACTTAATGGACAGGCAGTACCCCATTGCGCTTCCGACCGTTACATGAAAATGACGTACTGACAATGAGCTCCTTCCGCGATAGATTTACGAATATCATCGGGAGTTTTGTCCTTACATTTCGGCATTTGTATTAAATTATATATGCGGCATATTTCGGATTTTGCGGAAAATATACATTGAATGGCAGATTGGTGCGAGCGGTATGCATAATCGGAGATTTGGCGATCTTGTTTGAGATCGCGAGTAATACTGAAGATCGAAGGAAGGACTACATTTACATGTAAATTATTATGTTAGTTTAGGTTTTTATCGTGATGGGTGCTACAACATGCCATCGAAAACGGAATTAGATTTGAGAAATATTAACAGTTGAAAATGCCTATTCGTGAAACGACATGCCTGGAATTTGAAGTTATACACCCCCTCACATCAACCATTCTCTCGTGTTCTAGCAACCAATAAGAGCGATATTATACTTGAAAACCGTTGTCTATAGATAGCAACGTGTATATATTATGGTAGCATACATACAATTCATAAAAAATGAAATCGTTCACAGTAAAATAACCGTTCATTAAATTGGATATTAATCTTCCGTTATTAAAATAATGGATCGTTGTTTGTAAAATAATGTACGATCTCGACAATAACCATCCATCATCCTATAAACTGGATTCGATTAACAAAGGAGTGACGTCTTGGCCATGTTTTAAGTGGAAACAAAGTGAATTCAGTGTGTTAGCAAACAAATTATTAGTGTGAACTAAATTTAGCTCTGATAGACGTCCTTAGAGGATGCCGATCTGCTTAGTTTACGCCGTGTGCATTTGACTTTATTGATTTATAGTCCGGTTTCAAACACTCCATTCGCCCAGGCACCGCCGCAGATCTGGTTTGCGTTGCCTGAACATTGCATGTTGCAAGATGTTTCTGGCAGCGGTCCGTAATAACCATAACTCATGCCGCAGTGACAGTATGTACTGAACTGCACGGTTGCATAGCGGTATCCTGAAAATAGACAACAATGTTTGATACAATAAGGCTGCATATGGGCATAAAGTAAGAGGGCGTGCCTATGCTGGTTATGTATTGGTAGTCGAGAGGTAGCGTACTGATCTCTCGTGCTAGCGGACCGGGGATTGCAACCTGGTCAGGGTATTCTGACAAAAAAAACATAACTCTGTCAGATACCAAGTTTGTCAGGCTGAAAAGTCTCATTCGAGCTCACTGAATAAAAATTCGAATGCAGAAATGCCGACTTCCCCCATTACAACATTTGTCCAGGTATGTTGTCGTGGTGCAGTACGCTGTCCGATCGGGCGCGGACACTAATGGCTGACCCGTGTACACGCCTCGGTGTGTGCACGTTAAAGAACGCTATACTGGAGTCACCACAGGGTTAAAATGTTATTCGGCCATCGTAGCACCTGGGCCGGCTTATAATAGTTAGTAAATGACATCGAGCTTTCATGTGAAGAAAAAGGAAAAAGAACGAAAAAAAAAAGAAGAAGAAAGTGTTTGGGACGGGTCCTACTAAAACCAGACCGCACCGATCGACCGCACCGTCCCGATGGGTCTGAGCGAGATGGTTCGGGTACTATCGTGCAGAATACACCTGTATGTACCACAATTCCAATCCCCAAGTCGATATATCAAGCGGAAACGGCACTGTTAACCCCTAACATGTGGCCGATTCCGCCAGGTACGCGACATCAAATAAGGCACCGACCGCACCTCTCCTAGCTGTCTGACCACGGGAATGGACATCATATCATGCAGCGAATACCCTTCAGCATCCATGGCCGATCGGGCATGTTGCTAGCGTTACTGGAAATGAATATATTATCCCATACGCTGCAGTCGAATTCGCATTTCATGTACTCAAAAACACAGAATATATATAAATAATAAACAACAACTTTTAGCTGTATCCAAGTGTGCCTACCTGCTAATCAAGCTAGATGAAACATCACAATTGATACATTTGACACCCGAAACTACCAACGTATCCCAATTTTAAGACTTTGAAATTTCATGTTTCCCCAGATTTGATGTAAACATGTGTCACAAATTGGCCCAATAAAGCATCTCGTGGATTGGATATCTTACAACCAGACCAGATGGCAGGCAGATCACAACACAGGGATTATCTTGATTAGATTAGTCTGTCTGACACGGGCAACCGACCACCCATCGGATTGGATTAGGTCGCATGTCCACTGGAAGTGATCTCTTTACAACAGTATGATACACACTTGTGAACATGGCTCTCTGACTGCGCTGACTCTTTTCAATCACTGTTGACACATTTGAAAGTCGAGATTGCATATTCCTTTACTGCGATCGCCCTGCTATATGTTGTTTATTCGAAGGAATCGTTCAGAGGATTAAATTTCGATGGCGTAAGTCGAACGCACAACATACCTATCGTATTGAACTCTCTGACTGCATCTAGAACACCGGCCGCACATCATATAGCTGAATTCTGATATGTTGTAAACCCTCGTGACAATTTTAAAATATCTAGGAAATTAGACATTCCAATTTTACTACACCATAGTAATGTGCATAGAAGCAGGACAATATATACAAGAAAAGAAGATGCATGCATCAGATCGTCCATGAATTATTTTACAAAAAATTGGGGAAATGTTATAAATTTAATATTCGAACTTCAAATATACGCATCTATCAGAACGAGATGCCAGGTGAACACACGACAAATAACGTCGTGCTTACATGGCCAAATTACCCCAATATATGAAGCTTGATCGTGCATGTACAATTATCGTGACATTCGATATGTGGGCTGTAACGTATTCCAAAGACTTTAATGATGCAAAAAGTTAAATCCAAGATGGGTGCTGAGGTTCATGTTTCCGGAATTCGGAAAAGGAACGCTAGCTTATATAGTTGTCACCACAAATGAACATATGCAATTTGAGATATATCAAATAGAAGATGCTGTCTATATAATCAAGTGCAATAAAAGTATGTATACCCAACCTCTCGTACATGTACCATGCGGCTGTGACGGGCCATGAGAACATACACATGAAATGTTCAAACTGACCCGACATTGTTGAATGCAATATAAGTATACGTATACTCCAACCCCCTGTCGCACCCATCTGTGGCGATGTGATCAGCCTTGATGAAATACACCCGAAATAATCAAATAGACCAGATAGTGCCCATGCAATATACGTACGCACACCCTAAATAGTCCAGGAGATATTGGTCGACCTCTGCACCCCCCAGGACTTAACTTCACCCCACTAATTTTCTTCCTTAAGGTCTCCTCTAATTTTTTTCACTTGTTAACAAGAAAAAAAAGTGGCCGTAGAGACTCCAGACAAGATGGCGTCCATCATGGCGGCCATTTTTTTTAAATGCACCAGGTCTCTTTGATCGCCATTATAGTAAAGATGATAGCACATGCGGTCTTTTTTTCCGATCGATTCGTTATGCTAATATACAACCCTCACAAATTAGCAAAAAATCCGACACCAGAATCCAATATGGCGGCCAAGATGGCCGCCGAAATGTGAAAATATGCTATTTTTCTGACATGTTACCACCTTTCGTTTGTCTCTGTGGGAAAATGTTAGAATCTTTACGTCATGTTATACATTTATCATATAGAGGAGTCATTGGCGAACACATGAGGACCATAATATGCATTCAACGGGATATTTTTGTCCGATATCACGTTTTCCCAAATGCCGCTATCATAGGTCAAAGCCGAATCTCCGTTAATAACGCGATGTTATGTTTCGAATCAATGAATGTTATTGCTATTATAACAACACCCATGCATATATATTTGCAGAAGATACTCGAGCTAGGATTCCTCTTATACCTGAGTTGAGGAATATTTACCCAAATCCAAGATGGCGGCCAAAATGGCCACCAGAAAACAAAAATCGCCGAAAATCACTGATTTTAACATCAGTGAGCATTATTGTCATGACAACTCCACACCTGCTTACTATTGTAAGATGGGAACACTTAGGTGAAGAACTTTCCTTGTACCATATCCAAATAAAAAAAAGTCCACCAAATCCAAAATGGCGCCCACAATGGCGGACAGATTTTGAATAATCACCGAAATTCCCTCATATTCACATCATTGGGCATTATTGTCGTGACAACTCCACCAATGATTACAATTGAGTTGGAAATACTGAGGTGAAGTAATTACATTACATCTCATGCAAGAAATTCTACTTTCCTTTACTTTCTTACGATGGGCGTTATTGTTTCGCGATTTCTATCCACCATTACATGTTGATGTGAAATAGTGACATGAAGTATTCATTAGGGTTTGGCAATTGATACTCACAGTCAAGATCGCTGCTAAATTGGCGGCTAGAAATTGAAAATAAATCGATATTTTCACATATTAATTTCAACTTTTTGTCATAATATCGGTATGTATGGACGAAACTGTACATAAACCATCTACTTGTTCAACTTAAAGGTATCAAAACGCATAACATAGCTCGTATCCTTCTGGAAAGATGAAAAGCCACAATTAATATCGCGATGTGGCATTTCGAAATCAGTCTCCACTTAGCGCCGATAATGGCCGTAAGCGTAGGTGCGCCGAATAGTTATATCAGAACAATTACCTGATAACAGATTCTGATTTTCCACGTCACGTCCATAATTATCTGGACCAGCTTCCATTTCTTTGTCTGATAAATATAGGTCGCTCACACCGACAAAGTATTCACGACTTCCTGGGAGTAGGGTCCCTCTAATAATAACGTTTCAAACAATTCATTTTCCGGTGTCTAGCTTACGATTTTAAATATTTGCTAAATATGATATTTGTGCGTCATCTTGAACTAGGAAGGCATATGGCCGATGAGTATACAAGCTTGCAGAAGGTCATCTCTATGCATGTGTCTCATACCCCATGGGATAACGGCATGTACACCTGGCGAACCAGTTAGCTAGTCACTTCTCAATAGATGGTTCGTCAACTCACAAACTCAGCGAACGCATTGGCACACGTGGACAACTTCGACAGTATTTCGAAGGTTGTTAGCTGTCTCATTCCCTTGAACATATGTCTATCTGCTAAGGAGAAGACCCTAGTGTACAGACTACCCACACTTCTTGACCATTATCCGAAGCAAACTGTGTGACGCCCCGCAGTTGTCTCGTCGAATATCTCCCAGCAGAGAAGAACAATGCTCGCGGTGCTAGTTTGTGGACATGCGCCATGATACTGGGAATGAAATGGGCCACTGTATACACCACCCCTACACCTGGTGCTTGTTTAAGATATCGAATGTCATGCGTGTCGGTTTTATTTGATGTGGTAAGATTGTATTTCCACATTCGTTTCGAAGCCTTTCTGTTTCAACTACGTACACTTTTGTCTGGATAATACTATGCTAGCCTCCCTCAAAACAGTCAGATGGACAAAAGGATAATGTCTTTATAGCATGAATGTATGCGTGTTTTGTTATCCTCTCTCGGGGTTAGTGTCAGTATGTGGGCGGTATTATTCAAGAAAATGTCAGGAACTGTGGTGCATTTATTTCACTATGTATTTAAAGAACAATTTACAGTCTCGATGGCAATGGCTGTGGGCTTTGGGGAACGCGACCTTTATGATCATATAGCTTTATATATATATAACTTTAGAATATAGTAGTTAATATCTCATGCAGGAAAATGCAGCTTTATATATATATATATATACATATATATATATATATATATATATATATATATATATATATATATATATATATATAACTTTAGAATATAGTAGTTAATGTCTCATGCAGGAAAACGCATTGGTGATGTTACCAAGAAATCACTTGGTGTACCAACGTTTGTTGAACTGAATGCAAGAGGTCATCAACGTAACATTCCTCTGGATGTTCTTCGCGTTGAACAGTTCACCCTTTTGTTGATGACATTTGTACTTTCTTGAACCATACCACCCAGCGTGATTATGACATATCAACCAACTATCAAAGGTATCGCCTTTAAGACTACACCCAGTCTTGGCGGGGCTTATACAGCAGTAGCCAATGGCATGCTCCTGGTACAGTTGTGTAAGAACGGCTTCCAAACGGATGGGAACATACAATCTTAGCATACAAGGAAAGCAAAGCCACACATGAGATCCAGTCTGAATCTAAAACATAACAAAATAAGGGGCGGTGAAGTCATGGTTCAATTTCATTTCCGCTATCATGACACATACCCACAAACTAGCACCGTGTGTATTGTTATCATCTGCTTGGATCTGTTCGGTGAGACGATTGCTGGACACCAACAATCTTGTTCTTATGATCATGTTCAAGGAGTTTGGGTATATTATGCATTATGGTCTTCTACGCCTTACCAGAAATGCATCTGTCAAATGTCGGGCTTTCAACATTCGAAGCCATATACAGAAGTTGTCCGGGTACGTCAGTGCATTAGATGAGTATGTGAATTGATGAACCATATATTGAGAAGTGGATGTTTGGGAAGATCATCAGATGTACACGTTGTTATCCCCATTAGGTCACCAAAGCTGACAATACGCAGACAGATAGGTCCTTCTGAAAGCTAGTATACGCATCGACCGAATACCTTTATAGTGTATCGCACAAGATGACGCATATACCCCATATGCAGCATCTGAATTATACCATAAGCTATACCACGAATGAAGCTCGCTAAGAATTCCAAGCTTTCGAAACAAACACGTGAGCTGGACACCGGCATATGTATTGTTTGAAACATTCCGATTAGTGGCACACAAAGAAGAGTAGTGAACTGTTGTTGTGAGTGAGATAGATTAATCTTGACGAAGAGACCGAAACGAGTCTAGATAATACTGAGTGTGGCAATTCAGAATAAGATCAGGTACTGTTGTTTTGATTCTTGGAAGTCATATTATGACTATTCGGCGCACCTATATACGGTTACGGCCAGTATGAGCCCTTAGTGGAGAATGGATTTTGAAATTCCACATTGCGATTGTGGGTTTTCATCCTTCCAAAAGGCTACGACTTACATTGGAACTAATAGATGGATTATATTATGTACCGTTTCGTTTATACAAATCAATATTATGACAAAAAGTTGAAATTAGTATGTGATAATATCGGCTTCTTTTCAATTTCTGCCCGCCAGTCTGGCCGCCATATTGACTGTGAGTATCACATGCCAAACCCTAATGAATAATTCATACATATCAACATGTAATGGTGGGTAGAAATCGCGAAACAATAACGCCCATCCTAAGAAAGTAAAGGAATGTAGGCGAGTTTTCAAATTTCGGTCGCCATTTTGGCCGCCATCTTCGATTTGGAAAACTATTTCTTGCATGAGATGTAAGGTAATTACATCACCTCAGTATTTCCTCCGACTCAACTGTACGCATGGATGGAGTTGTCTCGACAATAATGCCCAATGATGTGAATATGAGGGAATTTCGGTGATTTTTCAAAATCTGTCCGCCATTGTGGGCGCCATTTTGGATTTGGGGGACTTTTATTACGCCACCTGTGGTGTTTCTAGCTTCTGTGAGTTTGATATTGTGTGGTGTACAGGGCGAATGTATTCTTGGAGATTTTGTGTACCTTACTCAATCGTACCGATAGAATCACGTAGATGCCGAAATTGTAACGTTAACGCCACCGTGTATAATATGTTTATGAAAATATGATAAATCGTATCGATAGAGTCAGGACAGGCTGAAATTGTAAACTTAAAGTCACCGGTGTAATAATATGTTGTTGAAAATATAAATAATTTGATAGACTGAAAATAATATATAACCCATTGGGAGCCCCTGGTGTATTCTTGTTTGTACCTTACTCAATCGTACCGATAGAATCACGTAGATGCTTAAATTGTAAAGTTAACGCCACCGGTGTATAATACGTTTTTTAAAATGTGTTAAATCGTATCGATAGAGTCAGGACAGGCTGAAATTGTAAACTTAAAGTCACTTGTTGTTGAAAATATAAATAATCTGATAGACTGAAAATAATGTGTAACCCATTGCGAACCCCTGGTTTAGTGAAGTGCATTGTGGGAAGTTTAATTGTGATTCTCCTACATCTTTATTTTCTGGAATTATCACCAAGATTTCTCCACTCTATTCTGTTAAAATGTACCCTGATCGGTCATATTCTTTTGATAATTCTATCTAAATACATCTTAGCTACTATTCGGATCTGCTGTCCCGGTCGAAGAAGGTTTAGTTTGACCAAAACGGCTATTGACAAAAGTTTGTTTACAAAAATTGAGCATACTCAATGACCCGTAGGCCGTACACGCTGTAAATTTGTTATCGAAAACAAATTCAATTTCTTCCATCTAAAAAATAATTACGCGCTGAACTCTGTCATTTTAAGAATATAGTAGTATTATACACATACACACCAAGTGTCAGCTCAAAATTTTGAAAAATGACAGTTTTATAGACATAAATCAATTTTAATGTTAAATTTTATCATCGAAAAAAAAAATTCATGTCTTCGATCTAGGAAATAATTACGTGCTGTACCCTGTCATATTTGACCGGTTCTACCTGATAATTGTGTGACAGTACAGTCGCGTTACTTTATACGTCAACATTGTTCATTATCACTTGACAAATGTATTTCGGTCTATCGTATCAACCCCTATTTCCCCCGCGTAGCCTGACTAAGTCAGTAAGTGTCTTTATCGCTCCACTAATTTGTATCGTTTCATCGGTATGAATTCCATATCCAATTATCCACATATAACCAACCCAACCTCTAATCCCGGTCCAATTTATTTATTTCTTTCATCGGTATATAGTCATGTTACGTAATATTTTATCTCGTAATACTTGTACTTATATGTCTATGGTATTACTATAGTATGCCGTATATGTATATCAATTGCTATTCCTTTCTATATAATCCTGGTGCCAACTATAGAGATAATTTCAGACCCCCCCCCCCCCAATTTTATATAATTGCTGCTTTAGTACAGTCGATCACGATGCATTACATGGCAACATCGATCCACTAATTTAAGTCAGTTCATCAACTTCATCGGTACAAACCCCTTTTTTCTCCGAGTCCATATAACCAACCCAACATCTTATAGAACTCCATAAATGACTATTCTGGCACTATATAGAGATGACTAAGATTCTGACACCCCCCTATTTTATAGCCTTGTTGCAACAGTATAGTTGATATGCATAATATGTCAACATTGGTCGTTATTGCTCTACAAATTTATATCGGTTCAACCCTTAGTTCCCTGTATCGCCCACCCCTCCCTCAATTTATTTTTTCATTTGTATTATAGTCTCGTCACATACACATTTTATCTTTTGTAACTTTTGCTTCAACGCGTCGAGATCCGCTGCAGACAATACAAAACTGACAACATTTTAAAATGTAAGCAGGCTTCAAACTCATCTTATCCAAGAAAAACTCTGGTTACATAAAAAATTTGTGTATAAGGTGTACGCGCATTTGTTGCGTTAAAAACCAAAGGTCCCAAATCAAGGTCCAAATCCCCAACACACTGATGTGAGGTTTAACTCCATCTACATACAGTAATGTCCAAAGTAATTCATCACTTAACCACAGCAAAATTGTGTGTAGTTTTTCATGATTCTAAATCCTGAAAAATTACCCATAATTATGCTGTGGTTAAAGGGTCAATTACTTTGGGCATTACTGTAACCAATATAAGGATTTGAGGTTTAATGATAACTCAATCATCATACAGTAATGTTCAAAGCAATTGACCACTTAACCACAGCAGAATAATGGGTAATTTGAGGATTGTAAATGCTGAAAAAATACATAATTCTGCTGTGGTTAAGTGGTCAATTACTTTGGGCACTACTGTAACCAATATAAGGAGTTGAGGTTTAATGATAACTCAATCCTCATACAGTAATGTCCAAAGTAATTGACCACTTGACCACAGCAAAATTATTGGTAAATTTTCAGGATTTCAAATCCTGAAAAATTACCAATAATTATGATGTGGTTAAGTGGTCAATTACTTTGGGTATTACTGTAACCAATACAAGGATGTGAGGTTTAATGAGAACTCCATCCATATAACTAATAATTATGTGTGAAAATTAAAACTAAACAAAATAAATTCCATGATGGCGTCCAATATGGACTGCCTAATTCTGCTCCAAAACATGTATATTCAATATATGGATGTTTATTGGGGGAAACCGATTATTTCAATGATATTTTCATTAACTGGAATCAAAACCCGACTTACGGGGGCGTGCGACTGTATCTTAAGCATATGTGCCTATTTAATGAGCCAACAATTGGAATCCCAACAGAGAAGATTGGCGTGGGTCCCTTTCGCGATCTGTCCATCGAAAACTATTTAGACATCTCAAGACACGTAAGACCCAATAAGTTAATATACAGAATAGATACATCTATTGCCTGAGTGACTAATATTTATATTTGTTACAATGAGGTCAAATAGTTGCGAAGCCAGCACCACAATTCTTTCCCTCCATAGTAAATCTTAAAACAACTTCTAAAGAATTAATAATTCACCTTATATTTGGTATGAAGCGTCCTTGGTTAACTGGAGTTCAGATTTGTTAACATCACGTCACCAAGGTAATTACTTGCGAAGCCACAGCCACAACTATTTCCCTCCATAGTAATTCTCAAAACAACTTCTTAAGAACAATTGACCAGGTCAGTCGCGCAATTATTGGAAGAGCCACGGTCAATCATTTTTTTTAAACCAAATGTTACATTTAAATTATTGCTTTATTTAACCAAAACAAAAATGAGAAAATTAACTTTTACTACTTACTAAATTTTATCTTTTAATTATTTCATTTAAATTTTAGTATTTACAGTATACTAAGTCCAAGTCTTTATAATCTGTTGAGTGACCCCACAGTCGTTTACTTTGTTAGTAATAATTTGAAGGATTACTTGTTTAAAGGTACTCAACCCGATAAAACTCCTCTCAATTACTATTTCAATGGCTTCGGGGGTCAAAAATATTTGATTCGAGTCGAGGAAGTCACCCATCAAAGCTCAGATTTGTTAGATATCGATTTTAGAAATCTATTATTTTTCATTATCGGGAATACTATCTGGCCCAGAACTCAGTCAAAATTGCGTTAAAATTACCACTTGATTTTAGAGTTATTCATCCTTGTCTGTTTGAATAGATTTGGAGTACACATCCAGAGCAGATTACGGCAGTTATCAGTACTCATCTCGAGAACATAACAAACTTGAAAAATCAATATATAATAACTCTGAGCTTTGTTTGATGGGTTCCTCGACTCGAATCAAATATTTTCTACCCCCAAAGCCAAAGAAATAGTAATATAGGACCCTCTGATCGGATTGTTGTTGTTGGAATCTGTTGAGATGGGGACCCTCTTTACGGGTTGAGTACCTTTAAACGCAATTGTTATCAAAATATTTTATGTATTTTTTATAATTTCTATTTATATGTAATACCATAATCTTGGTGGCGTTACCATTTCTGACTATGGTTTTCTTGTTTGGATATGGTACATGGAAAGTTCTTCGCCTAAGTGTTCCCAACTTATAACAGTAAGCAGGTGTGGAGTTGTCATGACAATAATGCTCACTCATGTTAAAATCAGCGATTTTCGGCGATTTTTGTTTTCTGGTGGCCATTTTGGCCGCCATCTTGGATTTGGGTAAATATTCCTCAACTCAGGTATAAGAGGAATACTAGCTCGAGTATCTCCTGCAAATATTTATGCATGGGTGTTGTTATAATAGCAATAACATTCATTGATTCGAAACATAACATCGCGTTATTAACGGAGATTCGGCTTTGACCTATGATAGCGGCATTTGGGAAAACGTGATATCGGACAAAAATATCCCGCAATGAATGCATATTATGGTCCCCATGTTTTCGCCAATGACTCCTCTATATGATAAATGTATAACATGACGCAAAAATTCTAACATTTTCCCACAGAGACAAACGAAAGGTGGTAACATGTCAGAAAAATAGCATATTTTCACATTTCGGCGGCCATCTTGGCCGCCATATTGGATTCTGGTGTCGGATTTTTTGCTAATTTGTGAGGGTTGTATATTAGAATAACGAATCGAGCAGAAAACAAGACCGCATGTGCTATCATCTTTACTATAATGGCGATCAAAGATACCTGGTGCATTAAAAAAAAATGGCCGCCATGATGGACGCCATCTTGTCTGGAGTCTCTGCGGCCACTTTTTTTTCTTGTAAACAAGTGAAAAAAATTAGAGGAGACCTTAAGGAAGAAAATTAGTGGGGTGAAGTTAAGTCCTGGGGGGCGCAGAGGTCGACCAATATCTCCTGGACTAAAACCCATGTCGCCACGTCTCTACAAGGAACATATTGTGACATATACGAACATGCACATGAAATGTTCAAACATACATGATCGCATGCAATATAAGTGAGCACACGCCAATCCCATGTCGCCGCGTCCCAACATGTAACCAGTCGTGAGAACATGCACATGAAATTGTCAAACAGACCCGACAGTCACAATCAATATAGAAAAAAAGTACATACTGCACCCCAACCACCTGTCGCAGCGTCCCTACATGGGATGATCAGACGTGAACACATGCACATGAAATAATAGATGTTGCCTATATAATCAAATGCAATCAAAGTATATATACCCAAACCCTTGTACCACGCAGCTGTGACCAGCCATGAGAGCATACACATGAAATGTTCAAACTGACCCGAAAGTGTTGCATGCAATATAAGTATACGTACATCCCTACACCATGTGTCACGCCTCTGTGGCGATGTGGTCAGCCTTGCTGACATACACACGAAATAATCAAATATCCAAGACAGTGTCCCGTGCAATATAAGTACGGACACCCTAACCATATGTCGCCACGTCTCTACACGGGACATTTTATGACATGTGAAAACATGCACATGAAATGTTAAAGGTCTATATCATGTGCATACCAAGATGCAATTATATATGTTTTATCTATAATCTATTATAGGCATTCTAATTGCAAAATATATGGTGTCCATGTGATATATTAGTATCTTAAAAGCACCGACACACATACCTTCCTATTCTAGGGAGCTTTAGTTATTATTTACATCCCTTTAAAGAGACATTGTATCGGATTTTCACTCTTAGTTCATGCAGTTGCAAAATCTGTAAATAATATATCTGTTTCTTTTAGGCAGGCGTTGTGTCACAGCCGAGCAAAGATAACTGTTTGCGCAAACAATATGAACGGCGTATACGTCTCAACACAATGCATACATGTCAAACAACTATTATTGTGTAGATGGGTATGGGCGACCACCGATCAAAGCGCCACCCAACGGGTTTTTTTTACTGTGGGTAGCTATTCTACAGTCTCATTGTGGGCACATGCACGTATACAATGGCGATATTACCAAATATTTAAAGAGTTATGCTTCCTAACTTACCGGCCAATTGGTAGCCATTCTACAGTCTCATAATACTCTCATTGTGTACACATGCATGTATACAATGGCGATAGTATCAAATATTTAAAGAGTTATTCTTCCTAATTTACCGGCCAACGCCTACCAAGGAAAATGCGGGATACAATATGCGGTGCTTCCCCCCTTGTGATACCAATGTGGGGCAAAAAACAATGCTTTGAATCGCATCACGAAAGAGCACGTAAGAGATACATTGTTTCTGGAATACCGATTTTTTGTTGTCTCACACGTTCAATATGTCTTTCAATACCAGCAAATGGAAAACATAAGGTGTAAAAAAATAAAAAATAAAAAAAAAAAAAAATACACCAACGCACAATGTCCACCTTTATATAGAACATAATTGATATCCAGTGGCCCTTGTTTATGAAATTGATCAATACCGGTAACTAAGGACAGAATTATTGTTTGTTTGTTCTTAAACGGCAATCAAAGCGTGATTGAAATATTTAACCATAAAATCACATAATATACCTTTAAGAGCACACCCGTAACGTTACAAACTGTGTATTGTTAAAATATTACCAAATGCTCCCATTATACTAGTACATGCACTTTCAAAAACTGTACAGTGCTCAAAATGGAACACTCGAAATTAGGGTCGGTGACAACTACATTGTCGAATTCCAACACTTTCTTGTCGTGTAAGTTATCTGACTGTGCATCACTTATGTTGACTAAAACTCAATAAAAATTTGGACCTAGATACCTTTTACTTTACCTTCAGAAATTACAAAATACATAAATATGTATCCTTGGCTTGTTTTTTTCTTGTTTTTAAAATGGTAGCAAACAAATACTGACTACCACAAAAACCGGTCCGGGGTGAAAATGAAACAATATCAACATTAATAATGTAAAGCGAGAACATTACTTCCCAACAAAATATTCTGGATTTTTATATACCCAGGAAAACTATATATGTTTGTGCAATGTATATATATGTGATTGTTTATGGATCTGATTATGGGATTTGTATGCATATTATTACTCGTGTACTTATATCCGATGTTCTTGGAACTTCAGAATGAGGTACGCCCCCTCCCCACTTGACTGCTGGAGATGCATTCAGAGTTCCTGGCTAATTTTCAGAAAGTAAAAGTTGGAAACCAAAATCCATCCTATTTATATTTTGCTCACATTCTAGTACATTTTTGGGAGACCAAAATTAAGTGTATGAATTATGTAAATTTCTAATTAAAAATGCATAAATGTTAAAAAAAAGAAATTAGGCTAAATTTAGATTTGGATGCCTGAAGGCCTAAAACCATGAATGCATCTTGGACTTTCTCCTGGAGAGGATTGTATAGTGTTTTACAATATACACAACACATAATATGGTATATACATTGATTTGTTGAGTATTACTCAAAGCAAAATTTGTGAATAACCAGACAACACAGGGTCCATTGAGATTTTCCAAATGATAACATAATTCATTCATTCACCAATCTGACTCATATTAGGTACCTTAATTGACACTATTTCTCCATTTCCAAAACAAATATCATCCTGCACTGTGGTCGTTCACTAAAAGCAGTTAGTTATCAAATTATTGTTGTAAATGCGAAACATACTGCCATGATTACACAGACTCAAACTGTGTATCAGGCATCAAACACTAGGGCCGGATTCGTCATCTCAGGTTTAAACCTGGTCTACGCAAACCTCTAGGTTTAAACCGCCGTGAGTCAGCAAAATCCGAGGTTTAAACCCCAGACGGCAGGTCTAAGTGACGCATTCGTCATCTCTGGTTTAAACCTGGTCCAGCCAGACCAGTGGTTTAGCAGTAGTGTCTCTTTATCGTCGAGATAATTAGACGTACTTTCCTAATGCGGACCGCCTCGTTTTATTGATTGCGAAAATCAATAATTACGACAACGGTCATATTTTGTTTGGAAATTTATAAGCGAGAAGCAGTCACACATATAAAGCGTATGGTGATAAGTTTTTGTCAATTTCAATATTGTTTTTGCGTTTTATAAGCTTAAACCGGCAACTAAACCATATCATTTGGCGGTCCAGCTAAACCAGCCTTATCGAGGCTAAACTTGAGATGACGAATCCGTCTTTTCTTCATCGCGGCTTAGAATTTCCTAAATATATGATTTTTACAACTATCTTGTGGTTTGTTTTATTTTGGCTTGTGGCAATCACAAAATACTGGTGTTTTCTACGAATTCATTTGAAGGGTTCAACGTTTTAATTTTGACACCAAAACGATGCTACTGCAAGACCAGATATGGCATGATATGCTGTACACATAGTTTGCACTCCTAAACTTATATTGCTATATGAGTCAAATTTGATAACTTATTTTGATGTAGATCATGCCACAAAGCTTTACTCTGGCTACCAATTTAAAACCTGGGAACCTTTTTGGTTTTCTGCATGACGGGAAATTTATGACATGTAATATATGTCTTTATTAAAAGCTACCACTCTGCATGGTTAACCACTTCCAACAGTTCATGTGCCGCTTACGGTGTGCACTCGTAAGCAAATTGCCTTTACTTGACTGGCCTCTTGGTCCAGGATTGACTCGATTATGGAGAATTTATTCATCGCCAGAGGGGCTTTGCGCACATTTTTATCATTTGAACATTTTAATTAAAACAAAACAATTAATTTAAATTTTGTTTCTTTTTAGATTCAACTCCTTACTCAATTTAACATAATTTTTTCATTTTTTTTTAAATTATATTTTACTTATTTTTAAATCAAAATTTATAAAACCTAGCGCCGTTATACCACACGAATCACCACACTTAATGTAATTGAAATCTGTCCAGGGGTATTGGAGAACAGATGCGAAAAGACACACGGACATACAGATAGACAGCTCCTATACCCTTTAATATATACATATATACATGTAAATACACCAAATTATGAACAGAGCGTGAAACTCGTGTTGAGAGACATGTCCTTTGTTAAATTGATTTAAACACGGAATGCGATCGGATTAATAGTCAATGAGCGATACTTGTTTCCCAATGAATAAATCCATTGAGCGTGCATGCGGTCACGATAATTTATGGCTTGTCAATAACCATTATATCGGCCTATCGTTTGGTCCGATTGGCAAGAGTGCAGTTTGATTGCATAATCATATCACCGAATCGAGTTGCCAATTAGCTGGAAACTGAACGACAAAAACGCCCCCCTTATACCCGATCTGGCCGGACCGCCAATGTAGGTTTAAACCAGGTTTAAACTCGGAGGTTTAAACCAGGTTTAAACTCGGAGGTTTAAACCGAAGACGAATCCGGCCTAGATGTTTACATATCCACGTGCGAAGGCATGTTTTGTTTCTCCGTTCACAGCCTACTAATAGCCACCAACCATAAATTAAGCCACGATAAATACACATAGGAAACAACCGTCAGATGTCCCCGCAAATGAATAGTATTCACACACGAGGATGTTTTGCATATGGCACGTGTTCGAGAACATGCAACGTTTCGACAATTTCGACCAATAGCTATGAAGAGTTTTCTAGGTCAACTTTATATATTCATTTGACCCTGCGAACCGCGCGCTCTCAGGCCGCACCGTTGTGATTAGCATCCAATCATCTGACATAGTTATTGGGTCACAGCCTATCCTACAGCCTATCCTACACGTGTACGTCCCACAAATAGACTTGGCACAGTTTCCGCCTGTCTTTCTTGTTAATATTTCTTGAGTGTCGGTCTGTGATACAAGCGCAATTATTTAGCCACTATAAAACACGTTTATTTATTTATCGTGGCTGTAAACATCCAGGTTTCCTGTAAATGTGGGCATATTTAATGCCCTGACATAGCCATTTAAAAAAAAACAGCTTTCGAACTTGTCTTGCCCCAATGGATCAAGTTTGATATAAATTATCATGGGTTTGTGTTAACAGTGCTGAAGGGGTTTGTCGCCATTCTTTCGTGTGCCCGACTTTGGGAACAGGTGTTTTGGGAACCCAGCTTGACCTTTGCATTGTATTGAACTCAGAACTGTTAATGAAATATTGCGTGATACATGTATCTATAGCACTAGGCGCACGGGTATAACCATCTTGAAAATCGATATTTCTGACTGGTAACAGGGGGGGGGGGGGGGGGGTAGTAACAAATTTTGCAGGAAGGTATGCCGGGGTGGGTGGGTAAAAACACATTTTTACAACCTCATTTTTTGGGCCCATATTTGACATTTGTAACAGTTTAAAACATATTATAACTGCAAAAACACCTTATTTATGTTACTGGGATCTTAT
Source organism: Siphonodentalium dalli (assembly GCA_032622095.1). Classification (NCBI taxonomy): domain Eukaryota; kingdom Metazoa; phylum Mollusca; class Scaphopoda; order Gadilida; family Siphonodentaliidae; genus Siphonodentalium; species Siphonodentalium dalli. The sequence continues at coordinate 138,087,664 of CP136067.1, read as the reverse complement.
ATGGGCCTTAATGGCGGTGACATTAAGCTGACATGTTGCATATGGGACGGTTAAGTAAAATACTTCCTTCCCGACACCCCTCAAAAGAACCTTTGAGAAATGTAAAAATTAAATAAATAAACTTGTCCTCATGTAACTAAGACATTTAAGCATAGATCATTGTGCGCATGGAAAAATAGCGAGAAGCTGTCTCAAACATTAATCTGACTATCAATGGCTAGAAAATAATGTTCATCAGTGCATCAAGCTAATCAATGAATATTTGCATGTCTATCAACTCCAATGCTCTGTTGATCTCACAACACCTAAAGTATCAAAGTCTGGCATAGTGACTGCTTGTCATTCGGTATAAAAGATGTTGCTCCAGTAGACTAACACAAGTTGTAAGGAATAATGCTAGATAAAGTGCTGGTTGACAGACTGATCAGGAAATAGTTAGAAATTATGGTATTGTGTGTATTCTGCAGAATGACCTAGGTTTGCAGATATCAGCAATTTATTACATAACATTTCCAATTGCAGCCTGGCAAATATCCTCTCTAGATATGTATTTATTTTCAAAATATGTCAACTCTAGTCCAATTAAAGCTTAACAACTGATATGTCATGGATATGTCTACATAATGTCAACAGTGACTCGAAAGTCAAGATTGAGTTCACTGTCTTGAGATGTGTGTTAGAGCCAAATAGCCAAAAACACATGTTCGGTTCATGTAATAACTTACAGGGGGAAATGATATCTCACTGGATATGCAGGGGATATGCTGGGTTATGTATCATATGTTTTTGTAAAATTGGATGCATATGACTTATAATAGTGTTTTGTGTGCACCCATCAGCTTGTAATGGGTTACTGTATATGTCCACTATATCGATGCTTTAGAATTTCCATTTAACAGTATGGAATTTGACCACACAGGAAGACTTATAGCATACCCTCATCACACACTGAGCTGGAACCTCCATTGCATGCGCATGCATGTTGTAGACAAATGCCTATCAGCCAGTATTTGAAATAAAAATCTTTATATTTACCTGTATTAAACATTTAAAAAAAAATTAAAACAGCTTCTGAAACTGGTTAAACTGTCACTTGAACTAAAGGAGATAATTTCCCAGTCATATGAGTGATATCAGTTGGGTTTTTATGTGGTTTTAGACCAAAATTAGTTAAATTTTGGGGGTGGGGGGGGGGGTAAACAAATTGGAAGTAAAAAATATTTTATTTTGCATTATGTATGCATTGACCAGACTGGTGGGGTGTCTGCGCCTGGCCGTCTCAATTCCTCCCTCTTGGCATGTGGGTTGACCTGGCACGATACAGACAGTCCATAGGTCTGGAAAAACAGTTAGTTTGCTCAGTTTAAGATTTCCGAATTTGACATTTGTACTGATCGCATCCCTCTTGCTGATGATTTGCGGAGATACTCACCCTTTGCCAGGACCAGTAAATATGAGCGGACAAATTCTCTCAATATTCCATTTAAATATCCGTAGTGTAAGTAATAAATTAGACAAAATGTTGACATCTATCAACGAATATGACATCATATGTTTTACAGAAACCCACCTAGACCCTTTATATGGCTCGGACCATATACAAATTCCCAATTTCTACGAGCCTATAAGGAAAGATCGCGATAGTCATGGAGGAGGCATATGCCCCTATGTGGCTAATCATATATGTTATAAACGCTTAGAAGAGTTAGAATTTGATTAAAGTATAAACTATGTTTTCAGATAAGTTCCAAATCAGTAAAGTACAGTTTTGCAATTACAATTATTTGGAAAAACTTCACTCTACACTGGATACGATACTCAGTAGGCGATCTCAACTCTGATCTACTCGACCTAAACTCAGATATAAATGATCTTATTGACAAACTAAGTCGGCGTAACCTTATTTCGACTGCGACTCGCGTCTGTACACCAATCGCCATCTTATTCGACCCCATAATAGTAAGAGACCAGGTCGTGTCATACGAACATGAAACAATTGATTTTGGGCGTATTGTATCTGATCATTATGCAGTGATGGCCTCTATATATTTCGACTATGCTCCATCTCAAGAACAAAGGAAACTTATTTGGCACTACAACGTAGCCGATTTTCCCAGAGCTAATACTATGATCAATGAAATTGATTGGCATAAATTATTGGCCCTTTCTTTGGATATTGACCACATAGTGCAAACTTTTACAGGCATTCACATTAACATAATGGAAATTTGTATCCCACACAAAGAAGTGGTAATCATAAGAAATGATAAACATTGGTTTACATCAGAATTAAGAACCCCTATTCGTAAGCGAGACAAACTTAGACGCGCGGCTATCCGCACTGATAAAGTAAACGCTTGGACGAAATACAAATCGTTGAGAAATAAAGTTAATAATATGAAGAAACACGCAAAACTTTAATATGAAAGCAAATTTGCAGACTTATTGCTATCATCTAGTAATCCGAAATGTTTGTGGCAACGGTTAAAGATATTTTGAATAAAAATCGAAATAGCGTTATTCCACCTATCAAATCTCCAAATGGTAATCTGATAATTGATGATTATGGAAAAGCAAATCTTTTAAATGAGACGTTTATAAAAAAAAATCCTCTCTAGATGTGTCACACTGTAAACTACCAAGCCTTATATACAAATGTTCTGAAAAGATATCACAAATTGAAGATGAGGACATTATACATGCTATAAAAAGCTTAAAAGTTGGCAAAGCGAACGGCCACGATGGTATAACTACAAAAATGCTTAAAGAAACTGTCTATACTGTTGTTGTGTCACTAAAAATAATTTCCTTGAAATCTTTTCCTGCCGAGTGGAAAAAAGGCAAATGTTATCCCGATCCATAACAAAAGATGACCGCTCAAATCCAGGAAACCATCGTCCTATATCCCTGTTACCATGTGTATCTAATATATTTGAGAAGATTATTTTGAAATAATTAATGTCTCATTTCGATAACAATGAATTACTGTATAAGCATCAGTCTGGTTTTGTGCCTGGCCATTCAACTACTTTTCAATTAATTGACCTATATCATTCCCCGTGCCAGTCTCTCGACAACAAACTGGTGACTTGTTCTATATTCTGTGATATTCTAAAGCGTTCGAAAGAGTCTGGTACACGCAGGAGTCCCTCAAGTATCTATATTGTGTCCTTTCTTATTTCTTGTATTTATAAATGATTTGTCTGATACAATTCATTCTTTTACACGTATGTATGCTGATGACACTTGTTTCACGAATGCTAGTCCTTCGATTGAAGAAGCCAGCTCTAACCTATCGGTCGATCTTGATCGTATCTCTGCTTGGGCAAAACAATGGCTTGTAAATTTTAATCCTGACAACACGAAGGAAACTGTGTTATCTTTTAGGCCCTCCAGTACAATGCCATGGATTTGTCACTGGATGACTTCGTCATAGAAACTGTCTCATTTCACAGGCATCTAGGAATCGTTCTGCAATCAAACCTGGACTGGGTATCCAAATAAATACTATGTGTAAGAGTGTAGCATCAAGACTATCACAACTCAGAAAGTTGAAATATTTTTTGAATAGACGCACACTTGAGAGTATGTATAACGTTTTCATTCTTCCGTTACTGGAATATGGTGATGTCATCTGGGATAATGCACCAGCATACCGCCTCCGTAAGATAGATGATCTACATTATGATGCAGCACGAATTGTCAGTGGTGTCACTAATGCTAACTTATTACGTGAAGTTGGATGGAATACTCTCGAACAACGCAGATACTGGCATAAATTACGTCTCACTTATCAAATCACGACAAGCCACGCACCATCCCATATCCTAAACAAAATCCCCCCAACAACTGGCGACATAACGGACAACAGTAATGAGTTCAGAAATCCAAACTGGGTCAGACATTTTGTACCAGGCTCTCAGCATACAAATTGTAGTTTCCTTCCATGATTTCGATATGGAATGGCCTATATAAAATAGCCCAACAAACCGCATCAACTGCTACCTTCTCTAATCTTGTAAACCCCCAATCCGGGACACTTAAACCACCAATGTTTTATTCCAGCGGCAAAAAGAAAGCTAACATGCTGTTATGCAGACTCAGAAATAAATGCAGCGATCTGAATGGTGACAAATGTCAAAATCACTAAACATTAAATTTTGTATTTGTGTGTTTCGTCAGAAATATTGTTTTGTGTTCAACATTTATGCATTTATTTTTTTCTTCTGTGCACCACCATCTTTTTCCTGGTGAGAAGAGCTCCACCTAAGTTGATATAACTTGTGCTCCAATCCCCATTCGTTCGTCCTACATTAGTCTGTTATAAACAAATTTGTTTAAAATGTATATATGGGATGCTCAATAAAATATGAAACAACAACCGATTTTTAGCGTTAATCGTAGGTTTTCGGGGTATTGGGATGTTAGAGGGCTTCCGAAAGCTAGAAACATGGTTCCTGAGATTCATATTTAACCTAAACATATCATACATGCAGCGTTCATTTACTACGAGGAGCTGGTAATCAGACCAATTTCGTTGACAATAAAAACATACTTACTAATGTTTTGGAGCACAATAATCACGACGGAAAGCACCCGCACTCATGTTGTGCAATATCATGGTGAATTATGTACGCACGCTAGAAAATGGGACTGCATCAACGTTGCAATTATAATCTCATTCAGAGGTATGCAAAGGTCGTGAAAGTAGAATACCCCCAGGCTATCCATGCATGAGTAAGTATATGAGTGCTGCTCGAACATTGCACACATGCACACGGACAGTCTTGTATAAATTTATGAACCTGCATATACCAAGTTGGTTATTTGCGCGCTGGGAGAGAGGCATAATCTGATTTTTTTGTTCTGAAACACATATGGTCATTTTTTAGGTTGCGCCTGAAGCTTCTGTCGCCATTTAATGTCATGAAAACGTATCTAAGGGAGACAGGTGATTCAGCTGATGGTTGTATGGTCAGTCCAGGTGTGTTTAAATACATGTCTGTGTATATAATCAAATAATACTGCTATATACTGTAAAATGTATAGTAAAGACATATTGTGGACTCATTTCATTTAATAAAACCAATCATTAGCAATGACCTATTAAGATTGTCCAAAAGTCCAAACACGTCGACTGTACCATTTCTGAGAACACAACGGTTGAACTGCACACACATGTAAATGCTTACTACTTTATTGGGGACGCATTGGTGTGCATACATATTACGGCAATTATTGTACCAATAATATTCACCGCTTGTAATTAATTTAGAACAATGACGCTGTGTTATGACTATTTGAATATCATATTTATGAAAATAACTTATTTGGCATGAATAATTGTTATTCCGGAACACCTCAGGGGAGAGTTACACATCACGTTAAGGCTTCACTTAAAATAGTATACGCCGTGCTAAGGGTACGTTCATACACTGGCAAAATTGCACTGCAAACTGCGAAAATGCCATGCCCGATGGTCGTTTTGTTAGCTGGCATTTGTGCCGGCTGCCGACTGGCTCGTGCTCCGTCGTGGATGGCTGACAAAAATAAACGATGATTTGTAATAATTGCGTGCACATCTTTGCCTGTGACCACAAAACGAGGCCACTGACAATAATTGCTAGTGTCCGTGTTGTCCTTGTTTCATTTGAACTCATACTCATACATCATTAATGAGCTTGAACAATTTCTCATTTATTATCAAAATTGCCACGTATCGAATGGAATGACACATTGAGAGGTCCCGATTGTCGCCCATGTCGTGGTTAGAACCCGTACCAACATCGTCTAGTCCAGACTGCGACATATGCGGTAAGAATGTGAGCCCACCCGTAACTTTACAAACTGTGTATTGTTAAAATATTACCAAATTATCCCATTATACTAGTAAGTTAAGGGTATGTTTTTGTCCCATATAAAAATTCTTGGGAGAGATGACAAATTCGTCACTTACATCTGCTGATTTAGCTGTCAAACGATGGTTTAAACCAAGAGGTTTACGTAGACTAGGTTCAAAACGGAAATGACGACTCCGGGCCACGAATCTAGGAAAACATTAGAATGCATGGAACTCCCCTTGAAACTACTTATTATTGGTGTAATGGATTATGAGCAACAAAAGACAATTGAATTATGCCAATTGTTTTGCCAATGATAACTCACTGTGGATCTAAAAAGATATGACCCATGTTTACGATCCAATCAATGCAATTTAAAGAAATGAATATCAAGCATTCTATTGTCTCAGAATAATTATCACTATCAACCTATATTATTTGTAGTTTTATGTGTGCGAAGGCATCTATCATTGTGAGGAAAAACATCGTTGCATGTCTTTCAATTCACTTTCTTTTGCGCTGTTCATGTCGTTATTCACATTATATGCATATGTGTCTTATAGAGATATTTTCGTCCTTATTTACACCTGAAATAACATTTGCCTCACATGTACGTGTATGGTTGTGCACGCATGCTGGCCACTCTATTGTGTAATTCGGCCACAAAGCCCATGGCCATTAGAACAATAATCTGGTTTGTCAACTATATTCACATATATGTGTGGAGACCAGTTAATCTCACTAAAAATGTTAACTCGACCGATGGCCTTCGAAAATGCTCCAGTTGCACTCAGTATTTTCACAGAAGATGGTACCATGGGAAAGTTGACAAATCGCGATTCCTCTATTGTTTGGAAAATACTATTCATGTGGGCACTAAACATGAAAGCGCTGGGTGTGCTACAATTATCTTCGATTGACATGCCGTGATTAAATTTCGCTTGTGCCTTCAAACTATTTCCGCTGATTTCATAGTTTGGTCAACATTCAACGAGATACTCGACGAAATGTACAGGTATGTATCGGGTGAGAAATGTGCGTGGCAGTACCTGAGATGGTCATTATGTTTTTGGCATGCCACAAAGAAGTGTAATGCAATTACTGGGATGGAACAAAATCAATTTATAGAACATTACCTGTAATTGTTAACAATGTGTACACTGATGTAAGATAACACTATGAGTTTGAAAGTTCATTACCGTCAAGCAAACATGTAACACGTAATACAGTCCAGCCTTCCTAAAATAAGAGGTTATCGCATCTTGTCATTGTTTTTTTATAATGCACCAGAGCTTTGAAGATCATTTTCAGTTCATATCGATTTAAGTGTAGACCTCTTTGATTGTTGCCAAACATCCTCTGATGCACTCGATATTTTTGTGTAAACACAGCGAAGTGGATTGCACACTCAATAAATTGCTAATCTGTTTACTAAGAATGAAGTGTTATCGGCACTGTATCTCAACTTGGAGAGGGGGTAATTTCATACATTACAATGGAGCAATAAGGAATGCAGAATGTATAACTGTTTAAGTAATACCAGAGCCTCCAAAGGCCACCCGAAGAGCAATATGAAGTTTGGGATAAATTCGATGAAAACTGATGGCTGCATGACATGCCAACGTATTAGGAGATGCAAAGTCGTTCCAATTAGATAGCTCCCATCTGGAAGTGATCCTGAAAATGTATGTAAATTTCATAACATTTCTCCAATAAATGTGGGCTACATTGCGTAATTATAAGTACAAATAAAGGAATTTCGAGACTCATATAAACCGGAAATTATCTCCCAGACACACACATTCCAGTTTTCATAATTTCGTAAGTGAACATAGCATTTTTGAAATATACATGTATGATGTAATTGGTCCATAACTCCAATATTTTATAAATGTTATACGCTCGTTTGATAAAACAGTCGTATTATGTAATCAGTCCGTCCACTCATACGAGAGTGCACTTGTGATGTGAATTTGGGGAAATCGCGCGTACATGTTTGTGAGGTGATTTTGGACTTGCGAGTTGCAGCTCACAAATCATTACTTTTAAATGCGTTTAAATTGTATTTGTGAGCTACATTATTGTCAGTGACACCACAAGGAAAGAAAGTGCCAATGACACTGAAGCTCTACTATGATATCGACTGTTGTCAGTTGGAGATAATGTTCACATAATTTCTTCCAAACCAAATTCATTCATCATGAACTTGGAGAGAATGTTCACATAATTTATCAAAGAATACTTCCCTAACAATAAAAAAAACCCACTACCACCCTTCATATCTATAATACGATCATCATATAGCATAATACAGAGCGTATCTTTCGTGAATTTTAAGTGGCCCTGAAAAGGTCAGAGTGGCCGACCCAGAAATTTTGGACCGACGAGCCCGACCTTGGGCGGGCCACTCTGGTCCCCCTCGCCCATGGGCCAGAATGGCCGCCCCCGGTTTTTTACTATGTTTACCTGGGGCGGGGACTCTCGCCCACCCCAAATCCTGTCGGCCACTCTGGCCCATGGGCCAGAGTGGCCGACAGGATTTGGGGTGGGCCAGAGTCCCCGCCAATACTACTCATATCAAGATGCAATTTATATGTTATATATTTTTATAGGCACTCTAATTGCAAAATATCTGGGGCCCATGTGATATATCAGTTTCTTATAAAAATCATCGACACACAGACTATCCTATTCCGGGGAGCTTTAATTGTTTAATTATATCTATTTTGAGAGACATTTTATCGGATTTTCACTTTTAATTCAGGTAGTTGCAAAAATTGTAAATGTTATAGCTGATAAAGAGCGTTTGTTGTTTCGTTACATATAGGAGGATAATAATAAAGATTGTCTTATGAGATGTAATTATGCTTACTCTTGGTATGTTATTTTTTATACGGGTGGTGCCTATATGTGTTAAGAATAATAGCGATTGTAATCAGTGTTTAATTGTTATCACGCAGGGGGTGGGTAGGCTTAAGCTTGTTTGAATGTGTTGCAAATCGGTTTAGTATATTCAAGTTGTACACCGGCTATACGCATTTGATGACGTTGAAACAGATTCCTGGTAAAGCATGCGGGGTGTGTCATCTGTTGGCTGAATAAGCTATGATTCAACGTTTTTGAATATTTGTCTCAATATGGTTCATTAAGTGCGTCAAATCATATATGGCACTACAAAACGACTATGGACGTCGGTTATGCGGGGGGGGGCATAACATTGAATTTAAACTAGAAGCAAATTAGTGCGTGTTTGTGTGTACGATTTTACTAGGTTGCTTATATTTTATGACACGTATATTTAATGATTTACGAAATGGTACAGTATTTGCGTTTAAGAAAAAAAAGAAGAAGTTTTATGCATATTATATGGAGATCGAGAAATAAAATATAAATACCCAGTACCGCGGATATGGGGCAACTTTGTTTTTGTTTTTACTAAGTATGCCATTCATTGCAACAATGACACTCATACAATGTTACAGTTATGGGTTGGGGTGGAGTCAACCGTGGGCTTTCAAAAGAGGTGGAATTATTTTTGCGTTTATGCACGTCGGCTTTACACTGGGTAGCAATGCAATTTGTGCAAGAAGTCCGTTAGCGGCCTTAATTTCATATATACGGTCTCTATACTATGGACATTCGAAGGCTGTGGCTACGTGGTGTCTTGAAGACAGCGTATCAACCACTTTAAGTTGCATAAGACAAACAATGGTCAAACGTGTTATATATTTATGGATAGTTCAATGGCTATAAATAATACATTCACTTGTGATTGTTAGTTTTTATTACAGTTTGAGTACATGTATTAGGTCGCCACAAAATTACATTAGATTATATGCGACAAAGAGCGCTAATGATTTCCTTGCCTTTATGAAATCCGAAAACACAACTCTCGATTGATCAGGGTTATCGTGTTTGGGTTTCAGGGCCGGTATTCGCCAACTGAGTTTATTTTATAAATCAGGTAGTTTATTTGATAACGGCTGAATGGCGCTTACGCCACACTCATTCACTGTATCCGGCTATCAACAATTACAATCGTACTTGAACCCCGTTTACCTGCGCGCGATGAATTTATGATGAACATGATTTTAGATATATGTTCATGAAAATGCATTAATCGTTCAAATATTAACATCTGACTTAACTCGGAGTGTGCACATGGTCCCGTCGATATAAACAGGTATGTTCGCGCTGAAATGTCCGAGTTAGTACAACCATGGCAATGGACGGATAAATGAATCGCAATCACCCTGAACCAATTCTGGCGCCACGGCTATAGGCGCCTATATATACGCTATATGTATACATGAGTTTTGTCGATATACCGTCATCCCCATAAGTGCGTTGATCAATATCTTCCCGTTAATTTTAATCTTGACGTGAAGGGTGTGGTTGCGCCGCTACTGATTCCAAGAATGACCCAATTGTAATCTACGAGATTAAGAGCTTCAGTACTAAACTGTTAGAGCTAGTGTTGCGACAAACAGCTCCCGTTGCCACAAAACATGATCCGAAGATCGGGGGGATTATATATATATACGGAAAAACCAAAATACAGCAATGATAATTGATTGCGGTAATATCTGGCTATTTGTTTTCCCCGTATTGAAACTTTATAATTTCATATTTTAGTGAATTAAATTGATATCACTATGATCATTCCAACTGTGTCATCATTGTTCGTAAGGTCGTGGTTCGTGGTTTAGACATTCAAATTTTAAACTTTTCATAAGGTTAAAACACACATGAGCTAGCCACCATAAAAACATCATACACCCATTTCATAAGAGAAAATAATTGCTAAATATCCCTTCAAAACAAGTTTCATCTCTTTTATTGATTGGAAAGGGGATGTCAAACGTAACCTGTATTAAAGACACGCAATTTACTGGAAATGTCATCTGTACCCCATTGGATGGAATTGTCTAAACTAGCTAGTGCAAACTTCTTAAATTAACTGTTGGATATTTACAGTCTGGCACACCAAACAGACTTAATAGCGCTTCAGACCAAAACTGTGACCGAATGTAGGAACCTGTTTGACTTTCGGTTAAAAAAAAACAACAGATTTCACAATAAAATAATCCCAAGTAGGGGAAGGGGTTTATTGTGAAGGGGCCTATTGAGCCAATACGCATTTATATGTTGTATAGCCCTGGCATATAAATAGTATATACGTGATATATATGTGTCGTCGCTCGTTGTATAAGTCTCCCATACATATATAACACCTCGGTTTTCTAACTTGACGAACAAGTAAACACTCTATGGAAACGTGTTTAGTGCATTTACATAGAATATAGTTTAGTCCGTTACATAAATGCCTTAAAGGGCGCGACATATACCTCGCGATAATGCGTCTTAGCTGTAGGGCAAAAGTCCACAACCAATCATTTCGAGACATGGCCGTATAATTGGTATCTGATTTGGTTATAGTTATGTTTGCTACCTGATTTGGTAATAGTTATGTTTGCTACCTGATTTGATAATGACGCAGAGTGGTGTTGTGAGTGACAGGCAGTCGTTTGTGTGTTTACCATGCGTATTGATGTTCATTATATGTTTAACCGTTTCACCACAGGGCGACGACTCTGTAACGTTGTGTATGATACAGAGTGGTGTTGTGAATGGTGTGTTTACCATGTTTATTGATGTACATTATATGGTTAACCGTTTCACCACAGGGCGACGACTCTGTAACGTTGTGTATAATACCAAATCATGTCCCCTAATAGATGCGTATTGGTACAAAAAAGCCCATTTCACAATAAACCCCTTCCCCTACGTGGGGGCCTTTTTTGTACCAATTCGTATCTATGCGTTCTGTATCACAGGCATAGAATACGTGATATTTATGTGTCGTCTCTGAAAATGAGTCCCGAACATATACAACACCTCGGTTTTCTAACTTGACGAACAAGTAAACACAGTATAGAAACGTATTTAGTGTATTCACATAGAACAGATTTAGTCCGTTACGTAAATGCCTCAAAAAGCGCGACATATATTCGTGATAATGCGTTTTAGCTGTAGGGAAAAAATGCAGAACCATTCATTTCGAGTCATGGCCGTATAATTGGTATCTAAATCATAACAATATGAACTACATGTACCATACAAGTAAGAGTGCCAAGTTTAGTTGAATTCATCAAAGTGGAACAAAGACAATATATGCAGTTCAGCAGGCACATGTTATTCGACATAATGCAAATTCAAATTGTTTTCTCACCATGTACAAACGTTTCTGTTATCGCCTTTTTGTCATCTTATAACAATGTATTGTCAATTTTGTACGGTAGAGGGACTACCCAAGTTGAAATAACTTGTGCCCCGATCCATTTTGTATATTTATATACGAATAAAATATGTTTAAAGTTCAGCAGGCAGCTATAGACATAGAAGTTTATCCCAAATGTTATGTGCGTTGCAGATCACACTGCCACCATACAGGCTACAACTGGCTTGATTTGCTTCAATTTCATCAGTATCACATCATAACCACGAATCATAACCACCGTGCATATAGACCTAAATTAATGTCAAGGACACATTCAAGAAACCACGTGTATTATACTAGTACGACTAGTAGTTTATATTACGATCAAAACACCTCCATTTAAAACTCAAACTGTTAAACTTCCTGGTTTGTAATTTATTAAAGGTACGTGCCAGAAGAAGTAAAAGTATTTTACCGTAGAACACACCATTAATTGGCTCATATCTTTTGCTTCAAAATCATTAGTACACATGCGCGCCAACGTACGCACTCTATAGTATAGGGGCATTATAAGCTATAGTATACACATACATTTAGATGCACCATTGTTGATACTATATGTATTCAGCTAGTAATAGTGTGGTCGTGGTACGCAAAAACAGGGGTTGACCCAGAAGAAATTGGTAAAGAAGCGATCTCGGTGTCATTCAACGCGGGAGAATCTCTGTACAACATATCCAAAATCCGCTAAAATCCGCTTTGGGCAAAACCCAGGATCCAAGATGGCGTCCAACATGGCCGCCTTTAGTCAAAAGAGATTCTGACTGAGATTAATTCGACATAATGAGAACAAATGTTGCCATATTTATACAAATGTAAACATTTTTGCGAAGGTAAAGTATTATGCCACATATCTATAGAAAAAATGGAACCCCTCGTCCCAGATGGCTGCCAAAATGGCGGCCTAAACTCGAAAATTTGAAGTTTTTGCCTAATATCTTAAAGATCAATTCCTGTTGTTTGATAATGGATCAGACTGGCGACATTGATTAGTCATATTCATATTAATTCAGCATTGGAGCAATGAAAGATACCATAAATGGGGTCCCAGATTCATCTACACCCTCAAAAATTCGATTTTACAAAACGCGGTATAAAATTCCACAAAAATCGCCATTGGGATTCCAGTCATATATCAACATGAAATGAACAGAACTGTACAATATAAGTTGGGCATACCATTATCTATAAATACTCCAATTCAATGAAACCCAAATTGGCGCCTTGTCTTAAAATGGCTGCCAAAATGGCGGTAAAAATATGGAAAATGGCAGATATTTAGAATGGTCGTCAGAGGGTTAGACCCAAAGGAATTGGTAAAGAAGCGGTTTTGTTGTCATTCGACGCGGGAGAATCTCCTGTATAACATATCCAAAATCCGCTAAAATCTGCTTTGGGGAAAATACAGAATTCAAGATGGCGTCCAACATGGTCGCCAATAATAATGAAAATGGCAAATATGTAGTTATTCACGAAAACCCACTCGACAAAACGCCAATTCGGCACCAATACACATCATTGATTGAAATCAATGTTTGTTGTGGGTATGAGCAGCCAATCACGATTCAAAATGCTAAGATGGCTACCAAAATGGCCACCGAAAATTGTCGAAATTTAAGTTCTGCTCAGAGGAAAGCCGAAACAACACTTCGGTTGTGCTAACGATGACAGACCTATTAAACATATTGCCAATAATCTACAACCACAATCAGTTCAGCCCATAATGTTCCAACTAGGCAGTATCTACTGCAGGATCCAACACGATGTCCACTTATTACGAGGGACTATCTGGAAATTAATTAAAAAGAAATTAAATTGCTACGAATCTGGATTATTTGAAAACACAGTGTCAATATTTCTACTTATAACGACTATTCGGAACATCAAATATATGGGCATCGGCGGTCTAGTCCGGGAGCATCAGGCTTTAGTGGGTTTTCCAGTGATGGCGAAAGTGAAAAGGACAGGAGGGAAAAGCGAATAATCTGGGGTTTACTTAATTGGTGGGAAAGTTGGTTATCGGAGCTGGTGAGTTTCAAAGTAAAATTGTTTTCTTCGATATCAAGAGGAAAAATGAAAATTCGCACGTACATTGTATACCCTTCACACTCCATGTGACAATTCCGTGTCATGCGATTGTGGGTATATACATGTGGATAGAAACATTCTAGTAAATATATAGACGCACCGATATCTTCTACACATTTAGTGAATTTCATCAATGATATGTAGACACAATGTGCGCCACGGCTGGGTCTGATCCGTAGGCGTAAAGGTGTCAACCATTTAGCTTGATGAACTGGTATTTCAAGGTTGTCATTGGATAGAAATGCCACATGAACATGGTGATTAAAATCATGTTTGTCTAAGAAATGTGAACAATGAACATGTTATTTTCCGGATGCTAGACAATCAAACTGCCACATAAGGCGTTGATCCATGCTCATCAGAGCACGAAATATGTGCAAATTAATGACACGAAAACTATTTCATGCGGACGACGTACTCTAGACCTACATCCAACGTCATTTCCTATTAACTTTTATTGTTTGTACGGACGGTTTCGAGGTTTGAAAATCCCGCTTGTCCAAGAAAACCTCCACATACTTACGGAGTCGATGTGTAAACAATGTATGGGGATAGTTTCTTCATACATATATGTATTTGGCACACGTATTTTCTAGAACATAAGAGATCACCATTTACCGGAGAGTTGATAGCTGGGAAGAGATCAGGGTAAAACTACTTTTCTTACATGTCGAAATGGGGAATCCATGGGCTACATTTAGTTCCAACTTGAAACTTGAAAATGATGGCCGAGCCCGAATAGTTAATATTTCGTCGCATCAGCGCTATAATGTAACCCACATTTTCAACTTTCCGAGAAAATGAAGGTTGAAGTTTTTAGACAACATTTCTCCTAATGTTGACAAAGCATGACGTATTGTTGTATTTATCCCAATGAAACTGACATTAGCTGTTCATTGACCCACATATTGTTTTCTGTTTACTTCCTCGTTTTCTTTAAAAAAGCAATAGCTTGTTTGGAGATATGACATTTTGCGTATGCCAGCGACGATTCGTTTCCGTGCTATAATGAAGTTGTGCTAATAAATGCAGATTAAGCTAAATATGGTGGCAATCGCATGTGTCTATGAACTAAAAAGTGCCTATTCTACACTATGAAAATTCACCCATGTGCATCATCATACAGAAATGTATGGAACAATCACAAAATTTAAATCACCAAATAATCACATGACTAACATGGAGATACTACAATATAGCACACATTTTAGAATTCACAAACACAAAACAGAAGTCACGTGGACAACCTGAAGCGTCCGATTGGCTGCTGTTGGACATACGACCTCATAGCACGAATAATTGTAAAGATCGCTGGAGATACGACATTTGCTTCACTGGTTTGTGCGAATATTTGTCATCCAATGCAAAGACAGTTTGGCCCATCGGATTGGATTTTTTTCTCACGATTCGAATGGTATCAAATACTCATTTCCCGCCATAATGGAGTTACGACATTATAGCACTGATGCGTCGAGATTTTGTCAACCCGCGGGAAGCCACCAAAAGATTGAAAATAAATAGTTTACATGTATATTAACCAACTATCAACTGCATCCACCACTCACAACTTCCATTATATGATAAGCTGGGCAGAGTCTACCATTTTCGTTTTGGAAGCCATATTAGATCAAATTTATTGTTTCTTTTGGTCTATTTGAGATGGAATGTTCACAAATAAAATTATTTTGTAGACAAGGTCTGCTCATCCCTAAATATCAAATGTGACCAGAACCCCAAAGTCGATTTTGGTTAAATTTCATACCGCATTCGTTATAACTTATTAGTGAAGGACCGGAGTAAACTATGATCTAATCGATTAGACATGTCATTGCTGGAATGATCAGTTGACACGGTCATTGAAAGAATATACCCACTGTTTCCCAGTTCAGAGAGCAACAAGTGATAAACAGAAGTGATAGAAAATAGTATTTTTCACATCGGGTGGCCATTTTTGGTACTGATTTTTAAGTTTTTACATAGAGCTAGCATAATGGCATCATAAAGAGGTATACATTCATATTTATTTAGTCAATTTTATTCATCAACCACTACTTATAATGGATTGAATGACACTGTGATCAATATCCGCCATTTTCCATATTTTGACTGCCATTTTGGCAGCCATTTTGAGACAAAGCGCCAATTATGGTTTCATTGAATTGGAGTATTCATAGATATTGGTATGCCCAACTTACATTGTACAGTTCTGTCCAATTTCTTGTTGATATATGACTGTAATCACAATGGCGATTTTTGTGGAATTTTATACCGCGTTCTGTAAAATCGATTTTTTGAGGGTGTAGATGAGTCTGGGACCCCATTTATGGTATCTTTCATTGCTCCAATGCTGAATTAACATGAATAAGCCTAATCAAAGTCGCCAGTCTGAACCATTATCAAACTACAGGAATTGATCTTTAAAATATTAGGCAAAAACTTCAAATTTTCGAGTTTAGGCCGCCATTTTGGCGGCCATCTGGGACGAGGGGTTCCATTTTTGCCATAAACAGGTGGCACAATATTTTACCTTTGCAAAAATGTATACATTTGTATACATATGACGACATTTGTTCTCACTATAATCGAATTAATCTCAGTCAGAGTATCTTTTGACTAATGGCAGCCATGTTGGACGCCATCTTGGATCATGAATTTTGCCCAAAGCGGATTTTGGCGGATTTTGGATATGTTATACACGAGATTCTCCCGCGTCGAATGACACCAAAACCGCTTCTTTACCAATTTCTTCTGGGTCTAACCCTCCGACGACCACACTATAATGTCTATTGATTATATAGAGAAATTCCATTTTGATAAAACACGAACGATAAAGCTATGCAATATAGGAGACAGGTATCTATGTAGCAATGAAGCAACAAACCATAAACGCTCTTTATTATGGTACGGTACCTTTTTGAGCCGGCAATACCTAATAACACTGAAAACTGTATCAAACAAACAAAGCTCCCAAAAGAACAAGTTTGATCTCAGTTTATGGTATATAAAACGTACAAGTAGTGGTTGTGTTGTGTCAATCATGATGACACACCTTTCAGAAACCACACTGAAATAATTTGAAAGTCTACACCTGACACTCGTTATTACAGGCCACAAACTGGATCATTGTGTAAATTGCATTAATTCGCATGCTTACCAATGTAAATATATAGACATCTGAAATCCAAACACGATAACCCCTGATCAGTCGAGAATTGTGTTTTCGGATTGTACAAAGGCAAGGAAATCATTAGCGCTCTTTATCGCATATAACCTAATGTAATTTTGTGGCCACCTTATAGTCAAACCGTAATAAAAACTAACAATCACAAGTGAATTTATCATTTATAGCCATTGGACTCTCCATAAATATATACGTTTGACACCTTTTATGGCTTATGCAACTTAAAGTGGTTGATACGCTGTCTTCAAGACATCACGTAGCCACAGCCTTCGAAAGTCCACAGTAGAAACAGTATGAAGGCCGCTAACGGACTTCTGGCACAAATTACATTGCTACCCAGTGTAAAGCCGACGTACATAAACGCAAAATAATTCCACCTCTTTTGAAAGCCCACGGTTGACTCCACCCCAACCCATAACTGTAACATTGTATGAGTTCCATTGTTGCAATCCATGGCAGACTTAGTATAGTTTGGAGACGGTGCATCTTAATAATAACAAAGTTGCGCCATATTCGCGGTAACAGGTATCTATATTTCATTTCTCGATCTCCATATAATATGCATTTTTTTGTTAGACGCAAATACTGTACCGTTTCGTAAATCATTAAATATAAGTGTCATAAAATATAAGCAACCTAGTAACATCGCACACAAACACGCACAAATTTGCTTCTAGTTTAAATTTAATGTTATGCCCACACCCCCCCCCCCCCCGCATAACCGACGTCCACAGTCGTATAGTAGTGCCATATATGATTTGACGCACTTAATGAACCATATTGAGACAAATATACCTTGCATTCAGAATGCAGGTACCATTATTAGGGATTTTTTGTTTCATTCCGAGACACAAACGTGATAAACTGTAACCATTTATTGAAGTGGTATGACAAAAACCAAAATGGGACACCGGCAAATTATCAATGTTTTAAAGTAAAGCATGCACATTGATAGCGTATTATATACAGTGTGTAATTTCTCAGCTAATGTATCTTTCGTCCAATTAATAGTGTCTGTAATTAGTGTTTATTAAGTTACAAGTACATGTAACTCTAATCATCCAATGTCACTGAGTGTGAGTGACAATGTCAAGTCATTCAGCTGTTCAGAACTTCAGTTCACTGACAAAGACTAATTTCTCTCATCACATTTAATAGTATTAAAAATAAAACTACTTAGTATGCACAATATTGTATATTTATTTATTTTACATTGTTTTATAGATATACGTTTTTGGTATGGTACTATTACATTGTTTACAAATTACAGGTACCGGTACATGACAATACCTGCATTCTTAAAGTTTAAAACATTGTCGGTACAAGTTTGCCAAATTACAATGTAATCCTGTGTGTGTGAATTAATGTTTATTATTATATACATGTACATACCCATTAACTAACAATTCTTTGTGTTCTCATGTTTATTGCAGGTAAAGACTGCAAAGCAAACACAAGTACATGTAAAGCAAAGGGTAAATCATCTTCCAGGGGATCACAGTGTTGTGTCTATGGTTGCATGAACTATATATACCGGAAGGATGGCACTAACTCGGGAATTCATTTATTCAAAGTACCCAAAGATGTGCTGAGCAGTAAGAAGAAATGTGATAGATGGTGTCAGTTAATCAAGCGACAGGATGGTCGAGATGGGTTCTCACTAAATAAATCAACAAACATTTGCCACAAACACTTCAAACCAGAATTTATTCATATTTCCATGGTGGCGAAAAAGTGGACTTTGTTGACAGGTGCCGAACCAGTTATTTTCAACACAGATGACAATCAACAAAAGAGAAAGTCACCACGGAAACGATTGGCCTTTGCATCTACACCTACTAGTGTTACAAAATTTCCAACCGTCACAGAAGAATTTCAGGTTTGTTAAATAATGATATTTACACATAAGACCAAAATTAAGTATGGCACTTCAAAACTGAATGTGCATGTGGCTGCAGCTTCATAGTATAAAGTGCTTTGTAAACATATCATTAATAACTTATTATACAATTGGAATGTGTGAGTGATTGTAAGGTATGTATGTTACACACATACAGTAATGCCCTAATTAATCGACCTCTTTAAAACCAAAGCAGAATTATGGGTAACTTTTCAAGATTTAGTCAGAAATATGGCTTGTTGCCATTCATCAGAGAGCTTTCCGATGAATGGCAACAAGCTATATTTCCGACTAAATCCTGAAAAGTTACCCATAATTCTGCTTTGGTAAAGAGGTCGATTACTTAGGGCATTACTGTACATACTGCAGTTAATTATCAAATGCAACAAGTCTTGAGAATTAAGATGAACATGAAACATTCTTATGGTCAGGTACATATCAATAATGTTGATTGATTATATGTATTACTAGCTGGGCACCCGGCATTGCTCGGCTACAGGAGATTAGAAAGAACATAAAAAGCTCACTGTTCCTGATGGTGTATGGATAAAGAGCGTTTATATTCTGGTATTACAATGAATAAATGAAGTAAATCATACCATTCAAGACATCTGAGGTCAATGTGTCCTATTTTATAACACGCCCCATGAAAAATCAACCAGCTGTACCATCTTTAAATTCATAGGCTTCAAGTTTAGTCGCCAAGACATATTTATATATTACATTAATTATAATTAATTATTCAATATCATTACAGGTCATTGAATCAGGCATGGCGACACAAACTGACATGCACTCCATGGTAGATGCTTCAACTCAGACAGACAATCACATGGACAGCCCAGCAATAAACAACAATGATCATAGTTATTATTACGATATCAGCTCTATTATGTGTACCAACAGTATACATCATCTAAAAGAAGTTGTTACCCAGATGAGTAAACATATATCTGCCATGGAAAGTAAAATTAAAACTGCATCTAATTTCATCGAAGAACTCATTGACACAATTGAAACATATGAAGCCAATCGATTCTGTTTAGAAAATATCAAGGCTGATGATAATGCGATGCTTTTTTATTCAGGATTTATGAACTACCAAACATTTGATGCAACTTTCAAATATCTTGAGCCAAATGCCCGTAATATGTTGTATTGGCGTGGACAGAGTGATACAGATACTGCAGATGCTAAATTGTATCAAATGTTTGGTGGAAAACCTGGCAAAAAAAGGAAACTGACACTACGTGATGAATTCTTTATGGTGCTGGTGAGGTTGAAAGTTGGGCTTTTTGTTCGTGATATTTCATCGCGTTTTGAAATATCTGAAAGTCAGTTTTCAAAAATATTTACGACATGGATAAATTTTCTGTATTGTGAACTCCCTCCATTGTTTCCATTTCCACCACAGGACAGAATAAGACGTCTAATGCCATCATCATTCCATCAATACCCAACAACAAGGATCATTCTTGATTGCACAGAAGTATTCATTGAAATACCATCTTCAATGCTCACACAATCAGAAACATGGTCTAATTATAAACACCACAATACGTTTAAAGTACTAGTTGGTGTGACTCCCAATGGTACTGTTTCATTTGTTTCTAGACTGTGGGGAGGTAGAGTGTCTGATAAGGAGACAGTTAAAGAAAGTAGTGTTCTTAACATGTTGGAGCCTGGTGATAATGTAATGGCGGATCGCGGGTTTGAGATTTCTGATATATTACCAGATGGCGTAACACTCAACATCCCACCATTCAAACATAAAAATCAGTTGTCATCACAAGAGGTTGAAGATACAATGAACATTGCCAGTGTCAGAATACACGTTGAAAGGGCAATCGGCAGAATAAAAAATTATCACATTCTGGATGGAGTAATACCACTCAGCCTAAGTCACATTGCTGATCAGATGTTCACAGTCATATCTTACTTAACATGTTTCCTGCCACCATTGGTTCCAGAGTGATATTAATTGTATTATTTTAGTCATTCAATATACAGTGTACATGTAACAATCAAGCCTGAAAATATTGTGTCTGCCATTTGCAGTCTGAGGTCCCCAGTGGGTGACTTTAGTGATGCTATCCCGCAGTGAGCTAGCATCACCAAATTCACCCTCTGGGGACCTCATTCTGCTTAGCCTTAGGCCTAATCTTCTGGGAAGTATCTATTGTCTCAAATTAACATTGTTTTTAGTTACATTTTCCCTGTCTGTGAAGTTTCTATATCCCCTAATTTGCCAAAGATAATATGAATAATCGAGGTGACTAATGGGGGGGGGGGGGGTGAACACCAACTTTAACGAGGAACTTCAATCTGATCCTGGGTCTCCCATAGCAGTTGAGGCCGAAGTGGAATGAGGTTATCAGAGGATGAATTTGGTGATGCTAGCCTACCATGCATGATAGCATCACTAAATTCACACTCTGGGGACCTCATTCTGCAAATGACAGACACTATCTGCAGGCTTGGTAACAATCCATTGTTATGTCAAAAAGATACCAAACGTTTTTTAATGTCAATTGCAGCTAAAAACAACACATATGATGTTGAGCATTAAATAAATCCTGATCTTTCACAACATTGTTATGGTTTTTATATACATACATGTATAAACTGAAATTTTAATTGATCAGAACCGTATTTTTCACATTTTCAATGATTCAACCTGATGATTGGGGCGACTTGGAAAGAGGATTCATCTGTAGGCCAAACCACTTTTCAATTTTTTCCATTCATCAGGTTGAATTATTGAAAGTCCTCTTTCAACCCTGCGAGTGAGAAGTTCTGGAACAAAAACATACTTATAGAATAAATCTAATTTGGGCAATATTTGTGTATTCCACAAACATTCATCAAACATTATTCTTTCCACAAAAATATCCTGCCCAGGTCCGAACCATACAACAAAATCTGTCCACTTCAATTCGGCGACAAACATTTGTCCTTGGACCTGGAAAAAATATTGATGATTCCTGGCTAGTGTGTAATGTCCATCACCATCTTTCTTTATATAGAAACCTCTCTCAGAACAAGCTTGTTCAATTGTAAGTCCATGCTTACTTAAGGGGCACTTAACTTCCAAACCACCATTTGTTATATCAGTTGTTGGGTCGACAACCATGGCATCCAAACTGGCCCCATAGCCTGGTCGCTTCGAGGACAAAATAATTCCTGGTCTGTGCACTAACACTTGACAATTATGTGAGCATTTATACAATGTGTATGCCTCAATTGCAGACTGTTCAAATTGTTTTCCATAATTAATGGCAGTAGAATGGGCTTTTCCATACAACATCAGTTTTATCACACTGTCTGGGAGCCTCGTTCCAAGAATTCTTCCAAAATTGGAAGCAGTCATTTTATATTGGTGAAGTTTTTTCCAAAATGCACACTCGCTCTGTTCTCTTGTAGATTTTTCTACATAAGAAATTGATTCAGCAGAAATATGTTCATTTGCGAATATCGGTTCCACATATTTCTCAAAGAACTCTTTGTTGATTATTTCTGTGTCTAAAATCTCAATATTTTTTTCAATCAAACTTGCATCACACTTGCTTGTAACATTATTCACTTGGTTGATGGATTTATTAAGTGTGCTGTCAAGTTGAATGAATGTTTCCCGACTATACAGCGATGTTGAACACACATTAACATTCATATAAATGTTTTCATCAACATTGCTAACAAAAGCATTTTCTGCATTCGTTGAATCAGTTGCCTCTAGAGGGGGGTTGTGGTAAATGAAAAATCCAGAATTTGGACAGGATGCCTCCAGATTGCTGTATAGTGTCCTTAGTCTGATTGGATCAACTGATCTATTTTGAGGTGCCCGTGGATCATACGTACTACGAGTGGCTTTTCTCTCAGCCGACACCTTCCCAAATGAATGTTTCTTAATGTCGAGTTCACTCACTGGCTTAGGTGTGATCTTTAGATTTCTTGGCACAATCCATTTATTCAGAACTGAAGTACACGAAAGGGTTACCTTGTCCTTCTCATTGTGCAGACCTTTGGCATTGAAATCATGGATGGCGAATAGTAATCCCCCGATATGGTTACATTTTGCAGCTCCTTTAACACCAAGGCTGGAAAATAATAGTAATTGTCTTTATTGCCATGATATAAATTATAATACTAATATCATTTAGAATTTGGAGAAAATCAGTCATTGATTAGCAAATTATATTATTTACACTCTCACAAATATATAATATCTTTTGAAAGGTGTTAACACAATTCATCGCTATTTCTACAATCACAGACCTTTATGGCTATAGTAAGAATAATATTACATTTTAATTTAACAATATATAAAGTAAAACATCTGTATGCAAGTGCATGTACAACTTTAGTACACTTTCATTACATGTACCGGTACATGTGTGCACACTAAATCTTAAATTATGTCCAGGTATATTATCATGCATGTATATACATATATACATGTATGTATGTATACATACATATATATCATATCTCCAAAGCAATACTTTATATTATTCTAATTCATTCTTACCCTGCTGGACATTCACATGCAGCATATTTGACATCAGCAACTTCATCAAACACAGCTATAACTCTGTATCGTTCTGTCTTCATCGATGCCTTTACTTTTGCTTTAATCCAAGTGTGATTAAATCCCTTGGCTATTTCATAGCCTGTAACGAATCCTTCTGCAAAGAACTGATACGCCTTCATTTTTTTGTAACAAACACCTTTCATGTCTGTCTCGCCATATTTTTGTGTCCTCGTTACCAGATACGTAAACAATTGGTAAAAGTTCAGTGGAGGGAACTGACGCAAATCTTTGCCCCAAACACGATCATTGGCAGTGCCACAAAGTTTTAGAAACGTGATTTCGCTCAATGAATTCAATTCATTGAATATGGAGCACGAAGCCGATGCCGATATCGATACATTGTTTGATTCGCTCGAATTCTGGGAATGCGAATTATTTTCCGCTAACATGAACGCATGACATCTGGCAACCAAAATAGATTTATTGCCAGTATATTGCTGATTACGTGCACGTAATATATCCTTCAGCTGAGAAGATTTTAGCTTCCATAATTCATCTAAATTATAGTCGCAGTGGACGTCAACATTGTTTATTTTGTCGCTCATGATTTTAGTATGGAATTCTTGGAATATGTCTACACACAGAGCCTCGCTTTCGCTCTGTTAAACAGGGGACGCAATTGCTTAACTCGATTGTGAAACTGGCCTATTCAAAACATTGAATCATAACTTATTCAGACAACAGATGACACACCCCACATTTTGTACCAGGAATCGGTTTCAACATCATCAACTGCGTATAGTCGGTGTACAACTTGAATAACCCAACCGATTTGCCACACATTCAAACAAGCTTAAATTATAAACCTACCCCTCCCCCCCTGCGGGATAAGAATTAAACACACATTACACAATCGCTATTATTCGTAACACATATATGCACCACCCGCGTAAAAAATAACACGCCAAGAGTAAGCATAATTACATCTCATAAAACGCTCTTTATTATTATCCTCATATATGCAACGAAACAACAGACGCCCTTTATCATCTATAATATTTTCAATTTTTGCAACTGCCTGAACTAAACGTCAAAATACGATAAAATGTCTCTCAAAATAGATATAATTAAATAATTAAAGCTCCCCGGAATAGGATAGTCTGTGTGTCGATGATTTTATAAGAAACTGATATATAACATGGGCCCCCGATATTTTGCAATTAGAATGCCTATAAAAAGATAGAACATATAAAATTGCATCTTGATATGCACATGATATAACATTAAATAGCTGGTAAATTGCTGGCGATCCATGTTAACCCTTTACCCAACAAACCGGCCAAAACCGGCCAAATAAAGCTTCAACAGCCTAAAATATCTTCGGTCTGTCTCAATAGAACCATACAAATATGGATATCATTGGAACCGGCTCATTGACCACATTGTGATAGTTACAGTTATGCCCTGTGCCAATGCATTCTCTTATATATGCGAGTCGACCATAGGTCGCCTCGCATATATAAGAGAATGCATTGGCCTAAACAAAAATCTTTTTTAAACACTTTTTACCATTTTTTCTTACATTCTTTAACAATTTTATAATTTTTAATGTGTTAAGCCAATGCATTCTCTTATATATGCGAGGCGACCTATGGTCGACTCGCATATATAAGAGAATGCATTGGCACAGGGCCGTTCTGTTGGGTAAAGGGTTAACGCATGTCTAATTAAGACGAATTAAGGGTTCCAGACCTCCAGTTACAACAACACCATTAAACATCTACATGTAATTTCACGTCGTTTTGTGCTTTGATACGTTGAGAAAATGTGAAAAACCAAAAATGCCACGAAACCTCTGGTTATGTATATAACACAGAATATCGTGTTGTTATTAAGCAATTAAGAGAATAATTTATGTTTTCCATAAAAGAAAATCAAAACTATATAAAATAAATGCAAGGACAATTCAATATCAAACAAACTATTGTCTTGCTTGTAGCATTTATTGTTCCAAACATGTCATTTTATACACTTGAACCTTAAAAGAAAGTAAAATAGGTTTAGTAAAAAACTATCCCGGAACACTGAATGCTTCTTTAAACTCCTCGATACAAATTTCTCATATCATGAAAGTCTATATTTGGCAATAGCACTCTACAACGGTTATACAAGCACAACCAATAGGCCTACACGCGCACGTCAATAAGTACTGGACATTATTCGATCGTTCGATGTACCACACATAGCGTATTCTACCCAAGCACGGTGTATATATCGCAGTATAGGGATATAATCTACTTTATTCCCGAATATTTTGTTGGTAAATTACCAGATATGGCGGTGACAAATGCGTGCCACTTAAAACACAGAACTCGCGGGTTTGACTATTTGGAGTAACAGGAACGGAACGAGGAACATCTTCCGAGTAACAGAATGACTATTTGGCGTAACAGGAATGAGGAACATATATATAAGCTCATATTTCTCGCGTTTTACTGTATGAGACAATACATATCATACATCATTCGAAAGCATCGCCTCTCCACTTCACGATTAGTGCAACATTTAAACACTAATTTTGCGAACAAAGCGTATAATTGGCCAGGAACATCGAGCGGTAAATCGGAAATTAGAAAACACGTAATTTTTTCCGAGTAACAGGGATGAGGAACAGAGATATAAACTTAATTTTCTCGAATTTTAAGGTATGAAACAATACATGTTATACATCATTCGAAAGCATAACGTCTCCCCTTCTTTCATATTGAAACATTTAAACTCTATTTTTGAGAACTAAGCGTATAATTGGCCAGCAACGTCGAACGGTGAATCGGAAATTAGCAAAACAAAACGAAAACATTTCCGGGTAACAGGAATGATGAACAGATATATAAGCTCAATTTTCTCGCATTTTACGCAATGAAACTATACATGTTATACATCATTGGAATGAATAACCTCTCCCCTTAATTAATATTGCAACATTTAAGTGCTATGTTGAGAACTAAGCGTATAATTGGCCAGAAACGTCGAGCGGTGAATAGGAAATTAGCACACCGAAGAACGTAACATATTCTTCGTAGAAAGCCGCATATTTCTCGCGATTACTCAATGTCACTGCCAAATATTTACAGAAATGGGGAGAGTATCATTCACTGTACCCATTTCTGGCACATAGGATTATTTTTGTTCAACAAATATCTGAAAAAGTTTGAAAAATGATTGATATATGTTTTGGGCGAATGTAGCTTCCCCGGACAAATATCTATATATAGGATATATGGTTCAGCCAATCAGAAAACTCATTGGCCAGTAGTCGGAGTTATCTCAAACCAGGTACACGATCAGCTGTGGGTACGGATTGACTATTTGGAGTAGCAGGAACGGAACGAGGAACATGAACAACTTCCGAGTAAAATAAATGACTATTTGGAGTAAGAGGAATGCGGAAGAGAGATATATACTTAATTTTCTCGCGTTTTACGGAATGAAACAATACATAGTATACATCATTCGAAAGCGTAGCCTCTCCCCTTCATGAACATTGTAACATTTAAACACTACTTTTGAGAACTAAACGTATAATTTGCAAGGAACGTCGGGCGGTGAATAGCAAATTAGAACGCAACGAGGAACCAAATATGTTATATTGCGTAACCATTTCAATACTAAAGTCTAAATATTCATTACTAAATGTTCAGATAATAAGTTCAACAAACCACCATACTCATTACTAAATGTTCAGATAATAAGTTCAACAAACCACCATACTCATTACTAAATGTTCAGATTATAAGTTCAACAAGCGATCATACATGCAGATCAATGGGGAAAGCTTGGTTGTTCGTCGACTTTTATTTCGTTGAAATCGACATGATGACAACTTATGAATGAAATGAACATTATGGAATGGATACGCTTCTCCGTCTAGTATCCCCAAATGACCAAATTCGCGTGAACATGAACATACACTCATAAAGACGTTCTATAAAAATGGAGATCGATATGATCCGAATAATTATCGCCCGATTGCTCTGACAAATAACCTAGGTAAACTTTTCAACACAAAAATTAACACCAGGATAAATAACCACCTCGAGGAGAATTATCTGATCAGTGACAATCCGTTTGGTTTTCGGAAGAATCGTAGTACAATTGTTCATTGATTTTAAAAAAGCGTTCGACCCAGTCGACAGATCGTTAATGTTACATAAAATACGTGATTATGGAATTTCTGGTAAAATAAATCAGTGAATACGTTCCACGTATCAAGCAAGCTACATAAGAGTGGAAACAGAGGCAGGCGTTGGACCACATCTTCTATCAACTATTGGAGTAAGACAAGGCTGTTCAATTTCACCAACGCTGTTTAAAATGTATATCGATGACCTAAGATATTCATGTGACTCGACGTGCGATCCCGTTATTCTAAATAATCGGCCGACCAGTCATCTTTTATTCGCAGATGACCTTGTAATAATATCGGAAACGGAACTCGGTTTACAGAAATGCTTGAATAACTTGGAAAATTGTGCAACCGATAATAGTCTCACTGTTAATGTAAATAAAACAAAATGCATGGTTTTCAGATCTCGCAAGTCAAAATATGAACCGAAATTCATGTTTCGATCGAAGCCACTGGAAATGGTTGGGGATTATATGTATTTGGGTCTAAATTTCAGTGCAACTGGCAAAACGTTAAAATCGCAGGAGCATTTGAGCGCAAAGGCATTAAAATCAATGTTTTTCCTAACACAATCTATTCCATCAAGACTTCAGCTAGCGATCCATACAAAATGCAAGTTGTTTGACAAACTAATAAAACCAGTAATGTTGTATGGTTATGAAGTACATGTATGACTGGGAGATATGCCGAATCTGCATACTGATTCTTTACCTTGCGAGCAGGTTCAATTGAATTTTTGCAAAAATGTACTTTGTATTAATAGAAAAGCCTCGAACCATGCTTCTCGTGCAGAATTGGGTAAATTCCCCGTATTTCGTGACGCGGTTTTAAAGAGTTTCAGATATAGGAGTACAATTTCTAAATCAAGGAGTCATACATTAGTTTATGCGGCCTACGTTGAATCAAATAATTATCCACGGCATCGTGACATGTACATGTATTACTGCAGAAGAATGGAATAAATATTGCGGAAGACGGTCAGTCGAGTGGAATTCAAGAACAAGAACTCATAAAAAAAAGCTGAATATAGAGCACATTAACTGTTTTGTGAAGGACGTTTTTGATGATACGAGATCAATCGGTGGTAAATAAACAAAGAACGTATCGCATTTTCAAACGCAGATATGAGGTGGAACCGTATATTACCAATACCAAATCAGTTGACGCGAGAATTCTCTTCACAAGGTTACGCGTAAGTAATCACAAGCTAGAGATTGAGAAGGGAAGACACAAACAGCCCCCGTCAGAAATAGAGGATAAAATATATCCTGTCTGTAAGACAAACTTACGGTGCCTGGTTTAGGACATGGGAATTTTTTTTTTATTTCGTGGCCACGAAATAACTAATCGTGATATACGATCGTCAGTCATTGTTGTAATGGAAGCGGATAGAGGTGATCTGGTTGTAGTTGTCCACAATCTTGGCATGAGCCACGGCGATATGAGATAGAGGGTGTTGTCGGGTGGCCCGTAAAACAAATGAAGTAATCACCCCTTTTACCAACCCGATCCAAAGTTTCCGCCGTCCAGGTGTGGGGGGGGGGGGGTCACATAGGGCTCTCACGACATTCAGTATATCTTGGGGGCCACCCTACAACACCCATTATACCACATCAAACGGTTAAGGGGTCGAGGAATTGTATAGGTGCCATATTTGAACCCATCTGGTGCGGCCATTTTGGATCGCGTTGGGTGAAAGCGGTGAATATTTAGTTTGTCTCAGGGGTCACCCTACAACACACTTTATTCGACCTAAAATGTGGGGGGGGGGTTGCATGGGTACCATATATGGACCCCTCTGATCAGTTATCATTTTCGCTCGAGGTGGGCTGAAGGTGTGAAAATTTAGCTTGATTTGCGAGCCACCGTACACCACCCTTTATTTGATCTCTATCGGTCAGTGGCCGAGAAATAATGGTTACCCTATTTGACCCCTTCTGAGCGGCGACCATTTTGGATCGGGTATGGTCGAAAGGGGTGAATATTTATAAGTTTAGCAAAGGTCAATTAGTTATTTCGTGGCCACGAATTAGCTAATTAGTATTTCGTGGCCACGAATTAGTTATTTCGTGGCCACGAAATAAAAAAAAAATCCCATGTCCTAAACCAGCCACCGTACAAACTCGGTTGAGACCGAATCACACTTTGTTATGAATTGTCCAATGTGTCCGGCATACGAAAACATTCGCATTAGTTGTTTCGCAGCAATAGGCGAGTATATAACCGATTTCCATAGAATGACAGAAGACAATAAATTTAATTATATAATGGAAAATAGTTGATACCATAAATATCATATGCGACATGATCCGGTCCTTCTTTGAAAAACGGCAGAGTTTATCAAGTGCATAATACTTATAAGAACAACTTATGAGTGAGTATACTGAATATAAATTTTGACTGAGTCGGGTTTTTGTTTAATTCATGCTATTTTTGTGCATGTATCTATGTTTTAATCATATTATATGTTTGCAACTGCCCACTGAGGTGTTATTGCAATAACATCTTGTATATTTTACTATCTGAACATTTTCCACCTATATGAATATGAATTATTCTGCATTTGCATTGTCTGTTTTTCTGTATATCGTCTGCTTTTATTATCTGAACACCCCTCCAAATGAATAATAGACTGTTTCAGTATATATTTTTATAACTGGATAAGAGAATTGATTTAGTACAGTAATCACGAAATACCAATGGTTATTTAACGAGTGATGCTTGCCATATATTTGAAGTTTAATTTCGAGCAAATGTCAAATGATGTATATAACAATTTACGGAATAACATAGAACTCGCTTCGATTATATGTTGTAAACTATTGGACATGTGCATACGAAGTATGTCGCTCATACCATATCACACTACACAACAACATATACCGAATTGCATCCATGGGCGATCGGGAAAGTAGCTAACTGTAGTATAGCGGAAGTGAATAAATTAACACACACGCTGCTGCCGAATTCGCTATAAATGTACGCAAAACATCGAAAATAACACCCGCCGACCGCACCACCACAGGATGATCGAGCAAGATGAGGCATGCATTGTCGTGCAGAATGGACATGTATATACCGAAAATCCAATTCACAAGTCGATAGCTCGGCGGAAACGGCACTGTTAACCCCTAATTTCCGGTCGGTTGCGTCATCTACGCAAAATCCAAAAAGGCACCGACCGCAGCTCCCCTGGTTAACTGACCACGAAAATGGACATCGTATCATGCAGCGAATACCCCTCTGCATTCATTGGCGATCGGGAAAGTCGCTAGCTGTAGCAGAAGTGAATAAATTAACCCATACGCTGCTGCCGCATTTGCTATGAATGTACGTAAAAACGCCGAAAATACCACTCGTCGACTGCACTGCCACCAGGGGACCGAGCAGAATGGGCATATACTATCGTGCAGGATATATCTGTATGTACCTAAGTTCAACTCAATACCGGGAAGACCCTTCTGCAATCATAGGTGATCGGACAAGCCGCTATCTGTCTGCAGCGGATGTGAATATATTAACGTATGTACGCTGCTGTCGAATTCGCTATGAATGTGCCCAAAAACGCCGAAAATAACACCCACCGACCGCACCTCCCCCAGGTGTCCGGGCGAGATTGGGCATGCATCATCGTGCAGAATAGACCTGTATGTACCAAAGTTCCAATCCCAAGTCGATAACTCGAGTGTAATCAATATTACCACTATCAGTATATGCATTGCATTGGTTATAATATAATATGGTGTCCATATGTAGGGAGGGGCAACACGTTAAGTGGGACAGTGGGGGTCCTAAAAAAAGAGAACATTCGCATTTTTATTTGCCAGCCGCCTTTTGTAAAGTACCAGAGGTTTCGGGGGGATCCAAACCACTCATATCATTTGATAATTGCCTGATGGCATCAACTTTCATAGACACACTCAGCTAATTTTGAGAGTATATAACTTCCGTTCATGGTGTGTTCAAATGAGCTAAGGTGTTCCACAAAACAGTGACAGTTAGCCTTTCACGTTTGCTAGCCGCTTTTTGTAAAGTATCCCAGATATTGGGGAACCAACCCATCCATTAAGATGAAAATTTCCTGATATAACTACCATGTGTCTCAGTATGGGGAGAACATCATCTCAGTTCAATGTGTGTTTAAGACTTTGAATGGGATAGGGGGCATCAAAACAAAGAATATTCAACTTTCGTAGAACTTTGTCAGTCGCCTTTTTGTAAAGTACCCTGGGATTTCGGAAACCAAACTACCCATATACAATGTATTTTCCCTGATAACGCTACCTATCGTTCGAACTGTCAGCTAATATTAAGAGAATACAGCTGCATATTGTGATCAAGAGTTTAATTGGGTTAAGGGGTCTCACAAAACGAAAAATATTCGCCTTTGCATGCCATTTGCCATCCGCTTTTTGTAAGGTGTCAAAGGCTTTCGGGAACCAATCCATCCATACACACATATTGTGTAAGTCCTGACACTACTACCATAGCTTTACCCACATCCTCATTCAATATTGAGAGCAATCCTTTCAGTAACAGTAACACTTCAATTTGGTAGGGAGTCCTAAACTCATAGAAAATTCGTCTTTCTTATTTATCAGCCGCTTTGGTAAAGCGACACAGTCTTTCGGGAAACAATCCACACATATAAATTATGTATCCCCTGATTGAACTACCTTCCGTTCACACTCTCGGTTAATACGGAGAACATATAGATTCAGTTCGTATTGTGTTCAAGATTTTAAATCGGGTAGAATGTTTTCGAAAAATAAAAAGACAACTTTTCTATTTGCCATTTATCCGCGTTTTATCTCTGGAACCAACCAATCCATAAACATTGTGTATGTCCCTATATAACCATTCTTTGTCCACAAATTCGGCTAATATAAATGCTATATTTCAGTTCGTGGCGTGTTCAATACTTCTAATAGTGTAGGGGACCACAAAACATAGAACATGTTTGAGCTAACGCTTGCCACCTTGGCCAGACTAGTTTATGAGACATAAAACATATCGGTTTTTCTATATTTTGGTAGATTTATGGGACACCAGCAATCACTATAACAGCAACAATGATTTGATCTGTATATGTTAGTCTGTATTACGTGTCGTGTATAACTTCAGTTCTACAAAATCACTATATATTAATCAAAAATTGCAATGCATGTTATAAATACAACGTGTTGTTGTAACTGGGAATTTGGAAGCCTGGGGGCATCTTTAGCCACTCTCTCGGCGTCTACGGATCCGGTTTTCATCACAGGAATCATAATTTGGTCCCATTAGAATAATTTTTAAAAGTGTGTGTTGTCTTTGTCATAAATATGTATTTTTTCGATAAATATCCAATTTCTCGCAAACCGGTAAACATTTCTGTTAAATTCTTCAAAATTGTTATGTCCATATAACTGCTGAGCCATATGCATTATATTGTTTACCACGGCGTTGTTTATAACAAATATTTTGGTACTACAAAATCGATGTTAATGCATGCAAAATGACATGTTATCAATAAAATGTTGTTGTTGTTGTAACTTGGGGTCTGGAAGGTTGAACACATTTGCAATCAAGTAAACGATATCTCTGTGTTATCTGATAAGCATATGCAAAAAGAATGCAACATATATTTTGAACGGTTTGCGAGATACCGGATTTTAGCTACCCCTTCCCCAAACACATTTTTGGTCGAAAAAGTTACATATATTTTAGAATGATTTTACAACATTTTATTACTGATCTTAATGGGAACCAATATTAATTGTGTACTGAAAGGTTGGTACAGTAACGGTATACCATCAATAATTGAGAGATGACACAATACAATTTTATTCAGGCGAATGATCAATATAGTATAATTTTAACACCAGAATAAATAAGTTACTTAGCCACAGGACTCGATTTACCAAAATCGCGTATTTCTGGGGAAAAGTCCCTGGTGCACACTGGTATCATTCGTCCTTGCAATGATCATAACAAGAAGTGATTCCGTTATTTTTCACTGTGATTTTCGTGAACAAAATATATTTTGTCTTAAAACAAATTTGGTTTTAACTTGTTCTGTCGTGGTACATGTACCTAGCTATACGCAATTTGCATAAACAATACGTCATGGAGGTAGTACTAACTTAATAATGCTACGTATACATTGACTATTAAACCGATGTTGACAAAATGTCCATCGATCAGCTTTATGTATGGGTACTATGACTGGAGGTAGTGGGCGTTGGATAAACATGTACATATAACAATGATCATGCCATCAAGGAAGTTATGGGAATTGACTCACCATTTCCAGCACACTTGTTGATACAGAAGTCGTGTGACATATTCGGTTCCTCGGATGCCATGCCACAAACGTCGCGGGCATACGCATCTCTGAAACAACCAATGTACCTTCCCGCCACACTCCTCGGTCCACCTGTCAAACAAATTGAAACAAGAACATCAAAAAAACACACAAGTGGAAAAAGTTTGCTACTTGTTACTATAGCTGTGTGTATTTCTGCGAATACCAACACTAAATAAACGAAATGAGAAATCAGTCACCACACACATACGATAAAATAACTAAGCGGTTGTATTCAAAAGTGTAATACATTCACGATATGTTTATGCACATGTACAAAGGATCGATAGAGACGTGACGAGAGGGGGTTGGGGTGGTGAAACCCGTTTCACACCAACTGTTGTCAAATTGTTCAACAGTTGGAAAATTCATATACCTAACAGTTGGAAATTTCACACCAAAACTAGGTTGAAATTATTCTGGCAGTTTTATTTTCCCAACAATTTATTAGTATGGAATTTTAATTGTTTTAGACCAACATTTGCATATTTTCCTACTTTTGGTAAACAAATTCGGACTGTAATGGCTAACAATTGGAAATTTTCCAACGTTAGGTTTGAAATATCCAACAAATGAAAAGCTTGGGGACAGTCTATAGATGCTAGGATTATCAATTTTAATATTCAGATTTCAAAACGTTCCCATACCGGACCGAACCATAGTCGACGCGGTGTGTCCTGGTCTCTCCCCGTACAGTGGCCCGTCAAAACTGATAATTAATTTAAGAAAAACAAATCAGGGCGTGAATTTGCCTGGCATTAGACCACTATATGATATGATTGTGCAATTTCCAGGTTCAGATCTACAAATGTTCTCGTATTAGTGGGTCCAGTGGATCCCCGCCCCACACAGGACTCCTGGTAACAAGACCACTGATCCAATTAGAACAGACTACAATTCAGGCACGCGAAGGAACAGTTGGGGAAAAATCAAAGCCCAACGGGGTGCACAATTGGAATTACGCAAGGCTCAAGGGGGTGTATAGTTGAAAATTTGAAGCTGGACACCCCTCTCAACGCAGAGACCCTCTATAATCACGGCCATGGGTCGAGACTGCGTATAGCACCATCAACTCACTATCATGCATAATCCGAATAAACGCTCTCAAATTACTATTTCCTCGGCTTTGGGGGAGGGGTAAAATATTTTATTCGAATACAGGAACCCACGCATCAAAGCTCAGAGTGACCAGCTATAGATTTTTGAAGTCTATTTTTTTTCACCCAGTAAACAGTCGATGAGAAGGCGGTCTCGGACCAAATTGCGGATGAAGATGGATAACTCTAAATTCTAAAATCAAGTGGCTTTTTTCGTTTAACAAAATATTGATAAATAACAGGTTTTGGGCATATGTATATACTATATGTTTAATCATGACATGTCATTACTGGAGTGAAGACAGTTGTTAGTGAACAAATTGGCGTTCCGTAGTTATCTAAGTGCTAGAAGCCGCCTCGATACTTTGAACATAAAACATGGCTTAAATGACAAATTTATCAATGAGATTTGCCCATGAAATCTTGCAATAAATAGATTAATGCATAACTGACTTCTATTTCAGAGAATTCATGTACTTTTGAGTGAGAAAACTTTAGTGAAAGATTACCGGTCAATGGGATACATCCACCCGTTCCAACTCACCATCGCTGTATAATGCGCTGCATTGAAAGTGCGCAAGTGAGCGTGACGAATTTCACCGATTTAGTCTTCAAACCTACTTATATTGGGGGTATTCATTCATGTGGCAAGATTAATGGCCCATAGTGTACAGGAGGCCAACTTCACATTTAATAGCAAATTACGCTTAAGTGTAATGACATAATACGCTAAAGCGTATATCAGATCTCCATTACACATAAGCGTAATACCATAACGCTTAAGCGTTTTACCATTACGCGTTTCAGGGTAATCCACTACGCTTAATAATAATTCCATAATGCATAAGCATAATGCCATTACACTTATTACGCTTAACCGTAATTCAAATTCCATCTCTCAAACCCTTCTGAAGCTGAAATGGATGCAGCCAATGGCTTAATTACTTATGTAAGTAACTTTTGACATAAATTTGCCTTAGATGATACCATAATATGTAAGGAAGAAAGGCTATGAAAACCAATAATTTCAATAATTTTTCGTGACCATTCAGACAAACCACCACCTTTCAATCTTTGTAGCATTCGCATTTGTTGAAATATTAAATCCTGTGGCATATTATATGAAAGTAATTTCAATTTCCTTCACGGAAACAAATAGTGGGGTCAGTCGCGCCAATATTTTTCGGAATTAAAACGAAAAACCTAACCTCCCCCGAACGAGAAAATGAGATTATTTGTTTTCAATATTTTGGCGGGTATAGGTGTGACCAATGTCAAAAGAAAACTATTATTAACAATCGATGGTGATTTAGTATTGCCATACGGGCTTACATATTGACATTCGTTATACTTGCAGAACAAAATGGTACCACAAACTCGTAAAAGGTATTAAAATATCCGTTTTCCATAATACTCCGGCCGCCGAGGTACTGGTTATGCATGCTTTGGCCAATGAAGTGTTGTTTTGCTCAACGGATAGTTTCTCTTTTCCTTATGCAGAATATATTTACTGGACAGGTGACGGAACTGATTATTTTTATATTTCTTCATAAATCTAAGATGGCCGCCAAAACGTCCGCTTCCCCATGCCATCAGTAATCAGCTATATAGTTGTGGTAATTGACAAATGACCATCGGGATTCGTGCAGGTGGTAATTTACTAGTACAATATATAACTATAGCACATTTTGAGAAGAAGGGAAAGCGGATTTATTTTTAATGGTCTATGTTTCATAGCAAGTGTTATATAGATTATATAATGAATCGGGGACTCATGTCCGGAAAACCGGTTATATCAATTAATTTCAGTCTTATTTAGAACATCTTATGACATTACTGGGACAATATGAAGGGTTATTTTAGAACAGAAATCGGAGCGTAAACAATCGGAGTGTGCCAAGGCCGTATCAATAAAGAGACCTCTATCTTGTTACCCCAATAAAATCAAATTGCATTTCAGATAAGAGATTTACAGCAAATTACGATCGACACCAACCACTTGATTGTGGTTTAATAGACAAATTATCACCTCGTCTCAGTTGTATCTCTACTTGATTCACAAAATCGCTGTTTGCAGTCTTAAATCATGATTTATAAATATTAAGTGGTTGTAATTGTGGCCTGGAAGTGATAAGCAATCTTTCAAAATACACATTTCCTATGAAAGGTCAACAAGCAAGGCAATTGAGCCGGTTTTGGCGTAGGTGGGTTTTTTGCTAAACTGAATACAATATATTATGATGTGCCTATAAGTAATATCTTTACTATGAAGCTGACAGAATTGAGTGTTTACATATTTTACACAACATACATGGCCATGATGGACGTCCAAGTGTCCAATTTACCACTCTCGGCAGTCGACTATAACTGTGATAAATGATTAACGAAAATTGAAATGCACACAGATGGCGATTTATTGTTACAATATGCACTTAAACGTGAGGTGTTACCTCGATGTGGAACATTCTGTTGGGGTGATCGAAAGGTAGTATAAAATAAAGTAGTTATTTTCATAAACTGTATATCCGGATTGGCTACACACAACACCATTCGTACATATGGTCAAATCGTTGTCGTTTGTTTGCCGACGATGATTCGTTCCGAATATATTCAACTCTGCGTAGTTTCGAGTCTATCGACGTTGTGTTTTCTCAAATAGTACCAACAGTGTGGGTATAATTTTCGGTAATATTAGTTGAATGCTTATTTTTTCGGTGGGTACCTGAGCACCCCCTTCCAGTCTTATTCACTAACCTATTTGCATATCTCCAGCCATGCACATACACGTGAGTCTACAATATTTTTTAAGGATGCTGATAGAACAAGTCAATCAAGGGTGAATCTTGGTATTGCACCAGATTTTAGTTGCACTTGGGACAAAACCGTCACTGGGCATAACGGTTTGGTATGGGTAAATTCTAAAATCGCAATTTTAAGTAGGAGGTCATTGTTCATTGCTGTTCATAATACTGGACATTTCCAATATGCTTGTTACATATATGTGTCGCTTGGCCCTCTTCGGACCGGCCGCTTTGACAATAATGATATCACCAGAAATAGCATAATATACACATTTATCTAATGTATTTTGCGTCCGGCTTCCCAATCCACATTTCTCTTCATATCCATTAGAACCAGAGATCGATAAATCATAAAGACAACGGAGTCAATGCTATAATCCTGTATATGAGTAACATCCCATTATAATACTCTAAACATACAGAACCGTCTGTATAGTACTTGGTGATGTCTAAAACAAACCCTACACAAAATAAAGCCATTGATGGTTACCTGGAAACTGTACAAATGCGGATATTTATGATAAAAATTTAAGTCAGGACAATTTTCTGTAAGCACCAAGTAATTCAACAACGAAAAGCTAATTAACTTCACTGGTTATTTATATGACATGTGATGACCATCCTCATATATGATAACTTGTTAAGACGTATTGATGTTATGAATTTCATGTCCTTTACATTGGGCCGAAAAAAAACCTGAAAATATTCAAGCCACTCCATTCCAGTTGGAGTGTGTCCGCATACTACTTATTTGGTTTATTCTGAGGAGTGTGTGGGGTACCGTTGCGGTTTGGCAAGAACTGAGTTCTTATGTTTTGACTCTTGATTAGGAAAGACATAATCGATTGTCAATCACTATACCAAGAAATGAGAATTTGTTCTCGTTTAGCGAAGCAAGCACACTTGAAGCAATGAACACTCATACCGAGTCAATGTCTCCATAAATAGGATATACATATGGACCCACCGTGTCATTTGTGAAAATCGTGCGTGCCCCACACATGGGACACACGCATGACCGAATCGCCATGTAGCCTGCAGCAGACATGTGATTGTGGTTAAATATTGGTAACAAACGTCGGAGCGAGGCTAAGTCCCATATCTGCTCACACTCAATATCAATATACTAGTCATGGTTTACATCCTAGATTTCTCTATCGGCGATATTTCGCAAGACTTTTGTTAAATTGAGAATGTTCTAACAAGTTTTGATCATCCCTTGACAAGGTGGATAAAATTGTCAATAGGTTCCGATCGTGGCAATTGATTCCAGTAGCTGGCAATACCGGCGGTTCTTTTTCCAAATAGTTCAACATAATCTAATACAGATGAGCTATGTGAAAGACAGGTTCCTTTAAATATCACGTACATGGTCACTCTAAAGCGTCCATGTTGATAGTTGACCACCTCTCATACTAATATGTGACGATGGATTATATGGTGCGGGTATTGTACACTAATAGCTTTCAATTTATCTGATGTATCTGAAAAGTCCAACCCAAGTGATGTGTGCATACAGAATGCTAAGATGGAATCCACACTGACGGATGCCCTCTATATTGACGGATACCCTCTATATCCACGGCCTCCCACATCGAGATATAGACAATCGTTTAAATTCGCCAAAACAAGGCAAAAACGAACACCTCACTCAATGTGACAGTTGGCACTAATGTCACACGTGGCCAGAGAAAAACATTAATGTACAATACCCACGCCATGGAATATATCATCTCTCATATTAGTACCTGGTGTATGATGGGTGTTTTACACCTCCCACATCGTATTCAGATGGTTCTGCTTACATGCGTACATTCAGAGTATTGGCAAAACGATGCCACTCATATGCAGGACGTCTTATAACATTGACTGCCTTGTGTTGTCGACCCCAGCTTACTCTTCATTAGATGATTTTAGAATGGATATGAGGAGAAATGCGGATTGGAAAGCCAGTCTCAACATACACATAAGAACTGCCCATATTTCTACAGACTGTATCATCATTGTCCAAGAGTGCGAAGAGTAATGTAGGTTCCAAATCTTCTGCACGTTTCAGAAGGCCAAAATGTATAGGTTCATATTGTAACAATAAACCACAATCAGTATGAATTGCAATTTCGCTAATTATTTGTTAACCCTTTACCCAACAGAAGGGCCCTGTGCCAATGCATTCTCTTATATATGCGAGTCGACCATAGGTCGCCTCGCATATATAAGAGAATGCATTGGCTTAACACATTAAAAATTATAAAATTGTTAAAGAATGTAAGAAAAAATGGTAAAAATTGTTAAAAAAAAGTTTTTTTTAGGCCAATGCATTCTCTTATATATGCGAGGCGACCTATGGTCGACTCGCATATATAAGAGAATGCATTGGCACAGGGCTAACTGTAACTATCACAATGTGGTCAATGAGCCGGTTCCAATGATATCCATATTTGTATGGTTTTATTAAGACAGACCGAAGATATTTTAGGCTGTTGAAGCTCTATTTGGCCGGTTTTGGCCGGTTTGTTGGGTAAAGGGTTAATATATGTACTGA
Source organism: Siphonodentalium dalli (assembly GCA_032622095.1). Classification (NCBI taxonomy): domain Eukaryota; kingdom Metazoa; phylum Mollusca; class Scaphopoda; order Gadilida; family Siphonodentaliidae; genus Siphonodentalium; species Siphonodentalium dalli. The sequence goes on along the minus strand of CP136067.1, from coordinate 138,046,872 downwards.
TGTACGATGGAGAGTTCACTGTTAATTAATAAGTTGCGGTTGAACGGGTAATCACCAGTCGAGCTAAACTGGATTAAACACGTGGCAGTCATAATGAATTAACTGTCGTGGTAAAGTCATTGCGCTTCAGGGTTCACTCTTCGTTCGACTTCGAACAGATCATGGATGTATACCAACCCACCCGTTTGAACAGACAGAATGTGTGATTGTGAGGATGTCATTAAAAGATTTCTACCATAAACTGTATTGCATGATTGTGTTCACTATTATGTGGAGTTTTGTTATCAACTTATGTGTGTGTATATAGTTGTATTCGAACGAAGACAAAAGTGCTACCCTGCTGCCTATACTATCCAATTAAATAACTATCAAATCAAGTGAGTCGTAGCTGTTGATATATAACTATACTAGCAGATTAGCCCGCCACTGGCGGGATTTGTCCCATGGCTTTTGTAGATCCATTATTTTTTTTCAAGGTAACCCCGTACGTCGCTGCCACCTAAATATCCTAAATATCCTATATGTCCTAAATATCGCCCAAGGTCATTTGCGGGTACCCGTGTCAAGGTCATGTTGGGTGGACAAAATAACCCGACAAAAATATTTCCCGTCCCGAGTTGACCATACATAATAAATTTCACATTGATGTCACCGCTGACTACCGAGATATCGCGCAAGGTCATTTGTGGGTACCCGTTTCAAGGTCAAGGTCACCTCGGGCGGACAAACTGGCCCGACGAAAATTTCCCCCGTCCATTGGAACCCCTAAGTACGAAATTTCGTCTCGATATCCCCAGTTTCCGAGACGGTCAAATGCCGTATACTTTCACTAAAGTAGATAAACGCTCTTTAATAACGACGACTCATATACAAACGCTCACTAATTATCACGCGATTAACCCATCAATCCCCATTACGGTGGCAGCTGAAGGGTGAAGGAGTGGTCGCACGTGCCCACGAATGCTCCGAGTGTACTGCCTGTGGATTTTTACCCCTACACAGCAAGTTTTGGTTCAATCGGCCCAGCAGTTCTCGAGTCTATAGCGGACATATATACGTATGTCTCAAAATATATAGTAGACTAGCAGATTAGCCCGCCACGGGCGGCATTTGTCAGAAACATGACTATATGAGCGTATATGAGCAAGGATACGGGCGCATGCAAAATTGGACCCGATTTGCAAATTAGGCCGCCACTGGCGAGATTCGACCCATGGATTTGGTCGATCCATTATTTTATTTTTTTCAAGGTAACCCCGTACAGGCACGCCGACAGCATGCTGATGCCCGAAATATCATTTGCGGGTACCCGTTTGAAGGTTAATGTCACGTCCTGAGTTGACCATACATAACAAATTTCACGTTGCTGCTGATGCCCGAAATATCGCCGAAGATCATTTGCGGATACCCGTTTCAAGTATTCCCCGTCCCGTGTTGAGCGCAGCGATTGAGCTAACAAAGCAATCTCGACTCGACATCCCCACCTGGATAATTACTGACCACTCGACACGTCGCAGAATGCGGAGAACAGATAATTTCCGGAAAGCTTGCAAACAGCCGTATGCGAAAACACAAGGTAATAAAGAGCATTATTCGATTAACAAAACCAAATATGGAAATGTAGCTCGCAAACAGCCGTAGGCGAACCCCAAGGCAACAAATAGCGTTATTCGGTTAACAAAACCAAATATGGAAAATTAAGGAGCGTTATAGCGTTAACCACTCCCTGCCAATGACGGTGACAGGGGGAAGGGAGAATGGGTGCTCGGATCTTCTGAAAAGCGGTGCGATAGGAATCGGTCCAGCCGTTTTTGAGTCTATAAAACATATACATATATATATATATATACGGAAGTCTCAATAAAACATATACATACATATATATATATACGGAAGTCTCAAAATATATAGTAGACTAGCTGGTTAACCCGACTTCGACCGGGCTGTTTCCCCCTCTGCTTTTCGGCGAATTGCGCTATTTGACCTTGAATTGACCATTTTGAAGGTCAAGGTCAGGTCGGGGTCACGATTTGACTCTTCCAAAAACACTCCCTGGACAAAAGTACCCGTCGAAATCCGTCCGGTTTTACCCGATCTGACCTTGAATTGACAATTTTGAAGGTCAAGGTCAGGTCGGGGTAACGATTTGACGGTTTTGACCCGTCCAATACAAAGCAGCACCCTTAGAAGGCCTCGCAAGGGATGAATTGACGCCGAAGTGACAAAAATGACGATGTCGGAAACGATAACATATCTCGAACCCGGTGGTCATAGAATTTGATTTTTCATGGGAAAATGGACTGTCTCCACGCTTTAATTGTATTAGGCAATTATCGAAGAGACATAAACGCATTTATTAACAATTTTGCCAGCCTTGGGAAGATTCGTAGAAGCTAGTTCTCATGCATGTTTCATATGTAACGGTTTAACAGTGTCTAAACGCTCTTTATCAACGACACTGCGGATACGAACGCTCTTTAACTATCACGCGATTAACCCATAAACTACCCATTGCTGTGGCGGGGGATTGGAGAATGAGTGCTCTGATGTTCTCAGAAGCGGTGCGATGACATTCCATCTGTGATTTTACCCTTAGATAGGAAGTTTGGGCTCAATCCGTCTGACAGTTTGTTTTTATTTTTAAAAAAAATCATATTAATTTAAATTTTTTGTTTAATTTAAATAAATTTTTTTTTTTTTTTTTTTTTTAATTTTAATTTTTTTTAATTAATTTAAATTTTTTTTTTTAATGAGTTAATTCTGCTTTTTTCGGGCGGAAAAACTGACCCGATGAAATCCCCCCCTTCCTATGACAGACATAAGAATCACACAACACGCATTTTTTGTTTTTCAATGAGTTAATTCTGCCTTTTAATCAAGAGAAATTATGGTACCCGTCCCTAAAAGAGGTATGATTTAAGGTACATCGGGCGGAAAAAACTGACCCGTGAAAATTTCCCCGGTTCCTAGGAACGACAGACATAAGAATCACACAACACACATTTTTTGTTTTCCAATGAGTTAATTCTGCCTTTTTAATCGAGACAAATGCATTTCGCGTTTTGCATCCGTAGTTTCGTACGCATGGGTAACCGTTTAGCAACGTCGATGGCAATAAAGAGCGTTAGTCTGTTAACAACTCCAAATATGGTCAATATAAAGATAGTTGATGCCTTAACCCCCGCAGTGCCGTTTGCGATGATTGGGAGTGGAGAATGAGTGTTCAGAGCTTGTCCAAAACGCGACGTTGACGATTCCTGTGGGTTTTTACCCTTATATACGAAATTTGAGCTCGATCCGACCAGCCGTTTTCGATTCTATGAAGTACCCACATACACACATATATATATACACACATATATACGGAGTTCTCAAAATATATAGTAGACTAGCAGGTTAGCCCGCCACTGGCGGCAATAGTCAGAAACATGACAATTTTTAAGTTTTAAATAATTTTTTTAATTAATTTAATTTTTTGTTTTTCAATGAGTTAATATTTTTGTTTTTCAATGAGTTAATTGTGCCTTTTTAAATCGATTTTTTTTGGTTTTTCAATGAGTTAATTCAGCCTTTTTAATTTTGTTTTTCAATTTTACCCGATTTTTTGTTTTCAATGAACCCGTCCATGACACTTCCCGTATTTAGCAAGTTTGAGCTCAATCGGTTCGAGTCTATAAAGGAAACACACATATATATGACACTTCCCGTAGGTAGCAAGTTTGAGCTCAATCGGCATTCCCTGGAATACGACACTTCCCGTAGATAGCAAGTTTGAGCTCAATCGGCATTCCCTGGAATTTCCCAGTCACCAACGCGGCGTAATTTTGGTACATATATACAGACCAATTGTCCATCGGCTGTCATGTGTAGTAAAGATGTCTTATAAGCCGACATTGCCGTGGAGATGCCCGTTCCTACACGCGTTTTCGATTCTATGAAGTACCCACATATATACACACACATAGTCTCAAATTATATAGTAGATTGGCAAATTCCAGTAGCTTTATAACGGTATATCTGGGGAGAAATCTGATGCTATATTCGTGATTATCTGGGATGATTTCGGTATATACCAAAGGTATATACTGTAAAAACAAAGCGCGCCATCCATGCTCGCAGGGTTGGTCAAAAACAAATGTGTTTTAAATTTAATTTATGTTTTTTATTCTAATTGACACGGGCTCGCTATAACTCCGGTATCACTAACGTACGCGCATTGGAAGGGTCATGTTAACTTCCGCATGGACCCACGTGGCGTGACGTAATTCACAGCCACGTGTATTTACCTCGCGACCGCGACACACACAATGGCCCGATAATGGGCACACGTTCCCTGGCATTTCCCAGAAGATATTCATGGGGAGGTCAAGTGACCAATTTTGAAATTTGCTGGTCGCATTCGTCTGTATGTCTGAGGAATTCTCGGCTAGATATTGTTACCAACATGACATATTTAAATTAATCCCGCCGTGTGCCCCATCACCAACGGCAACGCGACATGTGCTGCGTTCTAAAAATAGGTCGATTGCAGTGGATTCGTACAGATGACGAAATATGAGTGCGACAGATAATATTGTTTGATCGAAAGCATTTGAATTGATACGTCGCAAAACTCGCCTTGATGTTGGCTAACAGATATTTGTCCCTGCTAGGTGTTGGGAATGTCGTCACACAACACGCTCATGTCTGCATACAGTCTTACACGCACACGCCGAGACCCAGACGTAAGAATGACATTAGGCATATACGCTCTTTATCAACTACAATGCGATAGGAACGCTCTTTAACTATCAACGCGATTAACCCCCCGCCGTGCCTTTGCTGTGATTTGGGAGTGGATAAAGGGTGCTCAGAGCTTCTCGAAAACACGACTACGGCGGTGTCGGTGGGATTTTACACTTACATACGAAATTTGATCTCAATCTGTACACGCGTTTTGGATTCTATGAAGTACACACACACACACACATATATATATATACGAAGTCTCAAAATATATAGTATAGAAGACTAGAAGGTGACCCGACTTCGTCCGGGCTTTGACCTTGAATTGTCCATTTTGAAGGTCAAGGTCAAGTGGGGTCACGATTTGACCAGTCCAAAACACTGCCCGGACAAAAGTACCCGTCGAAATCCATCCGGTTTTACCAGATTTGACCTTGAATTGATCATTTTGAAGGTTAAGGTCAGGTCGGGGTCACGATTTGACTCGTACAAAACACCCAGTGAACAAAAGTAACCCTATGTATTAAATTTCGTTAAAATCCCATCAAAATTGGCGATTTGACCTTGAATTGACCCGATTTCAAGGTCACGTCGCACTGGCAAATGAATATGATTATGAGACTCCTCATACGAAAGTACCCCCACATACCAAGTTTCATCGAATCCCGTGATATTCGGGCGTTTGACCTTGAAATGAAACGATTTCAAGGTCAAGGTCACGTCGCATGGGCAAATGAATATGGTTATGAGACCCCATACGATAGTACCCCCACATACCAAGTTTTATCGAAATCCCGTGATATTCGGGCGTTTGACCTTGAAATGACCCGATTTCAAGGTCAAGATCAGGTCGCACGGGCAAATTAATAGGTTTATGCCACTCCCCGGCCGAAGGTTCCCCCACATACCAAGTTTCATCGAAATCCCGTGATATTCTGGCGTTTGATCTTGAAATTACCCGCCACTGGCGTGCTTGGTCAGAAACATGACAATGTTTTATGTTTTGTTTGTGTTTTTCAATGAGTTAATATTGGGTTTTTCAATATTTTACCCGATTTGACCTTGAATTGATCATTTTCAAGGTCAAGGTCATGTCGGGGTCACAATATATAATTTGTGGGTACCCGTTTGAAGGTTAAGACTGACCCGATGAAAAAATTCCCCCGTTCCTAGGAACGACAGACATAAGAATGTTTCACACAATGCGACGTCGACGATCCGAAGTTTGAGCTCACCTAGGGCGGAAAAACTTAGCCGATCCGCGTTCTTAGGAACACAACACGCTCATGTCTATACACGCCCAGACCCAGAAGAGGTATGATTTTTTTTAACCTGCCCGTGGCCATTGAGCAGCCCCTGACAGAGGTTGTCCACCCTTACGAGATGGTCAATAGTCCCCGCAAAGTTAATCCCGTCGTGAACCCCATCCTCGCAAAGAGCGGACAGTCAATTAATCCCGTCGTGAACGCCATCACCAACGCGACGTAATTTTGTTTGGTATCATGTGTTGCGTTCTAAAAATAGGAAAGCACTTGTTCCCGTATATCTCTCTGCATAATACATTTCGAGCGATAACGTTGCGTTTGCGTAAATACGAAATTGTGAGTGTTGGTTTGTAACCGGGATTTCAGAGAAGCATTATGCCTATAACTACCCCCTAAGCCCTGACCTAAGTGTCATACATACTATAACAATGATGTTGTAAGAGTACTATGGCATCCAATAAATCTCCCCGCATGGGAAACCACTCAATGTTCCCGTATATCTCTCTGCAGATGCTAATAACGTTGAATGGTAAACAGACGCTCTTTATAGAGATGCGTCAAAAACAAACGCTCATTAAATTATCACTTGATTAACCCCCGCCGTGCCTTTGCGGTGATTTGGGAGTGGATAAAGGGTGCTTTGAGCTTCTCCAAAACGCGACCATGGCGGTGTCGGTGGGATTTTACACTTACATACGAAATCTGTACACGCGTTTTCGATTCTATGAAGTACCCACACACACACCCCCCCCCCCCACACACACACATATATACGGAAGTCTCAAAATATATAGTATAGACTAGCCATAAATTTTAGTTTTTCAAGGTAACACCGTACAGGCACGCCGACAAAAATATTCCCCATCCCGAGTTGACCATACATAACAAATTTCACGTCGATGTCACCGCTGACGACCGAGATATCGCCCAAGGTCATTTGTGGGTACCCGTTTCAAGGTCAAGGTCACCTCGGGCGGACAAACTGACCCGACGAAAATCTCCCCCGTCCCCCGGAAGCCCTAAGTAGGAAATGTTGTCTCGATATCCCCAATTTCCGAGACGGTCGATTGAGCCGTATTTATACTCGTGTATATAAACGCTCTTTAACAACGACACCGCAGATACGAATGCTCTTTAATCATTAACCCATTAATCCCCATTACAGTGGTAGTTGAAGGGTGAAGGAGTGTTCGCACGGGCTCGCGATATATATATATATATATATATATATATATATATATGTAATTCTCAGTTATGTCTCCTGTACAGTAAAGATATCCTTTGAGGAAACGAGAAACTATAGTTATTCATTTTGTTTTAAATCTTCATTATCCAAAAGACGGAGGACGAGTTTGCAATTCCATTTTTTCCGCAAATGCGACGAATGTCAATATATAACACGATATGATAATAGTAAATCAATAAAGAGTGTTAACAACGGTTTTTGTTTGACATTTATCGCCCTTATAGCCAAAATTTTTAGAACAAAATTAATTTTTCTCATTTGTGGGAGGGTTATGTGTTTCGTTTTAATTTCGAACATTTTGGTGTGACTGAGCCCACTGTTTGTTTCCGTGAAGGAAATGGAATGTCCTTTCATATGTCACTTGACTAAATAGTTAGCCAAATGCGAATGCTGCAAAGATGGAAATGTGGTGGTTTGCCTGAATCGTCACGAAAAAATGGGCGAAACATAATTCGAACGAGCATGACGTCACGCATATCTAGAACTTGGCGTTGTCGTTCATTTCCTTTTAGGAAGGAATCAACTACAAGTTATTCTACGACAAAAAGATCGGAGATTCTTTCTCTTTTTCTAGTTTTATAACGAAAAGTTAAAAATGGCCATTTTCGAAAAATGACATAAATTCCGGGATAAATTTCTTCAGATAATCAGCCGTATCCAAAAAAAAACGCGTCCTACATGTATTACATGTACGTCTATGTGAAAACCGGATCGTGAAATTTCAGTTATCTGTCAACAAGAAAATATAGGTGCCATAAATTCCCTCTCCGGGTGACACCTTGCCTCAGCTGACACCTGGACTATAGGACATTCTGACTTGTTTGGTGTCGAAATCGGGCAGAGCATCCTTAATATTGTATTAATGTTTTGTCTTCATTGCTTCGGGATTCTGTGAGAACAGACAACATACCAGGGTTCGGGAAATTAACAACTTGGTGATGTACAGTAATACCCTAAGTAATTGACTCATTAACCGCAGCAGAATTATGGGTAACTTTTCAGGATATAGTCGGAAATATGGCTTGTTGCCATTCATCGGAAAGCCCTATCCGACTAAATCCTGAAGTTACCCATAATTCTGCTGTGGTTAAGGAGTCGATTAATTAGGGCATTACTCTACTTACATTGTAGTTTGTCTACGGTATATAGGGGGGAGCGCACGTATTAACGAACGAACATGTGGCGAATATTTTGAACATTCTGTTGAATAGTATTTGTCATTGAGTATAAAATGTTTATAAACACATAGGGGTCGTATTCACCAGCTCGGTTTATATATAGTCCAGGTAGTTTATACAAGCCGACGCTCCATATATGGCAAGAAACGTGGTCAAATTTTTTTGGGTAATCGTATTTTTAGGTGCTAACTGCTATATCAAAGTAAAGTCAAAGATATTTATTGCCGGAAAAGCGGTTTCCTTTTTTGGTTTCCGAGAAGTCGGGAGAAAAGGGAGTTTTAAACTCGATTCTAGCAATGCTATGACGCTAAACCGCTAAGGAATGAAAATATTAAAAAAGAGAGTTTCAAACTCAATTATAGCAGTGCTATGCTGCTAAACTGCTAAGGAATGCAAATATTAAAAAGGAGAGTTTCATACTGAATTCTATCAGTGCTATGCTGCTAAACTGCTAACGAATGCAAATATTAAAAAAGAGAGTATCAAACTGAATTCTAGCAGTGCTATGCTGCTAAACTGCTAAGGAATGAAAATATTAAAAACGAGAGTTTCAAACTCAATTCTAGCAGTGCTATGCTGCTAGACTGCTAAGGAATGGAAATATTAAAACAGAGAGTTTCAAACTGAATTCTAGCAGTGCTATGCTGCTAAACTGCTAAGGAATGAAAATATTAAAAAAGAGTTTCAAACCGAATTCTAGCAGTGCTCTGCTGCTAAACTGCTAAGGAATGAAAATATTAAAAAAGAGAGTTTCAAACTCAATTCTAGCAGTGCTATGCTGCTAAACTGCTAAGGAATAAAAATATTAAAAAAGAGAGTTTCAAACTCAATACTAGCAGTGCACTGCTGCTAAACTGCTAAGGAATGAAAATATTAAAAAAGAGAGTTTCAAACTCAATTCTAGCAGTGCTATGCTGCTAAACTTCTAAGGAATGGAAATATTAAATAAGAGAGTTTCAAACTCAATCCTAGCGGTGCTATGCTGCTAAACTGCTGATAAATAAAAATATTAAACAAGAGAGTTTCAAACTCAATTCTAGCGGTACTATGCTGCTAAACTGCTAGCGAATGAAAATATTAAAACAGACAGTTTCAAACTGAATTCTAGCGGTGCTATGCTGCTAAACTGCTAAGCAACGAAAATATTTAAAACAAAGAGTTTCAAACTGTTACATAGTTACATGTTACATGACTATACATGAGTCAAGTCCGGATGCAGGATGGTCCAGCTAAGTCCCACTATCCATATCTTATGCCCAGAATCCAAAGGTATAGCACAATCATAATAGGGGTCTGCAAATCGGGGATTTTGCATCGAATCGAATCTCGATATCGAATCTCCTTCCTGATTGGTTTGTAACCGGGATTTCAGAGAAGCATTATGCCTATAACTACCCCCTAAGCCCTGACCTAAGTGTCATACATACTATAACAATGATGTTGTAAGAGTACTATGGCATCCAATAAATCTCCCCGCATGGGAAACCACTCAATGTTCCCGTATATCTCTCTGCAGATGCTAATAACGTTGAATGGTAAACAGACGCTCTTTATAGAGATGCGTCAAAAACAAACGCTCATTAAATTATCACTTGATTAACCCCCGCCGTGCCTTTGCGGTGATTTGGGAGTGGATAAAGGGTGCTTTGAGCTTCTCCAAAACGCGACCATGGCGGTGTCGGTGGGATTTTACACTTACATACGAAATCTGTACACGCGTTTTCGATTCTATGAAGTACCCACACACACACCCCCCCCCCACACACACACATATATACGGAAGTCTCAAAATATATAGTATAGACTAGCCATAAATTTTAGTTTTTCAAGGTAACACCGTACAGGCACGCCGACAAAAATATTCCCCATCCCGAGTTGACCATACATAACAAATTTCACGTCGATGTCACCGCTGACGACCGAGATATCGCCCAAGGTCATTTGTGGGTACCCGTTTCAAGGTCAAGGTCACCTCGGGCGGACAAACTGACCCGACGAAAATCTCCCCCGTCCCCCGGAAGCCCTAAGTAGGAAATGTTGTCTCGATATCCCCAATTTCCGAGACGGTCGATTGAGCCGTATTTATACTCGTGTATATAAACGCTCTTTAACAACGACACCGCAGATACGAATGCTCTTTAATCATTAACCCATTAATCCCCATTACAGTGGTAGTTGAAGGGTGAAGGAGTGTTCGCACGGGCTCGCGATATATATATATATATATATATATATATATATATATATATATATGTAATTCTCAGTTATGTCTCCTGTACAGTAAAGATATCCTTTGAGGAAACGAGAAACTATAGTTATTCATTTTGTTTTAAATCTTCATTATCCAAAAGACGGAGGACGAGTTTGCAATTCCATTTTTTCCGCAAATGCGACGAATGTCAATATATAACACGATATGATAATAGTAAATCAATAAAGAGTGTTAACAACGGTTTTTGTTTGACATTTATCGCCCTTATAGCCAAAATTTTTAGAACAAAATTAATTTTTCTCATTTGTGGGAGGGTTATGTGTTTCGTTTTAATTTCGAACATTTTGGTGTGACTGAGCCCACTGTTTGTTTCCGTGAAGGAAATGGAATGTCCTTTCATATGTCACTTGACTAAATAGTTAGCCAAATGCGAATGCTGCAAAGATGGAAATGTGGTGGTTTGCCTGAATCGTCACGAAAAAATGGGCGAAACATAATTCGAACGAGCATGACGTCACGCATATCTAGAACTTGGCGTTGTCGTTCATTTCCTTTTAGGAAGGAATCAACTACAAGTTATTCTACGACAAAAAGATCGGAGATTCTTTCTCTTTTTCTAGTTTTATAACGAAAAGTTAAAAATGGCCATTTTCGAAAAATGACATAAATTCCGGGATAAATTTCTTCAGATAATCAGCCGTATCCAAAAAAAAAACGCGTCCTACATGTATTACATGTACGTCTATGTGAAAACCGGATCGTGAAATTTCAGTTATCTGTCAACAAGAAAATATAGGTGCCATAAATTCCCTCTCCGGGTGACACCTTGCCTCAGCTGACACCTGGACTATAGGACATTCTGACTTGTTTGGTGTCGAAATCGGGCAGAGCATCCTTAATATTGTATTAATGTTTTGTCTTCATTGCTTCGGGATTCTGTGAGAACAGACAACATACCAGGGTTCGGGAAATTAACAACTTGGTGATGTACAGTAATACCCTAAGTAATTGACTCATTAACCGCAGCAGAATTATGGGTAACTTTTCAGGATATAGTCGGAAATATGGCTTGTTGCCATTCATCGGAAAGCCCTATCCGACTAAATCCTGAAGTTACCCATAATTCTGCTGTGGTTAAGGAGTCGATTAATTAGGGCATTACTCTACTTACATTGTAGTTTGTCTACGGTATATAGGGGGGAGCGCACGTATTAACGAACGAACATGTGGCGAATATTTTGAACATTCTGTTGAATAGTATTTGTCATTGAGTATAAAATGTTTATAAACACATAGGGGTCGTATTCACCAGCTCGGTTTATATATAGTCCAGGTAGTTTATACAAGCCGACGCTCCATATATGGCAAGAAACGTGGTCAAATTTTTTTGGGTAATCGTATTTTTAGGTGCTAACTGCTATATCAAAGTAAAGTCAAAGATATTTATTGCCGGAAAAGCGGTTTCCTTTTTTGGTTTCCGAGAAGTCGGGAGAAAAGGGAGTTTTAAACTCGATTCTAGCAATGCTATGACGCTAAACCGCTAAGGAATGAAAATATTAAAAAAGAGAGTTTCAAACTCAATTATAGCAGTGCTATGCTGCTAAACTGCTAAGGAATGCAAATATTAAAAAGGAGAGTTTCATACTGAATTCTATCAGTGCTATGCTGCTAAACTGCTAACGAATGCAAATATTAAAAAAGAGAGTATCAAACTGAATTCTAGCAGTGCTATGCTGCTAAACTGCTAAGGAATGAAAATATTAAAAACGAGAGTTTCAAACTCAATTCTAGCAGTGCTATGCTGCTAGACTGCTAAGGAATGGAAATATTAAAACAGAGAGTTTCAAACTGAATTCTAGCAGTGCTATGCTGCTAAACTGCTAAGGAATGAAAATATTAAAAAAGAGTTTCAAACCGAATTCTAGCAGTGCTCTGCTGCTAAACTGCTAAGGAATGAAAATATTAAAAAAGAGAGTTTCAAACTCAATTCTAGCAGTGCTATGCTGCTAAACTGCTAAGGAATAAAAATATTAAAAAAGAGAGTTTCAAACTCAATACTAGCAGTGCACTGCTGCTAAACTGCTAAGGAATGAAAATATTAAAAAAGAGAGTTTCAAACTCAATTCTAGCAGTGCTATGCTGCTAAACTTCTAAGGAATGGAAATATTAAATAAGAGAGTTTCAAACTCAATCCTAGCGGTGCTATGCTGCTAAACTGCTGATAAATAAAAATATTAAACAAGAGAGTTTCAAACTCAATTCTAGCGGTACTATGCTGCTAAACTGCTAGCGAATGAAAATATTAAAACAGACAGTTTCAAACTGAATTCTAGCGGTGCTATGCTGCTAAACTGCTAAGCAACGAAAATATTTAAAACAAAGAGTTTCAAACTGTTACATAGTTACATGTTACATGACTATACATGAGTCAAGTCCGGATGCAGGATGGTCCAGCTAAGTCCCACTATCCATATCTTATGCCCAGAATCCAAAGGTATAGCACAATCATAATAGGGGTCTGCAAATCGGGGATTTTGCATCGAATCGAATCTCGATATCGAATCTCCTTCCTGATATCGACATCGAATCTCGAATCGAATCAGCTAGTGGTTGACATTGTTTACCAGTGTGTAATTCGGTGTCTCATTACAAAAACTGCAAAATTCACTAGATACTATATAAAAAATTTAATCTTCTTAAACAGCAGTTGGAACTTGCATCTTTTTTAGGGAAATCATGACATAGGCAAGTCACTCTCGGTCTCATTGGGGGTTTGGGATATGTTGCATTGAATTTCTATCTAGCTGTGTCATGGCGACCATTACACAAGAAGTGACAGTATGACATTTAAAGACATGTAGTTCAATCAACGTATCACCAACCTCATGGAATTGAAGTAACTTGTCTACATTATTTAATAAAGATAACACAGAATTTGACACACTTGGAAATGGGTACATCGTTATAATCAGGGAGCCTGATGGGTCTATTTGCACAATCGCATACGAAAGGTTTGATGCCCCAGATGTGTTACACCCCAGGAACGTTCAAAGAAATCGGATTTCTTAAGTTCCGCATTCCTGGCGTTTAGGGGCCAGAGACCCCACAAAACCCCAAAAATGAATTATATTTGCACTTTTGAGTACAACGCTGATTTTTGTATTAATTGTGCTCCAGCAATTACTGATCAACAATACACAATTTCTGAAACGAAATTTCCTGGCGTTTTCATTTCAGAAAGGGGGTTTTGAAAGTATCCCCCAAAACCCCAAAAATGACTTCTATTTGCACTTTCGAGTACAAAGTTGATTTTCATATTAATAGTGCTCTAGTCATCACTGATTAATAACACACAATTTCTGAAACAAAATTCCTTGGCGTTTTCTTTTCTGAATGGGTTTTTTTAAAGTGCCCCCAAAAAACTAGAAAATTAATTTCCTCAATAGTTATCCTGCTATCGCTAGTCATAATAACCTCGTTTAAGAAACGAAATTCCGTGCGTTTTCATTTAAGAAGCACATGCCACGTGAAACAATTGACCCTACCCCAATAATACTTAATTATATAGGAGTAAGTATTATTGGGGTGGGTAATTTTTGTGCTGGGGGATATGTGTTAAGGAGATGGTGGGTTCGTGTTAAGTCCCAACGAAAACCCGAATTTTTTTTTTATTTGCACTGCCGTACGCACAGATAATATTTTTTCTTAATACTATCTCCACTATCATCATTGTTCACAGACCAAATGGTAAAAAAAAAATGGTCAGAGTCAATGGTGTAGTAACACCTAGCATTTCATATTCTCATATAAGCGATAAAACAATGCAATATTCCTTTCAATTAAACGTGACTATCAGGTGGGACATTCCAATTTATGATTCGATTTATTTGAAAGTATGTTGTTGCTATATAACAGGATACCTAAACACCGGACTCACCCCATATGATAAATGATGTGTCCCTATCATGGGCACAATCCTGAACAATGGGGAAAAACAAGTTCGCGCGAATCAATGTCAAGTATGACCGCATTGGGAATTTCTTCGAAAGCTGCAGAACTATATAGACATTTGAAGCGAGGACGATGACAGATTTATGTCAAGTATAAACACGGGCAGAATTGATTGCTGGTGTCAGAACCCGGCAGAACAACATTCGCATTGAAGTAGTGTCATTCAGCTATCGGCGCCAACTCAACAATCCTGCACAATGGGGAAAAACAAGTTCGCGCGAATCAATGTCAAGTATGACTGCGTTGGGAATTTCTTAGAAAGCTGCAGAACTATATAGACATTTGAAGCGAGGACGATGACAGATTGATGTCAAGAATAAACACGGGCAGAATTGATTGCTGGTGTCAGAACCCGGCTTAACAACATTCGCATTGAAGTAGTGTCATTCAACTATCGGCGCCAACTCAAGAGTTATTCATGAATTGATATCCAACGTCATGGGTGTTTTCAAAAGTGGGCGAGCAACTCTCCGTGACCAGTTTTCTAATTGATTTTACAGAAAAACTTTCGTCGTGTATACTTTCTGAGAACTACTTTCTGGAGAAGCCCTTTAGCTAAGATTTGTATTATTCTTGGTCAGAATCAATGGTGAAGTACATTTTACCAGATAATTTCCATTTTTTGTTAAAAAATATGTACCATGCTAAATCGATATCTGATAGTAATGAGCCATATCACGAGGATTTGGCCCTTCAGTGTCCATCAAATTAAAATAGATTTAAAATTCAATTTCGAAGAAATATCAATTATTATTGTAATGCCCAGAAGGTAATTGAACTCACCCGTGTACTGAATACTGAATACCAATACGATGGCAGACATGAACCGCCCATTTTAGCAGAAACGATGGCATCAATATCGGAAATAGGGACAAAATGGCCACCGGCAGCAGTAAAATTGGGCAAGTTCGGCTAAAGGTCACCAGACTGTTTCCATGGCATCAAAAATAAAAACATATTATTTTCATTAATTTATATTGTAACTAAATCTTCTCATATAACTTATAGCCAATAGTGCTATATTATGCCATGAAATTAGTGTCAAAAGCCACCAAACTTGTATCCAAGCATATCCAATGAGTTTCCAAAACCACTTAACGGGTGTCATCTAAGGAGCTTAAGTCCACGCAACCAGCGTCCCGAACCACCCAATACGCATCCCAATCGACCCAACTAGTGTCGCAAACCATCCAAATGGTGCCCAAACACGCCGTGATGAGTAATCCAAACCATCCAACGATTGACACCATATATCATCCAGAGAATGTCCCAAATCATGCAGGCGGTGTTCCAAACCTCACATCGAGCATCTCAAATCATCAAATGAGAACCCCACACCATCCCATGTGTGTCCAATAAAACAAATCAATGAGTGTTCATACCAATCCAATGGCCGTCCCATGCAACATGACGATTGCCTCAAACCACCCGGACCAAGAATGTCTAAAAACAATCCGCCTGGTGTCTAAAACCACCCCATGCAGAATGTCCCACCCCATCGAATGATTGTCACAACTATTATACAAAATCATCCATAGGATATCTCGAACAACCCAGCGAGTGTCTCTTGGTTTGGATTTTAAACCCACTGGGTGGTTTGGAACACTCATTTGATGGTCTTAATCCTTGACCGTAGCTTCTTGACATTTTGCGAAAATCGTGTGCCATAGGGTGCATCGCATATATAAGGAAATGCATTGGCCTAAGATTACTTACCTTGGCCATGTGAGTCACAGAATTCTCCTAACATATGCAGGACTCCCTATGGGAGACCCGCATACATGTATATGGGAGAATGCATGGCACAGGATCATTAATGCTGTATCAGCACATCACCCGTCGTGAAAGGGTTGAATACTCGGAGGAGGGTTTTGTACACTTGTTTAAATGTATTGAGATGCAAGTTAGTAGATGGTTTATGACACCATTTGGATGGATTGGGAACTCAATGGCTGGTTTGTTATACTAGTTGTATGGTTTGGGTCACTCGGTGGGTGGTTGTAACACCCATTGCATGGTTTGAGACAACAGTTGAATTGGTTTGGACACTCGACTTGGATATGGGACACACGTGTGGTTGAATGTGACATAAATATGTCGATTTATTCAATGATTGGGCCATTTTATAAATTGAGACGACTTTTGGTGGTTTGAACCTATTTGGTTAGGAACACCAGTTGCATTGTTTGGGGCACTACTAGTACCATGCACTGTGATTTGGAACAACAGTTGCAGGGTTGCGACACTGACCGAGTGAATGAGACACTCCTTGGATGGCCTGTGATACCCATTGTGTGGGTTAGGGTACCAGATGCATGATTTGGAGGACTATCTGTGCTGGTCGGGAATCAGGTGCATATCGTACAGGGCACTACTTAATTGTTTGTGCCACCCGTTAGAAAGGTTGAGACCAATTGGGTGGTTTTGGACACTAGATGTGCATATGGGACACACGAATGGTGGAATGACACACCCATTTGTCGACTGGTTCACTGATTGGGCCGTGGAATGGATTGAGACGACAGTTGGTGGTTTGGGACACCCGTTGTATGACATAGAACTCTCTTCGGATGGCCTGGGACAACAAAATTGGTGCATATGGGACACTCTTTTCCTTTCGAACATTCGCTGGATTGTTTGTGACACTCATTTGGTGGTTTGGGGCATTCATTGGATGGATTGGCCCGCTCATTGTATGATTTGGATCACACGTTGGATGGTTAGGGACACTCATTTTTGGTAGTTTGGGACAAAACCTGTGTAGATTGGAACGTTCGTTGAATTGTTTTGGGCACTACCATGCGCTGTGGTTTGGAACAATCGTTGCAGGGCTACGACAATACTCGTGGTAATTTAGATGGCACGTGATACTCATTGTGTAAAGCACTTCAACTGTTGACTTCCGATTGCCATTTTCGTCATCATTTTTGAAAACTCGGGATTTGACTTAATGTTATCGTATTAGGATTGGACATCATGTATGGCGGCGCAACTGGCACCTACGGTGAAAGTTACTGTAAAACGCTCTTTATGTTACTTTCGGTTGCCATTTTGTCCTCCATTTTGGACTCTTTTTTTCAGTCAAATTATGCAGGAAATGACAGGCATATGGCATGGAATCAAGAACAATAGGTTTTTGCTGAACATGTATGTAGTGAGTGGGGTATACTCCCGGAAATCGCCGCCATATTGCCCGGAACATACACTGTCACCTTTTAACGTCTAAATAGTTTGAGTAGACATCCTTACGAAAAATGAATGAAGTTTAATCCTGGGGGTGTGCACGTTTGATCGACCTGGTTCCCGGACTAAAATTTAAATTTTAGTTTTCTTACATGTTTTACTACATTTTTTTATAATAAAAAATAACGAATTTTCCTCCCTGAAACGCGCGGAACGTTTGTGGTCAGTAGATTTGTATATTTATATAAATTTTTCCAGGTTCACCTTAAAATTGTGCTTTGTATTCGACAGTATGTGAAAATAAATGTTATTTTTTTTTTTGGGTACATTCAGAAACCCCTTCTGAAATGAAAACGCCAGGAAATTTCATTTCAGAAATTGTGTATCATCGATCAGTGATGATTATGGCACAATTAATATAAAAATCAGCTTTGTACTCAAAAATGCAAATAGAAGTGATTTTTGGGGTTTTATGGGTACGATCAGAAACTCCCTTCTGAAATGAAAACGCCAGGAAATTTCGTTTCAGAAATTGTGTATTATTGGTCAGTGATTGCTGGAGTACTAATAATATAACAAATCAGCTTTGTACTCAAAAGTGCAAATAGTCATTTTTGGAGTTGTTGTGGGGTCTCCGGCCCCAAAACGCCAGGAATGCGGAAATTAAGAAATCGGATTTCCTCAAACGTTCCTGGGGTGGAACAAATCTGGGACATCAAATATTTCATACGCAATTTTGCAAATAGAACCCAGCAGGCTCTCGGACAATTACAGCTATATAATTGTTGTAGTCCGATACCAATGGTAGTTATAGTTATCTGATAAACTGTTCACACCACAATAGATCAAACACCAACATGCACGTTTATTCTGAATGACATATATTCAAAATTACCTATGTTGGCTAACTTGGCAACCTTGTGCTTCAATTTTTGTGAGTTCATATCATTTGCATATATTATCTAGACGCAAAAAAACGAGACTACACCAAAGTAACACCGATTCGACATATCCGAATCAGCAGACCGATTCGGTGTCGATCTCGAATCGGTTCCCCGATATCGACATCGAATCGAATCTCGAATATTCGCAGGTCCTTAAATCATAACATTTTTTTGTTATGATAGCCCTTAAAATGGTGAACCCCAAATTTGAGCCCGTGCAGTGAAAACCTATGTCAACTATACCCGAGTCATGTCCAGATGCAGGACGGTCCAGATATGTCCCAATATCCATATTTTATTACATAATCCAAAGATATAGGCCATTAGAATTTTCTATAATGGGCCCTTAAAATGGTAAACCCCAAATTTGAGCCGTTTAAACCTGAGTCATGTCCAGATGCAGGATGATCCAGATATGTCCCGATATCCATATTATATGCCAGAATCCAACGATATAGTCACATACCAATCTTTTATGATGGACCCTTAAAATTGTGAATCCCAAAGTTGAGCTTGTGCAGTGAAAACATATGCCAAATCTATGTCAACTATACCCGAGTCATGTCCAGATGCAGGATGGTCCAGATGTGACCCAATATTCATATTATATCCCAGAATCCAAAGATATAGGCACATAACAATTTTCTATGATCGGCCCTTAAAATGGTAAACCCCAAATTTGAGCCCGTGCAGGTGTAACCTAAGTAAACCATTCCCCCGATATTCAAATTAGATGCCAGAACCCCAAATTTGAGCCAATGCGGGGGGGGTGAACAAAAAATTCCGGCACGTATGTCGGGGTGGGTGGGTGGTCAAAGCCACCAACAAGCAATTTTGTCCGCAACTAAAAACAAAATTTCCTGCTTGTTTTTTTAGTGTTTTGGCAATGAGTTGGGCTTCAAAACCAATTTGAATGAGAGAAATAATGTAACTCTAACTGGTAAACTGACTGCAGACAGTTATCCAGTTGTATTTTTTATAAATGGGTGTTAGTCCATGGGAAATTCGAACGTGATCCTGCATGAGCGATTTTTAAAAAGCAAAGTCTGCCTTTTGATGTTAAACCGAGCTAATCAAATATACACACTTGTAATAAAATATACTGACTGTAGACTTATTCAGTTTTGTATTACAGGAGGGTTCAGCTGATAAGTTATATCTTATACACTGAACAGCACTACGGGAATTGTCATATAAACAACAACCATTAACATAACAAAATTATCTTGTTTTAGAATAATCTGCATATAAAACAAACACAAATAACATTTAGCATAAAGGTATAAAAGAAAAATAAGAGGAATGCTCATCACTATAAAACTATGAAACAGCAACTGGGTTCAGCTGGGCTGATTAAAAATAAAACTTTAAAATAAAAAAGTAAACACTGTGATAACAGGACATAGAGTATTTGGCATCACTATTAGACTAGATATCTTTGTTTGATAAAACATAACAATAAGCCATGTAAAACTTCCTTTGATTGTCGACTTTTACCAAGTTTGGTTTTCAAAGTTTGATTATACCAATAAAACTTCACTATAGTCATTCTGCCTATATAACTGAACTTGTGATAATTCAAAAGAAGTATTAATGGCGACATTATTTCATGTGAATCTATGACTTGTTTTATCACAATTTAGACATTTATCTAAACACAATTAAATGTGCAAATAAAACAAATAAAAAACAAATCTGGACGGCTTGTCAGTAAAACAACCTTTGTCATAACAATGTAAAAATAGAAGTGGATTTCTCATCACATAAAGTTGGCACATGATACTATTGAGCTAAGACTGAATGTTACAGACTTATACAACTAAAAACATAAAACAAAAAAGTAAATACCAAAACATTCTCATCTATAGACTGCTGTAACCTTGTTCCTCAACTTAACAATTGTTCAAATCAACAAAACCGACTTTAACCATACATAATGCACACTAAGTGTGCGTTCGATTTGTCAACTTGACACATTTGGACACATATTTACAAAAGTAGTAAGAAATAAATGTTGCTTCTTATTGCTTTTAAATGAGGAAGTGAGCTACGTGACTGATCAGATGTCAAAAATGTCTTTTAATCATAGTTGTATCTCAAATCGGACTATATATTCTGATAAGGCAGCATTGCATAATTCCATTTCTTTAAATGTTGGGAGATAGCAGTCGAATCACTGGTCGAATCAGGTAGAATATCAAAATGTTACTAGCGCCATAGATGTGTTCTGACATCCATTCAGAAAACGAAAATAATCATGCTTGTGTTTTCTCAAAACATAGGAAGCTCACATAGTAGTATGGGCCTAAATTCACTTGAAAGTTATTAACAACTGTTTCCGCCGGTTTTCGCATCTTTATTACTGTTTTAGTGTTTTAAGGGGGGTGGGAGGCCAAAAATGGTCGGAAAAAACTGTCGAAAACGGAAAAATATTTGGCGGTGGGGGTGGGTGGGTACAAAAAATGATCGAAAGGGAAAAAATGCCATACGTGCCTGAAATTGTTTTCCGACCCCACCCCCTGCCAGTGCAGTGAAAACCTATGTCAGCTATACTTGAGTCAAGTCAGGATTCAGGAGGGTCCAGATATGTTCCATTATCCACAATATATCCCATAATCTAAATGTTTGAACACATACCCTTTTTCTATGATTGACCCTTAAAATGGTGAACCCTGTGTAGTGGGAACTGGGGTGGAGTGGGACATTTTTTCTTTGAATGCTCTTTACTCAATTTGTGCTACATGACTGTTGCTTTTTGTACTATTTATACATCATTGCCATGTTGATATATTTCCCATGCTGGCAACTTAAACAAGGTACCCAAATGTCTCACACTTCCCCGGGACAGGGGGTACAGTGGGTCACCCATTGGAATTCCATAACATACCCTATAACAACAACTGAAATAGTTATTCATTCAAAGAGGGAAATTCGTTCTGTGGTAACACGCATTCATATAGTTGAAACACAAGGCTTTATTGATACTTCCACTCAATCGGGGATGAGTGGGACACAGTTTCAATCCACAGGGCCCAATTCTAATCTGACAAACTAATTGAAAAAAGTTCTGTTTGGGGTCTACATGTAGAAGATAAAAGCAACCAGGAATGGTATTTTCCAAAGATCTGCTCAACTCTATATTACTGTAACTAACAGTCCCAATGTACACCGAGCCACATGTCCCACTCTAACCCGACAGTCATGTATCAGTTGAGTCAATATTTTAGCAACACGCCTATGCTAAGGTATTTAAACAGATATACAATTTGAAGCCCAAACACAGTTGTTTCAGAGCTCAAAGGCTGTAAGAAAATATCTCGCATATGAACAATTTCAAAATGTTGTGTTCGGAAAAATATTGCTCAGATTCCATAAAAATCACATAAAAAATATAATATGCTTGCTACACGTTTGATTCATGTCATATGTTCTTGGGACATCTTATGAGCATCAAATGAATCCATACAGAATAGGCAACTCATCGATGGTATGGAGTTATCTCCACTGCCCACAGTACCCACTGTCCCACTCCACCCCTGTTTCCCACACACTGCAGAGACTCAAATTTGATGTTCACCATTTTAGGGGCCCATCATAGAAAATGAGTAGGTGGCTAAATCTTGGGATTCTGTGAATATAATATGGATGTTGGGACATATCTGAACCTTCTGCATCTGTGCATGACACTGATATAGTTGACTTACGTTTTCACTGCACGGGCTCCATATCGGGGTTCAAACATTTAAGGGCCCATCACTGAAAATGTGTATGTGCCTATATCTTTGGATTCTGGCATATAATATGGATGTTGGGCATATATAGACCGAACAGTGGACTGTCCGGTGTATCTTGATCATCCCTCCCTATTGTCGTTTAAAAAAAACATTTCATATTGGACAGATCATTGGTTCGCCCAGTAGATTATCTTGATACCCCTTGCTAGTGCTAGTTGCAATTATTTCTCGGTGAACGGGCAACAGCTCATAACTGCAGCCTCATAATTACATCGACGCGTCACAGGTTTTGGAAAGACGAACGTGTAATGTTTTGGGCGCATTTGGACTCGCGCAGGATTGACTTAATAAATCGGGTTTCAATATAAAGAGAAATTGTTCCTGTTAACTTTTGCCAAGGATGCTTTGGGATATTTTGGGCTGGTTTTGTCACGATACACTTTTCGATTTAAATACATTTACAAAAGTGTTTTTTTTCGCTAATTGTATATAAAATCAGGATTAACTGTCATGTGGACTGTTTTTATGGAGATGTAACCGTGAGGTAAGTGGTCATAACTTGTAATTAAACCCTTCGGGTTTTACACAAGTTATGACCACTTACCTCACGGTTACATCTCCATAAAACAGTCCACATGACAGTTAATCATTATATATATATATATATATATATATACACACACACACATCGGCCAGTCTGAGTCTCTTTAAAATTATACACATAATGTATACCGCTATGCATGCGGATCCGATTGTGGCCGGTTAGTGCTCGAGATTTAGTCATAATACATTGTCAAATACAAATGACAAATCTGATAGATTGGGTCAATCATATCATCGATAGCTTGAGTCGTTAACGCTATACCGAAGACACCAGTCCTTATGTGTTCAGCCGCTACCAAATAAACTACCTGGTTTATAAAATAAACCCACTCGGTGAATACGACTCCAGATGTTTATTTTCAAAACATTAATATTAAGTGTGTCTGGAAAATACACACATTTGGGTGTTTTTGTTAAAACACTGTTACGTGTTTTCAAATAAACATTAATATTTATATTTAATTGCATTGAGTGTTTATGATAAAACACAATGACATGTTTTAATATAAACACTAGTGTTTATATTCATAATTGGATAACGTTTTCATTATATTAAACACTTGCTTTGTTATCTATTCTTGTCTATTGTACAAATAAACATCTACATCTACATTATATTAAACACTGAATATGGTTTAATCATAAACACGTGTGTTTTTACTAAAACATATGACATGTCATATAAGTGTGTATCTCAGGGGGTTTTAATTACACATGGGTATGTCAGATATTTTTTAGAGTGTAGCCGACGATTTCCGAAAATCTACGGGTAACTTCGTGACTCTCTCATGCTAAACTAAACAATTAACGTGGTTTTCGCGAAAACATATAACATAATCGGACTGTCATAATTTTGTAACTTTTATTTCTAAATTATAACGAATGTGATTTCAATAATTGTATTCTACAGTATAGTGTCCGGGTGGGGTGGACTGCCGTTTGCATGACGTCGATTTCACTTGATACATTCTCGAGGGATGGGGTGTTATGTTATGTTCTCATCAGAAACGACTAATATATGCACAATGCTCGGTGTCGATTCCGTTCGATGACAACATAATTTTGTGTACATTTGTTATATCTCAAAAACTATAATAGTTCATGGAATAAATACTGACAAATTTCACTTTTTCCCATAAAATGGCACTCATTCAAGGATAACTCCGATCAAATGTTTATCGTTGCCAGTTAATCAATCTGATAATAAAAACTAATAAAATTCATTTGTATTTGCAACGTATTAGGTCGAAACTTATATGTGTTTAGTTTCTATTAGCTCAAGGTTTGAAAACTTACCAATTGCTGTTGACTTGAGCCCTTTCTACGTCGCGAATTTAGATGTGTTCGATATTGAGCAAGTTATGACAAACATTGCTGTTTGGTAAAATCGTCTTACCTGACTTCTGGAAAATTGTTACACCCGTCTCTCTGCTGTATAGCTCTCCTGTGCTAGTATGGCATTCTGATGTATCACTATTAAAAGAGAATCTTTCACACCCGGATGTGTGCATACATAACGCCGCGCATCGGAAGCAAGATGTTGTAATGGTGATGGTGTGATTGTAACAGCGGAAATCGTTAGAACTATCCGAAGTTTTCTTCACGGGAATCTCCACAAAATGTTGGATCACGAAGTTGGATGCAATCGCCTTAATCACGAAATAACATAACACGATGATCAAAAACGTGAATGGGTAGTCACAGCCCATGATAATTGATAACGTGCTGATGTATGTGACAATGCGATGTTGATTCAACGATGTTTCAAAGCCGACACTGCGCAAATCGTTAGCCTGATAATTAGATATACTACACTGAGAGTAAGTTTGTGTGACAAGCATATTCAATAGGCAGTTACCATAGTATCTTTATTAAGGTAGTGCCGTGGGATATGATGATCAGTATTGGGCATGGTGGGCGTAATATATGCTAATTATACTATTGGGTCTGGAGTTGGCATAGGATGTGGGAATTCTCAAAATGGGTGACAATACGAACGAAGAATACACACACATTTCTAAAAGTATATCTACTGGAGTGTTTCAGCATTTGCCCGCGTGTAGACTTTGACCTGACGTTAAATAAATTGATAGGATCATTCAGACGAAGGGAGAAGAGACCCCCACCCATATGATGCTGGTGCAAATTATCTACTTTGGCTCATGAAAAGTACGCATAACACAACGAAACAGAAACTAACTGAGTGTGTGGTGCATGAATCAGGCGATGACGACACTATATTAAAACAGATAATTATATGCCTTATCACAAGCAAATTTGATGTCACTCCCGTTTGACGAATCTGCAATACTGAATATACGCAGGAAAGGCGACACAACGATTCTATAAAGTTAGTTTGGATCTATTTATGATATCGCGCGATTCCTAATTGATTAACCCTTTACCCAACAAACCGGCCAAAACCGGCCAAATAAAGCTTCAACAGCCTAAAATATCTTCGGTCTGTCTCAATAGAACCATACAAATATGGATATCATTGGAACCGGCTCCTTGACCACATTGTGATAGTTACAGTTATGCCCTGTGCCAATGCATTCTCTTATATATGCGAGTCGACCATAGGTCGCCTCGCATATATAAGAGAATGCATTGGCCTAACAATTTTTTATCATTTTAAAAAAAATAAATGTTTCTTGCAATTTTTAGGACATAAAATATAAAACATCCATTACCCTGCAGGGAGCCCCACACATATATAGAAGCATATAGAACACTTTTTACCATTTTTTCTTACATTCTTTAACAATTTTATAATTTTTAATGTGTTAAGCCAATGCATTCTCTTATATATGCGAGGCGACCTATGGTCGACTCGCATATATAAGAGAATGCATTGGCACAGGGCCGTTCTGTTGGGTAAAGGGTTATTATGGCACAGTTTAGCGACTTGCAACTGAGGATGATCCTATTGTTTTTATTCAACTTTTCAAAATTTTACCTATTTTGGTCTTTGAAATTTTTATGTTTTACCTTTTTCCTTAAATTACACATTTTTAGGGCTTTTGATTTTAATTATCCCCTTTCGACCAGTACGTTCAAAATTCTTTTCAAAAAACTTTTTAGCAGCTCCGGGACCTTGCTCTCCGACTCTAAATTTCTGCCAAGAACACGAGGAACACAGTATCTGCATGTGATTGGGACCCTTATCCTAATATATTCCACGTTCTTTCGTATACTTTGCAGACACTCTACTCTTGTTCTTGACATCCATTACATTTTTGCACCGCCAATATTATGTGGGTAAATTGACGGATATGCCATTTTTCTTTCTTACTAAAACCTCTGTTGACTAACAAAAAGGCCTTTGGTCAACCTGTCAGTGCATTACTCTGACTTGATTTCTGTCATTCTAGTATGCTATATAGGTTTGGTGTTACTTATCCTGGAACTCGTGTTACCTGGTCAGACATCCACTTACCTGTATTGGTTATAGATAACAAAGAAATATCATATATGGCAAGCAATGTGAGCAGAATAAAACAGGGTCACCAATTTCGTTTCACGTAGAGGCCCTTGAAACAAGTGGAAACAAGTGGAAACAGACATTTTCATTGCAGTCCGTTTTAGAGCCAGTTTAGAATTCATCCTTTTCATCTTTCAGATCATGCTTGGTATTACGTGTAATTGGTGTTACTCACAGGATACAAAATGGTGGATTTGTTTGTTTAAATTGTTTTTTATTTTTCTGAGACGATGGAATAAGAGGAAACAAATCATTCCCTAAAAATATACTAGTATATATTTTTATTTTTTTAATTGTTTTTCTGAGACGATGGAAACGCTGGAAACAGAGGAAACGAACCATTCCCTAACAATATTAAGACTCGGGAGAAATTTTATTTCAAGTTGATTCAGTGGAAACATCACGAAACAAACTGGGACAGTGGTTACACTATATAATTTTATTTATTTTTCTTCTGAGACGATGGAAACAGGAAGCAAACCATTCCCTAACAATATTAAGACTCGGGAGCAATTTTATTTCAAGTTGATTCAGTGGAAACATCACGAAACAAACTGGGACAGTGGTAGCACTATACATATTTTTTTTCTGAGACGATGGAAACGCTGGAAACAGAGGAAACAAACCATTCCCTAACAATATTAAGAATCGGGAGCAATTTTTTATCAAGTTTATTCAGTGGAAACATCATGAAACAAACCGGGACAGTGGTTAAACTATACTAGTATATATTTTAATTTTTTTAATTGTTTTTCTGAGACGATGGAAACGCTGGAAACAGAGGAAACAAACCATTCCCTAACAATATTAAGAATCGGGAGCAATTTTTTATCAAGTTTATTCAGTGGAAACATCATGAAACAAACCGGGACAGTGGTTAAACTATACTAGTATATATTTCAATTTTTTTAATTGTTTTTCTGAGACGATGGAAACGCTGGAAACAGAGGAAACGAACCATTCCCTAACAATAATAAGACTCGGGAGAAATTTTATTTCAAGTTGATTCAGTGGAAACATCACGAAACAAACTGGGACAGTGGTTACACTATATTTTTTTTTTCTGAGACGATGGAAACAAACTGGGACAGTGGTTAGACTATATAATTTTATTTGTTTTATTTGTTTTGAGACGATGGAAACGCTGGAAACAGAGGAAACAAACGATTCCCTAACAATATTAAGAATCGGGAGCAATTTGATTTCAAGTTGATGCAATGGAAACATCACGAAACAAACTGGGACAGTGGTTATTTTTTTTATTTTTTTTATTTTTTCTGAGACGATGGAAACAGAGGAAACAAACCATTCCTTAACAATATTAAGACTCGGGGAGCAATTTTATTTCAAGTTGATTCAGTGGAAACATCACGAAACAAACTCGGACAGTGGTTAGACTATATAATTTTATTTTTTTTATTCATTCTGAGACGATGGAAACGCTGGAAACAGAGGAAACAAACCATTCCCTAACAATATTAAGACTCGGGAGCAATTTGATTTCAAGTTGATGCAATGGAAACATCACGAAACAAACTGGGACAGTGGTTAAACTATATAATTTTATTTTTTGTTCTTCTGAGACGATGGAAACAGGAAACAAACCATTCGCTAACAATATTAAGACTCGGGAGCAATTTGATTTTAAGTTGATTCAGTGGAAACATCACTAAACAAACTGGGACAGTGGTAGCACTATACATATTTTTTTTCTGAGACGATGGAAACAGAGGAAACAAACCATTCCCTAACAATATTAAGAATCGGGAGCAATTTTTTATCAAGTTTATTCAGTGGAAACATCATGAAACAAACCGGGACAGTGGATAAACTATACTAGTATATATTTTAATTTTTTTAATTTTGTTTCTGTGACGATGGTAACGCTGGAAACAGAGGAAACGAACCATTCCCTAACAATATTAAGACTCGGGAGCAATTTTATTTCAAGTTGATTCAGTGGAAACATCACGAAACAAACTGGGACAGTGGTTAGACTATATAATTTTTTTATTTTTTTTTCTTCTGAGACGATTTAACGCTGGAAACAGAGGAAACAAACCATTCCCTAACAATATTAAGACTCGGGAGCAATTTTGACCATGTTCTGCGACATATCTTAGAATACTACATGCAACATTTTATGGCAATCGGTAGAAGACGACCTGAGATATATAACAGTGGAAACATCACGAAACAAACTGGGACAGTTGTAGCACTATACATATTTTTTTCTGATATAATGGAAACGCTGGAAACTAAGGAAACAAACAATTCCCTAACAATATTAAGACTCGGGAGCAATTTTATTTCAAGTTGATTCAGTGGAAACATCACGAAACAAACTGGGACAGTGGTTAGACTATATAATTTTTTATTTTTTTTCTTCTGAGACGATTTAACGCTGGAAACAGAGGAAACAAACCATTCCCTAACAATATTAAGACTCGGGAGCAATTTTGACCATGTTCTGCGACATATCTTAGAATACTACATGCAACATTTTATGGCAATCGGTAGAAGACGACCTGAGATATATAACAGATTTCCCAAAGGTTATAAAGGCGCTATTTTTACTGATACAATGTTTACAAGATAATATAAGACAAATATAGTTTCAATGGCGTCCGTACCAAAGCTAAATTCGTAGAAACTCTTTGCACCATTTGCCGGCTTTCTTTATGTCGTTATCAGTGGTGACGATATTTTCCTAGTTTGTCACCTGCAATTTTGTACCAGCTCAGTCGACTCTAAAGGGGCATACATAAGCAATACAGAGCACTCCTTATATGCTTAGAAGATATGTATGAAAATTGGTACACATATTTTCACATGACCAGGGGAATATCATGGGATAGGCACCTCTGTCATCAGATGACTACTTAAAGGGGGACTAATAAATTGCATGATCAATAAAGATCAATTGGCAGTGACGCGTTAGATTATATTTCAAATTTTTCTTCAATAATAATAATAATGACCAGTTTTTATATATTAACCAATTACTTGCTCTAACACGCTTGGTACAATATTACCCCAGTCATGTGTACAAGCCAACCAATGAACTGGCTGGCTGCAGCCATTGCATGCACTGCTCTAGTTTGATCATCAGAACATGCTATGATACTCATCAGTATGACAAGCTGACTGGTACTCTTTTAACGCATGAGTGATGCGAAGCCGACACAGTACGAGCGACCTTGCTCAAGGGTCACAACTTGGCGCGGGTTTTGAAACAGCGAGCAATCCGACAATTGCATGTCGCTCAAAGCGGCCATGCCACTGCTATGTCGAGACTCAATGACCAGCAACGGCCTGCGAACCCATATCGATGTGTTTACAGCGAATACAAGCCGACGCGCTAACCAACGGAGCTCTTTGGTAGTAAATAGTATGGTTATAAATACCGAAGTTGTGTAAATACAAATATATCGGCCTCCAAATATTTCCAATTGGGAAAGTATAGACATCAATTGGAACGGTCAGGGACCATGGGCGCGACATAATAGTATGTGGAGATTTTAATGAGAATCAGCTGAACGGCCCAGGTAAAGAGATAGGACACCCTAAGGGGAAGTTTGAACTAAAACAATTAGTTAGCCAGCCCACACACTTCACAGAAACAAGTGCAACGTTAATTGATCTTGTTTTGACAAATAATCCCAGTATTGTGGATAATACTGAAGTGAAGTCATTGGTTCATTTATCCCATCACAGCAAATAAGACAACACTGTCCTGTCCTAATTAAAATAAAAGCACATCAAACACAAAATAATGTGTTATTGGAAGGAATAGTTTGGGACTACTCAGATGCAAATTATGATTATATAAATGATCAAATTAACAAATGGAATTTCAGAAAGGAACTAAAAAACTTGCCCCTAAACCAAATAACCAATAAAGTAGCTGATGTAATAATGCAGGCTGTTAAAGAAAATATCCCACACAAACAAGTAAAAATAAGACGTGATACCCCACATTGGTTAACCTGTGGTATTAGAAAGTTAATTCGCAAAAGAAAGAGCTCACATAAATTGGCCAAGAAAACAAAATATAAATAACTGGGCAAAATTCCGAACTATTCATACCGAAGTTGTAGATGCAATAAGGAAAGCTAAAAGGGACTACATATCTAAGAATGAAATAATACTAAATAATAAAAACACTGAATCTTCAATATGGTGGAAAACAATGAATACATTTGTCATGAATGAAACTCATAAACAAATCCCCCCACTGCAGTCGATTGGTAGCTTCATAACAGACAACTTTCAGAAAGCTGAATGCATCAACACTCACTATTGTGAGATATCATCATTAAACGATAAGAATAGATTAGTGCCAAATTTGGATGATGATTGGGAAAACCCAAACTTGACCACATCAATTAATTATGATGTATTCACTGCATTAAAATCACAAATTCCAGCAAAAGCAATTGGACCCGACTCAATTAGCCCCATGGTATTCAAATATTGTGCTGAATCCCTATGTGCACCATTGTTACATATATTCAACATATATCTTGAAAATTCATTTTTTCCCTCTGAGTGGAAACAAGCTAATGTTGTCCCTATCTTTAAGAAAGGTGACCCAGCTATTCCCAGTAACTACCGACCAGTATCATTACTCAGTTGCTTGTCAAAGGCATTTGAAATATGCATATATAATACAGTACATGTAATAACATTTATCCATGGACATAGGCTAATTTCCAATTTCAGTCTGGCTTCACTGCAGGCGATGGATGGCGCGGTATTCCAGTTAACGGACATATATGACCATATTATCAACTCAATTGACAATGGGAAAGAAGTTCGGTGCACATTTATGGATATAAGTAAGGCCTTCGATAAAGAATGGCATAAGGGTTTAATAAGCAAATTGGAAATTATTGGAATTGAAGGCAAATTACTGAGGCTTATGCAAAACTGTCTTTATCATAGAGGGCAACGTGTAGTGCTAGAATATACTACATCAGGGTGGGGTAAGATCAACGCTGGGGTCCCTCAAGGATATATAATTGGGCCTTTACTCTTTCTTATTTATATAAATGACATAACACATGGTGTTATCAGTAGTATACGTTTGTTTGCTGGCGACACTTCTTTATATTTTGCAGTGGAAGACCCAGTGTTGGCTGCAAACATATTAAATGATTAAAACAAATTGCAGATTGGGCAAACAAATGGTTGGTTACTTTCAATCCTAGAAAAAAAAGACTATGTTGATTTCCCGTAAAAAGAATGAGACTTACCATCCAACTCTTAACCTATCTGGAGTGACAATCCAAGAAGTAAAAACACACAAACATTTGGGATTGACATTTAATGATCATGGTGAGTGGAGTAATCATATTGAGGACATACTTTCCCGGGCATGCAAAAGAGTGGGTATCCTTAGAAAACATTAATTTCAGTTACACAGGAGAGCACTTGAAAGGATATATTTCGAGTTTATTCTACCCCTATTAGAATATGCTAGCCCTGTTTGGGACAATTGCTCAGCTGAAGATTCAAGATTATTAGAAGAATTACAATATGAAGCCGCCAGAATTGTCACTAGGGCAACAAGAAGATTAAAAAAGGAAAAACTCCTTGAAGAGGCAGGGTGGGAGACACTTGCAGCCCGCAGAAAAAAGGCCAAACTGATACAATTTCTGAAAATGAAAATTGGTAAAGCACCATCCTATCTCTACCGCCTATTCCCCAAAACGTTGCGATCAGTAGATGACTATGATATGAGATATATCCCCCTACAGGTACCGCCATATCATTACAATGCTCACAGGGACACTTTTCTCCCTTCAACAACTATCGAATGGAACAGATTGCATCATGATAAAAAAAAACTGTACCACTATGGAAGATTCAAATCACTTATTTACACAGATGCCTCTGAACCAAAATCTTATTATTACACGGCAACTAGTAGAGAAAGCCAAATTTATCATACTAGGATACGAACGAAGTGTAGCAATTTGAATTCAGATTTGACAGAAAAGTTCCCCAAAGATGACCCATCATGTGCATGTGGAAGCATTGAAGCTGCAGAGCACTATCTCTTTTACTGCCGACTATTTAGGGAGAAAAGAATAAAATTCCTTGAGAATTTACCATATACTCTAACATGTGATATATTACTAAAAGGATCTGATAACTTATCAGCTCTCTGTTTCCAGCGTTTCCATCGTCTCAGAAAAAAACAAAACATTTAAATATATAGTGTAACCACTGTCCCAGTTTGTTTCGTGATGTTTCCACTGAATCAACTTGAAATAAAATTGCTCCCGAGTCTTAATATTGTTAGGGAATGGTTTGTTTCCTCTGTTTCCAGCGTTTCCGTCGTTTCAGAAAACTATATATAGTGTAGCCACTGAACCAGTTTGTTTCGTGATGTTTCCACTGAATCAACTTGAAATAAAATTGCTCCCGAGTCTTAATATTGTTAGCGAATGGTTTGTTTCCTGTTTCCAGTGTTTCCATCGTTTCAGAAAAAAAATAAAAATATATATAGCGTAACCAATGTCCCAGTTTGTTTCGTGATGTTTCCACTGAATCAATTTGAAATAAAATTGCTCACGAGTCTTAATATTGTTAGGGAATGGTTTGTTTCCTCTGTTTCCAGCGTTTCCATCGTTTCAGAAAGAAAAAAAATATATATATATAGTGTAACCACTGTCCCAGTTTGTTTCGTGATGTTTACACTGAATCAACTTGAAATGAAATGTTTGTTTCCTCTGTTTCCAGCGTTTCCATCGTCTCAGAAAAAATAAAACAAATAAAATTATATCTTCTAACCACTGTCCCAGTTTGTTTCGTAATGTTTCCACTGAATCAACTTGAAATAATATTGCTCCTTAGTCTTAATATTGTTAGGGAATGGTTTGTTTCCTCTGTTTCCAGCGTTTCCATCGTCTCAGAAAAAAGAAAAAAAAATATAACAATATAATTATAGTGTAACCACTGTCCCAGTTTGTTTCGTGATGTTTCCACTGAAACAACTTGAAATCAAATTGCTCCTGAGTCTTAATATTGTTGGGGAATGGTTTGTTTCCTCTGTTTCCAGTGTTTCCATCGTTTCAGAACAAAATAAAAAAAATAAAAATATATAGTGTAACCACTGTCCATGTTTGTTTCGTGATGTTTACACTGAATCAACTTGAAATCAAATTGCTCCCGAGTCTTAATATTGTCTGAAAAATATTTATGATATCGCGCGTTTCCTAATTGATCATGATGCAACAGTGCTCACTGATCTATAATAAGGAAGGAACTTCGAAGCCGATCAATCATGTATACACAACCAGCAAATATATCGCAAATGGATAATGGATCTACAACAAACTCGTTCATTTTGACGGCGATAACAAACTTTCAGCGTGATGTCTATAAAACAACAAAATACAACACTTAAGAAAATGATAGAAACTAAAATTCCAAATCTCACAGGACACGTTGCGCGGGTCGAAGCTCTTATTGATGATATTGAAACTTTGGGTACTACCGAAAATGATAACGATGACTGTAAAACTGTCGCGGGACACAACAACAACGCTAACATACAGTAATGTAAGGAAATATGGCTTATTGCGAGCTTTCCGATGAATGGCAACAAGCCATATTTCCGACTAAATCCCGAAAAGTTACCCATAATTCTGCTGTAGTTAAAGAGTCGATTACTTAGGGCATTACTGTATATCGTAGTTTATCACATACTTATCCAATAACCCCGGCTCTTGATCATATCACACATTTCTTGTATAGAGGTTTCAAGGCGCTTGACAACATTAAAATAAATTCACAAATTGTTCAGTTCACCCATGCGATAATTATGTAGCCTGCATTAAAACCAGGTTTATTAGTTCCATGCCCAAATGTTCAGAATAATATTCCGTCAATAACTGAGTTTTCAAAAGACCTTTGAATGCATCATATCCTGGACAGTTGCGGATGATCAACTGATATCGATGTCAATGTCGGAATCTACTGTTTTGTTAGTTGGAATATAATTATGATATTCGATTTGTGTTGGGTCTTGTAGTGTTGACTTTGAGATAAGCATGGGTGATAAGTGTTGCTGTCATATAACCATTTATTCATCTTTGTTACTGTCATTTTCATGTTTTCATCCATGCACATATCGTATCATGTTGCTTCCATGTTTTGTACATTCCAGGGGCTCCATGAACCCACCACATTTACACCGAACTATTCCCTCTCACACAGCAACGTACATGTAACCTACGGGTGTCAGGTGCCAACACCAAATCAGCTCTATATACGACGGATCTTCCACAAGACCAGGACTCAATCGCTCCCCTATACTCATATCGAATCACAGACTAAAACACTGTTATGACTTGTTCGACACAGCAGTATAGGGCAGCGATTGGAGTCTTCGACTTGAGGAAGAAAAGTCACAAACCTCAGACGGCAAAAAATGTCGGACTCTTAAAATGCAACTTCTGAATACTCAATCTGAAGATATGTTTGATTCTGATCTGTCTAATCCTTATGTTATCCGGCGACATCGAAAAGAACCCAGGCCCTACTGCCTCACCTGTAAATAGTCATTAAATCTCCATATTTCATTACAATATCCGAAGTATTCGCAATAAGCTCGAAAAGATAGTCGAAATCATTAACGAGTATGATATCCTATGTTTTAGTGAGACCCATCTTGAACCTTCATTTCCCTCCGATAAATTAATTATTCCTGGCTACTACCCACCTCTCTGCAAGGACCGTGATTCCAAAGGAGGGGGAATATGCGTAATGTTTGCAAATCATATCGTCCATAGACGAAGACACGATTTAGAATTCGATTCCTCGGTATTATGGTTTGATATTTTCTCGAAGAAAACTCACATTCTCTTAGGAATGTCCTATAGACCAGCACAATACTGTGATCCAAACTATTGGGAGTACCTTGATACCTCAATAGCAGACGCTCTAGAAATATCCGAAAATATTATCATTACATGTGACTTTAATTCTAACCTTTAGATAGCTCCTCTAAACTGAAAGAAATTATAGACTGGTATAGTTTTTTAAATGTGATAACAGCCCCTACTAGAATCACAAATAGTCCATGAGCCAGGCTCCCCAAAAATGGAAAATGGAACCAATTTGGTGGGCAAATTCTACCAAAAGTTTACTCAAAGCTCATAATCTGAAGTTTATGTCAGTGCCGAGGCACACTGGGGCAGTGTAGCTTAGTGTTGAAGATGTGTGTTTCCATGGCAACGGATGGTGTTTTTGGCCAGTATAAAAACTATGCATATAACGGTTTATACCAAGAAAGTTTAATGCAGTAACTTTATCTTGGCATTGATATTGGGTGCTACCCTTAATGGGCTTTCAGTTGACACTGGAGATTTCACCTCTAGAGGTCAAGGTCATATACAAAGGTCAAGGTCATTGACCAAAATATTAGCTTTTTTCATATCGGGTCATACATTTTCTACCCACTGAGTTTATATATCAGTTTTGAATACGTTATCTTTACTCGGAATTAATCTAGAGCATACATGCTATTCGGAGAACTGTGTTGTTGTTGCAACTGACAAGCCAGTCATGAGACATAGGTCTCTAAACTTTGTGGCCATTTTCCAAAATGGGTCAAAATCAGTTATTTCTCAAGATATCGTGCTTTTGTGTATATTTTAGAGTTATTTACTTATCTGGGGTCCTTTAAGGGTTGAATTGTGAAATTGTTGACTAAAGCATGAAAATTATACAAATATATGTTGCTTAGTTATAACTTCGCTAGATATAACTCATACATAATTACGATTATGACCGTGGCAGCTACAGAGTCAATAATCAATATTACATCGAAGTCACTATATGATTTCATACCTTTTACAACCATCAACTAATGGTCATGAAACAAACGTGGTCTCTCAATTATATTTGTCCCACACGTAAATATCATGACAACCGTAATTGCATTTTGTTATCTTTGCAATTTATCATTTTCAAAATGGATCAGGTAGCTTGGTTCAGTGTATACACAATCATAAACATTGAGTATTTTTTTCAAGCAGATTTGGTGTCCAGTTTGGGAATCGTCCCTGATTCGCTGAGGTTATATTATATCAGTCAATAAAGTCTGTGATTCCCCATTCCTGTAGCGCCATGTCGTTATGGGACGCTCGACTATAAACGCATCATAAGAGTAACCATATATACGCATCTTGTCGACTGTGACAACTTCCCACTTTGGTCATTAATAATTAATATAGTTAATTAAGCAAATAAAACATGAAAGTAAAATCAGAACTTGACGGCAAACAGTGGGCAAGGTCAACGATTGTCAAATATTCTGACAAATCATACTTAGACTAAACTATTTGATTTTACTATCGTTGAAACAGTTTTGTTTACATAACATTTGTTTCAACACACGAATTGTTTTTATTGGTGAGCTATCAATTATTAATATTAGAACACAGAGTATCTATTCTCCACGTTCTTCTTGGTCTTGATGTTTTACATACTTTTATAATTCCCCCCCCCCCACATTACCCACCATGGGCGTCTTGGTTTCCTTCAATTGTTTACCTATGTTCCAATTGAAACCACTTGTATTTGTTCAGGATACAGCAGGCGGCACATATATAGGAATGACGTTTCCTGTTATCAATTTGGTTATGAAATAAATTACATGTATGATGACTTCATCATCTACGCCCCACTCGGTCACTATATCTTTTAGAGTATTCCACGTCAGCTTAATTCAAGTCGCGCAGATTAATTCTACGTATGAAATGTATCGTCGACTACTTGGCTTTCATACCTGATCTTACTAAAAAACAAAGCGATCAGTTGGTTTAAACATATTTTATCAGCAAAAGCTAGAGGGGTAAAGACACAAGTTTAAAAACAACTTAAGCGATCAGTTAGCAATGCTTCGTTGTGAGATGGAAACTTACCATCATTATTTAAACGTCAAGGACACGTTAGAACGACCAATTACCGACTGCAATTTACGTGGCGTTATCTTCGTTGTGTTATCTTCGTGTGAAATGATTGTTTTGAATCGTTTGTTTATATATGTAAATAAATGATTGGCCAATCGATTGGCAAAATTTGTTATTTCAATATTTCAATATATTTTAGAGTATTCCACGTCATCTTTACCATTATGTCCAAGCGTTTAATGATACACGCGCCGTTAGAAACGCACGTCTCTCTACGTACCAAGGCCATAACAATTTAATGAGGTTCCTCGTATAATTTAATTTAATCAAATATATGTATCACGTGATTCACCATGATATCTCTTACAGACTCTAAGATGAATACACATTTTTCATCAGTGACTCCAAGCTATTGAAAAGGCAAGATGTGCCGAAACCGGTATAGCTGTTTGTACATACATGTAATAAATATTCAACAATGAACGGATACCTTTCTTAATTTTCAAACTATATATATATATATATATATAGTTGATAATAGTATGTGTACATAAATATATATGACTAGTTTGATAAATCAACATGACGACTTTTTCTATCAAAAAACGTCTTTAATTACTAGGCCTTTCATGCCTTCATGGCAATTTTCAAGGACTGACGTGTATAACACTGTGACGTCATATAGCAACATGGGTGATAACTCTTGACGTCAAAGTTAAGAACTATTGAGTTTTGTCCGGAATTTGAGTTTGAAATAATCTTCCTTGCTCAGTCTTTCCGAATCACTATCACTTGCCATATTATAGAATGGGAAGATTGTGTACATCCCTCTACCACCCACATACATCTATATGTTCGCTTAGAGGGATCATCCTAGTGCTGGGATCTCTAATTTGTTGTCGATGTATCCGATTTCTCTCGACTAGGGTATCACCTGTCTGTCCGGCGTATGATTCACCACATCCCGAACATGTGATGCAATAAATTAAATTGTGTGATTTACAATTTAATGTTGCATTTGGCACAATTTTTTTTCCGGTTTTGAGTTGGAGTTCTGTTCCTGTGTACAGATAGTCGTAGCCAACCCCACATGTTCTACAACGAGGGTCTCCACACTTGAACACGTGGTGTACTTTTTTTGTTCTGTTATATTTTGCTCTTGTTAACAGTTTTTTCATATTCCGTGGCTGTCTTTTACTATCCAAAACATTGTTGCCTGGGAATACTTGCAGCATGCGTGTGTCCTTATGTAAAATTGGTAACAAGCTCCTTGCGATTCCCACCTGGTTAGGGTGATAAGGGTTGTGTGTAGTTACATATATATAAATATATAAATATACATACCCCACTAATGACCACACAGCCCTTCTATATATACCAATACCCCGCACACTCGGCCATTCATATACTCCAGGCTTGAATATACACCTCACCCATGACAATCATTCACCACATTTATGACCACACAGTCACCCCTTGTATACTTATTCACTTCACCATTGGCCAAAGGTCACTCCCATATATACACCCCACCAATGGCCATACAGCCCTTCTATATATACCAATACTCCACACACTCTGCCATTCATACACTCCATGCTTGAATATATACCTCCCACATGACAATCAGGCACAAAATTTACTACCATACAGTCACTCCTTGTATTCCTATTCACGCCACCATTGACCAAATGTCACTCCCTGTATACCTAGTCTCCACACACATGGCCATATAGCCACTCAAGATATACATACCGTGTATACACCACACACATAACCATAGAGTCACTCCAAGTATACACCACGTCAATGGTCATACAGCCCTTCTATATATACCAATACCCCACACCCTCGGCCATGCATACACTCCATGCTTGAATGTATACACATCACCCATGACAATCATACACCAAATGTATTTCCATACAGTCACTCCGTGTTTACCTATTCACAGAACAATTTGGCCATACGGTCACTCCCTGTATTCATGTACCGATTAAGGTCATATTTGCCACACCCATGGCGACACAGTCCTTCAATATATACTTATTCCCTGTACACACGATTATGCATGTACTCCAGACTGGCATATACACCTCGCCCATGATAATACAGCCCCCAGTGTACACCTGTGCATCCCAGACATGACCATAGTCACTCCATATACACATAAACACAGATAACTGTGTAGCTACTCTTGTTTTACACATACACCACATCAATGACCATAGATCCACTCCATGTATATGTATACATATCCACCTCGCAAATGAACACTCCTTATATTCCCATGCATCTCACTGTGAACCCTACCCATTACCGTATAGCCACTCCTTGTATAACTATTCACCTTACATCACAACAGTCACTCCCTGGCTACCATTTCGACATACACCATGTATTAAGTCAATCGTTGTTTATGCTAATGTGCGACAGTAGCCAAATAATATGGTCTCGATCAGTTCCGTTTCTGTGCATTTCCATTCAAAATATGAGACGTTTTTGGCAAAATTCCACACTGCATCTTTTAAAATGAATTTATCATATCTCAGAAGGTACTGGGACAACCAGAATAGCATATTAATTTTAGTTTCCATTTTGTAAGCCATCTTGAGTTATTTTGTCTACAAAACACATCAGTGTGACACATTTATGACAGAAAAAACCATAAGCACCTTTGATACCAACTATAGTTACATTTTACTTGAAAAAAATGGTCCAGACCTGAAAAGTGAATTTTTGCCAAATCTGTGATAGAACAATCTAATAATTCTATTATGTCAGTGGTTAAAGTAGTAGCAACTAATCAAGGTGCATCAGAAATGTTAGTATTCAATGTATATAAGACAGCATTAGTCAATGTTGTTCATCAGCCATAGTTCAAGTCTTCTCGTACTAAAACCAGCTAAGATATTGGGATGGAGATGCTGGTATTTAGTCCGAGCTCGCGCGCATAGCCTTCTTATGACACGAGTTAAGCGTTAATGACCCGCTCAAATAAAACCACAATTATATGAAATAAAATATCACAATTGCGACAATAAACGGATATTTTCCGCAGAAGACATGCTATTTGATCTGAAACCCACATCAGTTGTGAATTGAAAACGGTAATTTAATGCGAAAAGAGACATTTACCGCAATGTTTACAAATTTTTAGAAGTATGCGAACTCAGTTGACCTCGCGAACTGTGTTCGGCATTTTCCGTTGAAAATATTCCGTAGATTTTCGACTAACAGTGCAAATTACGATGAATTCTCCATTGTAATCGTAATTATGTGTGTCAATAAATAAAAAATAAATAGATTAATTAAACATTGAAGATATAAATGTAATACATTTAATAAATTACGGGAATTACAACCCACTCAAAGTTTAAAACAGTGCAAACACAACGAGCATTAGAATAAATAATATGGTGCTACATTTCACCCACATTTGGTGGACTTCCGCGAAATTAAGATATATACTAAGCGAACAGAGCAATATACTGCTCTTGTTAAGCACACAAAAAATCAAACAAAATTTGTATAAATTTTGAACCTTAAGTTTGAAAAGTCCCACTAAAACGGAAGAACTATATTTCGAAACTGTGATTCGGTTCTCCGATTATTTTATCAACACAAAAGTCAAAATGCATATGGATAAAAAATCACACGCATGGCAAGTCAGACACAACAGTTCTAATTTGCTCCAATTTTGACAAGTTGCTTGCGAAAATTGTCAACAAAACTACCGTTCTGATCCTCCATTATGTCATTAAGTTTTTAGTGGGGGAATTGTTCTCAAAGCACATAGGAAACTGGATTTTGGGGCGATCGGTTTTCGCCATTTTGTTCGGAAACCCCCGCGCTATATATAGAAACGGAAACTAGAATACCCAGAACAAACTCCGGATTATGCCGAAGTTATTCGGACCACTTCGGCTTTCAGTTAAAAAGTAAACAAACAGAGAAAAAAAGCGATGTTTGTGGCAATCAACCGGAATATTCTATGTGTAATTTAACATTAAAGTTAGATTACTATACACCATTATGACCATAAGATGTCACTCTTTCCGATGTATATAGCATCACGTATTGATTTGCAAGGTAAATCGAGTAAAATACACAACAAATTTCCGCCACAAACCTTGGGCGTAAGTCGTGTCATAAGAGACCATACGGGACGAACTCGGACTAAATACCAGCATCTCCATCCCAATATCTTAGCTGGTTTTAATACGAGAAGACTTGGACTAATCAGCCACAACTTGCGTTATGATCATCGATGAAATTTAAAAATAATATGGGTTGGTCTCTTAAAAACGATCGCAATGACACCTTCCAACCGTAGAAACTATCCATCCCTATATAACATACACTATGTAATGTGTTAGCATATGTAAAATGTACACATACCTCAAATAAGCAATTCACAACAACTAACGTTGAATGAAATACTGTAATACATCCTTATATGAACATTTAATACTTTTGGGTAGTTGCCTAGCAACCGTTGCTAATCAGGGCCATATCTTGATGGGGTCTATATCTGAAAATGAAAAGATTATGTCTAAGGAACATATGTTGGAAGTTTCATACTTTTATCATAATTTCTGCAATTCTTACATTTCCATGCACTGAGGCCTGGACTGCACACAGAAGCAAGATATATTGGGAAATAACTGATTTTGACCCATTTTGGAAAATGGTCACCAAGTTTAAAGGCCTATATCTCATGACTGACACGTCAGTTTCAATGATAACGCAGTTCACCATGTAGAATATACGCTACAGCTTATTTAGGAGCAGAGATAACGTATTCAGAACACATATATAAAAAAAAAAATTTGATTTGGCGGCCTGACTTTCAGCTGAAAACTCTGTACGAATGCATTTTCTTATATATGCGAGTTTTCCATATATAAGAGAATGCATTGGTCTAACAATAATTACCTTGACCTTGTAAACCAGTGGATTTCTTATACATGCGAGGCTTCCTATGGGAGACCCGCATACATAAGAGAATGAATGGCATTGGATCTTTAATGCTACACAAACGCATATTCCGCCATGAACCTCAGAGTTAAGCTGATGATATTTATGTCACAAAAGAGTCGCAAATAGGAACACTTACATCGCATACACTATGTGATGTGTTAGCATATGTAAAATGTGTTTAAGACTAATCTACCATCACATCTTCCCAAAATGCCATCGAGAAGAGTGCCAAACATACATTTTACTGTCCGGGTTGTTGCATAGCAACGGTTGTTATGGCCATTATGATGGGAAACAAGGTCACAAATCTTTGTAATTCATCCTATGTCACACATAGACCTCAAATATGCAATTCACAACAACTAAAGTTGAATGAAATACTGTAATACATCCTTATATGAGCATTTAATTATTTTGGGTAGTTGCTAAGCAGGGCCATATCGTGATGGGGTCTATATCTGAAAATGAAAGATTATGTTCAAGGAAAACATATGTTGGAAGTTTCATGCTTTTACCATAATTTCTGCAATTCTTGCAATTCCATGCACTGAGGCCTGGACTGCACACAGAAGCAAGATATATTGGGAAATAACTGATTTTTACCCATTTTGGAAAATGGTCACCAAGTTTAAAGGTCTATATCTCATGACTGACATGTCAGTTTCAACAATAACGCAGTTCTCCATGTAGCATACACGCTACAGCTTATTTAGGAACAAATATAACGTATTCAGAACAAATATATAAAATCTGTGGGTAGAAAATGTATGACCCGATATGAAAAAAACTAATATTTTGGTGAATGACCTTGACCTTTGTGTATAACCTTGACTTCTAGCGATGAAATCCCCCATGCCAAAACAAAGTCCACCAAGGGTTTCACCCCATATCAATGCAAAGATAGAGTTACTGCTTTAAACTTTCTAGTTGTAGACCATTATAGGCATATTTTTATACTGGCCAAAAACACCCTCTGTTGCCATGAAAACACAAATTTTGCACACTAAGTTACATTGCCACAGTGCGCCCCAGCACTCGGATAAACTTCAGATTATAAGCTTTGAGAAA
Source organism: Siphonodentalium dalli (assembly GCA_032622095.1). Classification (NCBI taxonomy): domain Eukaryota; kingdom Metazoa; phylum Mollusca; class Scaphopoda; order Gadilida; family Siphonodentaliidae; genus Siphonodentalium; species Siphonodentalium dalli. The sequence goes on along the minus strand of CP136067.1, from coordinate 138,003,308 downwards.
AATGTTGATAGAATTTTGGTACCATTCTCGGTCCTGGCTCATGGACTAAAATACATCGAGCACACTTCTTGATCCAATTGTAATCAGCAATACCTTCCGCGTTCTTGACAACGACGTCATTAATCCAGGAGTCTCAGACCACCGTGGTGTATATGTAATATTAGAATACGATTACTCCCCCACCACCTCTTTCCAGAGAACGGTTTGGAATTATACCAGAGCAAATTTTGAAATAGCAAATAGCCTGCTTAGTAACACAAAATGGGATGATCTCCTATCTGCGCCCGACATAGATAGTACAGTTCACAATTTTCATAATACATTTCTCTACATCATGAATCAAACAATCCCGCAGTCAAAAGTGACAATACGCCCAAAAGAAAACATTTTGTTTAATTCCGACATTAGAAAAGAAATCCGCAAAAGAGAAAAAATTACGAAACAAAGCGCTAAAAAAACAATCGCCCTGATACGTGGCAACAGTATAAGAAAACCAGAAACGGAATTAATAACATGAAAAAGTTCGCAACAGCAAAATTTGCAGAGAAACTGGAAAATCGGGTTAAAGACTCATCCCCCCGCGATTTTTGGCAATTAATAAATTTCTTACTATGTAAAAAGAAAACAAATTGTATTCCGCCCCTATCTACTCCAAGCTCCTTCCCCGACACTATTGATGTACATGGAAAACTCCACGTAACAGACGGTCTGGACAAAGCCAACATGCTGAATAAAAGTTTCATTTCCAATTCTTCGATTAACGATTCATCCCATAAATTACCATCATTCAAATCGCGTTGTGAAAAAGAGCTAACGGAATTGGAATTTACGCAGGTTGAGATAATTTCTGTATTAACATCGCTCAAACTGAATAAAGCCCATGGTCATGACGGAATAAGTGCGAAAATGTTAAATTCAACTGCTGAATCTATCGCATATCCACTGTCAATAATTTTCAATAAATCCTTCAACAACGCAAAGTTTCCATCTACCTGGAAAAAGGCTAACGTAGTCCCAATTTTCAAAAAAGATGACCCAGCCGAAACAAAAAACTATCGACCTATCCCCTTCTTCCTTGTCTTGGGAAAGTTTTTGGAAATACATGTATGAAAACAAATAAGTCCGTTCTTTGACGACAATAAATTACTTTATTCCAACCAATCGGGTTTCATAACTGGTCACAGCACATCTCACCACCTCATAGACCTCTACAATTACTTATGTCAATCTCTAGGTAAAGGGGTATATACATGATCTGTTTTCTGTGATATTTCCAAAGCCTTCGAGAGAGTTGGCACAGGGGACGGTTATATGATATATAATTATGGAGTTCGCGGGAGAACTTTGAGATGGATAGAGGACTACCTTCACAAACGGCAACAAAGAGTTTTAGTAAATAACACCTTTTCTTAATACGAGATCATCCCAGCTGATGAACCACAGGGATATTTTAGGAACTTTCCTCTTCCTTGTCTATATCAACGACTTACCAGACAATATACTTTCTTTTACGAGAATGTACGCCGACGACACATGTCTAACAAATTGTCACTATCATCTAAATGAATTAGGCCGCGTCGTGAATAGGGACCTCCAAAGCATAGCACAATGGTCTGAAAACTGGTTAGTAAACTTTAATCCTTCTAAAAACAATTAGTTTGACCTATGCACTAACGGGAACTTCTGGGGAAGCGCCCGACTTAACCTTTAAACAGGATCCAATCTCATTTGTTGAAACACATAAACACCTCGGTCTGGAACTCCAAGCTAACTTAAATTGGAATAATCGTCTAAATGGAATAAATAACAGAATAGCCTCACGCTTTGCACAGAATGAAAGCATTTATAAAACTTTTATCCTATCACTATTTGACTACTCCGATGTAGTCTGGGATTGTGCCCCCAAATACCTAACCGAGAAGCTCGACCGGTTACATTGCGATGCCGCCCGAACAGTTAGTGGCCTCACACGATCGGTGTCCAATATATATCTCCTAAATGAAGTTGGCTGGCCAACACTGAGCAAGAGAAATCCATAAACTGCAACCAATGTACAAAATAGTAAATGCTGATGCCCCCAAATACGTACAAAATCTTCTAACACCTACATCATCTGAAGTCTCTGGATATAACTTGAGAAAACCGGGAAAATTATAATCATACTTCTGTAACACCGAGCATTTAAAAAAATCATTCTTCCCCGCTACTTTAAAATAACAGAAATAACAGATGCCGAATCTATCGCAGACTTCAAATTTTTTCTCGAATTAATAGATCCTACAGTAAAACCACCATCATACTTCTATACATGTCGTAGTACGCTTAACGTTACCCATGCCAAGTTGCGGAATAAATGCAGTAGTAGCCTACGTTCTGATATGTTTCAAAATTATATCTCTGACAGCCCCCAATGCCATTGTGGAAATCCATGCGAAGATACTTACCACTACCTCTGGGCGTGTCCCCTATTCCACACCGAACGAATGGAAATGTGTCAAAAATAATACCAAGAAGGACTGAGAATTACACATATCAACGATTTACTTCTCGGAATTCCCGATACCTCAAATAGAAGAAACAAAATTCTCTTCAAAATAGTCCATCGATATATAACAGTGACTAAACGATTCGAAGTCGGATAATGAAACGCATTTCAGAATAGCCACAAAAAAGCAAATTAGTCACAAAATCGGTTTTGGCACCTCCCACCCCAAACCCCAAACCCACTCATTTGTAAATGTAAATATGTTTAACCTATATATGATTTTGAATATTTCCTTCGCCATTTTGTATGAATAAAATTATTATAAACAGGAAAAGGGGCAAAGTAAGTTTTGTAACTTGTCCCAATCCCTTTTGTATTATTCGATATACAAATATAATATGTTTAAAGTAAAGTAAGTGTTGCTGAACAATGTTGTCAACATGAAAAGACACATTTACAATGGAACTATATTTTGTCTTGAAGGTAACTTTGCTTCCTCTTTGGTTGTGACAAGGAAATCAATATTAATATTTTTTAAGCTCGACCGGTTCATGATAGTGTTTCCTTGCTAAAATGTGATTGTGATAAAATGGATCTCAAATTCGTCGCAATTCTAAAAAAAAAATATTAACCTCGTACTTTGAGCTTACATTTGAAGAAAATCTGATATACCCCTAATTTCAATGCCAAAATGTGGTCAAATTCTAAGTCGAAAAATGGCCATAACTCATGTAAACATAATTAGACAGAATCTATATTCAAACTTGGCCTGTAGTTTTAGCTGGGACATACACATACCAGCTTTGGTTCAGCTCAAATAATCAAAACTGGAGTTATCGGTCGGAAACCAAAAATGTTAACAGACGGTCAAATTCTAAGTCGAAAAAGGGCCGTAACTCATGTAAAAATAATTGGACGCAACCCATATTCGAACTTGTCCTGTATCTTTAGCTGGGAAATACACATACCAACTTTGGTTCAGATCAAATAATCCAAACTGGAGTTATCGATCGGAAACCAAAAATGTTAACGGACGGACGGACAGACAGACAGACGGACAGACGGACGGACAGACAGACTGATAACATAATACGACCTTTTTTCAAAAAGGGCGTATAAAAGGCGTGATTATAGCACACTACCAAAAATCTGTCGCGTTTATTATTGCAATATTGAACGCAAAATATTGCGATACTAAGCGCGCTAAATTTCATACAGACCCGATATTGTTATATTTATATTAGATAAATACTGTGCATATAGTGTACATATACATGTAGTGTACATATAGCATTTACAACTATAATTATATACATATCTAAAACATTATCTCTGTTTATACAATAAACGATATAGAAGAAGTAATAATTTGATTTAAATGTCACAATTTTGAGTGCAAGATGTTGCAATATTAAGCGCAAAATATTGAGATATTAAGCGCAAAATATTGCAATAATATCACAAGCGACATGCTTATAAGCGTTTCCACTTGCAACATTATTGCGATATTGGGCGCGAAAATAGCGCGCTTAATATACTACTTCTTTTGACTGCTACTGATATCAATAACAGCTAGTGAGGATTGGAACCTTCAAGACAACAGCAGATCCCATAATAAGTGTGTGCGATGACTTGGCGACAATGTTCTCCTGTAGTCGCACATTTTCCATGAAATTTTAAAGCATGATGCATCAAACTGTATACTGGTATCACGACACTGACTTAGTATCAATATCAGTGAGTCAGCCAAAGATAGTTTGATAAGAACATCCAACCAATAGTGTACTCCCGGTAAATTGTCGTAATAACTTGACGATAACATGGTGAATGATGACAATGTCTCATATCCACACGTTTCATTGAAAATTGATGAACACGGGATGAATTTGTCCGTATAATTGTAAAGTTGGAATTGTAGATATGTGATCATCCGCCACTGGGCGGCGTCAGTTCATTATTTACGATGTTGTTGTTGACACTGAAGCTCTTGCGAATTACACTGGTGTATACAGTACATGTACATGTATATCCTCTCTTGTAAATGTACATGCATGTGCTTTGAAACAATCAGATTCAGAAAACTGTCAACTGGATTTGCAACTTTCTAATAGTAATAGCTGCTCGTTGAGTCGTTATTATTGTCACTATTTGTTGACATTGAAGCTTGTGTTAATTGCACTTGTATCCTCTTGTGTCAGTATATGTGCCAGTGTTTGATACTAAGTCACAACACTGCGATTTCAACATCAGCAATGCGTCGAATGAAGTCAGACCCCGGGCAGTGGATCATGCCATGATTGACACGAATCTCTGCTCTCGAATTTAGTGGAAACTGTCAATGATTAAGCCGCTATTCGCTTAATTGTAACTTGTCCAGTTATCAAAGGAACCGAAATCAGACCATCTGAACAACTGTCCACAACCGAAAAGGTAACAGTTTCCCAAAAACAACAGTTTGCTATCAACGATAAATCATAAAGTGGCGAAGAAATGAGCTGATTGCTAAAGCGCGAACTTAACCCCAGAATGAGAATTACGTACCGTAATCATGATAATTCGTACGGCCCGCATAACACAGAATGAATGCCGCATTAATAATACATATTAATTAACGGCAGATTAAGATTCAGTCATACTGTATGGAGTATTTGCCGTATATAATACGGTCGCCGATAAATATATACTATTGAATTTTGACGGCTTGACTTTGAATCACGAAAATATTTTATTTAGACAATTTTCATGGGCACATAAAATAACGGTATGGGACCGTCAAACTGATGACACGGTATGGGGCCGTCGATTATGACGGCCCGAAACCGTCGAGTCGACAGTAATTTCTAACAATGTACCTTCCAGGTTGGTGATACCAGGTATATGGGGTGATAATAGATACTAGAGTCGCCTATTTTGATGGAAAAAATAAATACATGGTTGCTACATACATGAAATTTGATTAGTCACAATTCTCCGATGGGAATCGACAAATTTGTCTTCAAAATCGGTAGTTACCACTCATGTCACGTGTGGAGCGTGCCCGATGTGCATTAAAATTACGTTTTCACCGCACAGCGGTTTACTCATCGAACCATCGCGCCCGTCACGCGGTTTACTCGAGCACATGGGTCATGGGGTGTCACATGAAATGTTCAATACATTTGTACTTAAATGCAACAAATTGTGTTGTGAATGGAGATTTAGCTTCCTAATATGTCTATAACAATGGTAACACACGTTACAAGTTACATCTACGCGTGGCTAAACCTGGCTACAATCGAAAGAATAGGCCATAGTTTCAAGTTATATTTGTATATCATCCACAATATGGAATAAATAGAGGATGAACAACTCGTCCTCAATCAATAGCGAAATTTACAAAACGAGTCATGTAAATTAGGTCAGGACCGAGTGTTTGACAAGGTCCAGACCTAATTTACTGGACGAGTTTTGTAAATTTCGCTATAAACTGGGGACGAGTTCTAGATTCTATTTATTACTTGATCCAAACATTCAAGAAACAAACTTAAATCAATAAATGGGACGTGAAACTAACAGCGGCTTCTATATGGCGTGCGATGATTTTCAACGAGTGATGTTGTTATATAAGATTCTATTAATTGAGTTTGATAAATTTGATTCACAACGAGTCGTAGACGAGTTCTGAATCAAATTTATGAAACGAGTTTCATAAAATCTTATATCCCAACATAACGAGTTGAAGATCTTGTATATCACATGAACAAACCAAGAGCTGTATGCATTTTTAACAAATCAAAATCCTAAACGAAGCTGCAAAATGCATAATATTTTCAACGTCGACTGAGACGCTTCACAGCCGTATACGACAGCATCACACTTTGGGTCTTGCGACGGAAAATATATTCACCCAATTTGCCTCTTTGATTTTGTGTCTAATTTCGTTAGTGCAACGAAGATGGACAAAAATTTAACTTTAATGAACAAAGCAATCATTTTGTATTGTCTGGTGTTGGTGTCATCCGCGGGTTTTGAAATAATATTAATCTGCATTATCAATGTAAAGACGCGGCGCGGTAATTTTATTGGCGCGATGCCAAATAATATGTAGCATGCGCCTATTCATCACTAGTGACATATAAGAAAATATGTAATGGCTTTTTTAATGATATAACAGGGTTTTCATGTGATATAGTAATTTCTTCAAGTCTTATGGTGTGACCTGTTTCGCCGACATGGGCCAATAGTCCACACTGGCCTTTGGCAGCCAGTATCGATCATGGGAGAATGTCAGTTAGATGTGTGATCTGTGGTACCATCAATAAATATTTGGTAAGAAAAGGGTGTTTTTGTGTTGTACGTTGATAATTTGTAATATGGAGATAATAATTTGATTGGTTTTCATTCAACTTTTGAGCTTCAAATTAAATCAAGTTAAATTTAATAATACAAATTCAGCAGGGCGAACTGTAACATCATATTACAGATACATACATGCATCACGCCATATGGCTGATATATATGGCAAGGACATATATACCTGTGTGTGTACCTTATTGCGTCACAATTTCGGAACAATGAAAATAAAACTATGTAGACATATATTCTATCTTCTTATATCTACAAAAATAAGTTACCATTTTTTTCGCGTAGAATACACCAAGACTCGGATCCAAAGAAAAACGGGATTCACCCATTGAAATAGTTTTCCCACGACAGTGCAATTGTGATTATTGATATTTACTATCAACCAAGTTTTAACCCCTTCCCCGCTGTTCTGCGTCCATCAGAAACGAAATCTTATCTCCTTGTCGATACCGGTATTCTGGTGGCCATCTCCAATTGAATAAATTGCATCCGGGTGCCTCTTCGCCGTCTCTTGACCACTGTTCGCTTCCTGTTTCTCTAAAGACAAGTATCTACAGTTCTACACGAGCATGCAGCATACATCTATGGATACATATGTGTATTCCGAATCAATCAAGTAACTACTCATCTATGCGTATTTGGTTGACAATATGCCCAATCTGATTTGACCACAAATATACCAGAATTACCCGAGCCACATTTCCGCGCATCTGGCAGGGGGGGGGGTCTGCAAAAAAATTCCGTATATAGGGCCGGGGTGGGTGGGTGGTCCAGAGGCGGAAAAAATGGTGCTAGTAATTTTTTTCCAAAATAGGTTTTTTTCAAACAATTTACAAGTACTGACCATGTAATGTTGTTTGTAAGCATGTTAGTACCATGCTTGTTGGTATAGGGCTATATAGGCAGCTAAAGTGACTCTTTAGCCTCAGATTTAGCAACATTCTGGATTTCACATTATCCCGGACCACTTCACAGTGGACCACCGTATTAACGTTCAGGAAACTTATGATCAATGGAAGAAATATTTAGTAACAAAATTATTTATTACCCAGTTGTATTATCTGAATAAAAGTAATAAATCAAAAAAACTCTATCACAAATTGGATACTACATGGTGAATACTCAATGGTGACTAATAGTAGATATCATTAACCCGATTGTTGCATAACATGAAATTGAAAAGGGTATCTCATAAATTTCTAATGTCTGAAATACTGTCTTGTTCTGGCATGTAATCAAATTCACTCCTTCTGGTTATTTCTCATCTTGAATGATTGCAACTAATGTTAATTTGCAACAATTATCCAAATAAAACTGAATTGGTTATGATGAATGACATTACTGTTTACTGCTCAGACAATCCCAAATGAAGGTGACGCTATTCTCATTGAATTTCCGAACTTCATCTGGGAGCTTTACTGCTCAACAAGACGAAACTAAAATACTAATTGTATACTAACTGTTATCACTTACAAATACATGTAGATGAACTGAAATAATGTGATGCATTCAGATGCATTGAGAAATGACATTCAATTCTTCATTCTGGTCTATCACCATACCAAACCACATCAAAATTTGACAACCGACACTTAACTTATATTGCAAAAACTTTGTATGGACTGAATTTCATTAAAGTCGAACAGGGCCCATAACTCTGGTAGGCATTGGTGGTCACAACCCGCGATATTATGCATATTCGTCCCCCATTTCTGGTCCGTCACCATGCCATAGGGCATCAAATATGACAACTGACTCTTGAGTTAAAATTAAAAATGTTGTACGGACAGACGGCTCGAGACGTCAACTATATACCCGCCGACTAATATCGGGCAGTATAATAACCATATATCTATGTGTATACCTAACCAAAAAACAATTCCCCTCCCCACCCCATCCCGTTGGATAAGAGTTCTTTGATCATGCACATATAATTGTGGAACCACTGACCTGTTTACCACTATTTACACTGGCCAGTGTTCTCTGTCAGACACAACACACTTGATATATTAAGGCTATAATGGGGTCTAGGGCAATTTGTGACATATAGTGTACCTACACAATGCTTAATTAATATTGTTGTTAGATACTGAAAACACCAGGAAACACATGGAAATACAGTATATTTATCGTTTTTCTGATCTGTGTTTATCAATTAGTAAGGCAGTTAACAGTTATTGAAGAACGGGTAAAAAAAACCTCTTAAATTTTGATAAAAACATGAGAAACGGGGGGGGGGGTGGGTCCCCAATATTTTGGAAGAAAAAAATATTTTTTTTGCAAAAATGGGGTGGTGGGTCCCTCGAGGTCGGAAAAAAACTTTTTGGGCCCTATATGTGCAATTTTTTTCCAGACCCCCCCCCCCCCTGCATCAGGCAGATTAAAAATGAAAATGCTTGCTATTACTATCATTTGTATGTTGTATCACACATGGATTACCAGAATCTACAGAAGCACCGATTGGGAATGAGCAATGTGTTCCTTTGATACCACCACCCGTTTTCGACCAAATGTGCAAAGTGGACCAAAAGGGGGGGGCGGGGTACCCTCAGATGCATACACAATCACAATATGGCGTTCGCAGTAACTAATGATGAGACTGGCTTTCGTACTGCGCCCTGCAATCAGCTTCGGATCGTTCCGTTTCTGATGATCCAGATTTTAACAACGCCGAACTTCCTGAAATACGTCATCTGTAAATTGTAATCGCACGTGGTTCAAACTGTTGCCATTAATGGCCCATTATTATCGACGCGCTGAAATCTTCAAATTACGTAATACAATCATGGCAGATGGGCCGGTATTATATTCATTTCCCGGGCCGGTTTTTTTGCCCAGTCCGCCTCTGGGCATATGCCTGAGTTGGGAGAAGGTCCCGGGAGGAGGTGTATGGGTAGATGGCATTTTACTTTCTAACTCATAAATTTGACTTTCAAAGTCAAAAAATATTGACATATTATCTCGAAATTTTGACTTTCAAGTCAAAATTTTGACTTTTTATCTCGAAATTTTGACTTTTTATCACGAAATTTCGACTTTCTAAGTCAAAATTTTGACTTTCAAACTCAAAATTTTGACTTTTTATCTCGAATTTTGACCAATCTGGTGAACCCATACTGGGTGTTATAATAATCAGTCTTACAATTAAAGCAACAGAATATGGAATAAAAGTTACGCTGTGTGGGAACTACATGTATGTCGTTTCGCGGATGTATATACGACACATGTTTAGTCGTTAGGCCGGGTTCGTCATATTGGCCGGATTCGTCATCTCCGGTTTAAACCTCCGAGTTTAAACCTGGTTTAAACTTTAAACCTACATTGGCGGTCCAGCCAAACCGGGTCTGAGGGGACGTTTTTGTCGTTCAGTTGCCAGTTAATTGACAACTCGATTCGGTGATATGACCATGCAGTCAAACTACCCTCTTACCAATTGGACCAAAAGACAGGCCGATATAATGGTTATTGACACGTCATAAATTATCGCGAACACGTGCGCGCTCATTGGATTTATTCATCGAGAAACAAATATCGCTCATGGACCATTAATTCGATCACATTCTGGGTCTAAATCAATATGACAAGGGGCATGTCTCTCAAACGAATTTCACGCGCTGTTCAACACTTTGTTTGTGATAGATTTTCTGCAAGATGCTTTACTCGCAAAGACAAAATTTGTGTATTTACGTGTATATCTGTATATAGTAAAGGGTGTAGGAGCTATCTATCTGTATTTCCGTGTGTCTGTCCGCAACTGTCCTCCCATATAATACACCTGGACCGATTTCAACCAAATTAGGTGTGCTGACTCGGATGGTATAACGGCGTTAGGTTTTAAAAATTCTGATTTAAAAATTAAAAAAATTAATGAAAACATTGTGTTGTTAAATTGAGTAAGGCGTTGGATCTAACATGAAATAATATTTAAAATTTAAATTAATATTTGTTTGTTTTAAATTTAATTAAATGTTTTTTTTATCCCCCAGCCAAATTGAAAATTTGCGGGGGATATAGGAATGGGTTACGTCCGTCCGTCTATCCGTCCGTCCGTCCGACCGTCCCGAATTTGTAAGAGTCATAACTTGAACATATGACAACGGATTTCAAAGATTTGTGGTATATGAGTTCACCTGACCATTACCTAGAATGAGTTCGCAAGCCAGGTATGGCCGGATATTTTTACCGGAGTTATTGGACTTTGTTATTATTTTTGTCGAATTTACCTAATAGCAAATAGACGACGTCACAGAGCTCATTTCCACAAATCTCAACGGATTTCAAAGATATTTGGTATATGAGTTCACTTGACCAGTATCTAGAACGAGTTCGCAAACCAGGTCCGGTCGGATATTTTAAGCGGACTTATTGGACTTTGTTTAATTTGTTTTGTGCAAATGGACGACGTCACATGGCTCATTTCCACAAATGTCAGCGGATTTAAAAGATTTTTGGTATATGAGTTCACATGGCCAGTATCTAGAACGAGTTCTGTTTGTTATTTTTGGTGCAAATGGACGACGTCACATGGCTAATTTCCACAAATGTCAGTACCTAAAATGAGTTCGCAAGCCAGGCTTTTTGACAAAATCCCAACTCTTGTTTAGCACATACTGAGAACACAAACATTATTGAGAATGCACTTCCCCAACTGCACAATTCGGCGGGGGATACCGTCGTCTGCGACTGCTTGTTTAAATTAAAGTGTTCAAATGCTCAAAATGTGCGCAAAGGTGTCGCAGGCTCCTATCGTACAAAGGGGCCGAAGGCCCCTAAGACGCTGAATAAAGGCTCCATAATCGAGTCAATCCTGAACCAAAGGTCAGTCAAGTAAAGGCATCTGAACTGTTGGAAGTGAGCATCCATGCAGAGGGGCAGCTTTTTAATAAATAAATATAATACATGCGTTGCTTTTTTTTCAATGTCATAAATTTCCCTTCATGCAGAAAATCAAACGTTCCCAGGTTTTTAACTGGTGGAATATCATTGGAGGTTATGGGTGTAGCCAGAGTTGAGCTTTGTGGTATGATCTACGTCAAAATAAGTTATCATTTGATTCATATAGCAATATAAGTTTAGAATTGCAAACTATGTGTACAGCATATCTGGTCATGCAGTAGCATCGTTTTTATTTCAAAATTAAAACGTTGAACCCTTCTAATGATTTCGTAGAAAACACCAATATTTGTGATTGCCACAAGACAAAACAAAACACAAGATAGTTGTAAAAATCATATTCAAGGAACATGTCCATATCTGAGCAAAGCTCGCGTGCAAATATATCAACTCTGACATGATAACACCAATCGGCAGTCGTCACTTAGACACGCCCTCATTCGAGATTATTTACAGTTCCACCCGTTGACAGACTGTTTGACAATTCTAAACCGCGATAAAGAAAAGACGGATTCATCATCTCAAGTTTACCCTCGGTAAAGCTGGTTTAGCTGGACCGTCGAGTTAGATGGTTTAGTTGCCGGTTTAAGCTTATAAAACGCAAAAATCTTATCGAAATTGACAAAAAATTATCCCCACACGCTTTATAGGTGTGAGTGCTTCTCGCTAGTAAATTTCCAATCAAAATATGCTCGCTATCGTAGTTATTGATTTTCGCAATCAATAAAGCGAGGCGGTCCGCATTAGGAAAGTACGATTAAGTATCTCGACGATACAGAGACAGTACTTCTAAATCGCTGGTCTGACTGGACCAGGTTTAAACCAGAGATGACGAATGCGTCACTTAGACCTGCGGTCTCGGGTTTAACCACGGATTTAGCTGACTCACGGTGGTTTAAACCTAGAGGTTTCCGTAGACCAGGTTTAAACCTGAGATGACGAATCCGGCCATTAAGTTTACACACGAAATTGAAATGGTCCATTTGTCTTTTGTGGATGCGGCCATATGAGAGTCCATTTCCCCAAACCCATAGTGGGCTGGTCAGATTCAGACACATTCAAAATTATAAACAAAACATACAAAAAAACTAAACAACAACAATCGGAAAAAAACATAACAAAAAAATAGATCCACGATTCTTATATATAGCTACGTTGCCTCCAAGTGTGGATATTGATTGCTGTGGTGTACAATATCTACATAATAGTTTCAATACAAGAAATACATATATATATTACAGTATACAATAATCCAGGACAAAATACTATCTGACACGAAACCTGATGATCGTTAATTGATAACAATCTTTGAGAAATATGTCCAGATGTATGTCGTGTTTTACAGGTGGATATATGTATCAAATTTCCCATAAAACGCAACTCCCTGGCCGAATTCATATAAGGGCTATATCTGCAACCGTCGGTGATCTCGTTGGCAAACATTGAAAGTGATTATATACACAGCGATTTCTCAATTTCACTGATAATAGACTTTGTCGGGCGAACAAAGTAACTCGGAGCAATACATGACTTTAAGCAGTACAATGGTGCGAATACGATTGTCATATGTTACCGGTGTTAAGGCGGTTATCCCTGGGTTTACAGTATTTCCTACACATGGAAGGAACACGAGTGGATATGTATCCGGGGGTATCGTAGTTGCGGTGAAACATAGTATTGAAAATCATGTCAAATTGGTAGACACAAAGTCTTCATTAGTCACATGGTGTAAAGTGGCATCGAGTTATATGGGGGAAGACAAAGACCTTCTTATTGGTGCTGAATATATCCCACCGACGAACACGCGGTATGTAAATGATAACTGGCAGTCTGACATAGAGTCGGAAGTACGAGACTTGCGTGCCGAAGCATCTATTTTAAAGTACTACTCAAAGATTTCACCCCGACTCAATGTTTAATTGGCGCGGAACACATATTAGGCGATGAAAGTAACTTGAAAGACGATATCATATGGAGTCGACCAGATTTCTACCCAGGTCCCCGAGCCACCCAAGATAACAATAAACCAAATTCATTTGGGTACAGACTTGTTGAAATGTGCGACAATATCAAAGTAATAATAGCAAACGGCCGGCTAGTTAGTGGCAACGGAATTGGCATGCTTACAAATCACAATAAGAGCTTAATAGATTATGCGCTGGTGAGCTACGATATGGTGGAGACTCTGCACGATTTCTATGTTAATGGATTTAGCGAATTTTACTCGGATATTCATTGCGCTCTCACAGTAGAACTATTGGTGGACCCAAAAGTAGACACGCCTAATATACATGACGATCGTAAACTTCCACTGGGCCCAAAACCAGGTCGATGGGACGGTGATAGGTTGTGTGATTTTGTTTCAAACTTCGACAATACACAAATTGATGATCTATTTAAGTTAGCAGATAATTTGACCTCACAAAACGATATTGATAACCTTTGTAGCAATATAGAATACACGTTCTATCTCGCAGCAACAAAAACGTTTGGTCTAGTCGAGAAAACTAATGTTCGTAAAAAAGAAAAGGACCACACGGTTTGATACCGAGTGCACTAATATGAGAAAGTCATTTAACCGAGCAAAACGAATATATAAGAAACGTCCATCGCCAAATAACAAATTAAAAATGAAAAGCTCAGGGAAACAATATAAATCAATCTTAGATAAAAGATGATATTGATGACGATAGTTGAGGATGATGATGATAGCGGCGACAATGATTATGCTGATGATGCGGGCGATAAGCCTTCTAATGATGACGGTGGTGATGCCAACGAAGATGATGATTATGATTATGGTGATGATGTGGATTATGATGGTGAAGGTGATGAAGATTCGCATAATACATATGACGATTATAGTGATGACGAGATGATGACGATGACTATGTTGTAAATAGTGTATATATGTTCACATTCATCTCTAATTTCATGTTAATTCATGATTGAGTTAATAAAGCATTCCATTCCTGTACACGCTTGGTGCATCATTTTCCAGCAAGCGAGAAGTATGATTTCCTCAACTGTTGTTACATCAGTTCAGCGCTGTTGTGTGCACTGTTATACTTGAAATGCGTTATGCGCAGGTGACAGCATTCTGTTGTATCACATGGATTCGTTACAGACAACGCCGACACTTTTGTTAGCAGAACATTTGAATCTCCAAAGTCCGCTGTATGAAACACAAAGAAATCAATTCCTCTAGTAGACCAGAACTTGTCAGCTTGATAATGGCGATGTCATCAGCCGCCGTATGCGAGCTACATGATATGTGGTTAATCTGCATGCCAAATCCAGACCATTCGAGTGCGACAAGTCTACGCAACCTACGTAGAAAGGGGGAAGCTAACTGTCCCTTGTCGCGTTTCTTTGCGCATCTTTAAAGACACGGGCTGTGTTCGTTGCAGAAATATTCATATTTGTTCAAATCGCCATCAACAGAAGGAATATTAAAATATATATTATTTTGTTCATATGCCAAACATAATCAGCGCTTAAATATTGTATTGTCGCCAAGGCGTGCGATGGTGTGCGTAAACAAGAGCCGGCTCGTGTCACAGAAGCTGTCCTTCTGTTTACATAACACAGCGCAATTCTATTGGTTAATCACACACAAATGATATAAACGCTCTTTATTATTTCCATATCAGGAAAACAGTAACAAATAACGCTCTTTATGTTTACCATATCCGGATCTAAACAAAAGCCAGGTTCTGTAACGTCTTTTGCTTTTGTTTACAAAACAAAGAAAAAACATTTGACAATAACATACTGTTTATGCCATATTTCTGATTGGTATAAGAACAAGGTCTGTCTATATTTTACTATTCTTTCTGTTCATGGCGGTTTTTGACGGAGGTGAATATTTTAACAGCATACCCACCGCCAACGTCGCCCTTATCTTTAATGGTCATGTCAAACAACATTGAAAGAGAACACGACTATTGTAATATTGATGCATGTTATGCACAATCCTGTGAATTTTTCCACGCATTCCGAATTGGCTCAACTTATATATACATTCGATCTCTTCCAGATAAACTGATTCAGAAAAGAAGAGGAAAATACGCGACGATTTGGTCAACCCATGTCACAGTTTTTAGATCGTGTCTAGTTTCTCCGTTGATCGAGCAAAGCGAGGAGACAATTCTGTCGTGTGGTTCGTGCTATATCGCGTGAGATAGAGTTACTGCGCTTGGACGAACATGTGGCTAAATTGAGTTTAGTCAGAAAAACTATCAGATCCATTGAAATTCGATGCGTGGTTTGCGTCGTCGACGACATTGAGGGTCGTGGCTAGAGGTATTTCGAAATACAACCCTTCCCTGAAATTCCCAAATTCCAGAAAAATCCATTTGTAATTTTGCACCACTTTGGGCTAAAATATGCACCAATTGTTTGAAACTGTCCAACTGATCGCCATACTTGCCAGGAAACTATAATCCTCTTTTTGTCTAAAGGCAAGGGAGTTTACACTAAATACTGGTTTGAAAGTCAAAGTGTCAGAACAATTTCAAACTAGTGTTGGTCTGAAATTTCTAACAGTTGGAAATTTCATACCTGACACTACATTAGTTGGAAATTTACACCAATAATACATGTAGATTTAAATTGTTTTGATACTTTGATATTCCAACAATTTATTAGTGTTGAATTTGTTATATTTTTCTTTACCAACATTTGCATATCCCCCAATGGAGTCCCTCGGGCCACTCCCCTGTCGATGCATGACGTTTCCAACAGTTACTGTTGAAGATTCGACCAAATTTGTGGTAGTGTGACTTTGTATCTATCCCGGTCAAAGTCATTGGCTGCATGTTAAATACGAATGGAACGTGGCAAATCCATATCTGGCGCTGCCATGACACCCTCTACAACTGGTCAAACCTTTCAACAATTGGAAATGCCAAGCCTGAATCAACAGCATTTTGAAATTTCAGTCCGAATATAGATTTGAGATTGATCTGATAATATAATTTACTAAGTAACATTCAGTGTACAATATGTCGTTATTAAACCAAATTTCGAACATACTCCAACATTCAACCATAATGTTAGACTGGAATTTGTCATCACAATTATTCTAAACATAGGGGATGTTGGAATATTCTAAAACAAATTGTATAATTTAGAAAATTGCAACTCAATATAGTGCACGTTGATTTAATGGACGTATGTCTGCAAGAGGTTCAGTTGGATGGAAATTTTTTACGTTTGAAATTGATATATGTAGATCGACCCAATGAAAACCATTTTTTACCCTGTGCCAATGCATTCTCTTATATATGCGAGTCGACCATAGGTCGCCTCGCATATATAAGAGAATGCATTGGCTTAACAATTTGTTATCATTTTTTTTAAATAAATGTTTCTTACAGTTTTTAGGACATAAAATAAAAAAACATCCATTACCCTGCAGGGAGCCCCACACATATATAGAAGCACATAGAAGAGTGTCGTCTGCTCATGTTTGTCTGGGGCTCTGTATGGGTGTCTTTGTTGGGGGGGGTCCACGAGCATATGAGTGTTATTACTGTCGTGATATGAGAAAATATGTTGCGAACTTTTTAGAAAGAAATAGAAAAAATACATTTATTGGGGGAAGGTTTAATTTTTTCATATAGACGTATCGTCCATTAACCCTTTACCCAACAAACCGGCCAAAAACGTCCAAATAAAGCTGCAACAGCCTAAATTATCTTGGGTCTGTCTCAATAAAACCATACACATATGGATATCATTGGAACCGGCTCATTGACCACATTGTGATCGTTACAGTTATGCACTGTGCCAATGCATTCTCTTATATATGCGAGTCGACCATAGGTCGCCTCGCATATATAAGAGAATGCATTGGCCTAAAAAAATCTTTTTTTAACACTTTTTACCATTTTTTCTTACATTCTTTAACAATTTTATAATTTTTAATGTGTTAAGCCAATGCATTCACTTATATATGCGAGGCGACCTATGGTCGACTCGGATATATAAGAGAATGCATTGGCACAGGGCCCTTCTGTTGGGTAAAGGGTTGATTACAGGCTAATCTACCAATCCAGGTTTTTATTCTAGTATGTTCTAAATCATCAATGAGAGGTTTTTCTAAAAAATAATTGTCAATTTGACGAATTTCTTCGTGAATTAAATTTTTCAAAATGCAGTACAATTTACCTAAAATTAAGAGCGTTTTACAACAGGGCTAAAATATCACTACTCAACCGTAGATTTCACAGTCTAATTTAATCATACATTAGGATAAAATAGATCAGAATATCATGGGTATTTGGACAAAACTCACTTTGTATGCTACATTTCCCACTTGGTGATATTTTCGGGCGCAAAACAAAACATTACAAATGACAAAAAACGTAGTTGTCACGTTCATTTCTCTGGATACCAAAGCATATGGTCACCAAATGGGACCAAGTATATCGAACAACAACATGGACAGTGTTCACCCTTCCTGTGGAACCTGCCTCGTCGTGCTGTGGCCGTGCTCGTGGACCCCCCCCCCCCCTCAACAAAGACACTATAGCCACATCCCTGAGTCAACACCATATACTAACGCAAATAACCTGGTAACCTTGACTCTTAAGAGTGTGCTCTGCCTCAAATGGGATTGACTGCCAAGATCCAATTTTTGCGATGCTCTCTAAGATCCAATCACGAAGCTATAATGAGGAAGTGTCCCATACAAAAGCTGACATCTCCTCTATAATAGGCCACTCGAACGGGGGAGAAATTGGAAACGTGAGATGATATAGGGCTATGCTGCCTCCCGGTCAGGAACGGGATTGGTCGCGGACTATAACGAGTTTGACCGAGATTTAAATGCTGTGTGTTTATCGTCTGAGGTTGTGTGGTATCTACGCGAGCCTGTCTGGGACTTATTGTCAAGTGCAAGTATCCATCGACTTCAACAGGGTTCGAAAGTACCGTCCATACTAGGAAATCTGGTCTATATAGGTTCCGTACTGAGATCAGTATCGGAACCGTGGTATGTACGTTTGAACATATTTGTTGTGACCCACATATATACATGGAATATTTTACATTACAAAGAATTTATAAATAATGTTGTTGGTGCACAGGGTTCGGAGCACCAGTTACCAAACTTGGTGAGGCTCCTTTCCCCTGGCATTCAGCTGCTGGTGAATTAAAATCGATGGTGTTGCAGGAATGCATTTTGATGAGAGTTTTGTTTTATTTGTATGGGGGGCGGTGACGGAACCGTGGTAGTGGTGCCGTGTATGGTACCAAACATATATTCTTTCCACCAACAGGCGGTGATCTGGGATGTACACCAAGCGAAATTATATGTTCTTATTTGTTCTGAAAATGAATCTTCATAGTGTTGGGACTGCCATGAGAACGGAATATTGACATATTGCATTCGACATACTTTGCGTTTCCCTTAGTTTAAACAGTTTTATTTCCCCTCCATGAACATTCAAGGGTACATTTGCAATAGGTTCAAATTTAGAAGAAGAAAATGGGATTAGGCAACAAGCCATTGGCTTATTTGAAGCCGTCTCCTTTGACAATGGCGCGCCGGCCCAGATTCATAAAAAAGGAGAAATATATTAAAGGCACGGGCGGTGTTCGTTGCAGAAATATTCTTATTTGTTCAAATCGCCATCAACAGAAGGAATATTAAAATATATATAGTGTTGTTCATATGCCAAACATAATCAGCGCGTAAATAGTATATTGTCGCCAAGACGTACGATGGTGTACGTAAACAAGATCCTGATCGTGTTACAGAAGTTTTGCTTCTGTTTACATAACACAGCCCAATTCTATTGGTTAATCACACACAAATGAAATAGACGCGCTCTTTATTATTTCCATATCAGGAAAACAGTAACAAATAACGCTCTTTATGTTTACCATATCCGGATCTAAACAAAGGCCAGGTTCTGTAACGTCTTTTGCTTTTGTTTACAAAACAAAGAAAAAACATTTGACAATAACATACTGTTTATGCCATATTTCTGAAAGGTATAAGAACAAGGTATGTCTATATTTTACTATTATTTCTGTTTATGATGGTTTTTGACGGAGGTGAATATTTTAACAGCATACCCACCGCCAACGCCGGCCGTATCTTTAAATGAAAACTGGAGGCGAGACAGAGGGACAGAAGATAATGTCAGAAGTTAGCGAGAAGATCAGAAAGTATAGAGTGTGAGTTGTAATTATATATGTGAGCACACAAACAAAAAATATATAATAACTTTTAATGCGTCCCAAAACAACCGGACTCGGGGTCGCACTACAACTTTTAATGCGTCCCAAAAAAAAAAACCCATATATATAAATAAAACCCCCATAGTAGAGACTCCTATGTCCATTTTTTGGCTCCCGTGTGCATTTTGTGAAGAAATATAGCCACTATGCTCATGATGTTGCTTGATATCTCGGGCACCAGAAAACAAATGTTATACACCTGGGGGTCGCGACTGGGTGGATTTATGACGTCATCAAGATGGCCGCCATCCAAACTTTCAGAGTAGGTACTGAATCAGTTTGATTAATAGCTAGTAGTGAATTTATGGTAGGAAATATAATATTACTCTACTGTTGTGATACTATGATAAGAGGCTTCACTTTGACAGAAAATTTACCACATTTAACCAAGATGGCCGCCAAAATGGCGACCGAAGTTCGGGAAAATGATGAATTTTCACACATGGCTCTTAAAACATTCACGGTTGTTTGAAATCGGTGGCTAATAGCAACTTAATTTTAAATACATTTGAATACCTAACCATTTGAACATGATAATATGTCATACTTTGGGTCTTATTCCTAAAAAATGGTCGTCAAAATGTGAATTCATAAATATGCTATGAATTTTTACCAAATATCGATTTTGTAATTCGAGCCAAGTGTCAGCCAGAAAATAGCTGAATTTGATAACAAACATTTGCAACAGATTTCAACATATAGATTGCCATATAATTACAACCAAAATGGTTGCCAAAATTGATAAATCACTCAAATTTGTCATATTTTCTTTGATATCACTCCTAATGTGCGATTTAGTGAATATAGGTGAATAGATTTGCTCCGTGTTGGAGTAATAACATGGAGATATGAAACAATAAGAATAGTTTGTGAACAATGGCTGTTTATACTCAAGAATTCGAGAGAATGAAACAACGAAAATGAGATGAAATCATCAAAATGGCAACCATGAACAATTTCAGAGTTGGCATTGAGTCTGGGAGAAAAATTTAGATAGTGAAATGATTATGTTTCGCGACCAATAATACCATTGGGTCACACTTCCTCTTGACGATGCAATATGGACCTCAAAATCCAAGATGGCTCCCAAAACGGCGACCGAAATTCTAATAATTGATGATTTTTCACACTCGCCTCTTAAATGATTCACAGCGGTTTGAAATCGGTGGCTAATAGCAACCTTATTTTTGAATAAATTATACTATCTAATCATTCGACAACCATGATATGTTAGATTAACATATTATTATCCATATGAATCTAAATTCAGGATGGTGACTCAGATGGTTACCAAAATGGAGATATCATCCAAATTTGCTAGTTTTCATTGATAACGCTCTTAATTTGGGTTTCAGTGACTACTGGTAAACACATTTGTTCCCCTGTTGACAAAAGTGCCAGGAATGCTGATACAATATGAATAGTTTGCGAACAGTAGCTGCTTATATCCAAGATTTCATGATAATGGAAACAGAAACCATGAAAAGTAGATAAATTCATCTGATGTTGACCTATTTGAAAATATCCAAATCTGAATATATGCTGATTACATCCATCATTACATGTACATCGGAAATGTCCTGAGTGGGTGACTCGACTTGAGAAAAATCCCTACCTCAACAAGAAGGCTGTCGGTATTGAGCAACACTTTAATTACTTCCCCTTGATATCGCCCCCCCCCCCTTATGGGGTTTGGATAAGAAACTTTCACTTGACTCCTGTATTGCTCATGTAATGCCATCATACTAAGTCAATTCTACAGAAATTCAGATGCTCACGGAAATTAATTCAATAGACATCACACAATGCAGTACCCAAAAACAGTAGCGGCATATAATGCGTTGACATTACAGACATCTTCCATGTTAACAAGCTTAATAATTAGTGTACACTAAGTCCAAATATAAGAATAGGAGCTAATATTTGTGTGATTCGTTCTTAAATGTAGATGTAGATGTTTATTTGTACAATAGATAAGAATAGATAACAAAGCATTGATATATGAATTAATAGTATTGTACAGGAGCAGCATGACCTACTGGCCGTCTTCCTGCTGCCCCTCAATCAATAATACAATAAGAAAATATGATGGCGTATGTAGTTTCAGGTTTGCTGGTTGGTGTTAATGTTAAATAATTTAACTATATTGATAATTTTAATTGAAAATGGTATAAATTGTGAACTTAAGAGTATATATCTTATATACTATTGCGTTTGATGGACAAGTTAGAAAAACTAAATCGGAATAACATTGTGATGTTACGAAAACACAGGGTATACTTTTGTGAAACTGAGAAAATTTACAATTGCTCGTCCTTGAATAACATCTAGTTCAAATTGTGTGTGCATCAGGGGATTATATGCCAGTAATTGCTTTGTCGTAGACTACCAAATGAGAGCGTTCAGATGTGCGCTCTATCGGCCGAATTCTGGTCCCTGGTCTAGACCAGGATTTCATGTAAACTATCGTCTAGACCAGGCCGAAACCACGGTGATCGCCACGTGTTACCCAGCTTCGAGGCGAGTAAGTTGGGATTATTGGTCAGCACTGGTCCGTATTCTCGTCTTTTTGAAACTCAGGTTTACGTAAACCAAGGTTTGCCTTCTTATTGTCATTCAAGCCTGTGTCGGTCTGTTCATACTTCGAACCATGTGGTAACGTACAAGTTCTGGTAACAGAAACATATGTATTTTCTGGAAGCATTTATCTTTATGTTAACCAAATAGGAATTGTGTTTTATTGATATGCCGTGTAGAAGAAAGATTATAATTATATATGAACCGGACAAAATGTAATATAATAGATAATTATGTTTGTTATAAGTAATAGTCTACAACTGAGACCTAGTACCCCCCTGGTCTGAGATTTTTGTATAAACCGAGACTTGAACCTGAGACGAGAATACCATTTTCTGTTTTCGCAGTAACGATACAGATTGGTAATTTGGTTGTAAATCATGCGTGCGTTTATCTGGCTTTACAGTGGAGTTTTATTTATAAAGCATGTTACCGTTAGATGGATTAAGTAAGATTTTCGTGCTATTATTTCTAATATGTTATCGATGGGTTTGGTTGACACGGATAAATAGGGAATGATTTTGCAAGGAACGTAATCGGCATTGGATGCGGGTGTCTTTCGTTCCGTGTTTCTGAAATGAATTGACGTCGGAGCTAGTTTTGATAGTACTAATTCATAATTTGAGAATAAATTATTGAGCAAAACAGCAAAAACTCTCAAAATTATATTAAGTCAGAACGAAAAATTGTGGTTCAAAATAAGGAAATGTCCGATTAAATTGAATTAAATTAAATTAAATGCACGGGACCCCTGCTCTTGATTAATGATTTATTTGGTCCAGTTTCTTAAGTCTTGACATTTCAAATTGGTTTATTTGTCATAATTTATCTTTAAACATGGATTTGGAAAAAAATTACATGGCAATGGAAATATCTGCTACTGCTATCGGGAGTGTGATACAACGCACCCATCTGGATTTTTTTCGGATATTGGGATGGAGGTGCCGGTCTTTAGTCCGAGTTCCAGGCCCATGCATTCTTATGACACGACTTAAGCGTTAGTGACCCGCTCAAATAAAACCACAATTATATGAAATAAAATATCACGGATATTTTCCGCAGAAGACATGCTATTTTATCTAAAACCCACATCAGTTGTGAATTTAAAACGGTAATTTAATGCGAAAAGAGACATTTACCTCAATGTTTACAATTTTTTAAAAGTATGCGAACTCGGTTGACCTCGCGAACTGTGTTCGGCATTTTCCGTTGAAAATATTCCGTAGATTTTGGACAACAACGCAAATTACGATGAATTCTCCATTGTAATCGTAATTATGTGTGTCAATAAATAAAATAATAAATAGATTAATTAAACATTGGAGATATAAATGTAATACACTAAATAAATGAACCTTAAGTTTGAAAAGTCCCACTAAAACGGAAGAACTATATTTCGAAACTGTGTGATTCGGTTC
Source organism: Siphonodentalium dalli (assembly GCA_032622095.1). NCBI lineage: Eukaryota > Metazoa > Mollusca > Scaphopoda > Gadilida > Siphonodentaliidae > Siphonodentalium > Siphonodentalium dalli. The sequence continues at coordinate 137,979,338 of CP136067.1, read as the reverse complement.
TCCGATTATTTTATCAACACAGATGTCAAAATGCACATCACACGCATGGCAACTTGGCAAGTCAGACACAAGAGTTCTAATTTGCTCCAATTTTGACAAGTTGCTTGCGAAAATTGTCAACAAAACTACCGTTCTGATCCTCCATTATGTCATTAAGTTTTTAGTGCGGGAATTGTTCTGAAAGCACATAGAAAACTGGACTTTCGGGCGATCGGTTTTCGCCATTTTTGTTCGGAAAACCCGCGCTATATATAGAAACGGAAAGTAGAATTCCCAGAACAAACAGCGGATTATGCCGAACTTATTCGGACCACTTCGGCTTTCGGTTAAAACGTAAACAAACAGAGAAACAAATCGATGTTTGTGTCAATCAACCGGAATATTCTATGTGTAATTTAACATTAAAGTTAGATTATTATACACCATTATGACCATAAGATGTAAGCCTTTCCGATGTATATAGCATCATGTATTGATTTGCTAGGTAAATCGAGTAAAATACACCACAAATTCCCGCCACAGATCGTGGGCGTAAGTCGTGTCATAGGATTGGTATACAAGCGGTCTTGGACTAAAGACCGGCACCTCCATCCCAATATCTTAGCCGGTTTTAGTACGAGAAGACTTGGACTAGTTCTTGATCTGAACAAACAATATTTTACACTACACATTGATTGTAAAGGACGCCGGTGGTCCCGTCGGTATAATTCTCGGGGCATTATGCCGCCATTTGCCATCTAGCGCTCACAAAGCTGGTTCGAATGCCGACAAGCGCGGATTCGCGATCCACTCTAAGTGAGGATAATCTGATTCGTGTATCTGGGCAAGTTTGTCGGTCCCTTTCCAGTGTCGCTATTTCTACACACAGCGGAGTGTTTCTCGGTGAAATTTACTCTCTGCGTAGACTTTCCTCCTCCCGTAAAACTGACAACGTCGTAACATCCGCATAGGGGTGAGAAATCCGCACCAACCCTGCCCCGTGATCCCTGTCGAACGGCGACGGCATACATATACCGCTATACAACACGGATATAAGCCGCTTTCACGTGCTCAGGTTTGGAGACACCAACACACCAATCTCGATGCAGCGCTCGGCACGCTTTTGTCCATAGATTGTCATTGATTGTCGTTGATTGTACAACAATGCGCCGATCCCAGATTGCGACCAGGTGGTTTCGCGACACCAAGTCCTGACATGGAACACCGTGATTATTAGGGTGGTCTAGACCTGAGACCAGAATTCAGCCGTATGAGTCTTCTGCGAAGAAGAATCGCATTGGCGGATTTCTACCAGACCTCTGCTTATTACATGCGATCTATAGCGACTAGAGATAAATTATGTTCCGGTTCGTACCAAAAGAGAAACTGCCGTGGAGCTCTGGGCAGCTCATAGGTCAACTCACTGACTCCACACCCAATATTTGCGAAAGCGTGTCTGATTTTGATCGAGCTAGGATATGAAGATAGCCTAATATAATGAGTTCAATTGGTATACATGTGTATTTGAGTTCCACAGATATCGTTTTCTGGACATCGCATATACTGCATGTTCGTTCCGTGTATGATCCACATCATCCTGTGCAGAACTTATGCACTCATCAAGTTTATATTAGATACACCAATGTCATATATGTCACATGTGTTATCGAAGTTCTTTCATGCTTGCGTTATGCGGTCTCATCAAAATGTCATACAAGAAACATATTCACACCAAATTTTCTTTAAATGCCTGCATTTCTGTAATTGTATCGGCTATCGGCAATGTAAAGCCAATGTTCCAAATAAAATTGATAATAATTTCTCGCACCAATGCACAGTTCGACTTGGCTGTAGAGGCAATTCAACTCACCGACATGTTGAGGTACATGTATTATTATTGGGTGGAAAGTTTGTAGTATTCTTTCCAGATGTTTTATACAGGCACATTTGATATCCCACTACAATGTAATCAGGTATGCAGAAAACTCAGGTCGTTAAACGTTGAAATCTTATACCTTCCTGAGCAATAGTTGAAGTCAATTTCAGTTATGGACTCTTCAAATAGCTAACAATCCACAATCTTCTCTCAATTCAACCATAACATTGTTATTTATTACTTCCATCTTTTGCGCAGTATCTATATTCCAAGCTTGTAATTGGCCTACTTGTGGATCCGACTATTATGGGTGTACGGTTTGCCAGCAAATTCTATAAACTACATTTGTTCGATGGACACTTAAAGGATTTCGTTCGAGATTGCGGGGTTCTTGTGATTCGATGTATAATGCTAATGAATGTCCACATGTGGACGTTTTGCAAGAAATCTTAATAAACGTTCCATTTAATGATCTTGATGACCCGTCACTGTTTCATTACTTCGATGCACCAACATATGTCATGGACCAAAGATGGGCTTCTTGTGTTTCGATGAGGTATTTCATCACTAAATATCCAGGCACTAGGTATAGACATTTTGATTTCACGATATTTTTTCGTTGACAACCAGGAAGATGTTGAGGAGCCGTTATTGTCACTTACTGGACTGACATGGAGAATGACAAACCTTAGGCTATTTTTGCCCGATACTGATGTTTTGACATATTCTAAAATAAACTGACAAACATTAACTCGATTATATGCACAGTTATGTTAGACAACATCGAAGTGAATATGCAACGTATCTGCTATGAGGTCAGCGGCCGTCTTGAAATTTAGTTATTAAATCTGTATTATGGACTCTCCATTCCACAACCGAAGCAAACGTTCTATATGGAGTCTCTGATAGGCAGTCGGAGAGTTTTTTTTTTTTTTTAAATTGTTTTTATTGGAATAAACAGACATCAATGAAGAATGTAAATACAGACAGGGTACATGTTATTATAAATAAAGCTACATTCTTCCAATTCTCACACATCTTGCTCACTTCATTTACACGTCTTTCGTACGTCATATGCACTCCCAGTGACTTGCATGTAAATAGGGATAAATCGAATAATGTGTTCATTTTATATAGTAATCCAGATTTTAAATCTTTTGAACTTTGTTCCTGTGTACGGCGCATCGGTACGACATCTAACTATAGACGGCGTTGTGGTATTGGGGCGATAATAGTATTTCTTGGGTATAGTAATTAAGTGAGTTTTTTGAACTGGTGAAGAGAAAATTTTCAGGACAAGTTTATTTGTGTTGACTCGTGCGTATATTTATGGCCTTTTCTAAAAGGAACCAGTTTTTCGAAAATTCTTGTTGTTTCGATTGGCATCGTGCGGTATACTTCTCACATTGGTATCTATAATTCAATTCTTTGAGGAAAACATTTAGCGATAAGTTAATTGGCTTGAATTTGGTCCTATAAATGTATTGTTTAATTAGAAGCCACAGCATGTTCGTTATAAAGTTCGGATTCGTTGGTGATGAACCGAGAATCATTGTCATCTGATGGGGACAGAGAGATCAATGTTGTTAATTTTACCCCAATCGCTGAGTTCCTTAATGAATTTCTGAACGTGAACACAGTTCCAAAATATGTGGGAGATGTCTTCTGTCTCGCTTTTACATCTATCACATTTATCATCTTCTCGTAGATTGGACATTTTAAGAAACTTGTTAGTTGATAATATTCGTGAGTTTATTCGGAATTGAAGCCATTGTAGCTTTGTGTCAGGCGTCGTGAGAAAGGGTAGTTTATCTAGTTTACACCATTGAATTGTGTTGTCAGGAAAAAACGCTTGCCATTTTCTGTGTGCTACTGTAGAAGTTGGAATATCGGTTAAGATGTTATAAAAGTCCTGTCCTCCTCGACTGTTTTAAGCAGTTTAATGAAATTATTTGGTAAAAAGGGGCTGCAAGTTCGAGTTATAGGCTGGTCAAGTTTTTTTGTGAGTAGTTTTATTTGATGTTGAATGTTATTAAGAGTGATGAAGTTTGTGCGTATGTTATAAATCTTTAGTAAATCGTCTCGTGTAAGAAAGCGGTCATTATCGTCCAGCATATCATTTAACAATATAATCCCTTTTTCTCGCCAGGAGGTGAAATTTATTACTTTTCCGTACTGCTTTATGTTTGGGTTATTCCATAACGTACATGCTGATATTTTGCGATTGTTTCTGTCTTTCTCTAGAAATTTTGTGAATGCCATCAGGACATCATGCCAAAAAGGATTGGTTAATTTTTTTGCCTGTTTTTCTATGTAGGAATAGTCATAAGTAAGGAACATAGGGTCATCGCGTAAAGGTATATCTGTTAAGGGGGTCCATTTGGCACTTTTGGTTACGAGGCGCCTCACCCAAGTTATTTTCATGGACAGCATAAATTTGTTTACGTCAACCATTTTTAATCCGCCGTTCTTATAATCTTGACAAATAACTTTGCGTTTAACTCGATCACGCTTCGAGTTCCAGAGAAAATTAAAGAGCGTTGTGTCAAGATTTTTCATAAAAATATTACTGGGATTTGGTAGAGCTACAAAAAGGTGCGTTAATTTTGGGAGTATTAGTGATTTTATCACCGTTATTCGACCAATGGGTGTAAGTAACCGGTGTTTCCATGTTGCTATCAAACGTTTGACTTCAGTAAGTTTTCTATCATAATTGATATCCATTTTGTCAAGGTTGGTGTCAAAGTATATTCCAAGGAGATTGAAAGTACTATCAAATTTTAGTCCAAGATCTGGGCATATAATATCCGTACGCTCCGTATAAGAGCCAATCCACGACGCCTGACATTTGCTATTGTTAATTTTCAGGCCCGAATAATCTGCAAATGAGTTTAAAACAGTATATACTTCCCTGAGGCTTTCTTCGCTACCGTCCAAGATGAGAGTCGTGTCGTCTGCATACTGTGTAATTTTGTATTCTAAATTGCCGAGGTTGATACCTTTAATGCGGCCATTGGACTTAATCATAATAGCTAAGATTTCCGCGCATATCAAAAAAATATACGGCGAGACTGGGTCACCCTGTCGACAGCCACGATATAGTTTGAAACTCTGAGATATATGCCCATTTATTAAAATAGATGAGTTGATATTCGTATAAAATATGGAAATCCACCTCTTCATGGCATCTCCAAAATTAAAAAAGTTAAGGCATTTATGTATAAATTTCCATGATACTGAATCAAAAGCCTTTTCGAAGTCTAGGAGGAGCAGTAACCCGGGTTTACCGGCCAATTTCGTCTCGTGAATTAGGTCATAGATAAGTCTAGTATTATCCCCGATGTAGCGATTTTTTAAGAATCCCGTTTGATCATCACTTATTATATATGGTAGAACACGTTTTAATCTTTCAGCTATGCACGAAGAAGCTAATTTGTAAGATATATTCAACAGTGAAATTGGTCGCCAATTTTTCAAATGATGTCTTTCTTTATCCTTTTTGGGGATCAGAGTAATTAATCCTTGTTTCTGTGTGATTGAGAGTTCCCCTTTATCATAAGCTTCATTGAGTGATTCACATAGAATTGGGCCTAAGTCAAGCCGGAAAAATTTCCAAAACTCATATGGGTATCCATCTAGTCCGCTGCATTTATCATTTTGCGATCGCTTCAACGCACAAGTTAGTTCAATTAGAGTTATTGGTCCTTCTATACTGTTGGCAGTGTCGTGGGACAATACTGTATGGTCTTTTTCAAGAATAGTATGAATATCAAGATTGTTTATGTTTTTCGATGCATATAAATTTTCGTCAAAATGTCTAGCTTCTTGCATTATGTCTGATTGATTGTCAATGTTTTTACCAGTGGAGTCGGTGAGGTTGCATAGAGTTTTCGATATAGAATTGCGTTTTTCTAGATTGAGGAAATATTTTGTTGGTTTTTCACCTTGTTCAATCCATTTTGGCTCTTGATCTTACCATTGCCCCCTTCGTGTCTTCTTTCTTATTTCGTAAAGATCAGTGTCAATTTTTTGTATTTTATCTAGTAATTCGTCTTTATTTTTTGTATTTAAGTTATTGTTATCTATTTCAATTTCGAGCAATATTTTTGATCTATTCAGTTCATTTTCTTTCATCTGTCGTTCTTTCTTTCGTTTCGACACAAAATGTAAAGTCTCGCATCTAATATCTAGCAAAAGGGTGTCCAGAAATAAACGTTTACTTGTTTTACATGTAACCTGTGGTTTATTCCATTCATCGGTATATATTTTATATCCGTATCTTGATTTATTATTCTCTATCGTAGATTTGACCAGTTCGGCATATTTGTCATCACGGAGTAAGGAGGTATTAAATTTCCAAAAGCCACGACCTCTGTCGATTGTACTTAGTTTAAGCGTAAGAGTTATTATCGAGTGATCTGAGCGGTATCCAGGTACTATGTCGGTTCCTGCTCCAACTAGGCTGAGTATATCTTCAGATATCATAAAGTAATCTAACCTAGCCATTTTTACAGGGGACTTTTTTCGCCATGTATAGCGTTGTTTCTCCTTGTTATTGACCCTCCAAGCGTCTACCAAATCAAGCCTGTCGACAAGGTCGCCCACTGCCAATTTAGCTCGTGGATTGTTGATATGTTTATAATTATAAGTATCCATCGATTGGTCCTGAACCATATTCCAATCGCCACATATTATTATTTGGGTGTTACCGACTTTAAGAAGCTTATCCTTCAAATTATTGTAGAACTCAGGGTTATCTTCGTTTGGGCCGTATATATTAGCTATAGTCATTCTAAGTTTCTCAACAGTTACGTCAATTATTATGTAATTTCCAGAGACATCTTTAATAGAGTTGTGTATTTCGAAGTCGAGATTTTGACTGAATAAAATGGCCACACCTCGTGACTGAGATGAAAAAGAAGCCAATTCTGTTTTAAACCCCCATTCAGATTATATGCATCTGTCCATTTCCTTTGTAAAGTGAGTGTCTTGTAAACAATAAATTGATGCATTGTGCGTTCGGAGATATCGGAATACATCGCGGCGTTTTTCTGCACAATTCAAACCTCGGAAATTTGAAGACAGTATTTTTATAGACATGATAACTTACGAGTATGCAGACACCCGAAACGTCGACACAGAACAAAGACAATGACATTAATTAATTCAGTCAATGAAAAACAATAATATATTGAGTCGCTGGAATAAAGGTCTACCATACAAATCATGCACACTGATACACACACACACTGGATATAAAATAGAAACAAAACAAGTTTAATTGACTTCCGATGCGAAGTTACCATGACTGGGTCTCTGGGCGACCGCCCTCGTTCACCATTAAAACAAAACGCTGAAATAATCGGTCCTAAATCCCACTTATGATACCAACATATCAAAACAAGTGTCGTTATTACGGTATGAAATAATTTTAGTGGGGAAAACCAATTGGATAAACATCGGAGAGTTTTGTGGTGAGCTCTGTTAGCTTGCGAGATGAGTTTGTAATTCAACTGTAGTTGTCGCTGGGGTGAGTTGGTTGTAGATAGACTACCAGCAATGTGACCATCTATTGGACGAAGTAACATGTGCTGACTCACGTCTTGAGAAGTGTGACAATGTCTCAACTATTCAAACGAATTTCTGGTGTTGAAACACAGATATGCCAAAAACAAGAAACTGAACAATGAAATCTCCCCTTATGTTATCTTATTAGACACAACTGTTTCATAATTAGATACGAAATAATGTTTGCACTAACATGTAATGCCTGTGTATTTCTAAGTTGAGCAATTATATTTCCCGGTGGCAGTTTGATAGCAATGCAACTTTCGACTTCGATAAAGTCAATGTGTGATATTGTTCCTGAATCTTCTAAATTTTTGTGGCCGGGCGAAATCAACGTGGTCAACAATTCGTCAAGAATAGGCAACGAATAAAGCAGATCTGCCCCAAACGAAATAATATATCCGGTTTGACTTCCTTTCCAAGAAACGGGCAGGATCGTTTAAATTATATTGGGCAATTTCATGTTAGGTTTCTAAGAGTCCATTCTGATATATTATCGATTATAAACAAACTATGTTTGGTCAAACATGTCACAATATACCTTAACATGATAGTATCTAATTTAGATTGGGCGAATATATCCACATCCTTTGCTAAATGCCGTTTGAGAATATAAACATTTTATAACTGTGAGTTTTGGCGGCCATTCTGGCGACCATCTTGGGTCAAATAGATCAATGTCCAGTGTAATTGAATGACACTAACGATATTTAAAACTGTGTACACTTTTGTTTATTTTATTATGCGTATTTCTGTCCAATGTTAATCTAGAACCTCGAGAAGCAAGTTTATTTGTGAAATTACATAGCGCATTATTTAATTTGCATTTTTCGGAGTATGGACAACAATTAGACACAAATTACAGCATAATATGTTTTCCAAAGAACTTGGTGTCATAACTGATAAAAACAAAGACAAGTACTACTCGCCACAGTTTACAAATAACCGAAAATAATGTCAGGGGCATGTGTAACAATTCAACACATTTCTATATTTCGGTCTCCATTTTGACAGCCATCTTGTTTTTGTTTATCAATCTTGTTCTTTCAAAAGGAAGCTTGGTGCTATTTTATCATTGCCGTAGAAATATTTTTCATTTTCTGTGTTAAATTTTCTTCCTCGCTCAGTGCCCATTCTGCAATTTTGTGTGGCTGCCATGAAGATGATTTGACTTAATTTTCGTGGTATAATTCTGTTGAATTCTCGGGTATAAGCAGCTATATGGTTCACCAAATTTACAAATTATTCCATAAGTCCATGGATTTCCGCGAAAAAGTAGCACATATTCACATATATTTACTTTTCCCCAACAAATGAGTGATATCAATAAAAATTGGACAGATTTTGGTGATTTCTCCATTTTGGCAGCCATCTTGGCCGCCATCTTAAACGAAAATGCCCTATTTTCAGTGTAACTATATGGCAATTCACAAATTTCAAACATTTTTACATTATCTTCATCAAATTCAGTTATTTTCTGTTCAACTCTTGGCTAGAATCACATAATTGAATTTTGGTTAACTTTCATAGCACATTTTTGAATTCACATTTTAAAGATAGCTGGCAGGAATGAGATCCGAAATATGACTTATTATGTTGTAAAAATGGTTGGATACTAGAATTTATTAAAATTTAGGTCTTTATTCGTTACAAATTTCATACATCGGTTAATGATTCAAGAGGAAAGTGTGAAAAATCATCAATTTTCCGAATTTCGGTCGCCATTTTGGCGGCCATCTTGGGTTATGGTGGCCACTTTTTCGGCCAAATGGAAGTATGGTGTATTAGTTTCACGTCAGTAGTGAGATAATCAAATTTCTATAATAAATTCACAAGTAGATATTGATCAAACTGACTCAGTGCATACTGTGAAATTGTGTATGGCGGCCATCTTGATGACGTCATAAATCCACCTAGTCGCGACCCCAAGGTGTCTAACATTTGTATTCTGGTGCCTGAGATATCAAGCAACGTCATTGGCATAGTCGCTATATTTCTTCACAAAGTGCACACGGGAGTACACAAGAGCCTCTACTACCAGCGCCCATAGGTATAAAGAATTTCTACATTAGTATACACCGGGAGGGCGTAATAAGTTTCGCTTCTAAAACCTAAATGGTAATTGATTTAGCTAATATAGTAACTGAATTATACATCATATATCACAGCGTAGGTGTATGGAAAGGTGTCTGGAAGCCACTCAATGTGTCTTCTTACCTCCCTCCTAGGATATGACGCAATCTGCGAACAGGTGGTGCGTGGGCTAGGATGAGGGGTGGAGGTCTCTCAGACTACTTTTGCCAAAATACTGTGATACCAGGCATCCCCAAATGAGACAAACCTAGATAAGATATAAAATAACGTTTTTAGATTCTACCCCCACCGATACTATTTAACAAAGAGAGATGTAACTCAACTGGACTATATAAACAAATTGATACATCACTGATTATATAATTGATTTGTTCATGTACTCGAGATGGTATATATTGAAAACTGAATAATATATATATATATATATATATATATATATATATATATATATATATATATACTAGCCGATGAGCCCGACGTTGTCCGGGCTATTCAAAAACCAAATTTCAAGTCGATAGCTCTACCCAGCCCGACGTTGTCCGGGCTATTCAAAAACCAAATTTCAAGTCGATAGCTCTACCCGTTTCCGAGATCTGGTCTGCGCATGCGCGAAGCTGGCGTCGCACGGGCTCGGCGACCCGATAAAATTCGTATCCGGGGCAAGATACATTCACATAGCAAATTTCAAGTCGATAGCTCCACCCGTTTCCGAGATCTCGGTTGCGCATACGCGAAGCGGGCGCCGCACGGGCTCGCCAATACGACAACGTCGACCGCCTGGTCAAACTACACACACGTACCAATTTTCGTCCCGATCGGTCGAGAATCGTAGATTTGTATAAATGACATACAGACAGACATACAGACAGACAGACAGACAAACAGAGGTCTTCAATATATATATATATATATAAACAAAACAATACAAAAGTTCCGCTTCTGAGTCTTAAAGGCGTACTGTACACCAAATCCGGCCATTTTTGGGACTATCTCCTTTTTTCTCAACAGAATATATGTAACAAATGAATTAATTTGAGCCATGCATTAGTGGACAATACTAATTAAAACTCCTAAACTACTATTTCTTTGGCTTCGGGTGTAAGCAATATTTGATTCGAGTCGAGGAACCACCCATCAAAGCTCAGAGTTATCAGATATCGATTTTTTAAATCCTTTAATTTTCACCACTTGGACAATTTGGCGGCCTGGCAAATATTCGGCGAGCCGACCGTCATACTCTCGATATCAAATTGCGTTGAACAAAATGTTGATACATGTATATATGACACGTTTTTGGAAAATGTTATTCTAGAGTTGACAGTGGTTGGCATTATATCTGTGGTAATTAATCGATTCTGACAACTAAAGCGTCTTTTAAAGAAGAATGTGACGTCGTATTCACCCCAATGTACGTCATGCTGTGTTATTATGTTAAAGATTTGTGTCGACTGCGGTTCCATTCCGCAATATACTCATTATAGAAAATCGAATTGTTCATGATCGGATTAGGATCATGAGAATCCCATTATTTTCCGTAATCTGCATTCACTCCCGCGTAGTTATCGGCCTTTTCATGCGCGTGATGCTGATAACTACGTTGTACTACCGACACCATACTTTTGCAGTCTGTTCTCGTCAATAATAAGCTCATTATGAATATTTGGAGGTCGAACTAGCTTCAATATGAATGTACGTGTATTTCAAAACGAAATAAGTCAACTATTGCACTAATTGAGTAGAAAGTACATTTATTATATGCTTCCCCATTAAATAGTGGGAAATTGCCGTGGCGTAGAGCGTTATATCCATCGCCTGGACCGACTCGATGGATAACACTGACCGACTCGATGGATAACACAATAGTATTACCAGCCATTCCCCCCACAAAAGTATGCAAACTACTCTCTAAAACGAGTTCGTAAGAAAAACAAACACCTGGAGGGATACGAAACATCCAAATTCCCTCAGCATCTCATACGAAACCACGAAAGATGCTTCGAACTCCCGCAAACAATAAACACGGAAGAATACAAACATTCAGTGTTTATTAGAGCAAAGATCGATTGGAACCAGCTGGACGGGAAATTCTTAGATAGCCTGGACTCTACAACATCATTCCAGGAGTATCTACAGGAAAACATCTAGCGCCTCCACACCCGTCGTAACACGCCAGAACTGGTTCCTACGACGTAACACTACAGATACAGATACAGATACAGATTACTTTTTCGGAGATTACTTCCGGTTTATAGCGGCGAATCACTTTAAGTTTCAAAGCGTATCAATAACAGTCGGACTATAGTTTTAATTATTGATTTTCACGGTTCATAAACTGTTATTTAATTGTTATAATGTTAACTCTTTTGTTTTAATATATTCTTATCACTAAATTATGTATACATTAATTTTCTCGCATCATTTCAGAATAAAACAATGGGGACTATTTCTTATGGCGGCTATGCTCGATATTTGTCATTCGGTGGTGAGCAAATCAATTGATGGAATGTAAACAAAATGCAAATGTCGAAGCTTTCTAACAATTTGAAGTGAACTGTAGGACAAAACTAGCAGTTTTGGTGCGGTTTATAGCGCATATAATAAAAAGAACACCTACGGGTTTTGGTTGAATACCCGGATTATCTCATTCGTGGGTACAAGGAAATACAGAATTTCCACTCGCGGCTTGCAGCCGCTCGTGGAAATTTTGTATTTCCTTGTACCCACTCAAGAGATAATCCGGGTATTCAACCAACACCCGTAGGTATTCTCTATGTAGTAGATTCTATAGAAGCCTATTTATCGTGGCAATGTGTTTCTTTATTCGCCTCCATCGAGGAGAGTATTGTATGTTCATATATGAATATTATACAAATAATGTACAGTCTTGCACATAAATAATAAATATGTACATATTGTGGTAAGGTCAACAAGTGTCACTGTAATGAAGCCTCGTGCACTGATGGAGTTAATCAACTATTTACAATCAGGGGTATATAGCCACATCAGTTACCGGTAACTAACTTGCAGGCATACTTTAGGAATATCGGTGTGTCCACTATGAAATTGCTATATACACCGAAAACAATTTTGAGTCTACGCAAGTGTCAACATTCCCTAAAATGAGTAAGATAAATTGATCATCAGTTAGGTTGCTCACAAAGAGGTAAGTGTTCACTCCATATTTGTTGACAATTATGTACCCATATATATTCCGAAAGTGCAGCAACACTACCGATTGACATGCGAACAGACTGTGTACCAATCATTCTGATAAGTTTGACCACACGATCGTCACAGTTTGTTGTTGACGTACGTTGTTTTATTCAACAGCAGCGCAATGTGTTTGAGCTTAAAGGCACGTGAGGCCTTAGTTGTCGAAAATATTCATATTTGTTCCAATCACCGTAAACAGAAAAACATTAAAACGCAAAGTTTCGTTCATATATACCATAACCATCGCGTAAACAGCATGTTATCATAAAGACCTAATATATTTTACCTAAGCAAGAGCCTGATTGTGTTACAGAAGACAGCACAATGCTACTGGCTAATCACTCACAAATGGCATAAACGCTCTTTATTAGTTCCATATCAGGAATGCACCAACAAAGAACGCTCTTTATGCTTACCACCATAATATAAACAAACACCAGAAAAGTAACTTTTTATGCCTTTGTTTACATAACAATGGTCAAACATATGACAATAACATACTGTTTACGCGATATTTCTTATTTGTATACGGACAAAGTCTGTAAACATTTTGATGTTCTTTCTGTTTGTGGCGGTTTTTGACGGGTGGAAATATTTTCACAGGATACCCACCGCCAAGGCCAACCGTACCTTTAACAGAATAACGGATATATGTTCACTATGGGCTTATTTCAGCCCAAATATGAACATATGTGAATATTTAGGTTCATTATGAACCTAATTTGCACGAGAATATGTTGACTATATAATGTGCATGCTGCTTGGCCTCGTTTCCTAATCATGGTTTTAGACAATCCCGCTGACCTTGGTTTGTTATCAACATCAAACTCCATGCAGCGCACTCTACGTTATCACTGCGATATAGCACTGCCACAAGGATGGTACTTTGCGGACCGATACATCTATTTTTACATATCGTCGGAACTATATTTAGTCACCTATTATCTTATTTTGACCACCAAAAGTTTGCAATAATGGTAATTCTTTCGGTATTGATAAGAACAATATAGACTGAGCCAGATATAGACAATTTTAATCCTAAAACATAAGAACTAAGAACACGTAAGAAATCCTTACCAAATGTCCGTACGGCAGTGATATCTCAGCGGAGCGATGTGAGATAACTCTGCCTGGAGTTTGTATCTACATGTGTGTTCAGAAAATAATTAAAAAAACGAACTATTGTTGAACTTATTATTTGAAAATTTCCAAAGGGATAACTACTCATCAATGAGTATTTAGTATAGAAAGGATTTAAACAATTACTTGCTAAATTATAAAAATGTTTGACCCAATATTCGTGATCAAATGCAGACATAACATGCATGTTCTGAAAGCGATCATTATACATGCTGAATATATACATGTGGAGGATAGCTAATGTTTTTGAGTGGATACCGAAATTATCTTATGAGTGACCGAGACAAATGTTTATATTTCGCGAGTGGAATGAGATTTTTTGTGAACATTGCTATTTCTAATCGCTTAGCGTTATAGAATAATTTCCCTTGACAAATTTACAATTATTATCTAATTGGATATACAGTTAAACTGACGGATATCGATAAAACGCGATCTGTCCAGTTTCACCGCTGGTCAAGTGGTCCTGCTAATATGCTATGATGCTGGTGTTCCTGCTGAATTGCTATGATGCGGGTAGGGCACACTGATGCCGTTACGAAAAAGTACCGTTATTTTTTCTAAAGTTGTCATTTTCGCGGTGTTTGGCTAAACAGTGTGTGCATGGAACATTCAAGAACATATATTTTTGAAAAATATAATGATGCCTACGCTGATGTTTCTAAAACGACGTGAATAACCATCTTGATTATAGTCGATTTTAAACTTCTAATACAACCAGTATTAAAACATTTCGCAATAAATATTTTTTTGAATGTTTGATACGCATAATGGATTTTCCTGGATATGTTCAGATTATCGGAGCACCGCGAAAAAGACAAGTTAAAAAAATAAAACGGCACGTTTTGTTAACAGCATCAGTTTGCCCAAACAGCATCATAGCAATTCAGCAGGACCCAACCGCATCATAGGATATTAGCAGGACCACATGACCAGGGGTAAGACTGGTATTTTAGCTGCTATTTTTTTAGCGGATACCTAAATTATCTTTTGAGTAACCGAGACAGATGTTTATATTTCGTGAGCGAAATGAGATGTTTTGTATCCACTCAAATACACTATATCTGAAATTTCTTATAGTATATACGCGGGACATGGTTTCACATAATATATTTTTTACCCTGTGCCAATGCATTCTCTTATATATGCGAGTCGACCATAGGTCGCCTCGCATATATAAGAGAATGCATTGGCCTAACAATTTTTTACAATTTTAATAATTTTTTCTTGTATTCTTTAACAATTTTATAATTTAACCCATACAGAGCCCCAGACAAACATGATCAGACGACACTCTTCTATATGCTTCTATATATGTGTGGGGCTCCCTGCATGGTATTTATACACGACATATTTAACTATACTTGACGCTAGTCCCATCCACAATGACGCACGTCACAGAACAATGTGGAAATGAAGAATTAGTATATACCAAGCAGTCGTGAGTGCAGAAAATAATTCAGTTTGCATGATAGACAGAAATCCAATAACTTCAGCGGGCGATTGAACCGTCAACAACATATGCAGCCAAACAAATGAAGACAAACAGACAGAATAACTTCAGCTGGGTGTCAGATTGGCTCAATGACTGACTAACCGACATAACTTATTTACCGATTGACTGATTTACTGATTTATTGACAGACAGAAAGACATACAGACAGACAGGACAGTAAGACTGGAATTCATAAAAGCAGCAACAAAAATAGTTTATGCGCACTATATAACTACTTGCTATTAGTACAGGCGATCTAGCCGAAAAAATGGGGTCAACCCTAAACTAATTGCAACACAAATGCCTTTTAGTTTACAGGATAGCTGAATATGTACATTGATATAATGGAAATAATTCTCGCCATACACGCAGTTTAAAGACATATGTTTCCGGTGCGAGAAACTGGTAAGTTAGTATTCAGGTGCTATGCCAACTGGATGAATGTAGCATTCTACTAACATCACCGAAAATCTCAAGCAAATCGACCGTACCACTCCATAGAAAACATTGTCTGAACTACGCTAAATTGTAAATATTTACTACTCGAATCGGGACGCTTCTATCGGCGATAAACTAACCAAAACGATTTCGCCATCGAGTGTCACTGCATTTAATTAATATATAAGAATGGCGGTGTGTGTTGTCAATTTAGATGTAATATTTGTAAAAAATAACTACTCTGAACAATATTATGCTCCATTTATATTTGATCACCATACCGGAGTGTTTCACGTCACTTTAACACCTAGTTTCCATACTTAGTTAAAATCACCCCTCGTTGTCATGGAAACAGAAATTTTGCTATTTGTCCCAAATATCGTTCTCTAAGATTTGAGTATGTTGCATATATTGACTTACTCTATATGATGACACCTTTGCCATTTGTGTTGCAATTAGTTTAGGGTTCAACCCTAATTCGCCTGTACTATATGCGATTAATTCCATTTTATTCTACTATGAACTTGAAATATATTCCGAAGGCATGTTACGACGCACCGCCGAGATAACTCTTAATTGGCTGCGGACACACGTAACACAGTAGCGATGGCATAGTAGGTGTGACAATTTATTATGGTGCAGATTGGTGACAATTGGTCGTCATATTTCTGTGCCATAGCTAGCCATGTTGCGCGCTGAGTTTCCGCACAATGAGTAGACTCGACCAATTAACACAAGGTTGATCTCTACTCATTACGTTGCTAAATTGTATTCGCTACGATATATATAATTGCACGATAGATCGTCAGAATTGTGTTTGACCGTGGTCTGGTGGCAATTCCTCATTGACTCACATATCATCCATGTGGTACGTTTTTTTATATGATCTCAATGCATGCATGTTTATCTACTTATATTAATTTCATTAGTAAGAACAATCATGGCTGTTGGCAGAAATGGGTTATTCATTAAGTTATAAAGTGGACTTGTGTGTTAGCATGCAAAATATAACACTGCGTGTTGAGTAAAGATCAACAGCGACAAGACATCCACGTAGATACATCCTTGAGAGATCGACCATCGCTGGAAGAGCTTGGTAGACTCATTGTGCGAATTTGCAGATGGCGACATGGCTTACTATGGCATATTAATTATGACGACCAATTGTCACCAAACTCCACCATAATAAATTGTCACACCTACTGTGTCATCGCTACTGCGGTAAGTGTGTCCGCAGCCAATCGGCCAACACTAAGAGAATGCCGTAGCTGACCGTAGCTTCCCTTCACGTTGGGTTGGCACAGAGGGACTGGATATCGTCTAGCGGTTAGTAAAGGCACAGGCGGCGTTCGTTGCATAAATATTCATATTTGTTCAAATCGCCATCAACAGAAGGAATATTAAAATATATATAGTTTTGTTCATATGCCAAACATAATCAGTAAATAGTATATTGTCGTCAAGACGTACGATGCATTGGTGTACGTAAACAAGAGACTTCTCGTGTTACAGACGTTCTGCTTATGTTTACATAACGCAGAATAATTATATTGGTTAATCACACACATATGATATATACGCTCTTCATTATTTCCATATCAGGAAAACAGTAACAAAATAACGCTCTTTACGTTTACCATATCCGGATATAAACAAAAGCCAGGTTCTGTAACGTTTTTTGCTTTTGTTTACATAACAAAGGAAAAATATTTGACAATAACATACTGTTTATGCTATATTTCTGATAAGTATAAGAACAAGGTATGTCTATATTTTACTATTCTTTCTGTTTATGATGGTTTTTGACGGAGGTGAATATCTTAACAGCATACCCACCGCCAACGCCAACGCCGCCCGTATCTTTAAGTAAAAGTTTATTCATGTCATTTCCTATATATGTCTGGTAAACTTCGTTTTAGTGGAATGCAGAAAAAGAGCTAGATGTTAAGCTCAACTCAGTTCACAAGAGAAAGCCCCCGAGACAAAGTTGCTCGGATAATTTTCAACTCAAGTTGCCAACTAGGGTCAAGAACATGGTAGAGCCAAATATTTCTTAGAAAACTATTCCATTTTGTGGAATTGTATAGGAAGAAGGACCCAACGTGCTACGTCTTGTCATATGTGTATGGCTTCTAGCACCACGTCGACCATCGCTAGAGGGCGCTGGGCGATGAGGTGGAAGGTAAACTATTTCCAAACCTTGAGTAAGACATTATTCTTTAATATGTTGTAACTAAGAGCATTCTGACAGTTACAGTCATTAACTCTCTAGTATTATGATCATTGCCGGCTACAACCCCTGACAGACTTTGCATTTACAGGTACCCCAGAAGGAGCTTCACAGACAGGAAATGTCATTAGGGTCATGCCAGCGATTTCTCAAAGATTGGGTTCTGGGCAATCCACCAAGCCATATTCACTAAATATTCACCAAATTTACAATATCGTCCAATGTTACACAATAATCAGTAACTTCAAATAGTACATTTTAACTATGGCATAAAAGGGCTCAATTGTGAACGACGAATAAGATATGTAGTAAATGCAAAATGTTTTCGTATTAAAAGTTTTGTGTGTGTATGTATATGTTTAGTAGGTTATTTTCATGTTGTAGGTTTGCTCAATCCAATGTGTTACATACTCTCGTACGATTTTCGCTACGTATAAAATCGCTATACGTTATTGTGAAAATGTATTTGATGTTCTATGAGTAAATAGTGTAAATAGTTAACTTATTGCTTACATTCCATGTAAAATGGCTGAGATTAATGTGTCATTCATCATGGGCTCAATACTATAACATACACATATTATAATATCAACGTTCCTTTGTAATGTACTTTGTGATTCAAAACTTTTGTTGTAATGTATTCGACTAAATGTCTAACAATGTATTTATTTCATTGTTGATTTGGGATTCCGCATATGCCGGTGACTGTTAAATGTACTCAATCCGATTCGATGGTCCCCATATAATCAGATTCCAACATCAACAACATTTTTAGAAATGCCGCTTCAGTTATCAGAATCGATTAATTGTCCTAAAATAATGCTAACCACTGTCAAATATATTATAAAATTGCCCGAAACGTGTTATTTATTAACATATTGTCAACGAAATTTGGCCTTATTATCTTCCTTATATGGAGTATAACAAGTAATGAATGTGATACCGATGAGATGAATTGGCACCATGCCAAATTATGGACTAAACATCCAAAGCATCGGAAACTGTTCAAACACATTCACTATAATCAACCAGCTCTCGTCATTGGAAAACAGTGGCATTGCCATTTCTAATCGCTTAGCTTTATACTGTGATTTCCCTTGACAAATTTACAATTGTCTAATTGGATATACGGTTAAACTAACGGATATCGATATACCACGATCTGTCTGGGCTGGTAATTTACAGGAAGTCTGACACACTATATTAAAGACATATTATGGACTTGTTCGGGTGCGTTAAACTGTAAAGTTAGTACTCGGGCACTATGCCAACTGGAGGAATGTAGCATTCTACTAACATCGCCGAAAATCTCAAGCAAATCGACCGTACCGCTCCACAGAAAACATCATCTGAACTATACGCCCAATTGTAAACATTTACTTCTCGATTCGGGACGCAACAATCGGCGATAAAGTAACGAAAAGATTTCGCCATGGAAAGTCACTGAATTTAATTATTATAATTACGGTGTATGTTGACAGTTTGGATTAATATTTGTAAAAATAACTACTTTAAGCAAGATTATCCGCCATTTCTATTTGATCATCCTACCGGAGTGTTTCACATCACTTTAAATTATCGAGATTAAAATATGGTATATTCGACACCGTCTGCGCGGTTCAAATTCACGTATTTGTAAATTGATGGTATTGAGCACAGAGTAGCTGAAAGAGAGACGGACAGTCAGTGACTATAGTGCCGACTCAGAGAAGAGTACTTATGTTTTAACTCGTTTCACTCGAACAAACATAACTTATATATAGAATATCAACTATATTAAATTCATTTCGGAATATTCCTACAACTTGGAGTTGTTTAGAGGATTTAGCTCGTTTCGGTAGCATGTTTGTGTTTACTAATCAGCATAGGAATTGTCGGGCGGATATTTCGCATTAGTACATGTATCTCGGAATAATAATTTCCGAATAATTTAACCTGGTCCGTCAAATTTGCGAACATGGACAGCTTATAGTATCTCAGAATATAATGCCGAATGAATTGTTAAAGATGCATTATCCGAATTAGCGCTCCTAAATACTATTTCTTTGGCTTCGGGGGTAAAACAAAAATATTTGATTCGAGTCAAGGAACCCACCGATCAAAGCTCAGAGTGATCAGATATCGATTTTTGAAGTTTGTTATTTCTCGAGATGTGCAATTGTATGTGGTACAGAAACACGTGGTCAAACGGACTGTCTCGGTCAAAATTGCGGAAGTAGATGGATAACTCTAAAATCAAGTGGTAATACGGCCAGGCCAAATTTCGTGATACTTAAGTGATAATACGACCATATTTTGGTGAACAAAATGTTGATAGATAACAAGTTATGGAAAATTTGATACCATAGTTGACAGTGGTTAGCATTATTCTGTTGCAATAAATCGATTCTGATAACTAAAGCGTATTTTGAAGAAATGTTATTATTGTTGTATCTTGATGATATTTGGACCGTCTGATCGGATTGAGTACCTTTAACGACAAGAGTCTGTAAAGAAAATCTTACATTCTGTACGTGTTGACAGTGGTCTGACCAGCGTCGCGATGGACAGAACACCAGCTTGCATATTTTCACCAGGCCACTGCTAATTTAGATGAAGGGTTCTGATAAAAGGTGAATCGGACTTCGATGACAGGTCCGATTATGACACAGCATGCGGATAGATACATGGCTCGATTTGCCTGTTATCACAGATCGATGCTTAGGCCCGATTTATCTCTATCCAGAGATCGATGCTGCGGTTTCAATTTGGTTTAATAATATATTATTCCATTCAAACCACACCATGTACAATGCTATAGTGTAGAATAGTTTGTCAATTATAAAAATTTGTGATAACTTAAAAATTGATCATGTATGCTGTTTCAGACGAGATATATTCGACGACGAAAAACCATCAGGTAAAAACAAGTTGCGAACCTATATAGAAGGGCGGGAAAAAAACCAGATAGAATCATATTTGAACCTCGTTAAAATTTATCCGTTAGATTATCTTTCACAAAGCTTCGGATCAGCAACCATACTTTATAAATTGAGAAAGGCAGACGCAAACGACTTAAAGTATACCCGCCGATGAGAGAATTTGCAAAAAGTGTGGAATGGAGGCAGAAACCGAAGAACACTTCATTATGCGATGCCCCATTAAAAATCTAAGAGAACGTTTATTTGCGGAAATAAGAGACAATATTCAGACATTTAAAACAATGGCTGACCAACAGAAATTCGTAATCATCTTGAGAAATGATGAACCCAAAACATATGATATCATCTGCAACATTGTCCAACTCTTTCTACATGCATAAACGGTGTGAATCACCGAATATTGAACATTAATATGTTTATGCATGTTACTATACTTATCCAATGATAACATAGTGTTCCCAAAAATCATCAGTAGTATTCACCAGGTGATAATATTCATTTTGTGTATTGCTACACGGCGGGGTATCTGTGGTCCTCACTCAGAGGTGTGGATAGAGGATCCCCGATGGGTATATATTTCCACCTTGCGGGCAGCAGCAGACAAAATGTCAAAGTCCAAAGCGAATCAGACGCTCATGATCGTACACATCAATACATGTAGTAAATTAGGAATATCACTGCATGTGTTCAATTATGGGGGTATTCTGGTCACATTTCCGAGAATGTTCTGTTGTCTAAAAAGCACAAAAGAAGCTGATAAAAGGCCTTATTTATCCTTATTTAGATGAAGGGTGTTGATAAAACTCCGATGAAAAATGTCAAAAGCCAAGGCGAATCTGACTCCGAGTAGAGTTTCTTGTACCAATTGAGCCACCGAGCCCTCCTTATTTAGATGAAGGGTGTTGATAAAAATCAGATGAGAAATGTCAAAATCCAAGGCGAATCTGACTCCGATTAAAGTTTCTTGTACCAATTGAGCCACCGATCCCTCCTTATTTAGATGAAGGGTGTTGATAAAAATCAGATGAGAAATGTCAAAATCCAAGGCGAATCTGACTCCGATTAAAGTTTCTTGTACCAATTGAGGCACCGAGCCCTCCTTATTTAGATGAAGGGTGTTGATAAACTCCGATGAGAAATGTCAAAATCCAAGGCGAATCGGACTCCGATGATACTTCCGATCATGACACAGCAGAGAGATACAGATATCGTGAGAAGGGAACGCTGCCTGATTTCCCTGTGTCCACAGATCGATGGTGCGGTTTTGTTCGGAGGATTCCCACGGCTGATCGGACACGTTTGTTTAGTCGTCTTCTGTCCTGTGGAGACGTGAGTTTCCTCCGCTCAATAGAAATACAGTGAACACGTGGAATTATTTATTGGATTTACAAATTGATTCTGCTACTTTTGTAATCACGGTAAGTCATCGAACGTTGTAATCTTGTGTGCAGAGTCTTCATACACAAATATATTGTTTCCGTGGGCATGACTATAGGCAACATGTATATATATTGTCAACTTGTGCTTCCACTTGGGCAAAATATTGATATCCTGATCGCATGTGGCATTCCAATTCGTGCCTACCATGCACACCTTTGTATCCCAAAAAACAAGTGTTTTGTCTTCATGTAATAAATGTTGGCAAATAAAGAGAAGGCAATCAGAAAACTGCAATCTATTCTCCCTGACTCTACTCTTACTAAAATACTGGCAGATTATACTCTACTAACTCAACTAATAGTGGACTGTTCAATGTCAATGCAAATAACCCTATCTTGTGTATAGTCTTCAGAAACAATTGGTTTGTCTTCATGTGCATGGGTATAGTGGAGACGAAATGTACTGGATTTAGTTTCTACTTGAGGAAAATTCTAGTATACAGATCACAACACTCATATTTATTTTACTAAATTAATAATGTAACGGGAATGGAGGACAAGTGATAGACCCACAACATGCAACTATAGATTCATTATATGATAGATATTTGGCACAGCTGCGAGTTATATTTATTTGTCTCCGAGACACCCAAACCCCAAACTCCATGCAGTGTTTACCTCCCTTGATGACTCGGTAAGACCGCTGCTACCGGCGACATTTTACCCACATTTGGTGGACTTCCGCGATATTAAGATATATACTCATGAGCAAAGCAACATGTCGCCCTTGTTAAACACACAAAATATCGATTAATATTTGTGTAATTTCGAACCTCAATTTTGGAAAGTCCTACTAGAAGCAAGGAACTATATTGCGAAACGGTGTGATATGGTTCTCAGATTATTTTATCAACACAAAAGTATAAACGCACATGGACTACATTGTCACAACTCGCACGGCAAGACAAACACAAGAGTTCTAATTTGCTGCAGTTTTGACGAGTAGCTTGCGAAAATCGTCAACAAAACTACCGTTCTGATCCTCCATTCTGTCATTAAGATTTTAGTGCGGGAATTGTTCTCAACGCACATAGGAAATTTCACTTTAGGGCGGTCGGTTTTCACAATTTTTTTGCTTGAAAACCCCGCGCTAAATATAGAAAACTCAGACTAGTACCCAGCCGGTGACAGTCAGGAAGGAAGTATGACTGGTGCGCTCTGGTAGATATTGAACCCATGCAGCTTATAGATTTGTTCTTCAATTGTTTTGTCATCTTCCGTCCTGTTGAGACAAGAAGTTCCTCCGCTCAATAGACAGAAAGTAAACACGTGGAATTATTGTCGGATTTATAAATTTACAATAAAATCAAATAGTTGTATTGCCTTAGCCAAAAAATTACATATAAGACAAAATACAATGAACACAACACACTATACATCACGCACGCGTCACCATAACGATCACACCACGCATCCTGACTTTCCAAAATGGTCTGGGCCCCCGCTGACTATCCCTTCCAGTGTCGGTTTGCGACACTAGGCAGCTGATAATTGATTCTGCTACTTCTGTAATCATGGTAAGTAATCGAACGCAGTAATCTGGCATGTGTAGAGTCTTCATACACAAATAGTTTGTTTTCGTGGACATGAATATCGACAATCTGTACTCCATAGGTTGTGTCTCCACTTGGGCAATATACTGACGGAGATCATCACAACACGTCAATGCTAATATGTATCATATCAACTATCACTCCAATAGTTTACCACAACTTTGTATTTAGTTTTCACTTGTTTGCTCGTCTTCTGTCCTGTTGGGGAAGGGAAACTCGCCCGCTCAATAGGCACACAGTAAACAGATGGAATTATTGTCGGATTTATAAATTGATTCTACTGCATTGATATTCACGGTAAGTCATTGAACGCTATAATCTGTTATGCAGAGTCTTCGTGAACAAATAGTTTGTTTTCGTGAGCATGAATATTTGGCCAAATTTATTGTTTGAGCTTCGACTTCGACAAAATACTGATACCCAGATCACAGCATTCCAATGAGTATACACAATAGAAATGTTTTTGTTTTCTTGTAATGAATATTAGCAAATATAATCAACTCTGGTGTGGATATAGAGGAACAAAGCAATCATTTTGCATTGTCTGGTGTTGTTGTCATATGCGGCTTTACGAAATAGTATTAATCCGCCTGATTCAATGTAAAGTCATTTGTTGGCGCGCTGCCAATTTGGCGGGGAAGCCCGCGCTTATTATTCACTAGTGAGAGATAAGAAACTATCTAATGGCTTTTTTAATGATATAATAGGGGTTTCATGCGATATAAGTATATATCACCCTTCTATTGTAGTTTTCAGAAACAAATGGCTTGTGTCAGTGGTCACGAGTAGATACAAAATGTACTTGGTTGAGTTTCCACTTATATGCAAAATATTGGTGACCAGATCACAACACGCCAATGGTTTAAACATTTTCATTTTACCAAATGTACATGTTAACGGGAATGGAGAATAAGTGTTATTTAATTAGATATACATCCTCTATCTAATAATTCAATGCGAATATATATACCCGCCACGCCTGTATTGAAATTATATTTGGAAACAACATTTAGTTTGTATGGACATGAATATCATAAAACGATATTATATATCGGTTGAGCTTCCTGATAGAGATCGCAACACCCCAATGTGATCAGGTACCCGTCACAACTTTGTATTGTTTTCTTCACTTGTATATTCGCTTTCTTTTCTGTGGAGACGAGAAGTTTCTCCGCTCAATAGACACACGGTAAACACGTGGAATTACTGTTGGATTTATAAGTTGATTCTTCTACATTTATATTCACGGTAAGTCATCGAACGCCGTAATTGGATAAAATTCCCCCAACAACAGGAGAAATAACTAAACAGAGATATGAATTCAGAAACCCTAATTGCGTTCGAAATTTTACCCCCGGTTCTCAACACACAAACTGTAGTTTCTTCCCTACAATGGTTTCGATTGGAATAGTCTGGATAA
Source organism: Siphonodentalium dalli (assembly GCA_032622095.1). Classification (NCBI taxonomy): domain Eukaryota; kingdom Metazoa; phylum Mollusca; class Scaphopoda; order Gadilida; family Siphonodentaliidae; genus Siphonodentalium; species Siphonodentalium dalli. Next base: position 137,953,972 of record CP136067.1, on the reverse strand, counting down.
AGTAGCTCAACAATGTACCTCGATCTCCATATTCTCAAATATTGTAAACCCCTGTTGAAGACATTGAGACCACCAAACTCATACTGTATAGGAAGAAGAAGAGATAACACTTTACTATGTAGACTCTGAAACAGATGCAGTGATTTAAACGGAGACAAGCTCAACAATTATTTAACAAAAAATCCTAAATGTAACTGTGGATACAAAATCGCAGATGCTGATCACTTTCTGTTTACTTGTCTTCTTTACTTAACTGAAAGAGCTATAATGGAAGAAAAATAGCTGGCATTGGACTACATATTGTCCACTCTGCAGATTTACTTTGCGGATCACCACTGATTTCCTATAAAGAAAACTGTATTCTCTTCACAGCTGTACAGAAATACATCATATCGTCTCACCGTTTTTGTAATGAGAACATCGATTGGAATAGTAGACCACCAAATGATTCTATATAACCAAATTTATTACCTGCATACTCTGTACGATGATTCAATACCTTACATTATCTCCTGAACCAGTCTGATGTTTATATAAACAAAGATTTACTTTTGTAGGACCATTGAACAATCCGCATTAAATTTATGTTCATGTCTTTATATTAGGGGAGAGGAGCGTTTTCTAAGTTGAAATAACTTGTTCTCCGATCCCCATTGTACTCCCATCATATGTTTATGTTGTTACAGCTTGTGTATTATTGCTTATATTATGTCAATGTATGGGATGTTCAATAACAAATATGGAATGGCAGTAATCTGGTGTGCAGAGTCTTCGTCAGCAAAAAGTTTTTTTTTGTGATCATGATTATAGACAAAATTAGTAAGTTGAGATTCCACCTAAGCATCATGCTGATATTCATATCACAGCATTCCAATTCGTTCTCACCATTCACACCTGTGTATCTTCGGAAACAAGTGTATCTATCTTCGTGTAATGATATTGGCAAACATAGTGAACTTGTGAACTGCGCATGAATCGTAAATATACGGCGGCCCGTCTTTCCCGTTGTAAAGGCTTACTGTATAGTTTAATTGTAATGGATATTGGGGTCGGGTGGGTTGGTGGCTTCATGTGTGCTCAAATACCACAGTAAGTGGTGAAATGGGTTAATAAATACTCAAATATTCTCCACTCCGACACTTTTGTGGATACATCATTATCACCCTCTGTTGTTGTCTTCAGAAATAAATGGTTTGTCTTCGTGAGCATGAGCATAGAGACGAAACATACTGGATCGAGTTTCCATTTGAGCACTGGTATACAGATCACAATACTCCAATGGTTTAAACATACACATGTATATAATTATTTTACCAAAGAACGTTGTAACGGGAACGGAGGACCCATGCGCTATATATACTAGCCACTTAGTTATAAGTATTCATTGCGAATATGTATACCCGCCACGTGCGGTGTGACTAATTAGTGCCCGGGCAAGCCCGGGCACGCCCGGGCACGCCCGGGCAGGTCTTGGTGGTCTCATGAGCCCGCAGACAGTCTAATATGATGCCATATGGTAGTAGGATACAGAATAAGCATATATTAGGAAAATTGACTTGCTGTGTCGTCCACCGGCGGGTTTATTAACCATTTAAATGCCGATATTGACTAAAAGAACACGGGAGAGCCCAGACGGAAGCATAGACCCGACCATATTATATATTGATGACTAATGGTAGCGAGGCACTTACTAAAGGTATATATTGCAAATATTGACTCGCTATCTCGTTCGCGGCCGGCTTCATTAACCCCTTAAATGACCATATGCGCCAGAAGAACACGCGCAAGCCCGGGCACGCCCGGGCAGGTCTTGGTGGTCTCATGGGCCCGCAGACAGTCTAATATGATGCCATATGGTAGTAGGATACAGAATAAGCATATATTAGGAAAATTTACTTGCTGTGTCGTCCACCGGCGGGTTTATTAACCATTTAAATGCCGATATTGACTAAAAGAACCCGGGAGAGCCCAGACGGACGCATAGACCCGACCATATTATATATTGATGACTAATGGTAGCGAAGCACTTACTAAAGGTATATATTGCAAATATTGACTCGCTATCTCGTTCGCGGCCGGCTTCATTAACCCCTTAAATGACGATATGCGCCAGAAGAACACGCGCAAGCCCGGGTGGCAACATGGACCAGTGATCGGTATAGTGTGATGCCTTATGGCGGTATGGTGGCTGGTATGAACATTTACTGCCGTTATATATCGTTCACGGCGGGTTCATTTATAATATTGGTGCCCACTCGATCAGGAATTGGCGGCATTATTGGCCATCCTTTATACGTTCCTATATACAACCGCATATTTTTTTGTGAAAAACTTAATTTAACCCCCAATGCAGTCGAAAAATTTGCTCACCGCCACGTAACACGTCCAACAGTATGTATATAAAAAAAGAATTCCTCGTTAAATTTAAAGCATGCAGTTCACAGTTGAAAAAATTGTGAACCGCCGTCATACAATCGCTCTTAGATGGTCATTCTGATGTTTTTTATTATTATTTACAAGGACTGGCCCTGCGAATTTGAACTTGTCGGTCGATATATTTTTGAATCCCTGACATTTCTGCACGGGACATGACCCACTTTCAAAAGCGGACATTTCTCCACCCGGACAGTTACCCACCCAGACATTTACCCACTAAGACATTTACCCACCGGACATTTCCCCGCCCTGCTAATAAAATATTTTATGCTACATCCTTTATCGCAGACATCAAAGGATGTTTTGAGTGGTCAGTGAAGCCTGGACATTGAGGCCATCTCATGTCATGTCAACTCAACCGATGTAATGTTTTGAAAAACATTTATCAGTTATCATGGAATCATATCTTCACTTTCAATCATGGAATTGATTAAGAACAATCGTGGTGGTGACACAATATGTGTCGACGGTCATGCTTATTTCAAAAATAAAGTCAACAATTCGGGTGGGGAAAAGTCCGGTGGGTAAATGTCCGCATTGAGTAAGTGGGGAAATGTCCGGTTGGTAAATGTCCGATTGGGTAAATGCCCCTTTGCCACTTTCTGAGAGGTTGGGGAAATGTCCGGTGGGGAAATGTCCGATTACCATATTTTGTTTTAGAATATATTATTTGCCTATTGATTGAATTTGGTTCCAGGGAAGTTTGAAAGCAGAATTCTTTGCGAATAATGTTAGAGAATATAACTGAATTGCTCTGTGTTATTTTTTGACTGATTATATGCATGAAGCCAACATAGATTATAGAGGATTATGAATATCAATTAAAACACTATAATCTCGATTTACATTCTGGGAAGGGTATCAAACGGATTATAAAATTAGATACCCGTGCGCGGATTCGAGATTGCGATATCATTGCACCCTGGGATTTTACTCCTTGATTGTTGAGACAACAGTGACAGTGGGAGCTGAGCTTTCGTTTTTCGTGTCACAATCAAAGAAGCACATTTTAATCCCGCTCCATCCAATGGTTGGGTTTCCTAATAATTTAGCAACTATAATATTATTCTCAATACCATACTTGGCTTCAACTGATTATTAACCAATCAAACTGTGTTGCAGTCTGGCTTATATCACATATAACAACATATGCAATTAAATACACTAAAACTCAAAGTTTATTCCAATAAGATATCCTACAATTATGCGACCACGAATTCGTTTGACGCTTCCTGCTATGGTTTTGTACCCGTGCTCCATCTGCTTCACTGAAGCTGAAGGTGAGTAGATATATTTTACCTTTATTAATTTATATTACATACTGCATACAGGCCTACGCATAGCGCTTCTGAGAAACAAATTTAAAGAATTAATCCGGACTAGATTTTGTTTCGATTTATCGATCGCCACTAATCAACTGAGCACGGTGTCGAAAAGTATTTTCGAGTGCTAGGCCGCCCGTATCTGAAGTTATAGCGTTGTAATGTCCCAATGTATAGATTATGCAATAATTATCGTTCCCTGATTACACGGCACAATCGTGTTGACGTGTTGACGATTCTGCGAACAATTTCACGATTTTACGGCTTGACAATTCTTGAACAATTCTGCGACCTTATTTTACGTGGTATTTTATGACAAACTCGTTGTAATGAACATACCGTGGATTCAATGCAGTGCTGTGTGTATACCGAAACCCATATAGACAAAATCACACAAGAGATGCCCACCGTGCCGTTTAGATGAAATAAAGTTTATAAGTTCTCTAAAACCTTATTATTTATTCCCGTAGTTCACCCCGTGTACGTGGTATATCGCCAAACCCGAAGGTTTCACCGAACCCGAGAAGTCTCCAGGGTTCTTCTAGTTAATATCGGCATTTAAATGGTTAATTAACCCGCCGGTGGACGACACAGCAAGTCAATTTTCATAATCTATGCTTATTCTGTATATATCCTACTACCATACGACATCATATTAGACTGTCCGCGGGCCCATGAGGGATTAATAAAGCCGGCCGCGAACGAAATAGCGAGTCAATATTTGCAATATACCTTTAGTAAGTGCCTCGATCCCATTATTCATCAATATATAATATGATCGGGTCGCTGTGTCAGTCGAGGCTCTCCCGGGTTCTTTAAGTTAATATCGGCATTTAAAGTGTTAATAAACCCGCCGGTTGATGACACAGAAAGTAAATTTGCATGCTTATTCCGAATCCTACTACCGTACGGAATCATATTAGACTGTCCGCGGGTTCAGAAGGCAGCCAGGGCCTGTCCGGGCTTGCCCGGGCTTGCCGCGTTCTTCTGGCGCATATCGTTATTTAAGGGGTTAATGAAGCCGGCGGCGAACGAGATAGCGAGTCAATATTTGCAATATACCTTTAGTAAGTGCCTCGCTACCATTAGTCATCAATATATAATATTATCAGGTTTCTGTGTCCGTCCGGTCTCTCCCGGGTTCTTTTAGTTAATATCGATATTTAGAGGGTTAATAAACCCGCCGGTGCCTCGCTACCATTAGTCATCAATATATAATATGGTCGGGTCTATGCGTCCGTCTGGGCTCTCCCGAGTTCTTTTAGTCAATATCGGCATTTAAATGGTTAATAAACCCGCCGGTGGACGACACAGCAAGTCAATTTTCCTAATATATGCTTATTCTGTATCCTACTACCATATGACATCATATTAGACTGTCTGCGGGTCCATGAGACCACCAGGGCCTGCCCGGGCGTGCCCGGGCTTGCGCCATGTTCTTCTGGCGCATATCGTCATTTAAGGGGTTAATGAAGCCGGCCGCGAGCGAGATAGCGAGTCAATATTTGCAATATATACCTTTAGTAAGTGCCTCGCTACCATTAGTCATCAATATATAATATGGTCGGGTCTATGCGTCCGTCTGGGCTCTCCCGGGTTCTTTTAGTCAATATCGGCATTTAAATGGTTAATAAACCCGCCGGTGGACGACACAGCAAGTCAATTTTCACAATATATGCTTATTCTGTATCCTACTACCATGTGGCATCATATTAGACTGTCTGCGGGCCCATGAGAACACCCGGACCTGCCCGGGCGTGCCCGGGCTTGCCCGGGCGTGCCCGGGCACTAATTAGTCACACCCGCCACACCTGTGTTGTTATCTTCAGAAACAACAGTTAATTTGTGTAGACATGAATATCGGCAAACAGTATACTACTGGTTGAGCTTCTCTTTGGCGAAATACTTCATGATACCCGTCACAACTTTGTATTTATTTTTCACTTGTTTAGTCGTCTTCTGTTCTCTGGAGACGAAATGTTCCTCCGCCCAATAGACACACAGTAAACACGTGGAATTACTGTCTGATTTTAAGTTGATGCTGCTACATTTATATTCATGGTAGTCATCAAACGCAGTACTCTACCGTGTAGAGTCTTCATACACTACTAATTTGCTTTCGCGAGCATGACTATAGCCAAATGTATATAGGTTGAGCTTCTGCTTTGAGAAAATGCTGATACTGCATGATAACGTCACTCCAATAGGAATAGGTGTGCCCACAGGCCCCTGGAGGGAAATATCGGATATACCATCATGTACTATACCAGTGACAAGGTTCACAAGTCAGATTTTGGGAAAAACACACCATCTATCATAATTATTCCTCATAGATTTTCAATAATGTTCACCCCAGTCACAGTATATTTCAATGTGTCTTATTGTCATGATATATCCTTTCTTTTGATGTGTAATTCGATTGTATCAAACGAAGGAAAGTCGAGACATGGTATCGAAAACTAGCGAGACCTGTCGACAAAAAACGGTCGGAAGTTATGTCCGGCTATGGTGATTATACACGAATATACACGAATACCAATTACAATCATCGATCACAAGTTTTACATATCAAACGAAAGGAAATAGTATGCCATATAACATAAAATGGGGCATATTTGATTGAGTGGACAACAACTGTTTAGAATTGTTGAGGATTTTATAGGCGGGCAGGGAAATTGTCGACACGTTTTACTCCGAAATAAATTTCCAGAAGATTTTGCAAGTTTCCGGTACGATATCTCGACTTCCCTTGGTGTTATACTATCTAGTTATACACCAAAAAGAAAGGAAATTTCAAGGCCAACAAGACACGTCGAAATATATAGTGACTGAGATGAACGATTTGAGATTATATAAGGAATATGATAGATGGTGTGTTTTTTCCCAAAGCCAGGTTTGTGAACCTTGCCGCTGGTATAGTATATATTGGTATACCTGGTATTTCCCCCAGGGGGCTGTGGTAATACCCACAAGACCTTTATTGCTAACATATTCATGGGAGGTTTAGATGGTAAAAAGAATCAACTTTTAAAAGAGTATATGTTTTTATCAGGTTTTGAATTTTTGATTTGGGTCACCATATATTCAACTAGTTGGTTATTATAAAGAGTGTTTGTAGTTTGTGGTAGACATATATTTTACTAATTTGGAGTCAAATCAGATGGATCATCTTTATAGTGTTATCGAAGATAATTTCCATTCATACATGTTTAACCCTTTCATGACGGGAGCTGCGCTGGCGCAACATTAAATACCCTGTGCCAATGCATTCTCTTATATATAGGTCGCCTCGCATATATAAGAGAGCGCATTGGCGTAACAATTTTTAATCATTTTGTCTTACATTCTTTAACAATTTTTATCATTTTTTATCGTTGTTTCTTACATTCTATAACAATTTTTATCATTTTTTTTATATTCTTTAACAATTTTATAATTCTTTAACAATTTTGTACTTTTTTCTTACATTCTTTATCAATTTTTATTACTTTTTCTTGCATTCTTCAATAATTTTTATCAATTTTATCATTGTTTCTTACATTCTTTAACAATTTGTTATCATTGTTTTCAATTTTTCTTACAATGTTTAACAATTATAAAAAAATTAAAAGAAAATTAGGTCAATGAATTCTCTTATATATGCGAGGCGACCTATGGTATAGGGTTTTCGCAAAAATTCATGAAGCTCCCGTCATGAAATAGATAACAGTATAGTAGATTTTCGGATCCCCTGATTGCACTAACTAAAGTCAGTCTATTCGACCAATAATAAACCTAAAAGCGTTATCTTACCACACTGACATTATCACTAGTTATAGAAACTCTCCAGAATCTTAGTAATTTAGCAGCAACAAGTTAACAAGGCGTGAGTGTCTGAGATTGCTAAATTATTTCTGGGCCATCGGCTATAGAACCGATGGTCGATTCGTCACGAATTATAATCCCCCCCCCCCCCCTGGTAAAGTGGCATGGTGCTTCTAATTTCCCGTAATGGTGTTGGGTCCTGCTAAATTGATCTGGTGCGGTTAGGGCAAAGCTATACCATTAAGAAAAAGTACACAATTACTCCATAAGATGAAAATTACTGACGATAGTGACTGTAATAGATGTAAAAAGAAAGAATCAATATCTCATATTTTCTTTCACTGCCCTGTAGTATCACACTTCTTATGAACAGTACAATGCTTGATGAACAGCAACATACTAGATGTCCAACTTACAAAATATAACAACATATTATTCGGCATTTCGTCGGAAAAGACATGATCTTAATTATATTATGTTCTATGGTTTTAATTAGCTTTCCATATATGGAAGTCATGACTAATTCAAATGCTCCATATATGGAAATTCTACTCCAAAACCTTGACCTGTAGCACTAAAACCACGGTACCGGGGCTCGATGAAGCTATGAAACCACGGAACCGGACCTGGTGGATCCATGCAATATGGCCGCGAGTTAGTGACAGTGCGTATACTCTCATCACCCCCGTGTACGTGGTATCGCCAAACCCGAGGGTATCACCATGCGTACCCTTCCAGTAACTTTTATTTGCACCCCCATGTCAGGTTCGAGTTTTCATCGAATTTACAACGCGTTCTTCCAACTTTTGGATATGACAACCCCTAAGTTTAGATTTTTTCATCTGGTGACCATTTCAGTTCACAAATATGGCCGAAATTATTTAAATTATCTAAATATGCGGGTTTTTGTCTGAAAACAATTTACACACTAAAAATGTGAACCAAGTTTTGGAATGAAGTTTCCAACTGAGGTTATGTCGGGCAAGACTTTTCCAAGTGTTGACCGACGTGCCGACACTGCCTCTAAGCGAATGAGTGGATGAATTACATGACTAAGAGAACAGGACATGTGAACTTCGGATGTAGCCCAGTATGTTCGTGGATATAGAGCACGCATAACTATTTATCTTTTCTTGCGATGTTTTGTATCAGAATTATCATTGCAACTTGCTCGCTTGATTTGCACCACGTGCTATTGCATACATTTTTCTCTGTTGAATGGTTTGACCGAGGTTGAGATCGGATACCCCCAACAAAACTAATCCTTTCCATGAAGACAAATACATTTACGATGAATGACACGTTATACTCATCATCAGGTCTCGTGTTCGTTTTGGACGAGTGGAGCGATTAGCTATGTGACCAAAGCAAAAACAGCCACTTCGCATGAAATCACCGGGCGCGGAAGGCTTAATTATATTTAGATAATATAAATAATTACGGCCAAATTTGTTAACTGAAATGGTCACAGATGAAAAAAATGTAAACTTAGGGGCTGTCATATCCATCAGTTGGAAGAACCCGTTGTAAACTCGATGAAAACTCGAACCTAACATGGGGGTGCAAACAGAAGTTACTGGAAGGGGTGCATTAAGAAACTATAGGCGAACACCCCCAACAGGAACCCTCTAGCCACGTCCCTGATAGCTTATGATTTACACTGATTTAATGTTGCATTCGTTGTACAGTTCCGGGTCTATAATGTCGAATAACACAGAATAGCCTTGTACTATTAATATGACATTAGAACATACAACACAAACAAACATACACGTTTTCACACTTGCACACGCACCCCACCCTTAATATGATCCAAGTGCCGGCCTGTCCGAATGATACTTGGGATATTTTCAAGCAGAAACGGTCAAAATGTGAAGTATATCATTCGCATCTTTGACATCCCAGATATGCGTTTGGCGACATCTCGATCTGCGGCGTTGATACCCAAAATTATGGTGGGTACCCACACTTGGACGCATATAGAATTTTTGCGAACCGCTCTGCAGGCTAGACAATTTTATAAACATATATTTTTCTATTTCTACACGCATTATCCGCCATCTGTGAGTAATAATTATGTTTCAAACGAACTACCTAACGTCAAAAAGTGTCTACTATTTATGATAAAATCGGAAATGAGTCAGAATTTCTATTAAATGTATCGGGGTGAGAGCAAGCTATGGTCGCTATCCCATTGGGAGAACATTCTGCTTTGAGAAATTATGTTTTGAATAGTGGATGTCACCATTTAACATGGAGATATATAGCTTCATCTGGGGGAAGATATGTTCATTTATCAAAACCGCATTTCTCGGGTTTGGTGATACCCTCGGGTTTGGCGATACAACGTACACGGGGTTGGTCATGGATTGTGCAATCTTTTCTGGATTATGGCCCACAAATCCAACATGACGTAAATGACGCCATGAACCGTGCCATGACATCTTCTCTGGTGTTTTCATTAAGCTAACTAACGAAATTGGTCTAAATGAAACTAATACGCCTCAATCACATGGGAATTCTTCGGAAGTTGTGAAGTTGACAATTTTATTTTCATCTCGTTGATCCACTGCCGATTCCGCAATTTGACGATCTCCAGACAGTTGCTAACCGGAAAAAGTATATATATATAATTATATCACATCATCATTCACCTGCTCCTGTATACGATATAAGCACCAACGCGCGCTTCACGCGATTGTGGTTGCTTTAAACTACATGCACAATATTATAATCTCGTCATGCACAATATTATAATCTCGTGCAGGCATAGCTCCGGGTAAGCTCCCAGATTGAGAAAGTAAGTAACCAGATAATAACAGAGAGTCATACAATTTGCAATACCACAAGACCCCGTTGGTCGGACCTGATTATACATGCGTTGTTCTGTATACGAGATGAATCACCAAACAATCACATACTTCAACTTCGCAATTATTTGCAAGAATTCCGGTGCTCAATGGTTGCACTCACGGGCAGCAATGCGAAGCACGCTCGAGATATTGAATTCCGATAGAGATAATTCCCCTCCTAAGAAATATACTATACTGAACCTAAAGCTATATCAGGAAGGAAATTGTTTCATTTTGCCCTTGTGTTATTTGTAGATTGCACCCAATAGAATGCTAATCAATTAGCTGGAGCATGTCGCCTGCAAATGAACATTAAAGCGACGTATTGTTTTTTCAAGGTAACACTAAGCCTTGATTACAATGTCACGCCGGGATGCGCCTTTTGGCTGTCCATTGTGAGGTGTCCAATTTGAATTTCCTCACCTAGACCAAAGTCCCCAAGTCCCCAAATACATTAAAGTTGGTGATTTACTAACTGGTACCTCAAGCTTTCCAACTACTGGAATTTACAATTCCAACCTGACAATGGCCGGACATGTTCCAAGTAATGGGAATTTTAGTATTTTAGTCCCAAGTTTTATTTACGGAAAGCATGAAATTATTCGCCCTTTGGTCTGAAAACAATAAATGTTACGCTAACTACTGGTTGGAAAATCTGACTTTTAGAACAATGTCTATTTGTGTTCATTTTGCCCTTGTGTTATTTGTAGATTGCACCCAATAGAATGTTAATCAATTAGATGGAGATGTCGCCTGCATATGAGCATTAAAGCGACGTATTGTGTTCAAGGTAACAATAAGCCTTGATTACAATGTCACGCCGGGATGTGGTTAAACGCTGCCAATTGTTGGGGGTACTCCACATTTTTCCCCGGCTGTATACCCCTCAACTACACCATAAGTTCCCAAGTCCAGAATATACAATTCTAATTGTGATTTACCAACTAGTACAGTTACCTCAAGCTATCCAACTATTGAAATTGACAATTACAACCTGACTATGGTTGGACATATTCCAATTTGTGGAAATTTTATTACGCTAACTACTGCTTGGAAAATATAACTATTAGAACAATTGCAACACGTAATTCATCTGAAATGTCCAACTGTTGTTGTGTCTGGAATGATATTTCCGACTAACTAAAACTAAAAAAAATGATGAATGTTGTGGTGAGACACCCACCCCCCCCCCCCCATTCCAAATACACAGTAATTCTTTGTAGCCGCGTCCCTGGCAACGTGTTTCGTAATCGGTACTTTCCTACTTACAATTATAAATTAAGTATATTGAATTCAGATAGTTCCTTCTTCTTTTTTTTTTAAATATATACTATACTGAACGTAAAGCTATATCATACAGGAAATTGTGTTCATTTTGCCCTTGTATTATTTGTAGATTGCACCCAATAGAACGTTAATCAATTAGATGGAGCATGTCGCCTGCATATGAACATTAAAGCGACCTAAATTGTGTTCAAAGCAACAATAAGCCTTGATTACAATGTCACTCAGTGATGGTTAGAGGCTCTCCGTTGTGGTGGTGCCCAATTTGAATTTATGGTTGTACGGGATAACCCCCACCCCTCATCTAGACTGGGACATGTACCTCAAGCTATTCATCTATTGAAATTGACAAATCAATGGGTGGACATGTTCCTACTAATGGGCATTTTAGTCCAAAGTTTTATTTACGGAAAGCATGAAATTATTCGCCATTTGGCTGAAAACATCATATAGTGGACTTATAATCTTATACCAGTTATTCCGTTGGATATTAGACTTATTTGATTCTGGAATAAGTCCATAGCATCCTTAATCCAAATATTTAAACGATCAAAATGTGCGCGAAGCGCAAGATCGGATGCCGCCGAATAAAGGCTCTGTCTAAGATCAAAATGTGTCCAAACCGCACAGGCAGGCTCCTCCGACGCCGAGTAAAGGCTCCCGAATGGAGCCTGTTTCAGTTGGTCATACAATAATATGTTTATCTTTCAATATTCATACAATTTAAAGCCCCAGAAGAATTAAATGAGCTGACAGGGGCATCGCAGCTATAATTGAATGTCCAAAAAAAATGAGAACTGATGGATAATCTTTTATTTTTTCAGTTCAATTGTGTTTTCCTCGTAAGAAGCAGGATCCATCCCATGATATCCAGTGTATAAGCCTGTACATTTAAAATTAGTTTAGTATAGTCATAATTTATCTTTAAACTTGAATTTGGAGAACAAATTATATGGCATTAGAAAATTCTGCTATCGGCGTTCAGACACGTACAACCCACTCACCCATCCCTTGTATCCTGGAGGTTTTTTTTCCCTGCCCCCACCTAATTCTTGTGCTGCGTGTGTCTATATAGGTCCCTTACAAACATACTGAAATCGTTTGTCATATTTACTTAGTCTGAATTTAACAGTCTCATAAATATCCAGACTCTGTCTCATTTCTTTCATCTATTGAAACCTTGATCAAGATTGATCGAGACTGTGTAAATAGCTGACATCCTCCTTCATTGAGTCGCCTCCATTAATGATTCCTGATATTTTGCGAAAACCCTGTGCCAATGCATTTTTATAATTGTTAAAGAATGTAAGAAATTGTTTTTTTAAATGATAAATTTTGTTTAAAGAATGTGTGAAATAATGATAAAAATTGTTATAGAATGTAAGAACAAATTATAAGAATGTAAGAAAAATTTATAAAAAATGATAAAAAAAAAATTGTCCTCCTCCATTGAGTCGCTTCCATTAATGCTTCCAGAAATTTTGCGCAAACCCTGTGCGAATGCATTCTCATAAATATGCGAGTCGACCATAGGTCGCCTCGCATATATAAGAGAATGCATTGTCCTAACAAATTTTATATATTTGTTATAATTGTTAAAGAATGTAAGAATTTTTTTTTTAAATGATAACAAATTGTTAAAGAATATATGAAATAATGATAAAAATGATAAAAGTTGTTACAGAATGTAAACAAAATGGTAAAAAGTGTTATAGAATGTAAGAAATAATTATAAGAATAAATGATTAAGAATGTAAGAAAAATTGATAAAAAAAAAAGACAAAACAAATGTTAAGCCAATGCATTCTCTTATATATGCGAGGCGACCTACGGTTGACTCGCATATTTAAGAGAATGCATTGGCACAGGGTCTTTAATATTACGCCAGCGCAGCTCCCGTCATGAAAGGGTTAAAACAAAGTTTATCTATTTCTCCATGTTTTTCTTCGTGATGATGCTATACATTCATAATGTTTGCACATTTACCCACTGCGAGTGTCGATATATAATTATATATAGGTCCCTTACACATATACTGAAATCGTTTGCCATAATTACTGAATTGCCTAATTCGACTTACATAAATAGATAGAAACAGACTATGTAAATACCAGTCTCATAAATATCCAGACTCCGTCTCATTTCTTTCATCTATTGAAACCTTGATCAAGATTGATCCAGACTGTGTAAATAGCTGACATCCTGCTTCAATGAGTCGCTTCCATTAATACTTCTTGATATTTTGCGAAAACCCTGTGCCAATGCATTCTCTTATATATGCGAGGCGACCATGGGCCGCCTCGCATATATATAAGAGAATGCATTGGCCTAACAAAATTTATATTACTTTTTACAATTGTTAAAGAATGTAAGAACAAATGAAGAAATTGATAAAAACTGTTAAAGCATGTAAGAAATAATGATAAAAAATGATAAAAATTGTAACAGAATGTAAGAAAAAGGATAAAAATTGTTATAGATTGTAAGAAAAAAATTATAAAAAAAAATGATAAAAATTGTTGAAGAGTGTAAGAAAAAGAATAAAAAATGTTAAGCCAATGCATTCTCTTATAAATGCGAGGCGACCTATGGTCGACTCGCATATATACGAGATTGCATTGGCACAGGGTCTTTAATGTTGCACCAGCGCAGCCCCGTACATGAAATGGTTAATATAGCGCAGATTGACTGATATGTATCATGGCCCAGGGTCTTTAATGGAGTCGATTCCATTGCAGAATAATGGCTATTTAGAGAGTCATATTAATCTGTAATATACCGCAGACTGGCTGATGATATATCATGCAGTAAAATGCTATAAATTCAATTAAATTCTGGTAGAACCCACAAGAATGCATAGTTTATTGCCAAATTATATCTCTACTATATAAGTTATATAACAAATGATTTGTGTATACAGACAGAGTTCCTCATTCGTTCACCAGTTTAACCTGAACATAGTTGGCACCAATGCGGAGCATGCTCGATATATTGAATTTTGAAACATTTTCATAAAGAAAATTGTGTTCATTTTGCCCTTGTGTTATTTGCAGATTGCACCCAATAGAATGCTAATCAATTAGGTAGAGCATGTCGCCTGCATATGTATTGTGTTCAAGGGCAATTACAAGCCTTGATTACAATGTCACGCAGGGGTGTGGTTAGAGGCTGTCTGTTGGGTGTACACCTTATAATTTCCTACTACACCCATTAAAAATAGTATGTTATTGTCAATTTTGTTTGCTTTGTTATGTAAACAAAAGCAAAAAACGTTACGTTTCCTGGCGTTTGTTTAGATCCGGATATGGTAAACATAAAGAGCGTTATTTGTTACTGTTTTCCTGATATGGAAATAATAAAGAGCGTTTATATCATATGAGTGTGATTAACCAATATAATTGCGCTGTGTTATGTAAACAGAAGCACAACTTCTGTAACACGAGCAGGCTCTTGTTTACGTACACCATCGTACGTCTTGACGACAATATACTATTTACGCGCTGATTATGTTTGGCATATGAACAAAACTATGCACATTTTAATATTCCTTCTGTTGATGGCGATTTGAACAAATACGAATATTTCTGCAATGAACGCCGCCCGTGCCTTTAAAGATGGTTTATCTCTTTGTAAACATGTGTTATATAGTTACCGGGGTATAAAGAGGGTCTATCTCTTTGTAAACATGTGTTATATAGTTACCGGGGTATAAAGATGGTCTATCTCTTTGTAAACATGTGTTATATAGTTACCGGGGTATAAAGATGGTCTATCTCTTTGTAAGCATGTGTTATATAGTTACCGGGGTATAAAGATGGTCTATCTCTTTGTAAACATGTGTTATATAGTTACCGGGGTATAAAGATGGTCTATCTCTGTGTAAACATGTGTTATATAGTTACCGGGGTATAAAGATGGTCTATCTCTTTGTAAACATGTGTTATATAGTTACCGGGGTATAAAGATGGTCTATCTCTTTGTAAACATGTGTTATATAGTTACCGGGGTATAAAAATGGTCTATCTCTTTGTAAACATGTGTTATATAGTTACCGGGGTATAAAGATGGTCTATATATGTGTAAACATGTGTTATATAGTTACCGGGGTATAAAGATGGTCTATCTCTTTGTAAGCATGTGTTATATAGTTACCGGGGTATAAAGATGGTCTATCTCTGTGTAAACATGTGTTATATAGTTACCGGGGTATAAAGATGGTCTATCTCTTTGTAAACATGTGTTATATAGTTACCGGGGTATAAAGATGGTCTATATATGTGTAAACATGTGTTATATAGTTACCGGGGTATAAAGATGGTCTATCTCTTTGTAAGCATGTGTTATATAGTTACCGGGGTATAAAGATGGTCTATCTCTGTGTAAACATGTGTTATATAGTTACCGGGGTATAAAGATGGTCTATCTCTTTGTAAACATGTGTTATATAGTTACCGGGGTATAAAGATGGTCTATCTCTTTGTAAACATGTGTTATATTGTTACCGGGGTATAAAGATGGTCTATCTCTTTGTAAACATGTGTTATATAGTTACCGGGGTATAAAGATGGTCTATCTCTTTGTAAACATGTGTTATATAGTTACCGTGGTATAAAGATGGTCTATCTCTGTGTAAACATGTGTTATATAGTTACCGGGGTATAAAATATTATACATGAATCGAAGACCCCTGTCCGGAAATGCTTCTATCGATTAATTAATAATATTTCGAATATTGTCTGGTCTAAAACCCTGTGTTTTTTTAGATAACGAAAAATAGCGGTTACTGTTAACAGAGACCAGAAATATTTTATTGTGTAATTTTGTCACAAATAAACGTTAATTAGACACATTATCGCTTATACCTATGGAATGAAACATTACAAACCATCAATCTGGGACATTTGACGTTCAGTGCGTAGCTATGGGAACAACCTAATGATTTATATCGCTATATGGTATCACCTGAATGGTCTGTTCTAAAAATAGAACAATAAAGTGTCCCATTTAATCGTCTCATTTTATAATAACATATTAGAAATAAAATTAATATCAATTGATAGAAGAGTTTCCGGACAGGGATCTTCAATTCATATCTATTATTTTATACCCACGAAACTATTTCAAAATTGTTATATGAAGAGATAATCCATCTTTAAAACCGCAATATGAAGAGATAATTAAGAAATGGATGTTGCTTTGATTGCGTTCCATAGAGTATGGATGCATATTTAAGTATTTGGCATATTATTATTATGCTAATTGTAAAGATTTATAAATGGGGCCAGTTCAACTCCGTTGGAACGATAGTGACATATATGGAGTTGGCGTTTAACCCTTATTATTTTGAGTATTTGGCATATATGCTAATTGTGTGGGTTTTTTTTTTTTTACTATTTGGCTTTATGTGCCAATTGTAAAAATTAATATCAAGGGGCCAGTTTAACTCTAGTGAAACGATCGATAGAGTTGAAGTTTAACCTGTTCTATACTAAATTATCACTGACTAGTAGTTATCCATTATTAGGAAGTCTTCAATAAATAAGTTCAGCACACGACATTGATCGTCTGTTGATCATTTTTCCTAAAAGAAAACCCTCCAGGTGAATAAAATACCCTTTCAATGTATACTTTTATAACTGAATGTAAGAATCCATTAGAACAGAAAGGTCCTCTAGCTTATGCAGAGCGGTCTTGTTTTAATCAGCATACCAGTATCTTTCTATGACCTAAATTTGTGTGGCGAAGCCTTGAACACTATGATTGTATGGCTCAACATAAAATGCCTTTCTTTGTATAGGTCAGAAGCTTGACAATATGTCTGTCGTATACAGTCGGTGCCAATATGGCAATACCGATAACATTGGCGATTGATTAAATTAAATTCTCCGCGGGGACTTCGTTTAGATATTAGTGAGCATTGGGACCAGATTCAGACTAATGCCATATATATACAACAGAGTCAGTAACGTGATTATGGCTGATGAAGCCATTTCCGCGAGGCTTCGGTCACATTCGTAGGCAACTTGTCAGACTGGTCACGATCGATTGTAGTGATATTATTATAGATTGTCATCGGCAATCATTTTCGTAATTAGCTTGTCAAAGCTCATTTCGTTGTTTTCCCAAAAGCTTTATATGGTTGTGAGATGTGGTATCAGCTATCCGACGCTAATTTCCTGTAAATTGAAAGAGTACCTCATGAATCCCAAAATAAGCCTGTGTTAAAGACATATTATGGACTTGTTCGGGTATGTGAAACTCAGGCGCTATGTGACCATGTCAACTGGAGTAATGTAGCATTTTAGTAACATCAACGAAAATTTCAAGCAAATCGACCATACAACTCCATGGAAATCATCAAACTACACTCAATTATAAATATTTACATCTCGATTAGGGACGCAACTGTCTGCGGTAAACTAACGAAAACGATTTCACCTTCGAGAATCACTGCAATTAATTAATATATAAGAATGACGATGTGTGTTGTTATTTGGATATAATATTTGTAAAAATAACCACTTTGAGTTAGATTATTCTCAATTTCTATTTTATCACCCAACCGCAGTGTTTCACATTACTTTAACCGACAAGAGCAAGCACGGATATGGAGTTGTCCATTCTGGGTCTCAACCCACCGCGAGAGCAGACACCGAGAAGAGAAAACCAGAAACTCTCAGAATATTTCTGTTCAACCTTCACGGATATTCTATTATCGCCCTCCTTTTTTATTTCTGAGACTGAGATACAGTATCCGCATTCTGAGAATACGTAAATTGTATCAGTACCTTACCAAGTTTGAAGTTCTTCCAAAACCAAAAACAATGGAAGGCTACAGTGAAACAGTATATGACGTCCACATCTGAAACACTTCAAATGGAAAATGTATAGCAGGTCTCGATTTCTCGAGTGTGAAGCCATGTCGTACGTACGTCCTCGTGGAGGGGTGGGGTTATGTTTGTCAACCATAAGGGTCATTTACATTGCTGTAGATCTGTATACAGTTCTACGCGCATACTATAATATTGTAAACGGGTTGATATCGAAAATCACACAGAAATAAAACAGTATTCGTTCGTGTGAGCAAAAATCGTGTCCGTTATAAGTCACGGTCAACACCGAGGCATTGCGACAGGCAAATCTGATTTGATTAATTGTTACCGGACTTGGCGAATGTGCTTAATCTTTCTTTGTCATTTCAACCCATGTATTTCATGTGGAATACAACGAGCACTGAGACAATTGTCCGAAAATCCGTGCGCTCTCTTTCTGTGATAGTAGCCCATGACCGGGCCCACCATCTCCTGCTTCTCTTAGACCCGACTGATGCTGACGCGGCACAGATTAAATCGCTTTGGTCTGCTGACAGTTGATTCATTTTTTGTCTGGCCTGAACTGACACGTCTCATAGTGAATTGTCAATTACCAGAGTACTGATGAGCGCTCGTTCACTATCAGTAATCATGTTGTGATCACAGTAATCCGCGACACGTGACTTCACATAGATCTGTATACAGATATACTGATATACACCAATGTAAACGTACCATAAGTACATCACAATATCAGTTAGAATGGGTAACACCCTCAACAGGACGACAAACTGCAACAATTCTCCAGTAAAACTGTGCGGGTATAACTTAACCAAATGGATCGTAATTATGTACTGATTCTCTTCGCTATCACTTAACTCATAAAACCACTTCTGGTATCGAATAATCAAAATCTTCGATTTGTCGGCGTTTCTAATTCTTGATCGCCTGTCGCTACAAATTTGTTTGAAGTATTAATTTGCCGGATACTCGCTGAGTGAGATGGATTCCTCAACCATAAAATGTGAGGATTGCATGGACCATTTAGTCCTCGTGTGTGTATCATAACATATGTGTAGCGAGAAACAACACTGCTGTTTGTTGGTAGAACATGCATGTACATGTATAACGCCATGTTTTCCTGAATATCACAACATCGTAATGTCTTAATTCCTTTCATGTAATTGTATATATATATATAATGTTGCATAACGTCTCCCTTGAATTGATGAATAAACAATCTCTCACTCCCTCTATAAACTTTATTCTCCCAGCCAATGTACACGGTACGGAGACAACGGAATACATAAAACAATACCTACCCCGTGTCAAGTGCGGATGGACGATGGTTAACTTAATTAGTTAATTAATCATATTCAAGTTAATAGCGAGTTTGCGATACCCGTCGGACGGGTACGGGTACCGGTAGATCCAGGTAGATCGGTGAAAATCGTCACGGTAATTTGCGTACTTTGAATGCAGCACATAAAGCGATAGGGATTTGGAACGGGTAGATGTATCTCATTGACTGGTAGTCTTTCGCTAAAGTTTTCTCACTCAAAAGTACATTAGTTCTACGAAATAACAGTCAGCTATGCATTAATCTATTTATTGCACGATTTCATTGCCAAATCTCATTGATACATTTGTCATTTAAGCCATGTTTTATGTTCAAAGTATCGAGGCGGCTTCTAACACTAAGATAACTATGGAACGCCGGTTTGTTTACTGACAACTGTCTTCACTCAAGTAATGACATGTTATGATTAAGAGAGTGAGTTGGCGGTGCTATACGCAGTCTCGATACAGGGACGTAATTATAGGGGGTCTCCGCGTTGAGAAGGTGTCCACCTTCAAATTCCCAACTATACACCCCCTTAAACCACACCAAACAGAGGTTTGTGCGTAATTCAAATTGTGCACGCCGTTGGGCTCTTTTCCCCCAACTGATCCTTCACTGTCCTGAATATTATTGTGGACTGTTCTAAATGGATCAGTAGTCTTGTTGCAGAAGTCCTGTGATGGGGGGGGGGTCCACCTTGCCGACCACGCAGTACGAGAACAGTTTTGTAGATATGAACCTGGAAATTGCAAAATCATAACATCTAGTGGTCTAACACCAGGCAAATTCACGCCCTGGTTTGTTTTTCACAAATTAATGATCAGTATTGACGAGCCACTGAATGTGGTTAGACCAGGGCATACCGGGTCGACCATGGTTCGGTCTGGTGTGAGAACGTTTTGAAATCTGAACATGAAAATTGATAAATTATTGACTTTCCTCAAGCTTTACATTTGTTGGATATTTCCAACCTGCTGTTGACCATATAGCCCGAATGTTTTTCTACCAAAAGTAGGAATATTTGCAAATGTTGGTCTAAATCTATAAAAAAAAAATCCCCACTAATACATTTTTGGAAAATCAAACTGAATGACAGAATAATTTCAACGTATGTTTTGGTGTGTTAGGTATATGCAATATCCAACTGTTGACAAAAGTTGGGGTGATACACCACACCCTCTCGCCACGTCCCCTATCGACCCTTTGTGCATGGGCATAAGTACACCGTGAATGTGTTACACGATTGAATACAACCGTTCAGTTATTGTACCTTATGTGGTGGTGACTGATTTCTCATTTTAATATAGATATTTGACTTTTGAACGGACATGGCGCATTTGAACCCCAAGACTGTTGTATATTGTAGTGGCCGATAGTGACACCAAATACTGATATACACACCTCATACTCGGCACAATCTTACCGTCATCATGCAGAGCGACTTTTAGCTGTTTTCTTTGTTTCGCATAGACGTGAAGCAAACGCTCTTTATTCGAACCATATAATGAATAGTGTACCATTAAACACCCTTTATATTTAACAAGTTTGATTTTTATACGCCCGTTTGAAAAAACGGCCGTATTATAGTATTGGTCTGTAAATTGGATTTTCTCTTTAAAATTGGATTTTCCGTACGTTACTTGTGGGGTGCACCCCACAAGTCATGCAAACAAAAGATCGCACATCACAAGTACCCTGTCGTGCGTATGGACGTCCGGACGTCCGCCCGTTAACCTGGTTTCCGGATTCAATAAATTCAATAAAATTTGGTATGTGGGTTTATTAGCCGAAAAGTAAGTTCAAGTTCGAATTTGGGTTCCGCCCGCCAATTTTCACCGGAGTTATGCCCCTTATTTGACGTTTTTTGACTTAGAAAATCCTTGAAATTTGTTGTCCGGATCATAACTTTAGTATAGTTTATCGGAATGAATCCAAATTTGGTATATTACTTTCTCCCACCAAAACATAGGTCAAGTTCGAACTTGGGTTCTGTCCGACCTTTTTTGGCAGAGTTATGCCCCTTTTTCGACTCAGAAAATTCTGTTTTTCTTATGTTTTTTGGTTTCCGGATGATAACTCGAGTTTGGAATGTTTATACGCAAAACCCGTTCTTTTGTGGATTAAATATATCGAAATACAGCTAATGTCCGAATTTCGTTTTAATGCGATAATTTTTGCGAGAGTTATGGCCCCTTTTTTGACGTAATTTGACTTAGAAAATCCCTGAAATTTGTTGTCCGGATGATAACTTTAGTTAGAGTGAACCGATTTCAATCAAATTTGGTATGTGGGTTTATTAGGAGAAAAGACAGCTCAAGTTCGAATTTGGGTTCCGTCCACCAATTTTCACCGGAGTTATGCCCCTTATTTGACGTAATTTGACTTAGAAAATCCCTGAAATTTGTTGTCCGGATGATAACTTTACTAGAGCTTATCGGATTCAATGATAATATGGTATATTACTTTCTCCCACCAAAACACAGGTCAAGTTCAAATTTGAGTTCCGTCCGCCAATTTTTACCAGAGTTATGCCCCTTTTTTTTACCAGTTTCCGCCGACACAAGAGAGGGCGTATTTTGCACGCCCAGCGTAGCTCTTGTTCTACCTACATCCGGGTTTAAACCCAGACAAATATCGAAGTTCTTGGGATGAATATTCTCTTGCCCGACCCTTCGAAAGATTCCAACCCATTACCAGTTATATGACTAAATATTCCCCAACTAATATAAGGGGCAATTTCGGTCTTATATCTGACTAAAAGTGCATGCATGTATATAGGACATTCTTGGACCCTGGGTCTAAACCAACACATTTTACACCGAATAATGGTTGGATTATTAAATTAGCGTAATTGTATATTTGTGCTATCATAACATATTTTCTCAGTCAGAAAATTCCATCTGTTCTAGACGACACTCGAACGGTCTGGGAAATTACTTATGAAAGCTAATTATTGAAAATGTTACCAAAATGAGTCAAAGAAAGACGCCAACCCCTTCCACTTTCGCCTCGTCCCTGGTTAATGCAATCCATTATCCACGCAGATGTCCATCATATAACCATCACAGCAAGTATAACGTCGGCCAAGAAAGCGAATGCGGATAACAATTTCTCTATATCATATATATTGTGCTGCAATTGGCTCACCATACACTACCCGTCGATATGCTTAATTCTACCCGTAAAACAGTTTGCGATTTCAAAACGTGTACCGGTACGGGTAGCTACCAGTACCCGTACCGGTACCCGTACCCGTTTGAAATCGCAAACTCGCTAGTGTTGCTATCATAACATTGATTATAATAATGTGATACATTGATGGAAAGAGCTCAGAGCTCTTTCCATCAATGTATCACATTATTATAATCAATAAATTTGAAAAATGATCAAGGAAATATGGGTTGATACAAAAATCGGACTTGGCACTGAAAGGGTTAATGCGTGTGAGATGATTAATATCGTTGAAGGATTCGGCTGT
The DNA here is from genome assembly GCA_032622095.1 of Siphonodentalium dalli. Taxonomy (NCBI): domain Eukaryota; kingdom Metazoa; phylum Mollusca; class Scaphopoda; order Gadilida; family Siphonodentaliidae; genus Siphonodentalium; species Siphonodentalium dalli. The sequence continues at coordinate 137,930,642 of CP136067.1, read as the reverse complement.
TGGAATTAATTTTACTGAGAAGGCTTTCTCTCTTACATTCTATCGTGTATATGAAAAACCAACATAGGTCTCTTAATTGACGGCTCGGCTTTTATAATTACTATTACAGAAATTCAGGGGAAGGGATAGCCCATCTTTAGTATTACCAAACAAATGTATTTTACCACGCTCTAAACTCATTAGGCGAAATATGGCTGAATTTAGTAAGATGCCACCTCTTGGAGATCACACTTTGCAATTGTTGTCATCGTGTGGCATTTCTTCCCAGTTTGCGTCCGATGAATTTAAATTATCCACTGGAGAATGTCCCCGCTGGGGGAGATTCAAGATTCTTTGTTGTGTCATTTTGATTACATGTGTATTATACGAACAGAACAATATATATTCAATATCACAATGGTGCAAACAAATAAAATTGTAAGTATAACATGATATTTTAACAAAGTAACAGATGTTCACATGGTTATTTTCTCGTTCATAAATATGTATAAGTACTTTGTATTTCCTTGAAATTTGTTATTATTTATCTGTTTTGTTGCTTTGTAATTATTTATTATGCATGCTCACATAAATAATTACACCCCACACTCTGTATTTTCTTATCTTCTCTCTAAATTCTGACTTCTCTTCTGTCCCCCTGTCTCGCCTCCGCCTCATATTTCTTCTTTCTGTGGATATGTTTCTGTCTCTATCATTTACCCCCAATGGATTTGCAGTCAAGTATGGGGCCGCCCCATTGTCAAGGGAGAGGGCATCAAATAAGCCTATGGTTTGTTGCCTAATCCCATTGTCTTCTAAATATATATTAATTATATATATGAATGAATGTCCATTGAGGGAAATAAAACTGTTTTAATCTAAGTATAATCGTACAATTTTGCAGTCGGGATGCAAGGGTGAAGTGTATCAGCGGTGATCCGAATGGATAAGGAAAAGAATGCCAGTTGAAACACAGTCCATTCCAGTGAGGTATAACCTGAATGAGAATCGAGTGAACTACACAACATTTTGGTGTTTCTTAACTGTTTCATGACTGGTGCTTCCTGATTTATTTGGAAAACCCTGTGCTAATGCGTTCTCTTATATATGCGAGTCACCCCTAGGGCGTCTCGCATATATAAGATAATGCATTGGCCTAATAATATTAACTTGATCTTGTAAGCCAGTACATGGGAGACTCGCATATATAAGAGAATGCAATGGCACAGGGTCTTTAATGCTGCAGTAGCCCAATTAAATTCATCTCCAACAGAGCTGTTACATAAATTACATTGTCTTTAAATTCTCTAAATCTATTTCTGTCCAATCTCTGAAAATACAGTTTGTTGATACAATCAAAATAAAGCGTCGAAGTTCTAATAACATATTTCGTTCCTTACGATCACCAAGTCCCTGATTATATCTTGTATATTACATCGCGAAATTAACATCATTATATACTACACGCTATTCAAACTAAAGAAAAATCATTAACAATCGAGATTGACATTAAACGGCTTATCTGATTTTGGGCGTCGATAAATTATGCATTATATAAGCTTTAGTTTTGTGAAGGGGCTATATTAGGTGTAGAAATGCTTGTCGTAGCCGTGAAGGGGCTATATTAGGTGTAGAAATGCTTGTCGTAGCCGTGAAGGGGCTATATTAGGTGTAGAAGGGGCTATATTAGGTGTAGAAGGGGCTATATTAGGTGTAGAAGGGGCTATATTAGCTGTAGAAGGGGCTATATTAGGTGTAGAAATGCTTGTCGTAGCCGTGAAGGGGCTATATTAGGTGTAGAAATGCTTGTCGTAGCCGTGAAGGGGCTATATTAGGTGTAGAAGGGGCTATATTAGGTGTAGAAGGGGCTATATTAGGTGTAGAAGGGGCTATATTAGCTGTAGAAGGGGCTATATTAGGTGTAGAAATGCTTGTCGTAGCCGTGAAGGGGCTATATTAGGTGTAGAAATGCTTGTCGTAGCCGTGAAGGGGCTATATTAGGTGTAGAAGGGGCTATATTAGGTGTAGAAGGGGCTATATTAGGTGTAGAAGGGGCTATATTAGGTGTAGAAGGGGCTATATTAGGTGTAGAAGGGGCTATATTAGGTGTAGAAATGCTTGTCGTAGCCGTAGCATGAGCCGTCGAATAATTATCTCTCTCAAACTACTCTCTGCCCATACAAATTTGCAAATACATGCTTTCACACGCTCCCGTGCCTATGGGAGGATGGGTGGGACAGAAAATCGGAAACACTACTTGACACTCCAAACCTTCCGAAAACACACTGAGCAACCCAGTCTGGCCTCAGCTGCGTCCTCAGTCCGCGATCGTAACACACAACCAGGTCAACAGGTTCTGACATTCACACATGAGTGAAAGGCGGGCATCAAGAGTTGAGGAGCACCGACAGACATTAAGTCAACCGGCTGGCACTGCACCCTCTTCCTAGCGTTGAGTCAGTAGTATAAGCCCGGAATACAACAGACTAAGTCCATGCAAGCACAAAATAGGACACTAAATTACAACCATTCATAACTCAAAATAATATATTTATCAACACACACAACTCATAAAAGAAAACAAGGTAAGTCTTCATTGCCAGCCCAGGTTCGGAATGGGGGGGGGGGGCTTTGCTCCCTGGCATTCGCCCCGTGCACAGTAAGCAAACACCTATACTGTGCATGGGCAGATAGTTATCTATACTTACAAACTCACAAACCCTACAAACGCTCTTCAGCGGAATTACAGCATTCAAAAGTGGGTTGTATGAGAGGGCTAACAGCCCTTTCAAATCTCCCCGGGTAACCCAAACTCCAAACTTGGAGGCGGTATATTAAAACAATTGGTTGGCCTGAAGCTAATAACACTAAAAACGGAATCATGTTCATGCCAAACAACGCGCCATTAATACGAATTTAAAGGGGAAAAGATTTATTACTAATAATCACATAACGAAATGACATAATTAATGACTCCTCACCAGTCAAGATTTCGGTGTTGAATAGGTCACCGTGAATCACTCTTCCAAAAAAAATCGTCACGGTGTTGAGTGTTTTGCTTATCGTACACTCATTACGTACTGTATATAAACAAATGTTCGATATACACTAAGTTTGTTTTGGTAATATCGCATTCATACTATCATTGTACAATACTATTAGTATATTCTTGAGGAAATTCATAATTTGGTAACTTTTACTCCTAAATTATAACCTAAAACCATGCAAGGCCATCTGGGTCTTTAATTGTACCCCCGGCCGCCTTGTTTAATATCTATAACAGACTCATTTCACCGAATGTTACGTCTAAAATGTATATGCATTAAATTAATGTTTGATTTGTTTAATCCTACCTTATTTGTTACAAAAACGAAAAACAAATCCGAACCAATTTTTTTTTTATGTTTCCCCTCCTCCTACTCAATCCTTAAAGATTCATTCCGCTTCCCAGGAAAAAAAAAGTAAAATTAATACAATCACCATCATTTTAACGCAACTCACAGGCGTTGTGGAAATCCACAAATCGTTATGAGAGGCAATTATCGTTTTTGTTTTGTTTTGTTTTTTCTAGGCTGACAAAACTTCCAAACGTGTTAAACCTTCCTCTTTTGAAAGTCGACATATGGCCATAAAACCACGCATTAATGGCCCCATGGGTCCGATCTAATTATCTTCTGACATAGAAAACATACAGATGGTAGTTTTATGTATGGTGTCAATCGAATATTCCATCTTTAAATAGAAATATCCGTAAACCAACACATGACAAATTACATTGTGGGTAATAAACTTTGTTATTAGGAAGTTCCTGCTTCCGGTAGTTGTATATTTGATTCCGCGATAACATTGATTGCGTCGTTGAGTTTTGCCAATTATTTGAAGGCCAACTGCGTGATAATATCGATATCACTACAGGGCGCGGATGAATGTGGACACGACTGGTGAATGGAACGTGGAAATATCTCAGTCACAGACATCCGGTATTGACCAGCGATAAGTAGAGGTAATAACCCGTTTGGGTATCTGTATACGAAATACAGTACGATGATCACCTAACAATTACCATTCAATCAAAGGTTAACCCTTTACCCAACAGAAAGGCCCTGTGCCAATGCATTCTCTGATATATGCGAGTCGACCATAGGTCGCCTCGCATATATAAGAGAATGCATTGGCTTAACACATTACTTATAAAATAATGTTAAAGAATGTAAGAAAAAATGGCCAATGCATTCTCTTATTTATGCGAGGCGACCTATGGTCGACTCGCATATATAAGAGAATGCATTGGCACAGGGCATAACTGTAACTATCCAATGTGGTCAAGGAGCCGGTTCCAATGATATCCATATTTGTATGGTTCTATTGAGACAGACCGAAGATATTTTAGGCTGTTGAAGCTTTATTTGGCCGGTTTTGGCCGGTTTGTTGGGTAAAGGGTTAATTGAATGGTTATTGAAACTATTCCACATGAAGTTTGTGGGTGAAATATCACCTATATTATGACAAAATAATTAACCAAACCTGTATATATTGCCTGGATTTTCCGAGTGTATATATGTATATGTGAAGAGTTTGTGGAATGTTCTCAATGTTATCATTCCAAAGAGCATTATGACATTATTGTGGATTATACATTCCAAACAGGTTTGGATTTCATTCAGTTTACTTCAAATCACCCGCCCCTCCCGACAAAAA